>OY740806.1:17108242-17805742 GCA_963514005.1 Raja brachyura | reverse complement strand
GAAGAAATTGTCCCTGAATCTGGAAGTATGCATTTTCACACTTCTGTACCTCTTGCCTGATGGGAGAGGGGTGAAATTTGTGTTTGATTGTGGTGGTGGCCATTCTGACGCAGCCAACGTGAAGTGAAGATGTAATCAATGGAAGGGAGGTTGGTTTGTGTGATTCTGGTCCACAATTCTCTGCAATTTCTTGTGGTCTTGGACGGAGCTGTAGTTTGGGAACCTATGCTTTGATCTGGTATTTTGTTGGTTCACATGCTTGATCAATGGTGTTTTATCATTATTAATGTTTAGTGTTTTCCGAGTCATTCGTAACTGTCACTGCATGTCATGTTGTTACTTGTGGGCGGAGCACCGAGGCAAATTCCTTGTATGTGAATACTTGGCCAAAAAACTTACTTTCTTACTTAATGCATTCCAATAACATTGTTTCTATGGTGCATCTGTAGAAGTTTGTGAGAGTTGTTGGGGACATGCCAGACTTCCTGAGCCTTCTCATGAGATAATAAGCTCAGCAAAAGTAAAAGGTTTAATAGGTTTTTGTCATTAAAGTGATGATGATGATATTTGGGGAGAAAAAGCAAAGCTTTGAGCCTGAATAGTTAAAGACATATTCATCAAGATGATGGAAAGGAAATCAGATGTTTAAGGACAATGCTAATTATGATAATGCTTAGACGCTCTCCTCTCCCAAGCTTTCAAGTACTTAGCCTCCTGATACTAAAATATATATATTAAATAGCCGGAATACAAATTGTAGGTGTAGCTCAGCCAGTCAGACAGTTTCTTGGGTTGACATGTGAATGGTGACGCTTCGGGTCAGGACCCTTCTTCAGACTGCAGAAGAACCAGTCCCGACCCAAAACCTTGTTTATCCATGTCCTCCAGAGATGCTGCCTGACCCGCTAACCAGCAATTAGTGTTCCACCAAAAATGACAGCACCTGCAGCTCCTTCCAACTTGATAAAGTAGTCAATTTGACAAGACACAGAGGGCAGGAGGTATCCATTAAAATATTTTCCAGGGCAAGGATTAATGCTTCCACGAGGGAATAGGAACAAGTGGAAATGAAAGTGAAAAGATTGCATCGTCTGTTTTATGTCTGGAGAGATATCAGCAATTGTGCTGTTTGTCAAAGTCCAATGAGAATCCATTTGCATTCTGCCCCATTCCCAGAGTCAGTGCAGCAGGCTTATTAGCATGGAGTTCATTCATACTGGACACATGGGACTTCACATTGGGCGAATAATATGGGACATATATGTACTAACTATTTTCAACCTTAACAAGCTGCTTGTTAAAATTTCAATATTAAATCTCCTGTCACAATGTATAGCTTCCCCTGGAAATGCTGATGAGGTTCATGCCTGAAACATTTACAAGAACTGTCAGTGTGTCGAGCCAATCAGCCGCATGCTGCTTCATGGTTGATAAAATCAACACAATTAAACAACTTTTTATTATTAAACTTGGAGTGAAGATTGCTTGTTGCCAAAAGGCAAAAACATTTAATTTTCCTGCCTAGATTTAATTAAAAACAAAGTATGAAGGTGACATTGGCTGAGTGATTGAAAGAGGGGATGCAAATTTCTTTTGAAGAACAGTTTAGGTGCCATATGTCTTTTGGTGATATTGCATTCCTTTTACAGTCCGGCATGCAAACTACACATCTGGAATAACAATTGACTGAGTCTGAAGAAGGGTCTGGATTCGAAACATCGCCCATTACTTCAATCCAGAGGTGCTGCCTGTCCCACTGAGTCACTCCAGCATTTTGTGTCTATAACAATTGACTCGATAGTCTCTTGTGAAAGCCAACATCCTTACACACACACACATCTTACTACAGAAACAAAAAAACAAACTGCTGGTGTAACTCAATGGTTCAAGCAGTATCTCCAGAGAACATGGATAGGTGGCATTTTGGGTGGGAACTCTTCTTTAGTTGGAAGAAGTGTACTGTCCTAAAACATTGCTAATCTGCTAATAAGGCAGATGATGCAATAAAAAAATAGAGACAGGAAACCCAATTAACGTTCACTCTTTACATCTCTTTGCCCTTTCCACGCACATTTAATCATGTAAAACATAACAAGATCATTTAATGCACCGCCCTCTCAAAAAAAAGAAACACTTTCTATTGATGCGGAAAAAAATGCTTAATTTAGATTTTTTTAATTGTTAAACCCATGCTGCCTGAAGAACTCTTGATCTGTACATGATGGATGAACATTGTCAAGAAATTCTAATATTTAGCTTTATCCACTCACCCAATTCATACAAAACCTGAATATTTAAAAAGGTCAAAACGTTCACTTTTGTATTCCATTCCGAGTCTATTGAAAAAGGCAAGTGCTGATCTGTCGAATTTGAAAGGCGTCATTGGCTTCCATATGTGTATAAAATGATACCAAATCTCAAACTATTTGACTGCGATTGTGTTTGAGATTGATTATCCAGATTCCCGGAAGGCATTAGCTAACGGAAACATCTCATAATCTATTGGGAACTGAAGGAAAAATCTCAGCAATTAATTATCCAAAGACAGATACTGTATAGTCCTTGCCTTTGTATAATTTAACCCAAGTAGAAACAGTACATTCCCTTATATCAGTTATCACAAAGTTAAATGCAATGTACGGCACAAAACCACGGGCTTTATTTTGTTTTACCGTTTACAGTTTAGAGTTTAGTTTATTGTCAAGTGTACCTAGGTACAGTGAAAAGCTTTAGTTGCGTGGTATCCAGTCAGCAGAAAGACTAAGTGATTACAATTGAGCCATTATAGTGTATAGATACATAATAGGGGAATATTGTTTAGTGCAAGGTGAAACAAGCAAAGTCTGATCAAGGATAATCTGAGGTTCACCAATGAAGTAGATTGTAGTTCAGGACTGCTCGTTGGCTGGTTAAATATTCACCCACCTACATATTATAAAAACGTAGCAACTTCTACTTCAACCTTTCACCTATCACTTTTGCAGAATCGTAGACCAAAAATAATTGCAAACCTCTCCACTGTTGTGAATAATTGCAATTGGTGTTAGTTTATTATTGTCACGTGAACTGAGATAGAGTGCCAAATTTTGTTTTGCTCAAAGTTCATTTTTGAACGTTTAAGAAAAGACAGCACTGAAGGGTTTGTATTTATTGTGCGGGGGACTTTTTGATGCACAATAAATATTAGGTCTAATATTTGCAGTGAAGTCCATCAGTAATCCTGAGGGAAGCAATCTGCAACATCATAGGATTTACTTTATTGAATTTAAGAAGCCTTAGGTTATTTTCGGTAACATTACATATCACATGGTAGAAACCATTTATAGTGAAGAAACATTAGAATAGGATTAAGTGGAAGAAGGAACACCGCCAAATTGCCTCACGGTTGGAATATTGATTCATTAATAATCAGAAAGAAACTGGGATGTTTAAGAATGCATTTGCTATGAATCCACTATGCCCTGCACAGTACTGAGGGGCAATGTAATACACAGTTATTTCCTAAAAGCAAATGAAAGTTTCACTGAACATAGAATTCTTTTGAAACATACTAAAATGCCACAGCTTCATCTTCAATATTTATGTGTTTTGAATGTAAAATTCATAGCTTATCGCCGCCTCTACCTCCTCAGAAAGTTCGGTAGATTCGCCACATTGCCAAATACTCTGTCGAACTTCTTCAGGTGTCCATTGAGAACATGCTCACTGGTTGTATCAAGGCCTGGTTCGGAAACTTAAAATGCAAAGGAATGAAGGAGGCTGCAGTAAGTGGTAGATATTGCCCAGTTTTTCATGGGTACTGATCTCCCCACCAGCAAAGGTATCTACTGGGAAGTGGTGCCTCCAAATGGCAGCTAATATCATTGAAAATCTACACTAACTTGGCCATGCTCTAAGCTCAATGTCACCATCAGAAAGCGTTACAGGAGCCTGTGAACCGCGACCTCCAGTTTCAACGTATCAACCATCAGGCTCCGGATCCACACCACACAACCCTAACCACAACACTTCCTCAGCAACTGTCTACTATGAACTTTGTTTCATCTACACTATGTAATTCTGTTTTGAGCTATAATGGTGTGGTTATGTACTATTACCGACTAACAGTATTACCTACTATTAATTACTATAACATGCATTACTGATAATGAAATGCACTATTCGTATTGATTATTATACGTTTATTTGTTGTGTTGGTATATTACTTTGCCTGTAAAGCTGCAACAATTAAGAATTCCATAGTTCTATTCCCAGTCCATATAATAAACAGTCTTGGTCTTGATGTAGCTGTGAGCTGTTGGACACCTCTCCCATGAGCCTTACACAGTGACAGCGTCCGGCAGTGTTGCTGACTATGGTGACAGCTGGCCAGTGAACTCAGCTTTGACACAGTGAGCCTTGGGGATGGGCCTCATTGACTCAGGGCAAAGCCACTCACTTACAATCGGAAAGGGCTTTGTCGACCAGCCTGTCCTGTCAGAAGCATGAGTCCAGGGACATTGGCATGGCTGCTCCGTTCTCTAAAGGCCAGGTGACTGGTGCACTCAAATGGCTTATCAGCCAACCACACATGTACCCCAGCATTATGGAATTCCAACTGCAGAAGTTAGGAGAGTTAGAGAAGAGAAAATTAAAATAAAATTAGGCCAGGCACATAAAGATGGGTCTCGGCCCGAAACATCACCCATTCCTTCTCTCCAGAGATGCTGCCTGTCCCGCTGAGTTATTCCAGTGTTTTGTGCCTACCTTCAAGTTAAACCAGCATCTACAGTTCTTCCCTACACATAAAGACAATAGTCGGGTGTATAGAACATGGAACATTGCAGCACAGGAATGGGCCCGTCAGCCCACAAAGTTTCTGCTAAACTTGACTCCAAGATAAACTGATCTCATCTGCCTGTACATGATCCATGTATTCCCTGTTCTTTCATAAGTCTATCCCAAAGTCTTTAAACGCCCTCTCGTACCTGCCTCTAAAATCACCCCTGGCAGTGTGTTCCATCCCGCACTATTCTCTGAGTAAAAAAACTTGCCCTGAACACCTCCATTAAACTTTCTCCCTCTTACCCTATAACTATGCCCTCTAGTGTTGGACATTTGTTCTGTGGGAAGATTATTCTGACCGTCTACCCTATCTGTGCCAGAATAGATTTGTGTGACAGATTTGAACTATTATTACTATGCATGTTTCCAAACGATGTACTTCGCATGTGCATATTTTCCTACTCTGAACATAACTACATAGACACAAATAAAAATAGCCATTTAAATGTGTTCAAACAACCCAAAATATACAACATTTTCCTTTTAATTCTTTCATACATTGTGACTGAACAGGAATTGCAATCACAAACATTTTCCTCCCACCTCTGGCACGCACAAACACAAGTCACCTGTTGCTCAAATGAACATCTGTCTACATTTGCATATTAATGAATAATTATGGAAATTTCCAGCTGCTGAAGGACTTCATTTCAGAACAAACCACAGCATAGAACGTAGCATTGTTGAACTTGACACATCGGCTGGTGGAGTTGCCGTTTTGTTCCCCTTGGAAGACAAACCAAGGGGAACAAAATATTTGTTTCCTTGTTCAATGGGATCAATAAGGGAACTGTCTGGGATGCAGCCTAACCAGTTTGTTTGATGAGTGTTGGGGAGGGAAAAAATATTGCCGATACTGATGTTTGTAATTAACAAACATTCAATGAGAAATATATATTTCCATTAAATCAAGAATCATTTTGCAGAAATATAAATGTCAGGATTTTATGTACAAAAAAATAGAACAGCAGATGCCGGTTTGCACTAAAGGTGTAAATGCAAAGTGCTGGAGTAATTCAGCAGGTCAGGCAGCATCTCTGGAGAACATGGATAAGTGACGTTTCGGGCCAAGATCCTTCGAGAAGAACTCCTTCAAGGTCGACATATCTTCAAGAGAACTTGCAGTGGAACAGTCAAAACATGGAAACAATTAACTGCAGTTGCTGGTTTACACTGAGCTTTGGAGTAACTCAACGGGTCAGGCAACATCTCTGGAGAACCTGGATAGGTGATGTTTTGGGTTGGGACCCTTCTCATTGTGTTTATGTGTACACACACACACAAACTGGGAATTCAAACAAATAAGTTCTTGGTCTTTTTGGGAAATCTCAGCTAATCTCTTCCCTTGACACAGCTTCAAAGTGCTTGGTTTGGGACACTGGTATCAGGCATACAAAGGACATATGGTGCAGTTGGGGGGCTGCTTGGCAGAGGAATATTGTTTTGCTGATGGTGACTGTAAAGCTCTTCCTCTCACTTGCTTCAATGAAAGAGTTAACATTGGCTTGCAGCTTAGCCTTCGAGTTTACAAATGCAACTGTTGCTCAATCATGTGCAGGAAGGAACTGCGGATGCTGGTTTACACTGAAGATAGACACAAAAATGTATCTTAGCTGATCAGGCAGCATCTTTGGAGAAAAAGCACTGGAAGTAGAGTGGGGGGGGGGGGGGGGGGAGAGAATAAACTCGAAGCGAGAAAAGTTTTTCACCTCCAGTATACTGCCCCTTCCCCTTCTCTACTTTCAGTTTGAAGAAGAGTTCCGATCTGAAACATCACCTATTCTTTTTCTCCAGAGATGTTGCCTGACCTATTGAGTTGCTCAATCATTGCTATTCAGAGGATCTTGGTTCTAGAATGTAGTGTCTGCAGGTTAACATTTTTCCATCAGCTTTGAGGTTTAGCTTCACTCCCACAGGAAGCTGGTTGCAACTTTGCCATGGGAAAGATTGAATAACATGTCAGGGTAATGCTTCTATCTTGTTTAGTTGAAGACAGCATTGAAATAACCATTAACAAAACTGAACCGTACATACACGTAACCCACATCTACTTTAAGGTATAGTTTAGTTTAGAGTTACGGCGCGGAAACAGGCCCTTCGGCCCACCATGTCCGCACCGACCAGTGATCTCCGCACATTAACGCTGTCTACACACGCTAGGGACAATCTACATTCATACCAAGCCAATTAACTTACAAAACTGTACATCTTTGGAGTGTGGGAGGAAACCAAAGATCTCAAAGACCACCCAGGCAAGTCCCAGGGAGAATGTACAAACTTTGAACAGACAGTACCCATGTTCAGGATGGAACCCGGGTCTGTGATACTGTAAGGCAGTAACTCTACCGCTGCGCCATCATGCTGCTCATGTCTTGTATTATTTATCTAAGTAGATTGTTCTGCTAAACCAACTCATTGGTGGACACATTGCAAATTTACATTATATTGTCATTTGATTTAATATAGTTGGAAATTATTCAACTATACCAGTTAATATTTCTAAAGACAGAACCTAGACACAAAAGGTATGCATAGATAAATATTTAATTAGACTGCAATTGAATGTCTTTGCTTTCATGCTTCTTGATCTAGCTCTGTTACATTGGCATGTCTTCCCAGTAATTTCAACTGCATTTCATTCCCCTTGTACATTCCATAATCTACTTGATGTTTCAATTTATCTTCCAGTTCTTTGTGTAACTGAGCAAATCCACTTCATCCCTTTGATTTAAGGTTCAAATTTACAGTGCTCTCTTCTTGTTTTTAGGCACTTTCTCATAGAATCCATAATTGTGTTTAATGTCTTGCTTTGAACTCCTCTTTCAGAAAATGCAACACTTGGTTCAATCAGATAAAACGCTCCATCCATTTGCTCCTGTGATTGTCAGAGATGACTCAAGACTAACACATAGTTGTGGCCCAGGGCAGTCGGCGCTCAGATAGATGCCTGGGAGAAAGACGATTATTTGCTAACAAGAAGGAATAACACTCTTTGATATAATCAGCCTATGTAATATATCAGATGCCAAGTTGTCTCTCCCCCTCAGGTTAACTGAGCTGTGAGGGAGATTGCGACCAAGGATAAGATTACCATGTCTAGGATCGGACAACTGCCTAGAAATCTGTACTGGTCAGCAATGTTAAACATAATTGTTAGTCGCAGTATTTCTAGTACATACTATTTTGTATTCTGCCTCTGAAACACATTCTATTTTTAATTCAAAGAGATGAAGTGGATATACTGAAGAACATGTTCTGTGAATAAGTACAACCCGCTGATGCTACTGGAGACACAAGAAACTGCAGACTCAAGAATCTTGACCAAAACAGTTCTGGAGAAACTCAGCGGGTCAGGCAGCATCTGTGGAGGGAATGAACAGACAGCAATTTGGGTCAGTGCCACTGGTGCCAAGATGTGGCTTATTTTGCACAAATGTTTGGGTCTGAATTTTGTCGGCAATCTCTCCTAACTTAATCTCTTCCAATTAACTGGCGCACAATCAGATCCAAAAGGACTTTCAAATGTGTTCTACTTGCAAAGCAAGGACCAACCAAACAGAGAGAGATGATGGCCCCACCTTCTGTGGACTCATCCTTTTCTCATCGAGTCCCAATGGGATAATCACAACAGTTGATCCCGCCACGCATTAAATCTCAACATCTCGCATATTTTGGTCACTTCCATTAGGTCATCAGCCACAACCTGTGGGAAAATAGGCACAAAGTGCTGGAGCAACTCAATGGGTCAGGCAGCGTCTCTGGAGATAAAGAATGAGTGATATTTTGGGTCGGAACCCTTCTTCTATCTTCAGTATCAACCAGCATCTGCAGTTCCTTCCTGTACATATAGTGGGAAGTCAGGATATAATTGCAGATTGGGATACTGTGACTGACTTGGGCTGAACCTTTAATTCTCAACAATACTCACCGTTTAAAAACTTACCGGCGGTGAAGTAACATTAAACTTTTTCATCCTGGAATATTCCCAAATATCCCCTCCCTCCCAAAAAAAAGGGTTTGCAGCGATTTCTATGAAATCTTGTAATCTGACTGAATTGAACTTGTCTGTGATGACATTCGATCATTGGAATGAAGTTCAAACCCACTGGCAGGAGCATCACTTGGTTCAATAGTTAATGTCAAGACCTTTGTAGCTGCCAAGTAAGCTTCAAGGCAACGTGCCATCAAATGGATATTGTACAACCAGGCGCGTGCCGTGCGTAATTACTCAGGGTAGGCAGACAGACGGCTTTAAAAAAAAATCTTAAACCGCGCATGCACAGATTGTTCTCCTCTCCGTAAAAATAAAAAAAAATAATAAAGAAAGTAACAACTCAAATTTCCCAAGGCTTTCAAATCTCCTTCATTCTGAATTACTGAATGGGTGGGGTGTGGATGGTGACGGCAGGTGGAGAGATGGTGGGAAAAACGGGAGCAAGTTGAATTAGTTGTGATCCTATTGAATGACAATACTAGCTCAAGGGACCAATTGGGGGGAGAGTTTCTTTCACAGTGTGTGGGGAGTCTGGCCAGGGATAAAGTTGTGGGGAGGGCAAGAGCGTTGAGAAGGAGGGGGTCGGGGTTCATGCCAGCAACTCACTCACTGCTGGGCTGTAGAAAGCATCTTGTCCGGCAACATCACAATCTGGTTGGGGAACAGCTCTGCCCAGGACAGGAAGGCTCTGCAGAGAGTAGTGCATTCGGCCGAACTGCACTTGCCCCCCTGCAGGACCTGTACTACCACCCCAGCAATGGACTGTTCAGTTACAGTCAGGCAAACGCCTCCGCTGCCATGCTGCGAAAACAGAGAGGATGAGACGGAGGTTCTTCCCACAGGCCATCAGGACTGTAAACACGTATCTCACCGGGGACTAATTTACTGCTGTGTTGTGTCTTTAAAAAAAAAATTCTAACGTGTAAATACTGATTCTGTTCTATTCTGTTCTGTAGTTTTTGCACAATCCACAGGCATTGCCACTTTCATTTCACTGCACATCTTGTATGTGTATGTGACTAATAAAGTTGACGACTTGACAAATAGATCTATTTGAAGTCAGAAACAACAATTTTTGAATAAGAGGGCAATTACTAAACTATGAGGATTTTCACTGTAATTTTTCATATTTCACATTTGGGATTTCATAGAAACATAGAAACATAGAAATTAGGTGCAGGATTAGGCCAATCGGCCCTTCGAGCCTGCACCACCATTCAATATGATCATGGCTGATCATCCAGCTCAGTATCCCGTACCTGCCTTCTCTCCATACCCTCTGATCCCCTTAGCCACAAGGGCCACATCTAACTCCCACTTAAATATAGCCAATGAACTGGCCTCAACTACCCTCTGTGGCAGAGAGTTTCAGAGACACACCACTCTCTGTGTGAAAAAAGTCCTTCTCATCTCGGTCCTAAAGGATTTCTCCCTTATCCTTAAGCTGTGACCCCTTGTCCTGGACCTCCCCAACATCGGGAACAATCTTCCTGCATCTAGCCTGTCCAACCCCTTAAGAATTTTGTAAGTTTCTATAAGATCGCCTCTCAATCTCCTAAATTCTAGAGAGTATAAACCAAGTCTATGCAGTCTTTGTTCATAAGACAGTCCTGACATCCCAGGAATCAGTCTGGTGAACCTTCTCTGCACTCCCTCGATGGCAATAATGTCCTTCCTCAGATTTGGAGACCAGAACTGTACGTAATTTATATTCAGCATGACATGGTCTTTATAGAAAATTGCATGGATTGTAGAATACTGAGAGGGATCAGTCAGCTGGTGTTTAGACTTAAACTAACAGTAAAAAACGACGTACAAAACATTGTGAAAATAGGCCAAATACATCCAGTCATGAACATCACCAAATGTAAATAGACAAAATGTGTAAGAAGGAACTGCAGATGCTGGTTTATACCAAAGATAGACACAAAAAGCTGGAGTAACTCAGAGGGACAGGCGCCTTCTCTGGAGAGAAGGAATGGATGACGCTTCAGGTCGAGTCTGAAGAAGGGTCTCAACCCGAAACGTCACCCGTTCCTTCTCTCCAGAGATGCTGCCTGTCCCGCTGAGTTAAATGTAAATGGATACACATACAGCATATAATCCTCCAACACTTTTGCCACCTCCAACGGGATCCCACTACTGGCAATATCTTCCCATCTCAACCCCTTTCTGCTTTCCGCAGAGACTGTTCCCTCCACAAATCCCTGGTCCACTCGTCCCTGCCAACCCAACCACCCCCTCCCCAGGTGCTTTCCACTGCAACTGCAGGAGATGCAACACTTGGCCCTTTACCCCCCCCCCCCCCCACCCCCCACCCCCACTCCATCCAAGAACACCAACAGTCTTTTCAAGTGAGGCAGAGGTTCACCTGCACCTCCTCCAACCTCATCTACTGTATCCGCTGTTCAATGTGTCAACTTCTGTTCATTGCCGATGCCAAGCGCAGGCTCGGCGAGCGTTTCGCTGAACACCTCCGCTCAGTCCGTCTTAACCAAGCTGATCTCCCGGTTGCCTCGCACTTTAATTCCCCCTCCCATTCCAAACCTGACCTTTCCAGCGTAAATTGGAGGAACAGCACCCCATATTTCGCTTGGGTAACTTACACCCCAGCGGTATGAACATTGACTGATCGAACTTCAAATAGCCCTGTCTTTCCTTCTCTCTCCATCCCCTCCCCCCTCACAGTTCTCCCACCAGCCTTACTGTCTCTGACTACATTCTACCTCTGCCCCGCCCACTCCCCTGACATCAGTCTGAAGATGGGTCTCGACCCAAAACGTCACCCTTTCCTTCTCTCCAGAGACGTTGCCTGTCCCGCTGAGTCACTCCAGCATTTTGTGTCTATCTTAAATGTAAATAGATATCCTTTGTGAGTAGGGTGGGATTTTTGAGGTTGAGGGTCAGAGAATATCTATTAGGACGGAGGAGATAGGAGCAGGAACAAACGATCGGTTCCTTTCGTCTTGCTCTGTCTTTCATCACTGATGTCTGGTTTCTACCTCTGTTATTTTCCACCATTTTCCTTCTTTCTCTTTAATTCCCTTTTGGTGCAGCAATCCATCAATCTTTGTTGCGACTGAATTCAATTACTGAGCATCCCCAGAGGAGAATTCCGCAGAAATCCCACCCTTTGAATCTTCTTCTTCATCCTAAACAGCTTTATTCGAAGACTGAATCCTAATTTCCGACACCTCAGCTAGTTTAAAAAAAACTCTCCCTGCATCCAGTCTGTCGAACCCTGTTAGTGGTTTGGATGTTTCAATGAAATTTCCTCTCTTTCTTCTAAACTCTGGAGAATACTCTTCGATGCTGCAAACCCACTAACACGGCAGCTGGTCCAGTGTATCTTTGCTGTGTTCCCTTTATGATGGCTACATTCTCTCCTCAGAGAGGAGTCCAAAACTTAAAAAAAGACACAAAGTGCTCAGCAGAAACTCTGGAGAATGTGGATAGGTGGCACTTCGGGTTGGGAAGGGTTTTTCCCCTCCATCCTCCACCACAGTCCCACCTCGTCTTCCCCTCTCCCACCATAAATCTGAAGAAGGGTCACAACTTGAAACATCACCTATCCATGTTCTCCAGAGATGCTGCCTGACCCACTGAGTTACTTTAGTACTTTTTTTTTGTAATCCAGCATCTACAGTTCCTGTCCAAAACTGCATACAATTCTCCATATGGACGAACAAAATCAATCTCTGTAACATTTGATTACTTTCAAATTCTCCCGTGATAAAGATCAACTGAAAATGACGTTTGTCCATTTCCTCCACAGATGTTGCCTAATCCATTGAGTTCCTCCTGCACTTTCAGTTTTGGCCAACTAACCTGTTACCTTCCTATCCGTGTTACATCGACATGTTGCCTTTCAGTGTACTTGTATACAAACATACCTAGGTCCAAATACTACCCAATCCCTAAAAGAATATCTGATTTTCCCATGCATTCAACAGATGTGTTTTGCCTCATATTTGTCCACATTATCAAGTTCAAGTCCATGTGAGTTTGTTGTCACGTGTCCCTGATAGGACATTGAAATTCTTGCTTTGCTTCAGCACAACAGAACATAGTAGACATTGACTACAAAACAGATCAGTGTGTCTATATACCATTATATAAATATATACACACATGAATAAATAAACTGATGAAGTGCAAATAACAGGTAATGGGTTATTAATGTTCAATGTTTTGTCAGAGCCAGGTTTAATAGCCTGATGGCTGTGGGGAAGTAGCTATTCCTGAACCGGGTTGTTGCAGTCTTCAGGCTCCTGTACCTTCTACCTGAAGGCAGCAGGGAGATGAGTGTGTGGCCAGGATGGTGTGGGTCTTTGATGATACTGCCAGCCTTTTTGACTGCGATAAATCCCCTCGATTGGAGGAAGGTCAGAGCGATGATGGACTGGGCAGTGTTTACTACTTTTTGTAGTCTTTTCCTCCAGGGCGCTCAAGTTGCCAAACCAAGTCACGATGCAACCGGTCAGCAAGCTCTCCACTGTGCACCTGTAGAAGTTAGAGAGAGTCCTCCTTGACAAACTGACTCTCCATAATCTTCTCAGGAAGTAGAGGCGCTGATGTGCTTTATTGATAATTGCATCTGTGTTCTCGGACCAGGAATAAGACATGTGTACGAAGGAAATGCAGGTTTCCATGATTGCATGGCTCATTGTCCGACACCTTCCCCACAATAAACAACGAGGTGGATGTCTGGACTGCTCTGTCAGGGGTGATGGTGGAGGCAGACATAAGAGTGGCCGTGGACGCCAAAAGAATCAACAATCTCATCAGGAAGGAAGGCTCTTTCATTGGAGTGGTTGGATTCATAGAAACCTAGAAAATAGGTGCAGGAGGAAGCCATTCGGCCCTTCGAACCAGCACCGCCATTCAATATGATCATGGCTGATCGGCCACTATCAATAACCCGTGCCTGCCTTCTCCCCATATCCCTTGACTCCACTAGCCCCTAGAGCTCTATCCAACTCTCTCTTAAATCCATCCAGTGATTTGTTCTCCACTACCCTCTGTGGCAGGGAATTCCATAAATTCACAACTCTCTGGGTGAAAAGGTTTTTTCTCACCTCAGTCTTAAATGACCTCCCCTTTATTCTAAGACTGTGGCCCCTGGTCCTGGACTCACCCAACATTGGGAACATTTTTCCTGCATCTAGCTTGTCCAGTCCTTTTATAGTTGTATATGTTTCTATAAGATCCCCGCTCATCCTTCTAAACTCCAGTGAATACAAGCCTAGTCTTTTCAATCTTTCCTCATGTGACAGTCCCGCCATCCCAGGGATCAATCTCGTGAACCTATGCTGCATTGCCTTAATCACAAGGATGTCCTTCCTCAAATTAGGAGACCAAAACTGTACACAATACTCCAGATGTGGTCTCACAAGAGCCCTATACAACTGCAGAAGAACCCCTTTACTCCTGTACTGAAATCCTCTTGTTATGAAGGCCAACATTCCTTTAGCTTTCTTCACTGCCTGCTGTACCTGCACGCCAACTTTCAGTGACTGGTGTACAAGGACACCCATGTCTCACTGTACCTCCCCCTTACCTAACCTAACCCCATTGAGATAATAATCTGCCCCCTTGTTTTTACCGCCAAAGTGGATAACCTCACATTCATCTATATTATACCTGCATCAGGTCCCCTGCAACCTCCTAACATCCTCTTCACAGTTCACACTGCCACCCAGCTTTGTGTCATCCGCAAACTTGCTAGTGTTGCTCCTAATTCCCTCTTCCAGATCATTTATATATATGGTAAACAATTGCGGCCCCAAATTCATTGGAGGTGGTCTTGGAGGGGTACTGCAGTCCTCAAAATGCAGAGGAGCACCTTCAGCAACAGGCTGGTTCCACCACGATGCAGCAGAGAAGGCCACAGGAGATCATTTTCCCCTGTGGCTATCAAACTGTACAACCACTCCCCTTTCTGTCGTGGAGTAAACTGACTCCACTTCCCCCTCCTCTCCCCACAATCGTTATACATCCCCAATCCTAGACTCCACTCGTCACTTTGCTTTCATGTTTCATGTATCTTGTCGTGTTTTATGGCCGTTTCCCTCCTAGGATAAATAAAGTTATATCATATCGTTTCATATCGAGTTTACGAGGCTTTGAGACCGGCACATGGATGCAGGGAATGGGGAGTATGTGTATCAGTACCAGCAGAAGAGATCAGTTAAACCTAATCATGTTCTGCATTGACTTTATGGGCCGAAGGGCCTGTTCCTGTCTTGTGCTGAGCTATAATCTGTTATCTCCCCAGTCCTGTCTGTAGTCCCCAGCGCCACATGTTTCTCACTCCACAGCAGTCAAAGGAAAGCTTGCAATTGCGATCAATTGCTTGTAAATGACACTTGGTGCCGAGGGGTTCGAGCACATGACTGAATCTCCCAGATAGTACACTTTCTCAGATGTATATATCAATTTGAAGGCTGAAGTGTTTAAGAAGAGTGGGGATATATTACTTCTGTTAAGAACAGAACTAATTAAGAAGATTTTAGCACTCTCTGGAGAAGTCATGAAAACCTCACAAAGTCAGGCAACATCTCTGGTTTGACAGAGAGGAATTAACGGCTTTGCAAAAAATTCATGCACAGCTGTCTGGACACCAGATAGTTTTGGCGCCATGGTCAGATGTGGGCTCAGGTCCAAATAAATTCACACCACCATAGATTAGTTAGATTGTGCGAGGAATTAATGTTGCATTGTGGAAAAAAATCGAAACACAATGTCCCTGCAGCTGCTGTATCGTTAAGCTGATTGCAAACGTGCAAATGTAATAAAACTAGTCATTTGAAGCGAGAAACAAGTAGGGGGGAACCCTTACACACCGTGAAATGAAGATTTACTTTCAATTAAAAGCATGGTGCTGGTTTTATTATTAAACTTGCCCAATCGGTTCCAAAGGCAGTTGAAAATTGCAAAGCTCAGCTCCAACCAGTTCTGTTCAATTCTCGTGATGAGATTTTATATCAAACTAGACCATGTGCAGGTGCTCCCCCAACGCTAGATTCCACCACTCACCCATTCCCCCAACGCACACCTTTCCCCCAATGCAATATTGCACCACTCACACATAGCCCCCAACTGCACAGGCGCAGCTCATTTCTCCTCATCCCCCAGCTCTCCCTCCTCCTCCTCTTCACCCCCCTCTTCAATCCTGAGAGGGAGGGAGTTAGAGAGGGAGGGTGTGGGAGTAGAGAGGGAGAAGGGCAGGGGGGGGTAGAGAGAGAGAGGGAAGGGGGTAGATTGGGGGAGGGAGGGTAGAGAGGGAGAGGGGTAGAGAGGGAGGGGGTAGAGCGTGAGGGGGTAGAGAGGGTGGGAGTGAGGGAAATCTCCCTCCTCCACCCCCCACAACCCCCCCCCCCCCACATCCCTCTCTACTACCCCACTCCACCACATCTCCCTCATCCTCCACCCCTCACTCCCATTCCCTGCCCCGGGACATACCCAGGTCATAGAGCAGTGCCAGATCCTGGAACTGGGCCTGGTTCTCGTATTCGTCCCTGGCTGTAGACTTCAGTTGTTAGCTCGGCTGCCACCTGGGTTGGAGTGGGCTCGTCCCTGACCCAGGCTTGTCCTTGGTTCCAGCGGCGGCTACCCGGGCTCGGATTTCACTCCAGCTCCACCCTCCCCGTCGGCGCCGGCAGCAGCTGCCAAGCGAGTGCGCTGGATTGCCCCCTCCCTCCGGAGTGTCCCCTCCGGATAGCAAAAGGATTTGAGTATAGGTTCATAGCAAAAGGATTTGAGTATAGGAGCAGGAAGGTTCTACTTCAGTTGTATAGGGTCTTGGTGAGGCCACACCTGGAGTATTGCGTACAGTTCTGGTCTCCAAATCTGAGGAAGGACATTATTGCCATAGAGGGAATGCAGAGAAGGTTCACCAGACTGATTCCTGGGATGTCAGGACTGTCTTATGAACAAAGACTGCATAGACTCGGTTTATACTCTCTAGAATTTAGGAGATTGAGAGGGGATCTTATAGAAACTTACAAAATTCTTAAGGGGTTGGACAGGCTTGATGCAGGAAGATTGTTCCCGATGTTGGGGAGGTCCAGGACAAGGGGTCACAGCTTAAGGATAAGGGGGAAATCCTTTAGGACCGAGATGAGAAGGACTTTTTTCTCACAGAGAGTGGTGGATCTCTGGAACTCCCTGCCACAGAGGGTAGTTGAGGCCAGTTCATTGGCCATATATAAGAGGGAGTTAGATGTGGCCCTTGTGGCAAAGGGGATCAGAGGGTATGGAGAGAAGGCAGGTACGGGATACTGAGTTGGATGATCAGCCATGATCATATAGAATGGCGGTGCAGGCTCGAAGGGCTTACTCCTGCACCTAATTTCAATGTTTCTATGTCCTGTCCTTCCTTGTGAGTTGATTGTGACATCACTCGGGATTTATTTGCAAAATGGGTGAGTTTTCTGGCTATTAAAAAAAAACTTTAAACTGAAATATAGGTGGGACGGGAAGATGTTTATCGCCTCGACGGGAAAAATGTGAGTAAAGTGCGTGGAAATTGAAGGCCCTGGCCGAGTGTTTGGAAGTCACGAGGAAAATGGAAATTGATACACACACACAGCCACAAACAAGACAAGGACGTTAGTAATAGTATAGAAGATATACTTAACGGTGCTTGGTGGCGCAGAGGTAGAGTTACTGCCGTACAGCGCCAGAGACCAGGGTTCCATCCTTACTGTGGGTGTTTGTCTGTACATAGTTTGTACATTCTGAGGCTCTATAAGGAACTGGTCAGGCTGCGTATGGAATATTGTGAGCAATTTTGGGCACTGTATTGGAGGAAGGATGTGCTGGCTCTGGAAAGGGTCCAGGGGAAGTTTACAAGAATGATCCAATGAATAAGTAGGTTAACCTATGATGAGCATTTGTCGGCACTGGGCCTGTACTCGCAGGAGTTTAGAAGAATGAGGGGGGGACCTCCTTGAAACATACAGAATAGTGAAAGGCTTGGATAGAGTGGATTTAGAGATAACGTTTCCACTAGTGGGAGAGTCTAGGACTAGAGGTCATAGCCTCAGAATTAAAGGACATTCTTTTAGGAAGGAGATGAGGAGAAATGTCATTAGTGGTGAATCTGTGGAATTCTTTGCTACAGACGGCTCTGGAGGCCAAGTCAGTGGATATTTTTAAGGCAGAGATAGATGGATTCTTGATTAGTATAGGTGTCAGAGGTTTTGGGGAGAACGCAGGAGAATGGGGTTAGGAGGGAGAGATAGATCAGCCATGATTGAATGACGGAGTAGACTTGATGGGCCGAATGGCCTAATTCTACTATCACATGACTTTATTCTTCCCGTGACCTGCACGGTTTTTCCCCGAGATCGAAACATAGAAAATAGGTGCAGGAGGAGGCCTTTCGGCCCTTCGAGCCAACACGGCCATTCATTGTGATCATGGCTGATTGTCCCCTATCAATAACCCGTGCCTGCCTTCTCCCCATATTCCTTAAATCCACTAGCCCCTAGAGCTCTATCTAACTCTCTCTTAAATCCATCCAGTAATTTGGCCTCCACTGCCCTCCGTGGCAGGGAATTCCATAAATTCACAACTCCCTGGGTGAAAAAGTTTTTTCTCACCTCAGTCTTAAGTGACCTCCCCTTTATTCTAAGACTGCGGTCCCTGGTTCTGGACTCGCTCAACATCGGGAACATTTTTCCTGCAGCTTGTCCAGTCCTTTTATAATTTTATATGTTTCTATAAGATCCCTCCTCATCCTTCTAAACTCCAGTGAATACAAGCATAGTCTTTTCAATCTTCCCTCATATGACAGTCCCGCCATCCCAGGGATCAATCTCATGAACCGACACTGCACTGCCTCAATCACAAGGATGTCCTTCCTCAAATTAGGAGACCAAAACTGTACACAATACTCCAGATGTGGTCTCACCAGAGCCCTATACAACTGCAGAAGAACCTCTTTACTCCTGTACTGAAATCAGGGCTGCCAACATTGGGTGAAAGTTGAGAGTGAGAAATTACGAGGGAGCGCAGCGACCAAGCCCGAGGAAGCGTAGCGACCAAGTGGGGTGTCCCCCCCCCCCACTGTAGGGAGCTTTTGCATTTTTCATCTTGAGATTGTGCAATCTGGTGCATACTGCAGCGAGTCTTTTAATTCACACTTGAATCCAACATTTATGCTTTAAATTGGATTAGCTATGAATAAGGTTAGGCTAGATTACATTCCTAATTACATTCCACAGTAGTGCCAGGCTCTGATCAACAGGTGCAGCACATGAATTAACTTAGTATATTCATTAATGGAAATCAGATTATAATTCATGCTGTTATGCGTTTATATATATATATATATATATATATATATATATATATATGTAGAGAGAGAGAAAAAAAAATAGAAACAAGGCAAGAGGAGTCGGACTTCCATCACTGTTCTGCACAAATAAATTAATCAACCTTATCCTTTGACTATAGAAACAAGACAAAAATAATGCCACATATTCAACCAAGTATATGGTTCAATTAAATTAAGATATATGTGTAAAACATATATATGGAAACAGGCCCTTCGGCCCCCCAAGTTCACACTGACCAGCAATCTACCACACACCAGTTCTATCCGACACGCCAGGGACAATTTACAGAAGCCAATTAAGCCTGGACTTCTTTCGGATGTGAGAGAAACCGGAATATCCGGAGAAAACCCATGTAGTCATAGGGAGAATGTACAAATTCTGTACAGACAGCACCCGTAGTCAGGATCAAATCTGGCACTGTGGTGCTATAAGGCAGCAACTCTACCGCTGCGCCAACATGCCACCCAATTAAATTATTTTTTCTGTAATATATTTATTATGGTGTCACGTCAATAAAGATGAACACATGATTCTGATTTCTGCCCTTTAGTTGGATAACACACATCTCCAGTCACTGCTTTTTACATCTATATGACTAGTTTTCAACCTCTTCAGTCTGAAGGTCTCGACCCAAAACATCACCCATTCTTTCTCTCCAGAGATGCTGTCTGTCCCGCTGAGTTACTCCAGGTTTTTGTGTCTATCTTCAGTTCAAACCAGCACCAGCAGTTCCTTCCTACACTCGTTGTTAAGCGAAACAGGTCCTATTCTCATAATATTATTCACCTCAACCACGTCTTTTCTTCAACTCCGTTGCTGCAGAGAATAAAATCCCAATTATCAAATCTTTCTTCAAAGTGAAAAAAATAAATCCAGCCCTGCCAACATCTTCATAAATCGCCCCTGGATCCTGTCAAGAGCAATTGCACCCTTTCTACAATGTGTCATAGTCTTACAGCATGGAACCAGGCCCTTCATCCCAACTTGTCCATGCAGATCAAAATGCCCCAGTGAAACTAGTCCCATTTATCTGCATTTTGCCCATATCCCTTTAAACCTTTCCTGTCCACGTATCTGTCCAAATGTCTTTTAAATGCTGCCATTTTACCTGCCTACTTCCCCAGGCAGCTCGTTCCATACTCATTTTAGGTCACGGGCCGGATTGGGCAAAATGCGACTTCATGCGGGCCGGATCAGTTGTGCACGTGCGAACGCACCCTTTCCATTAATAAACCATTTGAAATCAAGCATTAGCAGACACAAATGTAGACTTACCTAAACAAATTGTAAATGTAGGCTACACAACTGCACCTATTTTTTTTAGCCTGCTTCCAGTAATCAAACTCAGACAATGAACACAGTTAGCCTTTAATTTTTATTGGTGATTGAAGTGATGGTGTGTGAGAGTGTGTATCAGTGTGTGCTTGAGGGTGTGTGTGAGGGTGTGTGTGAGGGTGTGTGAGGGTGTGTATCAGTGTGTGCATGAGGGTGTGTGTGAGGGTGTGTGTGAGGATGCGTCAGTATGTGTGAGAGTGTCAGTGTGTATGACAGTGTGTATCAGTGTGTCTGAGAGTGTGAATCAGTGTGTGTGAGGGTGTGTTAGTGAGTGTGAGAGTGTGTAAGTGTGAGGGTGTGTCAGTGTGTGTGTAAGGGTGTTTGCCTGTATGTGTGAAGGTGTGTACCGGGGTGTGTATCAGTGAGTGTGTCAGGTTGTGTGTGAGAGTGTGTGTCAGTGAAGAAGCGACAACACCCAGAGTGAGCGGACATTCGGAGATTTGCTGATGTCCGGGGAGCGTTTCCCTCTCCCCCTACCCCCCCCGTCTCTTCCCCCCAGGTGCTCTGTGTCCAGCTAGGGTCCGGGGGAGGCGAGGGACATTGACCCGGGGGTCGGGCATCGGAGCAGAACCTTAGCCCGAGATTCATACGTGCCGCTCCGGAGACGGCACCGACGCCCCCACTCACCCGGTCCGCTCCTGGCTCCGGGCCGGGATTAAATCTCCATGTGGTGTAGACAGAGCGGCCGCCGGACATAGAGCCGCTGGAGGTGAGGGTGTGAGGCGTGAGCGGTGCCTCAGGGGTCAGTGCTGGGACCACCGCCATGTCTGACCTATCACACTATGTGCACGGGAATGTGTAGTGTAGTTGAGAGTCTAATCATCCCGCGGGCAGGATTTCCGCGCTGTATCACTGAACTAAACAAAACTAAGCAAGGTAACGACGTGCTTCTTGTAATTCACAATGTCACTGATTTGATCCGATTAATTGAATAATTGCATTTTTTCAGCTGAAGGACAACATCTGAAATGTAAAAACTGAGAAATCAAATGATTTTGCTTTTGAATTTTTCAGAAACAAACTTCACTCAGGCTCAGCAGACAGCTTCTATCACTGTGATTGCTATCTGGATTAAGATTTTACATGGAAACATCTCTTTGTTCAACGTTCCCTGCTGTTTTCCCAATCCAGAGCCCATGTGGTTATGTTCATGTTCATCAAGACTTTGCGTTGAATGAAAAAAAGAAACAACATCATCCAATTAAATTCTTATCCAGGCTACAATAATGTCAATCTCTGCAAACTTCCTCTAATTTGCTGCCAGACCCATCTCCAGTTCATTCATAACAGTTTATTCTCAACAGAGGCTAAGTTCAAATACAGCTCAAATGTGGACAATACACAGGAAAATAATCTATATATTCTTATAGCTTGCTAGTACAGAGTGCAAACGAGCCTGAGAAACGGTAAAACCTTTAACTTTCCACCATTTAGTGAAGCTGTATTTTTCATTTACTTCCTAGTCGAGAACAGCAACTGGTATTCTTGTGTCAGTGTGTGACTAATTGTTGGAATGTAATAAAGGACCTGTCCTACAAGCATGCAAATCCATGTGATGAGCGCAACCTAACGTGGTCGCTTGAGCGTCGCGGGGCCGGTCCCACTTCGATCGGCGGAGCCGTGCGGAATTGTGCGGAGTTCAGCCCGACATCGCGCGGGGCTCCGAAAAACTATGTTCGAAAATTCCGCGCGGCAACGGCTTGTTGGCTCGCAGTCGCCTCGACGCATTACACACCGCCTCGACATTGTGCCTCCGTGAACCTATCTGTAGGTGCCTCCGAGACCGTCTATGTGTGTGGCTCCATGGCCCTCTGTGTGTGTGTGCCTCTGTGCCCCTCTCTGTGTGCCCCTCTCTGTCCTGGCGAACTTACCTGAAGACTTCGCTCCAAGTTCGCCTCACTTTGCGCCGCTTTGCGCCACTCACCCGACCTCCGCGCGGCCACCGCTGCCGGTTTGGTTGCGCTTGCCACATGCAGGCGCATGCTGGTGGGAACGGCCCTGTACAGGGGACCACCCGACCTCCGCGCGGCCCCCGCTTCTAGTTTGATCGCGCTCATCGCATAGAGTTGCATGCTGGTTAAGCACAATACAATCCAGTGGGCTCCGAGAGAGTGGTCACACAATGCTTGATAGGACTCATCCTGGATTAAATGCTGAAGATAAAGCTAAGTGTTGGAGACAGCTAATGTAGAAACCTACAGTTTACATTTGCAACAGGATTCTGATAACAAATTGTGGAGGGATAGGGGAAGATCATTCATCCTTGAACTTTTTCAATAAGACCTTGAGTGATCTGTGCCTCAGCACCATCTGCTCGGCTTTAAACAAGTCCCTCGATACATTTGCCTAAATGAAAGAAAAATATTGACCTTAAATTTAAAATAAAATAAATTGGCCCAATATGAATTGATCCAGGAGAACCATAGGTCCAACCTGATTAATGATGAGAAAGTGCTTCCTCATTTATCTCCAATTAGCATAGCTTTAATATGTTGTCTGAAGAAGAACAGTATAAAAATACTGTTTTAGCCAGAGACACAATGGAATAACATTGGCAAGGCTAAGGACACCTCATTCTTTCCAAACCACCAAATTAATAAAATGTATCCAATCAAGTTATGTCAGAAGGATCCCAAGCTGAAATATCATCTGTCCATTCCCTGTACAGATGCCAAGATGTCCACCCAACATTTTTGCTCTAAACTTCAGCATTTCGTTTTCCTTGTATTTCCGAATTATGAATGCAGGCAGACCTGATCTGTACATGTTAGTCTTTCCCATAATATTATGCAAAGTTCTGTGCCTCTCTAAAACTAATTCTACTTAAAAACTGCACATTCCCCTGTCCTAAGCCACCTCGCCTTCATTACTAACATTACTAACATCAACTTAAACCTGGATTATTTACAGCTTGCTTTATGTAGCAGAGATTTTTTTTGAGATGACAAAGGTTTTATCAAATCTCAAGGGAGGATTATATCATAATTATCATAAAGTTTGTTATTGCACTTGTCAATTTATTTATGGCATTAGATTTTGGTATATCAATATGGGGGGAAAAAATCATAATAGACCTACAAGATGATAATTCCCCAAGTATATTTTCAGTGGACAAGTTATTGTACCAGAGCTGACTGGCTCAGTGGGTTCCTTCGCGAATTAGCTCCAGTAATCCAAAGCTAAATCTTTCTGACCAGAAGAAACTGACTCCCATGGTTTGGTCTGGACAGCGCAGAACCTACAAAGGTACAGAAGGATGTCACAACCTAAAGCCGATGACAATTGGCAAGTTCAGAGATACAACATGGAAACAGGCCCTTTGGTCCACTGAGTCCATGTCAACAATCAATCACCCGTTCACACTTGTTCTATGTTTGAGTCGCAATAAGGGTTCCGACCTGAAACGTCACCTGCTCTCACATTTGTGTCATCTTCCATCGATTTTTATGGCTATGTCATTAAATGTTTCCTCAAGTTGCACATCATTCTGTCACCTTCTCTCCAGAGATGCTTCCTTTCCCACTGAGTTACTGCAGCATTGTGTGTCTATCCAATAAAAATTCCTCTGATTTAAATCCCAGTTTGTTCAAAGTGAACAGATGAATTAATTTTAGAAATATTCGTCAAACATTGATTCATGAATCACCCAATGCAGAGGCAGCAATTGTATTTGTATTTATATAATGTATTGAACATCGCAAAATGCAGCAAGGCAGTTCACAGGAGTACCTCCACATAACATGTGACATCAAACCACATCAGCAGACATTACACAGTGCCAGAGGAACTTGACAGACAGCATCTGTGGAGGGAATGGACAGGTGACATTGTGGGTCAGTGCCCTTCTTCAGACTGATTTTAGAAGTGGGGAGAAAGTGGCGAGGATTGCATAGAGAGAAAAGTTTGCAAAAGAGTTGCAGTGCTCAGGGATTAAATATCAACAGTAGTAAGGACAAGGAATTGTGAAGATCCACAAGTAGAACAAAATATAATGGGTCATAAAGGGAGATATGTGAGTAACAATATCAAATGTCACTTTTACTGCTTATAATTACACCAAATTAGATTTTAAAGCTCAACGATTCATTTATTCAGTAGAATAACGTGAAGTCTTTTGAGACTTATGTTTTTGAGATTCAACCCAACATTGCTCAACCTTTTAATGATCAGGAAACCAAGATCAGATTTAAATCAGCTCTTCATTTGATGAAAAAAAAAATTAAACTTAGTTATTAATTGCAGAATAGGGGGACTCCTCTTTTAGTTTTGAATAAACAAATTTGACCCCAAATAAACAACTGCTAAGAAAAGCCTGCACACTGAACAATATTTTGGAAAGATGTTGCCACCTGTAGCTTCAAGTTTATGGACCTGGCTTGATCCTTACCTCTCGTGTTGCGTGCTCTCAACGTTCTGTGGTCGCTAATGGTCCTGTGTCCCTCCCCCCCCCCCCCCCCCCCCCCCCAAGATGGGAGGACTGGTTACTGTAAATTGACGTCGGTGATTCTGAATGGTGAAATCTGGGGGATCAGTTAATGGGAACATGAGGTAAATACATTTTTTAAATGGGATTAGTGGAGGTGCTTGAAGGTCAGTGTGGGCCAATAGGCTTGTTTTACTGCTGAATGATTCTAGGCCGCCGTAAAATTTTATGGCGTCACAAACACTAACATTTTAAATCTATTGCTCTCCAGCCAATTGCAATGCCAACTGGGCAGCTTGATGGAAAACTGCAAACAAATAATTAATCTAAACCTCTAAAATGTTTTAAAAACACAGCGACATCTGCAAAAAGTAACAAATCAGAAATGTTTACTGTTTGTTTTTGCACAAAAATCTCCAACTTCCTTTTGTCAACATGCTTTGTTTTTACTCCATATTTCCAGCACGTACAGCATTTAAGTTTTCAGGTTGAAGGGTTAATGTTTTTTACTCATTAGCACTTCAGATGTTGACTGACCAGTGTGTATTTTATACTTGTTTAGTTAAGTTTAGAGGTACAGAGTGGAAACAAGCCCTTCGGCCCACCGTGTCCATGCAGACCAAAGGCCACCTGTACACTAGTTCTATCCTACACACTGGGGATAATTTACAGAAGCCAATTTAACCGACAAACCTGTCGGTCTTTGGAATGGAGGGGGAAAGTGGAGCACCTGCAGAAAACACACATGTTCACAGGGAAAAAAGATCAAAGCTCCATAGACAGCACATGTGGTCAGGATCGAACCCAGGTGCCTCACGTTGTAAGGCAGCTTTGCCACCACTAGCTACTTATTTAGACGAGGAATTATCATCAACAGAACCTGCAAATATTTGCCCTGAATTGAGTGGTTGTTGGAAGACCAACAAGGGGAGAACTGCGGATTAAAAACAATATTACAATGCACTGCATAGCTCAGTACTCAGTCTAATTTTGACCATTGTCCTGTAATTTCTGCTTTGAGTTGCACGACAGTAAACATTGCCCGACAGTTAACCAAAATCCCTTTTTGTAATACTGCGCAGGTTTTCATTCAAATTATTTTGCAACTGATAAGAATTTAAGAACAGCCTTATTAATTTTGCAGATGAGTCTTACTTTCAATGCCTGTCGCTCAAAGCAGAGCAAAGCTCTGGCAATTTTAAAGGTTTACTGTACTATCGCAATATCAGACGTGTGGACTGATTTCCAGGAATATTAAAATATTTACAGTATTGCTTCAAGCAAGCCACAAGCACAATCCAGCCTTATTCATTCCACCGGGGCATATGTATAAAACTGCTCGAGTTGCTTCCAGCACAACAGAAACATATCAGACCAATGCATCCAACTGCGGCCTGAAGTGCTGTATGGTGGGGGCTTAAGAAAAGATGCGCCACAGAGTCGAGATGCAGATTTGTGGTTCTATTGGGGACTTCAGAGTTCAGGTAAGTTGGGCATAATATCGTGGATCTAGGGGAGTCCACACGTTTTGACGTGAGGCTGTGAGAAGTGATTCAATTATACTCTATTGTCACATGTACCTAGATACAGTGTGAAATGCTTCGTTTTGCAACAATCTGGTAAAATCACACAGCAGACCTCACCTAGGAAGTACACAAGAGTCACCACGTTTCTGGTGCCAACAAAGTTATAAAAGTTTATTGAACTGTCCTATCTGTGGTCTGCCGCTGCATGTGGCAGATAGCCCACCCTTCCCCTGTCCTCTCCCTGCCAGGTCCCCTCTACGCATCGACCAATGATCCCCGTACACTAGCGCTATCCTCGAGACTAGGGATCATTTACAATGGTTACTGAAGCCAATTAACCAACAAACCTGTACGTCTTTGGAGTTGGGAGGAAACCGGAGCACCCGGTGAAAACCCATGCGGTCACAGCGAGAACGCACAAACTCCATACCGATAGCACCCAGTAGCCAGGAGCGAAGCCGGGTCTATGGCGCTGTAAGGCAGCAACTCTACTGCTGCGCTAACATGCCGCCCCTGATGTGATCCTACGTCTGAGACCAACTCACACCAGGAAGCAAACAGATTAGATTCCACAGTGATATGAAACACTTTAGAATTGCCCAAGGTTTGCCTTCCAGGTTTCAAGGTCAGTTTATTGCCACATACCAGTTAAAGTTCAGTGAAATTCAAACTCTGCTTATTTCTTGGAAAACAAACACGGTGCATCTGAAAATCAAACTGTTTAAATGATTGCATTCCCTGGTTTGCAGTTTTAATTTTACTATTTTGGGTCTTGCAACCTTCAAAACCATATCTTAAAACTTGAGGCATTGCTTTTGCAAGAGAGGAATTGAGCAGAACATTCCCTGAGGAAATTAAATAAAATTTCTGGATTGGACAGATGCTAGTCAGAAAATGAAAAATCTAACAGACTTCAGGCATCACGATTTAAATCATCAATAATTTTAATGACATACACTAAGTGCAATATAATAGTCTCCCAGCAAACAATTTGTTATTGGCTGAAGCTTCAAATTCTTCCCCTGACATTTAAGTTCAAGGATGAACACGATTCAATGCTTAACACATCGTACTTTATGTACCAGGGGAAGATATTTAGTGCAGGATGCTTTATTTACTTTTGGACTCTGAAATACCAAAGATAGTCAGCCAGAAATTTGTCCCCTCGGGTGTGAAGTAAAAACATTTGCTTTGAAGTAAGCGGCTCAAAAGTTTAACGAGATACATGGATAGGACATGTTTAGATTGATATGGGCCAAATGCAAGCAGGTGGGACTAGTGTGGATGGGACATTTTGGTCGGTGTGGGCATGTTGGGCCGAAGGGCCTGTTTCCACACCGTAAGACTACCTGCAACTCTATGAAGGGTCTGAAGTAGGATTTCGAC
Organism: Raja brachyura; assembly: GCA_963514005.1. The sequence goes on along the minus strand of OY740806.1, from coordinate 17,777,908 downwards.
CCAAAACGTTGCCTATTTCCTTCACTCCATAGATGCTGCCTCACCCGCTGAGTTTCTCCAGCATTTTTGTCTATCTGCAACTCTACGTGTGGCTTGAATGTCTTTTGAACTTCACACACAGTGGGTAGTGGGTGCTTGGAACACACGACAAGCTGTGATGGTGGAGGCAAATATGATAGCATGCCGTTTACAAGGCATTTAGATAGGCATGGGGATAAACAGGGCAGGAGATGGCTGGATGGATGTGGACCATATGAAGGCACAGGAGATCAGTTTATTGGCGCATCATTTTTGGCACGACATGGTGTGGGCCGAAGAGCCTGACAACCTGCGATGCACTGTTCCACCCTCGATAACAATCGGAAAGTTGTGGAGAAGAGATTTTGTTAAGATTTTGTCTTCTGGGAGGACAACTGTTTCTTCCCCACACCAGAGCAGGCAAAGAAGCTGAGCTGCATCGGACAGCAGCGTACAGCAATGTGACTCTCATTGTTTGTTACATTATTGTGCAATTCAGGCACCATGCAATTTCGAGGTTGTAGCCCACACTGGGCACATCTGAACGAAGCCTTCGGCTTTTCCCCTGACATAATCTGATCACAATATAGAGAATAACTACTTTAAGGGACATCATCTAAGTGGACGAGCAATTAAAAATCAAATAGTCATGCAGGTGACAAGAAATTGAAAAACAAAATCTCAGCGGCGGAGTTGAACCACACAGGATGTGTAATTATTTATTTCATGACTGCATTGAACACAAAATGTGGGGGTGGAAGACACAAATGGTTTCTTCAAAGTGCTATCAGGTTTCCTGTGGCTCGGCAGTGGATAAATATCATACCAGGAATTGCAGACATAAAATTGATGGTTCATGCTATTCCAAATCATCATAACAGTCGTCCTGTTTTATAAATATATCCAGCAGTAATTATTCTGATGTCCAAGTGTGCCTACTTAGATTTCACTACAGCTTTTGGGTCTGAAACTCATGGAGGTATACGGTATTGTACCGGCAATTAGTAACTCTTAAGCAGGGCACACAATATTTTTGAGATTTGTCAGCAGGCATTTAAAGATTGCAGGCTTTTTCCATCTCTTTTGGAGCTCAAACTGTTATTTTGCCTGCAACCGGAATGTAATTAATGGAAATGAATGCTGGAGCACATTTGCTTCTTGCTTCACAATTACACAGTGCTAATGGTTGTGAGAAGGTGATAAGTCATTGCTTCAATTGCAGCACTGCCATTTGCACAAGTTCACAGGATCATACATCTCCTGGGCCTATGAATGGTTGTGAGTAAAAAATGCACCACAATACATCGACGCCTGTGGGTTTTTTTTACTTGTGGGAGAAAGACTTTCATGATTCATTGACATTGCCAGTGAGATGCTGTGAGATTTTCTTAGTCAGATAAGAAATATACCCCTTTTATATCCACATATAATTAGTTTAGTCTAGTTTAGAAATACTGCATGTAAACAGGCCCCTCAGCCCATTGAATCCGCACCGACTAGCAGTCAGCCATGCACTAGTTCTAACCTACACAAGACCAATTTACAAAAGCCAATTAACCTACAAACCTCCATGTCTTTGGGATGTTGAAGGAAATTGGTGTGCCCAGTTCCAGCAAAGTCTCCTTCGATCCCACATGAACCAACCTCCCAAAGTTGGCTGCTCTGGGAGGTTGGATCATATATCCCAGGAGATAGCTGAATGAATAGAAAATGGGCCTCAGGGAAGGAAGCAGATGGTGGTAGATAAATGCAAAATGCTGGAGTAATGCAGCAGATCAGGCAGAAAAGGGTCCGAAGAAGGGTCTCGACACAAAACATCACCCTTTCTTTTTCTCCAGAGATGCTGACTGACCTACTGAGTTACTCCAGCAATTTGTGTCTATCTTTGTTTTAAACCAGCATCTGCAGTTCCTTCCTACACCTAGTGGTGGAAGAATGTTTTTCAGACCGGAGGCTTGTGACGAGTGGTGTGCCTCAAGCTTCGGTGCAGGGCCCATTGCTGTTTGTAATTTGCAGTAATGGTTTGGAAGAGAATGTACATGGCATGATTAGCAAGCTTTCAGATGACACTAACGTGGATGATGTTATAGATAGTGAAGGTGATTGTCTGAGATTACAGCAGAATCTTGATCAGTTGGGCAGGTGGGCTGAGGAATGGTTGATTGAATTTAATACAGAGAAATGTGAGGTATTGCATTTTGGGAAGTCTAACATGGCCAGGACCTGCACAGTGAATGCTGGGCTCTGGGGAGTGTTGTGGAACAGAGGGATCTATGAGTGCAGGTGCATAGTTCATGTGCAGAGGGTGGTCAGGAAAGCTTTTGGCACATTGGCCTTCATCAGTCAGAGTATTGAGTATAGAAATTAGGAGGTCATGGTCGAGTTATATTAGATGTTGGTGAGGGTCAGTTTTGGTCACCAATGACAACTAACCACCCCTTGGAACATAACTTATGGGAGGGTTGTAAATCTATATCGCCAAATCATCAGCAAAATCTCAACTTGAAAAATTCAAGATTACAAAATCTTCATGAAATATTAACCACCTTTCAAAGCTTTGTAGGGTTATCCAAGTGCACTGCACAATAAACATTGAGGTGTAAACAAAACCCATCAAAGCAGTGGTGCATCAAAACTTCTTTAAAAATGGATCACAAAGATAAATATAAACAGAACTGACAGCTACAGAACTGGTTGGACTCAGCCTACTGCAGAACATAGAAAATGTTCATTGTAATTCAAGACGAATTGCATGATTAACTATGGGTAACTATAGTTTCCATCTATGTGGAGTTTGCATCTCCTGTCTGTGACTATGAGGGTTTCTGCTGAGAGCTCTGGATTCCATCCACCATCTCCCATGAAGTGCTGGTAGGTTGAATGACTACCATAAATTTACCATAATCTCGGTAAGTGGCAAAATAATCAAAGAGGCGTTGGTGACTACGTGGGAGAGAATAAGTGGCAGGGACTCAGTGAATCAAAGGCAGGGATTGTTCCGCTGGGAGCCAGTGTTATCCAACGGGCTGGGAAAGTATTTCTATGATCTAAGGCACTAAGACAGCCACAGAAATCAGAATGTTGGAAGGTACCAGGTTGAGAAGACAAGTAGAAATGTTTCTTTTTGTGGAACCTTTCACATATTTTAATCACGTGGATGCTGAGAGGATTGCTGGATGAGGAATACCAAACAAAGCACAGCAATGACTGATCTAAGAAAGATGATAAAGTGCAGTCAGCGCAGATCCAGGATATGTTTGGGAAAGAACTGCAGATGCTGGTTTACATTGAGGGAAGACACAAAATGCTGGAGTAACTCAGCGGTGGGCAACGTTACCCATTCCTTCTCTCCAGAGATACTGCCTGTCTCGCTGAGTTACTCCAGCATTTTGTGTCTATTCGGGTTTGCCTATCTTCAGCCTAGTTCAATAGAAGCCAAGCATAAATGCATGAATAGGACTATTTGATAACAACTCTGCAGCATTAACGTGCCTTCTTCAGTTGTCTGAAAGTTCATCAGCGTATATCAGTGTTGAGGATGATCTAGTTGTGAAAGAGGAGTTGAGGAGAAAATAATATTTTTCAGTGTTTAAATGCCTGACAATAAAACACTCTCGACTATCTTGACTGGGCCCGCCTCAGGCAGGAGAAACCATTCCCCTGATCTTTAATAGCACCACCATTGCCACAGTCCTTACTATCAACACTGAGGTGGTTCATTTTGCAAGCAGATTCGCTGGACATTAGCTGGGTGCTTTAGAAGGCTTGCTCTTCCATTGGGATGCCTCAAAGCATCCCAACTTTATGTAAAGTTCAAATCACCAGCCCAATAGCATATTCACTGCTGAAGGAACCCAACATTAGCCTAGATTTAGGACCTGGCGTGACAGATGATGTTGATTCTACGCACAATAATCTCCAATGTATTCTCAACATAGAGGCTATCAGTGTACAGAGATTGTACGTTCTCCCCATGATCTATGTAGTTGTCTCTGGGATCTCTGGTTTCCTCCCGCACTCCAAAGGTGTAGAGGATTATAGGTTAATTGGCTTGTAATAATTGTTCTCGGTGGGCTGAAGGGCCTATTTCAGCGCAGTATCTCTAAACTAAACTAAAAGGTTGCATCTCACCAACATTTTTAAGGATGCTTCAGCAGCATTCTGTCAAGCAAGGGAATGAGTAATGGGCAAAGTGGGGGCGACATCTCACTACACTCTCCACCCCCTCTAAATAATTGTGCCAAGAAATAAAATGCAAGGTTTGGCGTATACCTTGGGTATGCTGGACACAAGAAAAAACAGGAAATCAAATATCCTACACATATCTCACCAATGAACTGCGTCAGAAATGAAAAAAAAGGCGCACGTACTTAATCAAAGACTTGTCCAATCGTAGTCTTTCCTTCTTCTCCCTGCTCCCATTCCGCTGAAGGTACAGAAGCTTGAAAGTGTGCAACACCAGATTCAGGAACAGCTTCTGCCCTCTTTCAACAGACTGTCAAACAGTCCTTCAATAGGCGAATGCTACTGGCCGATTCACCTCTCCCATTGCGGACATTGTGTATGGAATTGATGCCCTACAATGCTGAGAGCCACATTCTGCACACTTTATCGTGCATTTTGCCCTATCTGTTGTACTTGAGTTTGACTTGATTGTATTTATGTAAAGTATTATCTGATCTGATTGGATAGCCTGCAAAACAAGGTTTGCCACTGTGCGTGACAATAATGAACCTAAACATAATGGAAAACAGCAATCCATGATGAATATCACCCGTTTTAAGAGTCCCTTTGAATTGTGTGCAGCCATGACATGGATGTAAGTTATTATTTTTTTATTTTCATTGGATACATATCCAGGAGCACATTATCTAGACACAAACGCTGAAGAAACTCAGCGGGTGAAGCAGCTTCTATGGAGCAAAGGAAATAGGCGATTTTTTTCGGGTCGAGACCCTTCTTCAGACTGATGTGGGTGTGGGGGGGATGGGAAGAAGAAAGGACGAGGCGGAGACAGTGGGCTGTGGGAGAGCTGGGAAGGGGAGGGGAAAGAGGGAGAAACCAGGGACTACCTGAAATTGGAGAAGTCAATGTTCATACCGCTGGGGTGTAAATTACCCAAGTGAAATATGAGGTGCTGCTCCTCCAAACTACAGGGAGCCTCACTCTGGCCATGGAGGAGGCCCAGGACAGAAAGGTTGGATTTTGGATTCGGAATGGGGAGTTGAAGTGATGAGCTATCTAACTCCAGAGGGGGTTTAGGAGAATAATCTTGGGATGAATAAGTTAATGTATGATGAGCATTTGGCAGCACAGGGCCTGTACTCTCTTGAGCTTGGAAGGACCTCACTGAAACTAACCGAATAGTGAATGGCCTGGATAGGTTAGATGTGGAGGGGATGTTTCCACTAGTGGGAGAGTCTGGAACCAGAGGGCAAGGCCTCAGAATAAAAGGACATGCCTTTAGAAAACAGATGAGGAGGAATTTATTTTGTCAGCGATTAGGGAATCTGGAGAGTTTATTGCCACAGATGGCTTGGCGACCGTCATTGGGTATTTTAAGGCAGAGATTGACAGATTCTTGATCAGTAAGGGTGTCAAGGGTTATGGGGAGAAGGTCAGAGAATGGAGTTGAGAGGGAAAGGTAAGGGCCTGTCCTACCAGCATCCAACTCCATGCGATGAGCGCGATCAAACTAGAAGCGGGGACCGCGCGGAGGTCAGGTGATCTCCTGTACAGGGCCGTTCCCACCAGCATGTGCCTGCATGCAGCAAGCGCAACCAAACCGGCAGCAAGGGCCGCGCGGAGGTCGGGTGAGTGGCGCAATGCGGCGCAAAGTGAGGCGAACTTGGAGCGAAGTCTTAAGGTAAGTTCGCCAGGACAGAGAGGGGCACACAGAGAGGGGCACAGAGGCACACACACAGAGGGCCATGGAGCCACACACATAGAGGGTCACGGAGGCACCTACAGATAGGTTCACGGAGGCACGATGTCGAGGCAGTGTGTCATGCGTCGAGGCGACTGCGAGCCGACATGCCGTTGCCACGCGGAATTTTTGAACATAGTCAGTTTTTCGGAGCCCCGCGCGATGTCGGCACGAACTCCGCAAAATTCCGCACGGCTCCGGCGATCGAAGTGGGACCGGCCCCGCGACGCCGGACCGCTCAAGCGACCACGTTAGGTCGCGCTCATCGCATAGAGTTGCATGCTTGTAGGACAGGCCCTGTAGATCAGCTGTGATTGAATGGCAGAGTAGACTCGATCTGCCAAATGGCCTACTTCAGCTCATATGACTTATGAACTTAAAAATCAGGAGTACCATCGATAAAAAGCATGGGCACAATGTACAATGTCATTTCATGGTCATATGTGTTTGCAATCTTTCCAGTGCTTGTCCTGGGTTCTCAGAGGCAATATATTGTCTAAAAATGACCAAATAAATAGTTTGAAATGGGTAAGACAAGCTTTCTTTGAACACAAAAGTCAATATTTATCAAATAATGGAGGCAGGTACACTGTCTATATACAATGATATAAACCTCAAAAATGAACAGCACATATCTTCCACAGTTATCCTAGATTACATCAAAATTCTCAGAAATCATATTAATGTGAACATTGCCTGTGGGTGCAAATAGTCCAGTTTCTTTGCTGAAAGTCAATTTAAACACAGCTGAAGATTAGATCACTGTAAATCCAACTAGAGTCAAGGCATGAAAAGCTGAGACTGCATAATATGAATTAAAATCAAGGAATTAAAGGCAATAAATGATTGTGGAATTTAACACAATTAATATGCAGTTTCCTGGAGAAATACCAGATTAATTGTGCTGTGTGAGAACAGTTATGATGAGCTCAATAGATTTAAACAGACTCTGCATTAAACTGGTACAGTACAATGAATTAAGATGCCTTGGGAATTGGAGCAAATAGCCTTTCACTGTTCTTTTTGAACTGACTGTCACTGTTAATATTCCAAATCTGTGCTGGCACAGTATGCAGAGTAGTGTCTGCCTGGAATATAAATATTCGGACCCTGGGCTTGGTTGTGCCAGCTGCATTGCAGAAGCTCCCGAGGCAGGCAGCACAAATGCTGAATGTAATTAAAAATAAATGTCCATGTATCATGCAGTTCCTGATGTCTCCTCTGAAGCTTGGTTTAATCTCAATGTACACATTATTTATGTACTTATTGTTCTTGGTCGCCAGGCCGGGCAGCTGGATAATCAGTTATATCACTGGTTTCACAGGAGGTTCTTGAAGCTTGTTGCTATTTCCTATCACAAGTCCATTTCTGTTGCAATTAAGATACAATGCAGCCCTAATGTAAGTGGCGAGATTGAGGGATGCACTGCATCGGTTATGTTGCACATAGTGTACTTTTCTGCCAATTAAGGGCTTTTGGTAATTAAGCTCTCGGCTTTTTAACAAATGATCAAGTACCATTAAACTGAGAGCATTATCACCGTGAGCTTGGTAAACTGAATTAAAATGCATTCATGGTAGAATTGATGAAACAAAACTCAGCAAAAAATCATTTCCAAATATGTTACTTCTGAAATGGTGCTGAATGATTTTTTAAACAGATGGCGGTCAAACTGCAGGTTATATTGAAAAAAAAAAATCTGCTGTAAAAAGCAACAAAAATGTTAAGAAAATTAATAAACGGGCAAATGCAGACAGCTAGCGCATGGTTATGTGGAGAAAAAATTGCAGATGACTGCAGTGTGCATAGTGGCTCATTCTGAACATTGCTTGTGCAATTCTGCAATACGCTGTACTTCAAATCATGCATTTCTGACCTCTCACTCTACCCCAGGCTCACCATTAAACCTCGGGGAGTTCTGCAAGTGGCTGACGCTGGATAAACATTATATTTCTTTCCTCCAAGCTATAGAGTCATAGAGTGATGGAAACAGGCTCTTCAGCCCAACTTGCCACACCGGCCAACAATGCCCCAGCTACACTAGTCCCACCTGCCTGCGTTTGGTCCATATCCCTCCAAACCTGTCCTATCCATGTATCCATCTAACTGTTTCTTAAATGATGGGATAGTCCCAGCCTCAACGACCTCCTCTAGCAGCTTGTTCCATACACCCACCACCCTTTGTGTGAAAATATTACACCTCGGATTCCTATTCAATCTTTTTCCCTTCACCTTGAACCTTTGTCCTCTTCCTCTCATGATTTTGTACACCTCTACAAGATCTCCCCTCATCCTCCTGCACTCCATGAAATAGAGACCCAGCCTACTCATCCTCTCCCTGTAGCTTCTAGTCCTGGCAACATCCTCGTAAATCTTTTCTGAACCCTTTCAAGCTTGACAATATCTTTCCTAAAACATGGTGCCCAGAACTGAACACAGTATTCTAAATGTGGTCTCACCAACGTCTTACACAACTGCACCATGACCTCCCGTCGACCTCACATCGAACAAACCTGACTGCCAACTTTCATTTCAAAAGCAAGTTCGAGCTTTTCCAGTGTTTCTTTACTTCTCACTGTACCCATGCTTATATTTTTTTTAAAAAGCCCTCAATAACTTCTCTTTTGTCTCCTCCCATTTCCTCCAAACACAATGCGTAGCTATGGGCACACGCATGGGCCCCAGCTATGCTTGCCTCTTTGTCGGGCACGTCGAACAATCTTTGTTCTCGGAGTACCAGGGCCCCACCCCCGACCTTTACCTCCGTTACATTGACGGCTGCTTTGGTGTCACCTCCTGCACCCACACACAACTGACTGACTTCATCCATTTCACCACCAACTTCCATCCGGCACTAAAACACACTTGGACCATTTCCGACATTCCCCTACCATTCCTTGACCTAGCAGTCTGAAGAAGGGTCTCGACCCGAAACGTCGCCTATCTCCTTCGCTCCTTAGATGCTGCTGCACCCGCTGAGTTTCTCCAGCTTTTTGTGTAACCCTTATATTTAATTAGCAGCCCGTTTTTCACCATGAAAATTAATGTAACTATTAATCAAACATTAATTTTTATTTTTGAAATTGGTTTCCGCAACTTTTTTACTGTTGAAGACATTTTTTGAGATCAATGAAAAGGCCTGATGGCAACAGTATAGTTGATTGGGAGGAGCTTATTTCTGTTGAAAAGGTACTTGACTTAAAACATTAAATCTGTTTCTGTTCCGACAGATGCTGCCTGACTTGCTGCGTATTTTGGGACTTTACCTTTTTATATTTTGGATTTCTAGCATTTCTAACTATTTTGTATTTTTCTTAGATCCTGCTGCCTAATACCCAGTTGCTACTCACTGCTTTCCACAGATGGGTTGTGGAGCCATTGGTATTGCAAAGCCACAACACTTTAAACACGGGATACTGTGAGTAGACACAGTGAGGAGGCCCGTAAGCGTAGAAATCATGCACAAAGGGTCAGGCAGCATCTCATGAGGACTCGGATAGGTGACATTTTAGGCTGGGACGCTTTTGATTCTGTGAGGAGCAGGTTGGATCAATGCAATCTGACCCAATGTATGGAAAAATATGATTAATTAAATTTTAGCAACCTACTTTCTGCATTGTTTTGGTGCAAGATTGCTACATTGGAGGGGGGAAAAAACCCAAAACGCTGCAGCCATGACAATTGGAGCCAACAATGTAAAGAGGCAGATTTAATCAAATCAATTATTTATTTAATACTGACTTATTGAAAACAGAAACATATCCACAATCTTTCGCATGACTTAATTAAACTCTCACTTAACTTCATTAAATTGCCTTCAGCAGGGAAATATGTTGCAGGTTCATGGTTCACAATTTAATAAATACATATGGAAATGACTCCAGCCTTCAGGGAAGATGATGTGAATGAGAAGACTATCCTAAATTCAATTAAGGCATGTTTTGTTCTTCTGCTTATTCTTTGAAATATTTACGTTAATAACTGTGTTTGATGTTAAATAACTTGTTCATTCCCCTGAAGATGGACTCAATGTGCAATTTAAAGCAATAAGACATTTCAACTTCTATTAAATATTTTCATTAATTCAGTGGAGCTGTCTCCTTAGGTGCAGAGGGGTTATATTACATGTCAACAGATTTAACAATTACCTCAATTATCCTGAACTAATTAATTTAGTAAAAATGATGCAAGCTGGTATTTTATATACTCACGATCATTCTGATCTAAACACTAGATTTTCTTGTCAACTATGTCATGAAAAGAATGTCTAATCTTCAAAACATAAGGTAATTACGGTTGAGAAAATCTATAACGCAAATCATAATTAATTCACCATCCACACTCTCTCCCCCTGTACAATGCAGGCCACATTGATAAGTTGTCCAATGATTCACAACGCACAAATTCACTACTCCATTGTTCCTTTATAAGATGAAAATCTATGGTTTCATAACTCAAATACATATATGGAGAATTCTAAGGACCTTCCAAAATCATCTGGTATTTGAGTGTTTCATAGGCAGCAAGACTATCTGTCTGGTTATCTATAACACTACCAGGACTAACAGAACTCAATATGGTCAAATTACCATCTCCAAGTTGTATTCAGTTTTATTTTGGGACTACAGTAGGGGAGTGGGTTGGAATGTTTGTCATCTTGTTCGATTGGTTTTGTTAATTATTCCTCTGCTTTAGTTATACATGTTTGAAAGCGGCCTTATGAATTTCTAATCTGTTTTAATCTTCTTACCGAGCCTTGTAAGACCCAGAACTCAGGACCCAATTTCCCAACCATCTCACCATTTTGTGGTTATTTGAAATATTGAAATCCAGAAGAATTATTGCAGTTAACTGCTAATATTGTTAATCAATTGGCTCCATGGTTTGAAAGACATCGTGTATGCATGCATGTATAACACATGTCTGCTTTTTAGAGTATTCTTGTAGAGGTGGTTAAATTACTGCAATTCATTCTTAATATTCTGAGATCTTGGATTTTTTTTGACAGTCCCATGCTCTTTGCTATTCACTGCTGGAGGTCAGCCTTTCATTCCTCCCACAGACTTCTAGTTGAAGACCTCCTGGTTTCCCTGAGCATTGCATCATCCTCTTGATATGTGCATGATATATTATGAATATGTCCAGCTCATAGTTATTGTTTATTTCTTTCCCTGCTGAATCTTTCTCTCTCTGTCTCCCTCTCCCCCTTCCGTGGCAGGCAAAACATTTATTGCTTCTGCTGGGCTATCTTGTCAAATATTCCTAGAAGGGCTGTAGAGTCATGCAGCATGGAAACAGGCCCAACTTGTCCATGCTGACCAAGATGCCCCACCAAGTTCCACCAGCCCACATTTGGCCCATATCCCTCTAAACCTTTCCTATCCATGTACCTGTCCAAATGTCTCTTAAAAGTTGTCATAGGCTAATTTGGCAGCTCGTTCTGTGTATCCATCATCCTCTGTGCCAAAAACTTGCTCCTCAGGTCACGATTAAATCTTTCCCCTCTCACCAAATTCCCCTGGTTCTTGATTCCCCTACTCTGGGTAAGTGATTGTGTGCATCTATCCTAACTATCCTAACTATTGTGTGCATCTATCCTCACATCTCCATAAGATCACCTCTCAGTCTCCTGCACCAAGAATCAAGTCTGAGCTTGCCCAACCTGAACCTATCGCTCAGACCATCAAATCGCAGCAACGGCCTCGTAAAACTTCTCTGCACTCTTTCCAGCTTAACAACATATTGTCTATAGCATAGCTAATTGCTGCCAAATTTGCAGAGATCACTCATTGATTATCTCAATGTTTGGATATTTAAATAATCAATTTCTACCCTCTGCTAGTTTGCCAGCAAGGGTTGGTAACCAATATGGGAACCAGCCAATAACCAAATTAATAGAAACCTAGAAAAAAAGAACTACCATATGCTGGTTTATCCAAAAGATAGGCACAAAGTGCTGGAGTAACTCAACAGGTCAGGCAGCATCTCTGGAGAAAAAGAATGGGTGACATTTCGGGTCTGGACCATTCTTCAGACAGATGTTAAAAGAAACCTACCCTTGGCTGGTTCTCATTTTTAGTGTAGAGCTTGCTCTGGAAAAAAATGACACTGACGTTTTTGGGTGGAATGATGGCACAGCGGAACGAGCTGCCAAATGAGCATTTGACAACTTTTAAGAGACATTTGGACAGGTAGAGCTGCTGCCTTACAGCATCAGAGACCCGGGTTTGATTCTGACAGGTGCTCGTCTGTGCGGAATTTGCACGTTTTCCCCATGACCTGCATGGGTTCACTCTGAGACCTTCGGTTTCCTCCCAGATCCCAAAGACGTACAGGTTTGTAGGTTAATTGGCTCGGTATAAATGTAAATTGTCCCTAATGTGTGCAGAATACTATTAATATGCGGGCATTGCTGAACGGTACGGCGTCGGTGGGCCGAAGGGCCTGTTTCCTGCGCTGTATCGCTAAACTGAACTAAAAATAAAGTCTGTTTCTCAGCTGATTGGAAAAGCTTTCTGATGGAATAGCTGCAGGAGGAACATCTCTGCAACAAGGAATTAGAGAATAGTGACCAAACATGTGGCCTATGACGCTGTGCAGGTCCAGGGTTAATTTGGAAGATTTTAGAACAGAAAAAGTGGGCCATGAATTATGCTCCATGTCCTTAATTTCCATTGACAAATTAAAAATGGATGATGCAATTACAAAACTCGACAGGATCTAGTGCTTAGACATGGCTCTTAGCTTAGTTTAGTCTAGCGATAAAAAGCGGAAACAGGCCCTTCAGCCCACCGGGTCCGTGCCGACCAGCGATCCCCGCACATTAACACGATCCTACACCCACTGGGGACAATTTTTACATTCTCCAAGTCAATTAATCTACAAAACCTGTACGTCTTTGGAATGTGGGAGGAAAACGAAGATTTCGGAGAAAGCCTACGCAGGTCACGGGGAGAACATACAAACTCCATACAGACAGCACCCACAGTCAGGATCAAACCCGGGTCTCCGGCACTGCATTCGTTGCAAGGCAGCAACTCTACCGCTGCACCACCGTGACCGCCCTTGTGAAACTTCAGGACAACAACTTCAATGTTCCTTCAGGTACAATATAATGATGCTAAGGTATGAAATATTCAGTAAAAACAAAGTTGATTATGTTTTATTTAAAAATAATATTCCATGTAATAATTGAGAAGTCAGAGCCAGGATCAAGGGAGCTGACAAGTAAATAAAGGAGGCCTCTTGGGTTGAAAAATCTCTCATTTATTCATCAATCTCCCATGAATGTGCAATGATTGTTGCTTCTGATATTGTTCCAAGGTTCTAGTCATCCCTTGCCTCCTTGTGATGGCAAACAGTTTTTGGATACAAACTTCAGCTCTGCATTGTGAGAATTTACTTGATACTAGTCCACCAGATCTGATCCTGTTAGTATCCAATGTCTGCACATGTGAACTTGTTGCCCAGAGTCTCTTGTACTAAGTTAGGATGTTACAACATCTGTGTAAGAAGGAACTGCAGATGCTGAAGGTACATTCTCATAACTCTACTTTCCCCTTCCCTGGCTCTCAGTCTGATGAAGAGTCTCGACTCGAAACATCACATATTCTTTTCCTCCAGAGATGCTGCCTGACCCGCTGAGTTACCCCAGCAGCTTGTTGCAACCTCTGGTCAGGTTTCCTCTCGCAATGATCCAATTAGCCATAATTGGTCCCAGTGACACCTTGACCACTGGACAGATTTACTAACCAAAACATTCCTCATTGGTATTGATATTGTATAAGGAAGTCACTCGGTGTTTTTTCAAAGGGCAAAATGAAAGATATTTATTCCATCAATGTTTCACTTCAAGGGAAAGGACGTCCATCCACCTCACCATTCCTACGTGCCACATACTCCTATTCTATTAAGATGAGAAGCTACATGATCAGTCGCTTCTCACATCAAACTCCTTGCATGACTTTCACTGGGTTTACAAACCATAGCCTTATATTTGGAGTTGAGTGGCCTTATGCATAAAGCACCCCTCTGTTCATGAAGGCATTTCATACGAGGAGTCTTAATACAAGCATGGATCCCCCAATTTCTGCACTGCTCTGGGGGCCTTCCACATCACTTATGATATGTTCTATTATTTAATTCTTCCAGTGCCATTCACCCTCACAGTGTATTTCTTCCATACATCATCGTCTTGCCCAAATACAGGTTCCGGTTTCCACAGAGACGGCTGCATGGGCTACCTTACAGTCATCCCCTGCTACCTCAGTCTTCTAGCTTACTGTAGATTGATGTTGCACGTTAACCAATCACACACCAGCCAGCATCTCTAACTCCACCCCACTGTAATACTTATACTAACACTGGTTTCCCAGCACCGATAGTTGGAGCAGCCAGGATGTACTGACAACTAATCATCCTCCATGCTGTTAAGTTTCAGTGCTGATTAAAGATGTATTTGAAACACATACTGAGTCTAGAAGTCATTTACACTTACCACTGGGGGGATTGGAAGAGGGAGGGGCATCACCAAGGGGAGTTTCTAGTGGGACATTTGTTTTTATCCTGATTTGCACAATTCTGATTTATTTTCTGAAAGAGAAACACTCTTTTGTCTTAAACTATCCTGTTACATGCAAATTATCCCTTCAAGCTAGATCCCTGTGTCTGCATTGTGTGTCACTACTTGAAAATGTTTGGCCCACTTTCTCATTGGGTGAAGCTCGTGTGTGTCGTGGGAAACCTACTTTCACTGTTATAATGAGTCAGAGACCACATCGTCGAACCTAATGGGCCTGTCCCACTTTGACGATCTTTCAGCGGACTGCCGGCGACTGTCAAGTTCCCAGCAGTCGCCTGAAAAACCAGGAACTGGAACGGCGACTGTCAAAGTGGAACACACACACACAAACACATCGCAAAGGCGGTGGCCAGTGCAAGCGGCGGAGCGCAGTCTGAAAGTCACATGGTACAAAACCAAGGTGATACAGACACACACCGCGATGAACAGGAAGGTTGGAGCTGCAATTAAGATGGCTAGCACAGTGTACAGTGATTCCTTTAAAAGAGGGGAGAGGGGATGGAGAGGGGATGGAGAGGGGATGGAGAGGTGGGAAGAGAGGAGGGAGGAGAGGAGGGAGGAGGGGAGGGAGGAGGGGAGGAGAGGCGGGATGGAGAGGGGGGTAGGAGAGGGGGGGAGAAGGGGAAGGAGTAGAGGAGGAGAGAAGGGGGGCAGAACGGGGGAGAAAGAATGGAGAACTTTTAAGAAGCCAGACAACTTTTAATCAGCCAGAGATACACAACTGTGAAGTTTGGCGGACATTTAACATTACTGGTCCGTTATCCTTGGTTCTGAAAACTCCTGCTTACGTTTATTATCCCCAATGAGCCAATGAAAATGACCAGTCAGCAAAGGCGATTAACTAAAACTACCTATGACTAGCCATACCTACATGGCAACCCCACTACAACTGCACCAACGACTACAGGATTATCGAATTTTCTCCATGGCGACCAAAAATTTTCAACATGTGGAAAAATATGCGGCAACCATACTGAGGCCGCGACTAGTTCCCAGAATACGGGAACTCCTCACGACCATGACGGAGACTCACCAGAGACCATCAGCGAACATGTGGCGAGCGCGGAATCTCCTGCACTCGCCTATAAAGGCGCCTAAGTGGGACAGGCCCATTACTGAGCTAGTACCACTTGGCTGCTCTTGCCCCATATCATTCCCAACCTTTCCCATCCACCTGTCCTGGTGTTTTAAAATGGTTCAGATGTTGGTTTTTGATATCAACGTAGCACTTTTAACATTCTGACATTTTATCGGGTCCTTTGATGTCAACCACGCAGCACGAAATTAGACTGTCTATCATAATCATTGGATTTAAATATCATACCAAATCAGAGAATTCAAGGGTATGTGTAGGAGAACAAATGATTTACGCAGATTAAGAAATGGTTAGAGGAATTTATAAAAATAAAAATGCATTAAATATTTGAGAAATGGATATCTATGGACAGACAAGCATTTATTGTTTTCTCTAATTGATCCTTCAGAAAATAGTGATGAACTCTGCAGTTCTTTTGGTGAAATGATTGATAGATTGAAAAAACAGAATGGAAACAGATCCTTTGGCCCACCGAGTCTACTTTTGCCCATCGGACATCCGTTAGTAGCTGTTTGATGTCATCCCACTTTTAGGCCAATTCACCTGCAAACCCACACGTCTTTGCGATGTGGGACGAAACTAGAGCACCTGGAGAAAACCCCACATGGTCACAGGTGGAATGTGCAAGCTCCACACACACAGCACTGAGGTCGGAATCAAACCTGGGTCTCTGGCACTGTGAGGCAGTTCTGCCAGCTGCACCACTCTGGATAAAGCATCCCAGAATTTAGATCCATTGATGGTCAAGCAACAATTGGAGAAGAGCAGGAAACTGGGAGAAGGGGGTGCAGAGAAAGGGGTGGACATGGGCCATGTGGAGATGTGATAACAGGTATTTTAATATTAAAACCACAATTTTGCAGGTTTGGGATTCAGTTGATGTGTTAAAGAAGGAACGGCAGATGCTGGAGAATCGAGGAGGGCTGAAGAAGGGTCTCGACCCGAAACGTCGCCTATCTCCTTCGCTCCTTAGATGCTGCTGCACCCGCTGAGTTTCTCCAGCTTTTTGTGTAACCCTTGGGATTCAGTTGAGTTGTCCAAGCACGGATACAATTGGTGAATGGGATGCTAACACTGAAGGAACTGGCAGTGCAATCCTTCTCCATGAAGGAGGCTTGGAGTCTTTTTTTTTCAAACAACAGGAATGTCACATAACAGGCAAAAACAGACACCCTATCCAAGTTAGTAGTCATGATCAATCAGCTGGTAGCAGTAAATCTTTGCATCTTCTAAAAATGTTCCTAGACTACCCTGACAATTTACCATTTGGAGACTCCTCTACCAATGAATAGAGACAAGCTATGACTGAAATAGCCAAAACACTTAAAGCTGCAGGTTTGTAGTACAAATTCTCTGTGAAGTGTTTATTGTTCTCTAATTAGGGAACTACATGCCAGCAAACTTGAAATACATGCTTGACTGAAAAAAAAACTTTTTATCAAAATCCTTGCTTTTATCATCTGTTAATTTTGTGTTCCAACAGATGTCATTAAAATCTGTGAAATCCTCCTTGCAAATATTATTTAATGAGAAGATCTAAACAAAACCTCTTCCAATGTTGCTTGCAATCTATGTGTTGCGTCTTTAAATTTCTGCGGTAATTCTTAGATGATACGTGAATGATTTGGTGTTGAGCATCACAGAAACTGATTCTTTCAGCCCAGAGACACCATCGGTGATCAACTACCCTTCTAGACTAAGTCCATATTCCACCACTCTGTTCATCGCCTTCCATCACCATGAACTGCAAAGTTCAGCATTTCTTAAAAGTAATGAGAGCTCTTGCCTACCCTGACCCCTCAGGAAATGCTCCAGATTTCAAACTCCCATGTGGGTGAAAAAATCTTCAATTCCCTTCTAAATATTCTGCCCTTTAGCTTACAGCACATGTCCTCTAGTCTTAGACTCCTCTGCTAAGGGGACACATTCTTACTGTCTGCACCATCAATGACTGTCATTTTGTATGCTTCAATCAGGTCCTTCTTCACCATTTTCCACGACAAAAAAATATATCAAGCCCACTTGTTCTCTCCTCATCAATGAAATCCCATCTCCAACAAAATTCTGGTAACTCGCCTTTGCCAGATGCTGATCACAATATTCCAGCTGTGTCCTAATTCATACCTTCAAGGGTGTTTGGGCATGTACGCCAAGTTTTCCTGTCTTTCAGTACTCCTAATATCCTACCATTCATATCTACATGCTTGCCCTGCTCATCCTCACCACACATAATTTTTCACAGATTAAATTCACAACAATGCCAATTTTCACACAATGTAAATTTTACCTACACTTAGTTTACCTTTGAGGTTGGCTTTTGGTAAACTAATTTAGTTTACCTTTGATGTTTGACTCTTCCTTGCCCAATACTGTGCTCTTCTGTGTCCTGTTCCCAAGCCAAATTGGTTTACTATCACCAAGAGCACAAGAACTCCAGCTCCCCCACCCCCGGAAGCTGAACTCATTCAATTTCAAGTGTAAATCTCATCCTGCGTTCCCTAAAAGTAGAATTGGTGATTCTCCTGTACCATTGCTACAGCATTGCTACATTCCAGTACCACTGCTACAGCCACACGCTCATTGACCTCTTCTCCTTTTGCTTTACTCACAAGCACATGGAACTTGTAGTAATTGAGATATTACAATTCATGGGTCCCGTTCTTCTTTTTAAAATTTGCTACCCAGCTTCCTAATTTCAAGTTGCTGAATCACAGCCCTCATTTTACTTTTGTCATTCATATGAAAGTGAACAACAAAATAGAGTGAATTACCTGCAATCTTTCTGTGATATCCTTGACCCTGGTGCTGGAGAGGCAATGCACTATCCTGGGATCATATGCATTTCTACAGAAGCATCTATTCTTCACACTATCCTCTTATTGCCAAGACTCCAACCACACTTGCTCACCACATCAATGCTCACCACCCCAAGAGCTGTAAACTTGGGTTGGGTTACAGGCTCCAAAGCAATATTCATATCCACCATTTAAAGAAAATGGGGGAATGCTTCTGAAGTAAGATGCAATGCGACCCTTCCCCAACAACCTGCTTGCCTCCTTTCTTCTGCTGCATTCTGTCCATCTCTATTTTAACCGCAGTTTGTTAACCTGCAGTGTGACTGTATTTAGAAAGGCATCGTTCATCGTCCCAGTCTTGTAGATTTATTACGGTGCCTCCAACCACCATTCAAACTCCAACTCCTGGTGCTTCAAGCTAGTCAATCATACATATGTCACTGCGAATAAGGTCACCAGACCACAAGGACCTTCTAGGAATTCTTGGATGCTGCCAACTGTGGAACACACAGAACTAACCCTCCCCTCCATATTTATTATATAAAAAAGAGCCCTTTGAGTTAAAATGGGA
Source organism: Raja brachyura (assembly GCA_963514005.1). The sequence continues at coordinate 17,758,921 of OY740806.1, read as the reverse complement.
TTTAAATGAAACAAAATACTGTCAAATTTCACGATTCTTTTCACTTTCATCAAAGTTAAAAAAAACTTTTTTTGGTTTTGTTTATTGTCACGTGTACCTAGGTACAGTGAAACGCTTTTTATGTTGCATGCTATCCAGTCAGTGGAAAGACTATACATGATTATAATCAAACCATCTACATGATAAAGGGATAACATTTAGTCCATGATAAAGCCCATTCTTTCTTTCAGAGATGCTGCCTGTCCCTCTGAGTTACTCCAGTATTTTGTGTCTATCTTTGGTTTAAACCAGCATCTACAGTTCTTTCATACACATAAAGGCCAGTAAGGTCTGATTAAAGATAATGCGAGGGTCTCCAATGAGGTGGATGGTAAATTAAGACTGCGGTCCAGTTGGTGATTCAGTTCCCTGATAGCACTTGGGAAGAAACTGTTCCTGGATCTAGAGGAATGCATTTTCTGAATTAAAGATTGCCGATACTTTGAATTGCCGTATTTTTATTTTAGCCAAGTCCAAAATCAGCTATTTATTTTTTAGCTGATGTGTGTGGAGCCTTCTCATTAGGGCACAAACCAGGTAAATAGCCTAATAAGTATGCTTAGCAATGGGCTTGTCAAACTCATAGGTAACAAAGGCAAAAACAATTGACTTATTTTTTTTTTGAAGAGGATGAGAAGATGAATAACACTGGTTCTCATTTACATTTTCTTGTCAGAAAAAGGGACAATTTGATAAACTGCCCTAACCAATCATACATTATTATTCTTCATGTTTTCTTTTCTAGTTATTTTTTGAACATGTTTTAATCTTGATCGGCCCATGGTATTCCCAACAGCCTTATTGTGAAAATGAAGGCATTAATCCACCTATAAATCAAGAACAGGAGAGACGAGCATGAAGGAGTAGCCATTTCAGGTAATAAATCATGAACTAATTCAATTTTCTAAAATGCCAGAATATGATTAATTTGCATCAATGTTTTTTTTTAACCTTGTATATATTTTTCCCCTTTTGGTCTTTCCACCCCCATGCAAAATACATGAAAGCTAATGGACAACAATAATTGTACATGTTGTGATTTCATTATGTTCGGTTTCACAGGAGGCAGCCTTCATGGACTGAGCACATTTTCACTCAACCTATTTTCACTCAATTCACATCTATGTCATTAAATACTGTAAGGATCAGCAATTTTAATTTATTGCCAAGCAAATGTGGAAAATATTCACAGCTTCGGTACCACACCGTTCAATACTCATCAGGCTAATTCTGCATCAACCTGTTTGATCAGCAGTTACACCTGCAAAATAAAATAATCCATTTTCCGAATATTAAATAAATTGTAGTTGCTGGTAGTTCCCCTCCTTGATAAGACAATCATAAATTCAAATGCCTCAATCCCATTCCAGATATTCCGGATGAGAGGGCTAAAGGAGATGTGCAAGTCAAGTTTTTTTTTAATACACTGCAGGGTGGTGAGTGCCTGGAAACCATTGCCAACGGTTGGTAGCTGAGGCAGATACGATAGTGACATTTAATTAGATTTTAATGAAAGAATATGGATTATGTGGGGTGGGAGGGGGGGAGATAAGAGTTGGTCTCAGCATCACGTTCAGCACATGCATTGCGGACTGAAGAGCCTGTCCTATGTTCTATACTCTATTTTGGAGATTAAAATTGAGTGCAATCCTCTAATGGATTACTGAAGGAATGCAACACGATTCGAGGTCACAACTCTCTGTTAAGGTTAAACTAATATCCTGTTTACCCTCTCAGGTGGATATTAAAGTATCCTGGATCAAAATTCTAAAGAGAGAAAGAAAGCCTCCTTAGTGCTATACCTGAATACAAATGTCCTTATTTTCCCCCCAAAACTTTTTATCCACTTATTCTCATTGTGCACATTAGCTGTTGGGTTCCTGATGCAGGAAAGGAGATTGCTTCAAAAGCTAGACAACATTGAGATAGTTTAGAGGTTATGAGAGGTGGTGTATGAAAACAAAAATGATCTTTCTTCTCATTAGAAACAATGGTCCTTGTTTTTTTTTTTACCTGCCTTAATAAATACCTGATTTATCAGCCTGATTTAAAATGTGATTTTAACACAGTAATACGGCATAATTGTTTATTTTCAATTATGAGATAATGTCTCCACAGCTTTACATACAATTAGTATCATGCAGAAGATAGACACAAAATGCCTGAGGAACTCAGCAGGAAAGGCAGCATTTCTGAAGTGCCTTGGGTCAAGACCTTTCTTCTGACACTCAGCAATCTGAAGAAACCAGCATCTGCAGTTCCTTCCTACACATTACTATCGTTCATCGTTTTTTGCTCATGGGCTCGAGCAGCATTCTTTATGTCGAAGCCCATGGTCAACTATTGACCGGAACCCGTTGGACCCTAAAGTAGACTTGCACTTAAATAGTGAGACTCATTCCATTTGCTGCATTAAATACATAATTTTAATAAACTCAAGAAAGACCAAATCAGTTCCAAGCTCCAAGCTCAGAAAAACTAACATAAGATTACCCTTTGTCAGCATGTTCCCCAAGTCACTGGTACACACCTGGAGTCCATTGTTTTTTCACACTATACTGAGAACAAGCATAACGGTGACATTTTGAGGCAGTGAACTGGAGTGAAAAATAAGTTGTTTTCTTTATCTTAAGTGTTTTGCCATGAAAATCAATTACACTTGACAGAGATAACCAAATCCTCTGGAATATTTGGGACAAATATTGTAAAAAAAAACAAAATAATTTCTTTCCAAATCCTAAATCTTCACAAACATATCTGTCTGTGACAAATGTGCATCTTCGAGCTTATCTGGAAATCTGTGTGTACCTTTAATTTTTCTCTGTTTTAAATTCTACGGCATTCAGAAGAGATCTGGCTGAATAACCGGTGTGGATACCACAGCATTAGAGAGCAGCTGAAGAAAAAAAAAATTGCCGCAGAGGCAAAGGGAAATGCAGAGAAGGAGGAAACTGAGTTTCAATGTGCCTGGTCCACCACTGCCAACCGCCCCATTAAAACACACTTTTCAGAATTGACTTGTCAGCTAATAGCACCCAAGCTGAGTAAGCAAGCAAGCAAGTGGCTCACTCAGAAAAACAAGTTAATCATGAAGCCTTGAAACCTATAGCCCATGCGGCCCTAGGTCACGAGGTTGCAAGAAACTATCGTAATAAGCAAAGATAAACTTGGTTTTGCGAAAGACAACCGAGAATAGCTCGGCTCCTGGTATGATGACTAACCCTTGTTTTTAACATTAGGGAAGAAAGTTAGTTTTAAAACTTAACTCTTTGTAGATGGGGAAAGAAGCGTGGGCTTATTGAATATATAAGTACATGTTGCCAGCAAGATCACGGGACTTGAGAGATATAGCGCAGACCTTCAGCGCACTGAGTCCATGCTGACCAGCGATCACCTCATACACTCGGCCAATCCCACACACTGAGGACAATTTACACTTTTTTTAACTGAAACCAATTAATTTCCAAACCTGCAAGTCTTTGGAGTGTGGGAGGAAATCGGAGCACCTGCAGAAAACACACATGGTCACAGGTAGAACGTAGAAACTACCTGAATTATGTCACTCTATAGACTATTGAGATCAGTTCTGTTTTGCGTTCAAAGGAATTATCAAAGTACTGAAGAAGGTGCAAACCAAATTCCTGAGAAAGATATCAGAGACAAAGCTCAGGAAGAATTCAATAGACCTGGGCTCTTCACAAAATTAGATGAAGGTCAACTCTGATTGTGGCATCATGATAAGACAGGGTGTGGAGCAGATGGATGGAATTGTGAGTGGATCTCACAAAATAAGCAGCACATAAGTGAATCCTCGTGGAATTCAGAAGTAAACTATGTTTTCTAGAGAATGGTCAAAATTGGAAACAAGCACACGCAACAGTTGAGAGACATTGTTTCAAAGCATTTGAAAAAAGAATAAGCTAACTAGATTAGTGAGGAAGGACTGCCAAATATATTAATATTGTCAGATGAAAAAGATGGGAGGAAGCTTATGTTTGACATAAGAGTCAGCGTTGAACAATTAATTTTAATAACCATTTTTGATACATTCTAAATTGAGATCACACCCAAGGTGTCCAAGCACTGCAATTGCAGGTTAGTTATAAAGTTTGCACACAATTCATTCAAGGTACTGCACAATATCAAACTATTTTATCATAGCCCAGATTTCTAAAGGGGCTGTCCCACTGTACAACCTATTCAAGAGCTCTCCCGAGTTTTTAAAAAAATCAACCTCGTGGTAAGCACGTAGAATGTACGGAGCGGGTACGTCGGAGCTCGGGACGTCTCTTAGTGGCTTGTAACGCTAACGGCAGGTACTCGGGAAGACTCGGGAAGATTTTTCAACATGGTGAAAAATGTCCACGAGAGCCCCGAGTGGCTACGAGTGGCTAGTATCGTAATTCTCCGAGTTTGAATCGGGGAAACTCGGGAGAACTCTTGAATTAGCTCGTACAGTGAGACAGGCCCTTAACTGCGTGGCACCCCTCATGATTTGAGTATGATTAACTGCAATGATTGGTGAACCAAGATCGAGTATCAATCATTAAGTGCTTTATTTAATAGACAGTAAGTGAAAACACTAACCTTTATTTAATTAACTTAATTAACCTTCCCTTCTCAAAAAAATGGTCAATATATAATAAAGGGCCTCGTCACTTTGATAGCTTCCACCAACTACAAGCATTGACTTTCTTTCAAGCATGTTTTATTTGGGCAAGTTTATCTTCACCTTCAGACAACAGTTGTATTTTAAGGTGTTGCATCTAATACTTCACTGCATCAATCCCTATCCTCTGGAAATTGAGATCCCCAACAAAGAAAGTGGTCTCATTCTCAGAACAGAGATTTTCCAACAAGTCCTTCTGTCAAACTGGCCATCATCTGACCAAGCACAAGGATCTCCATCAGACACCTCATGACTTGTGTGTATGTCAATCAACATTTAGACACATAGAATCACAAAGCACAAAAATGGGCCCTTCAGACAAACTCACCTGTGACGTCCAAGATGCCCCACCTACGCGTCGCATTCACTTGCGTTTGACCGATATCCCTCAGAACCTTTCCTATCCATTTACTCTTCCCATTCATTGAAAAGTGTGGCTTTCTGTGTTAAACATTTATCTCGCCTGGTCTCGTTTGAGAAGCAATTCTTGCTGCAAATTAACTTAGAACAAAAACATTTTTTTTTCTATCCTTTCCTTGAAGACATTGTACATCTGTTGCAGTTTCCACATTCAGAGAAGATTTACGAGGACTCCAGGGCCTGAGCTATAGGGAGAGGGTGAGCAGGCTAGGACTATTCCTTGGAGTGCAGGAGGATGAGGGGTGATCTTATAAAGGTATATAAGATCATGAGAGGAATAGACAGGGTAAATGCACCAAGTCTTTTTCCCAGAGTAGGGGAATCAAGAAGCAGAAGAGTTAGATAAGGTGAGAGGGGAAGGATTTAATAGGAACCCGAGGAGCAAATGTTTTTTTACACAACGGATGGTGGGTATGTGGAAAGAGCTGCCAGAGGAGGTAGTTGAAGCAGGTATTATCACAACATTTGAAAAATATTTGGACTTACATGAAAAGGATAGGTTCAAAGGGATATGGGCCAAACACAGGCAGGTGGGACGAGTGTAGAAGGGGGATTTTGGTCAGCATGGGCAAGTTGTACCGAAGGGCCTTTTTTCACGCTGTATGAGGCCAATTCTATCCTATTACCTTTATAATTTCCTTTGTTTAGAGTTGTTTCATTTATTGGACGACTTAATGATATTTTCTCTCATGTTCTGGACATGATGTGGCCATAGTTCTACCATTATAGTAATTATAAAATATAAAATTCAGAAACTGCTAATTCTAGTTCTATTTTATATTGCCTCTCATATTTAATGTTTAGCTTCAACACAGTTATTAACTGCTCTCCTTTCCTGCACTTAATAAATATGTTCAAGCAGCTGTATCTTCTCATTTTATGTTGTCTATTTTGGCCTTTTGAATGAAGTACAAAAGTTATTTGTTAAAACCCCAAGAAAATAACTTGTTAAAATTAGTTATTATTAAGGATGCAACCATATGGACCTCAAAGCCACCCTTGGCATTAATTTCCAGCAGTTTTAAACAAATCAAACACACATGGTTCTCTAAGCAATTTGTTGTGATGTATCATAATCTGAGATAAAATCTGTGGCAGTAGCATTTTATCTCATCGTAACTGGATCTAATACAGAACATTTAACAGCGGCAGAGAAATGATGGCCTCAGGGCAGAACGACCTCTGAACACCTGCCACACGAGGGCTGCTGCCTTGACGGATTTTTCAATCATCCAACTCTCAAAAGATCTTCCAAAAATCCAAATATTTTGACTATTAAACTTGAGATTATCCAGCTGGAATGGGTGGAACATGATGTAAAGTTAAAATACGTGTAATGCAGTAATGGGAGCGGCACGAGTGACCCAGGTTTGATCCTGACTGCAGGTGCTGTCTGTACGGAGTTTGCATGTCCTCCCCAAGAATGCGTTGGTTTTCCCCAGGTGCTCCGGTTTCCTCCTACACGCCAAAGGCATATGGGCCTGTAGGTTAATTTGGTTTCAGTAATAATTATAAAATGTCCCCAGTGCATGGGAGAGTGTGAGTGTACGGGGTTGCTGGTCGGGTGCGGACTCGGTGGCCAAAGGGCCTGCTTCAATTATTACTGAAACCAAATTAACCTACAGGCCCGTATGCCTTTGGCGTGTAGGAGGAAACCGGAGCACCTGGGGAAAACCAACGCATTAAAAAAAAAATTTTTTTTAATTTTTTTTTTAATATATATATTTTTTAAATCTTTTTTTCCTGTGTCTTTCATTGTTTACCATTGAAGGGGATGCACATGAAATGTTGTTGTACAGTTGATGTGCAATGACAAATAAACGTATTTGATTTGATTGATTTGATTCCACGCTGTATCTCTAAATTAAACTAAACAGTCCAACTATTGCTTCCCTAGCTCATTCCCAGGATGGGTGAAATTTGTGGGATTTGAAGATGCCTTTGTTGAACAGAAGAATTAAATAATTGCAAGTGTACTCTTCTGGAAGGGATTGATTACTATAAACTGTGTGTAAGACGGCAGATAGCCTGCGGGGATCACTGGCCCCTTAAATGACCTATTTCTCCGCATAAAACTGTTTGGTTTATTGATCAAAGACTATTTCAGTCAAGTACCAGAGGATGGCCAGTGTCCATAGTTCTAGCCGCATTCTGAACACGTTGATCTTTTCAATTGAGAAGAGGCTTCCCGAGGATGTTGCCAGGACTAGAGGGACTGACCGAAGGAGAGAGGATGAATAGGCTGGGTCTCAATATCCTTGGAGCGCAGGAGGATGAGGGGTGACCATATAGAGGTGTATAAAATCATGAGAGGAGTAGATCGGGTAGATGCACAGAGTCTCTTGCCCAGAGGAGGTGAATCGAGGACCAGAGGACAGGTTTACATCTTAGTGGGAAAAGATTTAAAAGGAATCAGAGGGGTTACTTTTTCAGAGGGGTGTATGGAACAAGCTGCCACAGGAGGTAGTTGAGGCTGGGACTATAATCATATAACCATATATAACCATATAACAATTACAGCACAGAAACAGGCCTTCTCGGCCCTTCCAGTCCGTGCCGACCATTTATTTTCTCCTAGTCCCATCTACCTGCACTCAGACCATACCCCTCCATTCACTTCCCGTCCATATACCTATCCACTTTACTTTTAAATGTTAAAATCAATCCTGCCTCCACCACTTCTGCTGGAAGATCATTCCACACAGCCACCACTCTCTGAGTAAAGAAGATCCCCCTCATGTTACCCCTAAACCTCTGTCCCTTAATTCTCATGTCATGCCCTCTTGTTTGAATCTTCACTACCCTCAATGGGAAAAGCTTATCCACATCAACTCTGTCTATCCCTTTCATCATTTTAATGACCTCAATCAAGTCCCCCCTTAACCTTCTGCCCTCCAAAGAATAAAGACCTAACTTGTTCAACCTTTCTCTGTAACTTAGTTGCTGGAACCCAGGCAACATTCTAGTAAATCTCCTCTGTACTCTCTCTATTTTGTTGACATCCTTCCTATAATTAGGCGACCAAAATTGTACACATTACTCCAGAATTGGTCTCACCAATGCCTTGTAGAATTTTAACATTACTTCCCTACTCCTATATTCAAAGCTCTGATTTATAAAGGCCAGCACACCAAAAGCTTTCTTTAAGACCCTATCTACATGCGATTCCACCTTCAGGGAACTATGCACAGTTATTCCTAGATCCCTCTGTTCCACAGCATTCCTCAATTCCCTACCATTTACCATGTACGTCCTATTTTGATTTGTCCTGCCAAGATGTAGTACCTCACACTTATCAGCATTAAACTCCATCTGCCATCTTTCAGCCCACTCTTCCAAATGGCCCAAATCTCTCTGTAGACTTTGAAAATCTACTTCATTATCCACAGCACCACCTATCTTAGTATCATCTGCATACTTACTTATCCAATTTTCCACCCCATCATCTAGATCATTGATGTACATGACAAACAACAGTGGACCCAACACAGATCCCTGAGGCACCCCACTGGTCACCGGCTTCCAACCTGACAAACAGCCATCCACCATTATTCTCTGGCATCTCCCATTCAGCCACTGTTGAATCCATCTTGCTACTCTGCCATTAACACCCAAAGATTGAACCTTCTTAACCAACCTTCCTTGGGGAACCTTGTCAAAGGCCTTACTGAAATCCATATAGAAAACATCCACTGCTTTACCCTCATCAATTTCCCAAGTAACCTCTTCACAAAATTCAAGAAGGTTTGTCAAACATGACCTTCCAGGCACAAATCCATGTTGACTGTTCTTGATCAGACCCTGTTTATCCAGATGCTTATATATATTATCTCTAAGTATCCTTTCCATTAATTTGCCCACCACTGACGTCAAACTAACAGGTCTATAATTGCTAGGTTTATTCTTTGAACCCTTTTTAAACAATGGAACAACATGCGCAGTACGCCAATCCTCCGGCACTATTCCCGTTTCTAATGACATTGGAAATATTTCTGTCATAGCCCCTGCTATTTCTACACTTACTTCCCTCAATGTCCTAGGGAATATCCTGTCAGGACCTGGGGACTTATCCACTTTTATATTTTTCAAAAGTGTCAGTACTTCCTCCTCTTTGAATCTCATAGTTTCCATAACTACTCTACTTTTTTCCCTTACCTCACAGAGACTATCCCAACATTTATTAAACATTTGGACAGATACATGGATAGGACAGGTTTGGAGGGATGTGGACCAAACGGGGGCAGGTGGGACCAGTATAGTTGGGCAAGTTGGTTGGTGTGGGCAAGTTGAGCGAAAGGGCCTGTTTCCATGCTATAATAGTCTGTGACTATGACTCTAAGAGGATAAGAATGGAATAAGAGGGATGGAACGAACAGCATCAATTTACGCATGGTTGACAGTCGGAATGGTTTAAACTTCTGACAAAAATAAAACACTGTTTTTCGTGAACGACTATCCAAAGTTTGTTAAAAAGTTACATTTTTCAACCACCTGTGTCAGTACAATGAGACAAAACATGTTTATTAGCTAGTGTTAAAAGCATTGCTTTTGGCACAGTACATTTAAATTTGATGGTGACCCATTCGGTATCAAACCTCCCTAAACATTTGATGCCGCATTTAAAAAGTTCTGCCTTGAGTTCTTGTCGAGTTGGCAGATTCCTTTTGCGAGATGTTTATAATAAAGTAACTGGCTTTTCTTTTTTCTTTTTTCTTTTTCTATTTTTCCCTCTTTCTTTTTTTTCCGCTCCAGGGTCTATCTCTTAATTCCCGTTTCTAACTCTTCAAGTGTTTCCTTTCCCTCTGTCACACTTTGACACTTTCACATCTCTTTTACACTTTTCTACTTTCTATGCTGCTATTTTTTCTCTGTATTCTCTCTTTTCTAAAGCCTTAAAATAAAAATTAAAATTAAAGGGTACAATGACTGTAATACAATACAAGGGATGTACACTGATGTAACTTACAGTACCGCTAATAAATAAAGATATTTAAAATAAATAAAAAGTTCTGCCTAACTTAACTGCACTCCTCAGAAATTAGTTGTAGAGCAGCACTATAGTGTTGTGGGTAGTGCAGCTGCCACACAGCTCCAGATAAAAAGTAAATTAAAAAAATGCTCCCCTTTACTGAGTAAATCTTCTGAACATTAGCCCTGTTTTAATATAATGGATGAAACCAAGAATAGCATTATGCTCAGGGCTTTTGCCAGTCTACAACACCATCATGGTCATTCTAATTGATGCTTTCTCTATTTGCTCTGTTGCCCTATGCTGTGACAGTCTCGCCAATGTACTTGGCAGAGCACTTGGGTACAACTTGATGACTTTGGACAGCTCTTGTGTTTGAGTCTCAAGATGCGTCATCTTCCCCTTACTTTGCCCGGATCTTTTCTTGTGTTTATTCGACATTCACACCCGAATCATCAACAATTACACCACCTACGGAGGCCGTCTAATTGCAGGGGATGCCTGAAGAGACAGGAACTTTCCAATTTAAGCTCCAACCTCATTTCATCCCTTATCGCCCACACGTTTATTCTTTGTTTACCAGACAGCTCGATAAATTGCCCACATGCCCTCTCGCTGACTCATCAGTTTGAATTGCAGCCAGACCTAGACCTCTCCCTCTGCTCACAAGGCACGGTGCTTGATCCATGTAACGGGCTGCTCTGGTGGAGATGTTAATTTCCTCCAGAAGTGTAAAGAAAGACTTAAACTGAATTTGTCCTGTGCTTAATACAAGCAAACAAGCTGTGAGAATGTATAACACCCCCCACACACCCCTAGCGTTAAGAATATATGTGTTTATGTATTTCAGTCAAATACTTCTTCATGTTCAATCAATACAAAAGATCACCAGGAATTGGTCAAATAGGCTATTTATTTTATAACTTCATCCTGGTGGGTCTGACGCTGGAGTTTCCATCCTCTACTCTGAGCAGACAGCACCACAAATGAAGAGGTCAGAAAATAATTGGAATCTGGGCAGCAGGATTAGAATATTAACTCTCACACTTCATTTGTTCAATCCGTACAAAACATGTCCGAATTGTGAACTAGGAAACAAATGGTTTGGCGGCTCCTGAGGCAGCACCTGGACAAGTCTCATCCGTCTTAGTCAATGGTGATGTGCAGGAAGGATGAAGCCCTCCCCTGTACAATAACAACACTGTATCAGTAGACGCGATAGACAGTGGGGTCTGGTAACATTCAATCACCTGGATCACCCACTAACAATCAATATCCACACACATACATGCACTGCTGCAACCATTTCTTGCTAGGGTTATAGATTCATGTTTAGTTCTTTTGAAACAAACTCAACAGGCAGAGACAGAGAGAGAGAGACAGAGATTGAGAAACAGACACAGAGAGAGACAGACAGAGAGACACACACACACACAGAAGCAGAGAGAGGCAGAGAGAGAGAGAGAGAGAGAGAGAGAGAGAGAGAGAGAGAGAGAGAGAGAGAGAGAGAGAGAGGTCGTGTTTTCTTCTCAGCTCTTCAGTTGAGAAGGATTGGAGCAGCCTTTCCAGGAGTTTGCCGTTGGAGAGGGCACAGACCCAGGGGGGCTTCATAGTTCAACTTATTGTTGGGCTGTTGAAGCTTTTCTCTGGTCTGGGGAGCCTCCATCTGTGTGAAGATTCCTGAGTTTCTCCACATTGTCGAGGGTGCGGTTGACGTTGGCGGATTGCCAAGAGTGCCTGTGATCTCAGTGGGTTGAAGTTGTGCGGTGTCTTTGTCGTTTTTGGCACCGCTTCTCTGCCCTAAAGTCATTTTGCTCAGTGCGGCTGCCTGGCTTAATGTGAAGAAGGTACTTTTGCGTCCAGCGCGACTGGGATCGAGTTTCCCGTAAGCTGCTCTTGGCTGTGGACGAACCTGGGGACTTTCCTGCTTCAGCTGGAGGTTTCTGTTTTCTGCTGCCTGTCTTTGACTGTGACTGTCTCTGGGACTTAACTTGGAGCTGTGCTGCTGAGGGGCTTGGAGCTGGTTTGTGCCTCTGTGAGGATGGCGATGGAAGGGGCGCGGCCGAAGGTCCGGACCTACGCAGCGACGGCATCAGTGGCGGGTGCGAGGCCATCTGAGCTTGAGCCTCATGTTGACTTGGATGGGGACAGTTTTGGTATTTCTGTTCAAACTGGGCCTATGATGTCGAGGGGGGTAATTACGAAGGCCATGAATGAACTTCTTGGGAGGGGGGCTATTGTCTCTTCTGAGCTCGAACGGGGAAAGGTGGAGATGATACTTAAGACCCGGGAGTGTGTGGCCCGAGCGTTGGAGGAGGGGATCTCAGTGGGGGGGGTCCACGTACAGGTGGATCCGTGGGTATCCAGGGTGAGACCGGTTCTCCTGCGGAGCTGCCCCACTTATTTTTCGGATGCAGTGCTTATTCCACACCTGTCCAAGTTCGGGGAGGTGCGGTCTAAATGTTTTCGTCTCTTGCATCCCGGGGGGGACCCGGAGGAAAAAGGGGTCTTCAGTTTCAAGAGGAGGGTGTTCATGAAGGTGGGTGAGGGGGATGGTGCCGAGGGGAGTTTTGAGGTGGTGCATAAGGGTGTACCCAGAACCGTGCGTTGGAGTTGGGGCAAGGCACGGTGTCATGCGTGCGGCGAATTTGGACATCTCCGTAGGGAGTGTCTTTTTCGCGGGGGCACTGCTAGAGGTTCTAGTGCAGTGGCCCAGGAAAGCACTGCTGGCCCATCTGGGGTGGCTTGTCAAACCTCAGCGGCGCGGGGTGGTACTGCTGACCCGGCTGAGGTTGCCAGTTCTGCCTTGGTGACCCGGGGCGGCAGTGCTAAGCCTTCTGGGTCCAGAGGTTCCGCTTTGGGGACCCTGGGCAGTGAGAGCCCAAGCCCCCCACGTCCCCTACGTCTTGCGCCTGTGGCGGTGGATGGAGGTGGGGCGCAGGAGGAGGGGAGTGTTGAGGGGGGGTTTTGGGAGAAGCAGGGGAAGCACAATAAGAAGAAGGAGAGGGATAGGGCCGCTCGAGCGAAGAAAGTGCAATCGGGTGAGTTTAGCTCCAGTGTGGTGCAGACTGCACCTGCTGGGGCCCAGGGGGGAGTTGTGGTGGCTCGGAAGGGGGTAAAGAAGCCTAAACGTGTGGGTGGCAAAGTGGTTGGGGGTAATGTGGAGGCGGATGACCCTTCCCTTATGGAGGTTACCGCACCTCCGCATGCGAGTGGGACTAAAAGGAGGCATCTGCCTGGTGAAGAGGAGGAAGGGCGTGGGTCCAGAGCGAAGGGGATGTCTTTCTCCGGGCTTTCCACCACTGAGGTGGCTGAAAGTGGTCTTGACCCGGTGTCTTCTGGGTCGGTGGTTGGGCCTTCTCTTCATGGATCTACAGCGGGTGTCACCGGACTGGGTGCTGAAGTTGATTCCGGTGGAGGTAGGTCCACTGGGCGGGAGTCTGTCCCTTCATCTCAGGGGCCCTCTGAGGGAGTTATCTCGGCGGGTGCTGTGGTTAGCTCCCTTGGGGGTGTACCCTCTGGGTCGGATGAGGTCCCCTCGTTTCAGAGGCCTACTGAGGGTGCTAGCACGTTAGGTGACGTGGTTGGCTCCTCTGGTAGTGTGCCCTCTGTGACGGGGGATGCGCAGAGTCAGGCTGAGGGGGGAGTTTCGGGGGTGTTGCCGTTCAAGTCTGTGCTCCATATCAGTGCCAGTGGAGGTGCTGGGGGGCGGGATGCCTCACCGGATGAGTTGTCTGGGGTGAGGTTAATGGCAGGTGGTGATTCTCTGGGTGATGCCTGTGGAGAGGGCACTCTGGATGATGTGGAGGTCAGGGCTGTTATGGGACGTGATCCTCTTTCAGACTCCGAGGGTGCCAGTGTTCCACAGGCCCTGGGGATGCCTCTTGTTGTTGCTTCCCCAGGCCCAGAGGAGGAGGGTGATGGTAGCGTGCAGGAGCCCAGCCATTCAGAGGGCTGCGAGTCTCAGGCAGGGGTGTTGGGACCCACCCCCAGCATTGATCCGGGTGGTCGTGTCATGGCTGTGGAGGAGGACAGCGATGCGGCCAGTGGGGGGGGCACAGAGAGTGATTTGTCAGACAGTTCTGGTCTTTCTGAGGTTGTTGATTCACGTGCGAGCGGGTTGGCTGCGAGCCCAGACTCCAAGGCCGTGTCTGAGGCGAAGCTTATTGTTGAGGTGCGAGAGTTCTTAAAAATAAGCCGTGCTCCCAAAACATTATGGTTTGCCGCTACAAGGCGGTGGGAGGATTGTCTAGATGTGCAGGCGAGTCTCGAGGCTATCCTTAGTAACAAGGATAGTGGTCTTTCTGACTCGGATTTGGGGCAGTTTTGGGGTTTGTTGAAGGTCCTCAGAAAAGGAGCTCCTGTGACTACAGGGAGTGTGAGGGTCACAATCTAATGTGTCTACACATTCACAGTAGCTACATTAAATTTAAATGGGAGTAGAGCGAGTTTTCAAAGATTTCAGCTCTTATCAGCCCTAAGGGAGGGGAGATTTGCAGTTTGTTATCTGCAAGAGACACATACCGTTGCTAGTGATGAACCTACCTGGCAACTGGAGTGGGAAGGGAGGGTTTATATGAGCCATCTCAGCTCAAATTCGAGTGGGGTGGCTTTTCTGTTGGCCCCAAATTTTCTGCCAAGCATTTTAAAAGTGCAGGAAGTGGTGCCAGGACGTTTGCTCCATCTGGCCGTGAGCCTGGATGGCATGCCGTTGCATTTCATTAACGTGTATGCCCCTAGCTCCGGCACGATGCAGGCCGGCCTGCTTCGGGAGGTGAATGCTCTGTTGGGCACTATTGATAGGGGAGAGTGTGTCTTCCTTGGTGGGGACTTTAATTGCACACTTGAGGTGCGGGACCGTTCTGGTACTCAGTGTGCGCCTGCTGTAGCGAAGAAGCTGAGAGGCTTGATTGACTCCTTTGAGTTGGTTGATGTTTGGAGGGACCTTCACCCTGATTCCACTGCTTTTTCGCGGAGGTCTGAGGGCGGTGGTTCCCGCATTGATCGGTTTTATATTTCCCGAGCGTTTGTTTCCCGTGTCTCAGCGGCCTCAATGCGGCTGGTGCCGTGCTCGGACCATTGTCTGGTGCGTGTGGATTTCAATCCAGCGTGCGCTCGGGCTGGGTCCGCGTACTGGCACTTTAACAACAGGCTGCTGGAGGATCGGTGTTTCCGGGAGTCATTCACTCGGTTTTGGGTGAAGTGGAGAGAGAGGCAGAGGTGCTTCTCTTCCCTTAGGCAGTGGTGGGATGTGGGTAAAGCTCACATCCGTCTCTTTTGTAAGGAATATACATGGGGGTCGACTGGGAGGCGGGACTCAGTGGTCGAGAAGCTGGAGAGGGAGATACAGGACGCTGAGTCTCGCCTGGGTCAGTTTGGTGAAGACTCCAGCGAATGGGGAGAGTTTCAGAGGAAGAAGGAGGTTTTGAGGAGTCTGCTGCTTGAGCGATCTCGAGGCGCTTATGTGAGGTCTCGGGTCCAGATGCTGCACGAGCTGGACCGAGCGTCGCCTTTCTTTTTCTCTTTGGAGAAGGGGCGGGGAGCTCGAAAACAGCTCGTGGAGTTGCTTGCAGATGACGGCTCCTCTGTCACTGATCCAGAGAGGATTAATGCCTTGGTTAGGTCCTTTTATGGGTCCCTGTTCTCTGCGGAAGGATTCAGTGTGGAGGCTCAGCAAGATCTGTGGGAGGGTCTACCGACCGTAGATAGGGGGGAGACTGATCTTCTTGATGGCCCCTTATCTTTGGAGGAGTTGACTCGCGCCTTGCATCAGCTCAGGAGGGGTAAGTCCCCCGGGCTGGATGGGTTGACGGTGGAGTTTGTTAGAGCATTCTGGGACGTCCTAGGGGGTGACTATATGTTGGTTCTGGGGGAGAGCCTGGCGACTGGAGTGATGCCTCTCTCGTGGCGTAGGACGGTTGTTGTCTTGCTGCCTAAGAAGGGCGAACTCCGTTTGTTGAAGAACTGGCGTCCAGTCTCTCTCCTTTGCACAGAATATAAAATTTTTGCACGGGCGATGGCAAATCGCCTGGGCTCCGTGCTGCATCAAGTGATTCATCCTGATCAATCTTATACAGTCCCTGGCCGGTCCATCCAGGATAACATCCACCTGGTTAGGGACCTGATTCATTTAGTCCAGGGTACTGGTGAGTCAGCTGCTTTTCTGTCTCTTGATCAGGAGAAGGCTTTTGATAGGGTAGAGCATGAATACCTATTTGGGACGTTGCAAGCGTTTGGGTTTGGACCACACTTCGTGGCCCGGGTCCGGCTTTTGTACGCTGCTGCGGAGTGTCTTGTAAAGGTTAATGGCGCGGTGCTATCTCCTTTTCATTTTGGGAGGGGGGTCCGCCAGGGGTGCCCTATGTCGGGCCAGTTGTATTCGGTCTGTGTGGAGCCGTTCCTGTGTCTTCTTCGGAGGAGGTTGACAGGCCTGGCCCTACCTGGCCCGCGGGTTGAGGTGATTCTATCGGCGTATGCCGATGACGTACTTCTTATGTTCACTGATCCTGGTGACCTGCGGAGGATGCGTGACTGCCAGGAGATATTCTCGGCTGCATCTTCTGCTAGGATTAACTGGAGTAAGTGCTCTGGACTTTTGGTGGGTCAGTGGCGGGTAGACTCCCTGCCGGAGGAGATGGCATTGTATGCGTGGAGTACCACGCACCTCCTCTATCTGGGGGTGTACCTGAGTCCCACTGAGGATGTTTGGCCGGCAAACTGGCAAGAGTTGGAGACGAAGGTGGTTGCTCGGCTGGGGCGCTGGTCAGGCCTGCTTGGAGTTCTCTCCTTTCGGGGGAGGGTGCTGGTCATAAACCAGCTGGTGGCCTCTATGTTATGGTACCGACTGGCTACTCTTGTCCCGCCCTCTATATTTGTAACTGCTATACAGAAGAAGCTGGTGGATTTCTTTTGGGGAAATAGGAAGCATTGGATTTCCGCGGCGGTCCTGAGTCTTCCGTTAGAGGAGGGCGGCCAGTCCTTGGTGTGCGTGCGCACCCAGGTGGCGGCTCTCCGTCTCAGGACTCTGCGGAGATACATGTATGTAGAGAACCCTCCCAGATGGCACGCTCTGGCCACGTATTTTTTTCGTCAGGGTCGTTGCCTAAGGGGGGTCTCGCGGCTCCCGGTGGCGGGTGTCAGTCGACCCGCTCTAAGGGGCTTGCCTGTTTTCTATAGGGATGTGTTAAGAGTGAGGAATTTGGTGGTGTTCAGCCAGAGTGTTGTTCCACGAGGAGAGGGGGATGTTGTGGCTGCGGGTGTGGCTGGTCCTCATCCTGTCATGGTGGTTGTCGAGGAGAGGCGCGAGCCTAGAGTGGTTCAGATAGAGCTTACCCCTGCTCCGTCAGATCTGCTCATCGGGCCTAGGCTTCGGGATATTTCTCGGCCTCCGGCTCCGCATAATCTGAGCTGCCTTTCTGAGATGACCAGCATGCCATTTTGTGATGCAAGGAGACGCGCACTGTACAGGATGCTCCTGCACATTCTGAACCACCGTGCCTTCGTCTCCCGTCCTGACTCACCATGGAGGACGGTGTTACCATCCGAAGGCGGCGGGGGGCCCCAGTGGGGGTCCTTCTATAAGGGAGTTGTACCCCTTTATATTGGGGACCTGGGGTGGAGAGTGCTGCATGGAGCGGTGGTTTGTAATAAACTTTTGAGTCGGTTCACGGGCTCGTCTGCCGCATGTATTTTCTGCGGAGCGGAGGAGACCGTATTCCATGTGTATATGGAGTGTGTGAGGTTACTGCCCCTGTACCAATATCTGAAGGGGCTGTTCCTCAAGTTCTGGCTGCATTTTAGCCCCACAATCCTGGTGTTTGGACACAAGGCGGGGAGTGGGGAGAGCCGAGTGTGGGGGGGGGACTTACCTGTCGGTTTGCTCCTTGGCCTGGCCAAGATGGCCATTCGTGGGTCCAGGCAGCGGGCGGTCGACGGTCAGGCGAGAGTCGGCTGCCTGCCCCTCTTTCGGGCCTACGTCCGTGCACGTGTGTCCCTGGAGAGGGAACACGCGGTGTTCACGGGGACTCTGGAGGCCTTCCGTCAGCGCTGGTCGCCGCGTGGGGTTGAGGCGATTATAAATGAATGTACTGCTGTACTACAATGATCTGTTCATTATAGTGTGATTTTTGATTGTGTTTTGATGTGTTGTATTTTATGATTTGTGTTGAATAAAGTTTTTGAAATGAAAAAAAAAAAAAAAAAAAATAAAGAGAGAGACAGAGAGACAGAGAGACAGACAGAGACAGGCAGAGAGACAGACAGACAGACAGAGAGACAGACAGAGAGACAGACAGAGAGACAGACAGAGAGACAGACAGAGAGACAGAGAGACAGGGAGAGACAGGGAGACAGAGACAGAGACAGAGAGATAGAGAGACTGAGAGAGAGACAGGGAGAGAGACAGAGAGAGAGACACACAGAGAGGAAGACAGACAGAGAGACAGACAGAGAGGGAGAGACAGAGAGACAGACAGAGAGACAGACAGAGAGTGAGGGAGAGGGAGAGGGAGAGGGACAGAGACAGATACAGAGACAGAGACAGAGACAGAGAGAGAGAGAGAGAGAGAGAGAGAGAGAGAGAGAGAGAGAAGCAGAGGCAGAGACAGAGAGAGGGAGACAGCGAGACAGACAGGGAGACAGACAGGGAGACAGACAGGGAGACAGACAGGGAGACAGACAGGGAGACAGACAGGGAGACAGACGGAGACAGACGGAGACAGACGGAGACAGACGGAGACAGACAGAGAGACAGACAGAGAGACAGATGGAGAGACAGAGAGAGAGAGGGAGAGGGAGAGAGGAAAAGAGAAGGAGACAGCGAGAAAGACAGCGAGACACAGAGACAGGTAGAGACAGTGAGACAGACAGAGACAGAGAGACAGACAGAGAGACAGAGAGATGCTGAATCTCCTCAAACCTTTGAGGAAGCAGAAGCGTTGATGAGTTTTCTTTGCAATTGCATCCCTCTGATGAGCCCAGCACAAACAATAGGCCTCAAAGTAGTAACTTTAATGTTTTTGTGCCTTCTGGGTTGGAAGAGCCATAAAGAAAATGAAAGAATAAGTTACTTGTTAAGAGGTGGACTACGCACAGTAATAATAAACTTGCCGGCCTGGATTTTATTGACAAAGACTCGTCCCATATCAGCTGAATCTTACTTTACCCTCATTGTCCAGTTGTCAGGTGATGAAGCCCCCAGTCCTCACGTAACATAATACTTTGATGAAGGTAAACTTAGAATCTTCTTCTGAAAATCTTTGACAGCTGATGAGGATCCACCTGCAGTTTAGCACCTATCAGACTTTGCAAGATTTCCCAATATTTATGAATAAGAAAAAAAAGTCCTTTAAACATGGAGAATAAAATCAAAATAAAACACAATTACTTTAAATATCGAAAAATCTTTTTTTTTTAAACCCACAATAATTAAAAGAACTGTCACGTGCATTATTATTATCCCCAGCTCTGCAATCCACAGGGACAAATGTTGAAAGGTTTATTCACGCTAAAGATTTGCTTCAGGATTAAAATAAAAACTTACATTTTATGTGGTTTATTGCAAGACAAAAGGATTTACCAAGTGATGTACATACAGTGATGTACTTTTGAAATGCAAACACTGGAAGGCACACACAGTCAGGGCAGCCAAAGTGCCCACAGCAATCTCTTTACCAAGAGCAATATGACAACGGCTGAATAATCTGCCATTTTGATGTTAGGGGTTAATATCCGAAAATGAATGTGGCAAATAAAGTGTGGCACAGTGGCGCAGCTGGCAGAGTTACTGCCTCACAACACCGGAGACCCGGGTTCAATCCTGACCTCGGGTACTGTCTGTGTGGAGTTTGCAAGTTCTCCCTGTCACAATGTGCATTTCCACTGGGTGCTCCGGTTTCCTCCCACATCCCCAATGCAGTGCATGTATGTGTTTGTTGGTTTATTCGCCTCTGTGAGGTGCCTTTGTGCGTTGGATGTGAATGTGAAAGTGGGATAACATAAAACTATTGTGAACGGTTGATCGATGGTCCGAAGTGAGCCTGTTTCTATGCTGTGTCTCTAAACGAAACTAAACCATAATGGAGATCTCACTCCATCAAAATATACCATGGAAGCTTTTACATCAATCTGACCACACAGCTCACCTCCAAGACTTCACCCCAACCAGCAGGGTACTCACCCAGGACCATAATGAAGTGTCAATGCAGATCACCTGCCCAATACCCTGGATGTGAACATGAAGCTCCAGTCTTCAGATTCGGTGTGCCTTCACCCAGACATAACTGAGAACACATGTGTGATGTGCTAAAGCACAAAAATAGCCCACTAACACTGCACTGCCGGATGTCACCGCACCCTATTTCAACTTTATGTGCGCAGTCAGTGGAAACCAACACGGCGACAGGGAGAACATGCAAACTCCACACAGACAGAGGGCAACAACCTCCGTCACTTCAGCCTTTGTATTTAGAACATAATGTCAGAAAGGATCAAGCAATTGACTAAACTTATCACTGGGATAGAGACGGATCGCAGGAGCTCCTGTTATTCACAGAAAAGGGAGCCGACCCTCTGATTTTGGAAGCAGTCAGGCGAAGATGATCATGCAGAGTTTGGAAAATCAAACTCCATGCAGCAGCAACAAAAGTTGATCAATCTGATGCCTTAATTTTCCAAAGAAACACACCAAACCTAAGCTATGTAGACCGGACCTCCCTCGCGTGATCGACACAATATACAAGGGGCAGCTGATAAAAAGAAGAAGAAAATACAACATTTGGGCAGTGAGACAAGCCCTGCTGGAAAATCAAAGCTTTCAACATCCTTTGAAGCTCTCCCAGTAAATGAAAATAAAGGAAAATCAGTATATGATTGAAATCTGGGAAAACTATCTGATGGAAACGCTCAGCAGGTGAAGAAGTAAAGTGAATGTTTCAGGTCAAAGACTCTATTTTAAATTTAAATACACTGACTCTGACCCCACTCTACTGCAACGATTCCCTTTGTTTTCTGAAGAAGGGTCTCGACCCGAAACGTCACCCATTTCTTCTCTCCAGAGATGGTGCCTGTCCCGCTGAGTTACTCCAGCATTTTGTGTCTATCTTCCCTTTGTCTTGTTAGTTCTGCCTGCCACTTTACAAACAACTTGAAACAGCCCTTTTGATCTTGTTTGCCCAGTTGAGAATGTGGGGACTTTGTTTCTCTTTCCCGCAGTTTTCCAACATGCTGAGTGTGTCCTGCAAATTTCTCTTTATTTCAGATTTGCAGCATCTGCAGCAAGTTGTTGATTTTGGCCGCATCAGATGTACAGAGTGCTTGCTCACATCGCGAATCTACAATTAAAGGGAGAATCTGATCAAAGACTACCGTTGGAGATGAGGTGGGGGCTCTCATTTTTAAAGCTCTTGCTAAATAGAGGTTGACTTATAGTCTAATCATGATGGGAACTTAGAAAACAAGGGAGATGCATGATCGCGTCAAGTCAAGTTCATCAAACGCACAAGTACCGGAATTAACCCTGGGGGGAAACTGCTAAAATTATCATATGCACCAATAATGAGAGCTCCAGGTACAATGAAAATCTTCCTTGCAGTAACATCACGGGTGTATCAACTCAGCCAACACACAAAAAAAACAATGGCACATAAATTACGCAAATTCCACAAGACAGTGAAAATGAGAAGATTGCAAAAAAATATATATATCAGTCCAACATAATTTGGAAACAAGGGTCAGTGTTAATGCCAAAACCCTCGGTGGTGTTCCATTTCTGAGGTAGGATTAGGATTGTTCACATCACCCAGCAAGTCTGGGTTTTGGAATTCTTAATTCTATATTGAATTGCCGCAGAAGGCTGCGGAGGCCAAGCTAATGGATATGTTTATGATGCGGTACAATAGAACTTTACTTATCCCAGGAGGAAAATTGATCTGCCAACAGTCATAAAACACAAAATACATGAAACATTAACTTAAACTGACGAGTGGAAAAGATTGGGGATGTGCAAAGATTTGGGGGGGGGGGGGGGGGGGTGGGGGGGAGGGGGGAGGGGGAGGAGGTAGAAAGGGGGATCAGTCTACCCCACGACAGAAGGGGGAGGAGTTGTATACTTTGATAGCCACAGGGATGAAGGATCTGCTGTGGCGTTCTGTACCGCAACTTGGTGGAACCAGACTGTTGCTGAAGGTACTCCTCAGGTCGACCAGTGTGTCATGGAGGGGGTGAGCTGTATTGTCCGAGATGCTCCGCAGTTTGAGAAGCATTCTCCCCTCCAAAACCACCTCCCATGAATTCAACTCCACCCCCAGGATAGAGCCAGCCTTCTTGATGAGTTTATTAATTCTATTGGCATCCGCGGCCTTTGCCTTGCTGCCCCAGCACACGGCAGCGACGAACATGGCACTGGCAACCACCAATTGGTAGAACATCTGCAGCATCTTACAGTAGACATGGAAAGAGTGAAGCCTTCTCAAAATGTAGAGCCGGCTCTGTCCCTTCTTGTACAGTGCCCCAGCATACCTAAACCAGTCATGTTTACTGTCCAGGTATACTCAAGGTTTTTGTACTCCCTGGTAAAATGCACACCCACACCATTGATGGAGACAGGGGATAGGGATGTTCTCCTCATAAAGTCCGCCACTAACTCCTTAGTCTTGTATGTGTTGAGCTCCAAGCTCAGATTCTTGATTAGTTGGGTGTCAGGGGTTATGGAGAGAAGGCAGGAGAATGGGGTTGAGGGGGAAAGATACATCAGCCATGATTGAATGGCAAAGTAAACTTGAATGGCTGATTGGCCTAATCCTGCTCCTGTAACTTATGATGTGTATGTTTGAATATGCTTCCATCTTGGCTCCTCACAAAACCGGTATCAAGTAACATGAAGGGCAACTTAGTGTTTTTTCTGATGCTGGAAAGAAATCCTAGTTGTGGATTTAAATGATACTTTATGAATGAATGAATGATATTTTGTTGTCACATGTGACAAGTCACAGAGATTTTCTTTGTTTTGCATAGCCGAGGTATGCAAAGAGCCACCATCTACTGGTATCCCATTATAATACAACCCAATTTTAACACATTGCACCTGTGGTCCCCCCATGCCAGGTCCTCCTTTATTCTTCCCCTTTCGCTTGGCTCTGAGATATTTGCTGCCATGTGAGGTGTCCAGTGTCCACTTTCACCCAAGTGACTGAGAGCAACTTTGCACAAAGTTGGAGATACTGGAAAAGGTTTAGATTTCATCCCTCTGCTCTTGAAAATTGCACTGCCATCTGCCACTGCCATACTCAAGCATGAGTCGATTGCACTGCCATCGACTCATGCTGGAGTATAAAGGAAACACTAAACAGAGAGGCCAATCTTCAATCGATAGCCTCTCAAGAGCTATTTATCCATTGCATCTTTAAAAAAAAAACACCTAAGGAGGAGTTCCACCTCAAAAGAAATGGCTTTCATTTGTACAGACCATTTCACAAACCTATGGTGAAGAAAAGTGGAGTGTAATCTTTTCAATACAATTGATGACATAAATGAAAGTCTCGGCATAAAACAATTTTGGAAGCAATCAGTTCTGTTTGACAATGGTTGAGAAATGAGGAAATACAAAGCAAGACACTCTGGAGAGAAGGAATGGATGACGTTTCTGGACAAGTCTGACCCAAAATGTCACCCCCTCTCTCCAGAGGTGCTGCCTGTCCCGCTGAGTCACTCCAGCATTTTGTGTCTATCTTCGTTGTAAACCAGCATCTGCAGCTCCTTCCTACAGAAAGCAAGACCCCATGCAATACCCCTCTGCCCCTACTTTTCTTCCATTTGTTTCTCTTAACATGTTCTGTCCCAAGAGGGAAATAAAGGCTCAGATTACCATTGCACACAAAAGCACAGCACTCCCTCACCGCTACACCAGCACACCACCTCAATTTTGTGCTCAAGTCTCTGGAGGGGGACCAGAACCATTGAGACCATAAGATCATCAGACATGGGAGCAGAATTCAACCATTCAGCCCATCGAGTC
Source organism: Raja brachyura (assembly GCA_963514005.1). The sequence continues at coordinate 17,734,813 of OY740806.1, read as the reverse complement.
TGCCCTGCCATTCTATCATGGCCGATTTATTTTTCGCCCAATTGCAGTCTCCTGTCTTCTGCCTGTAACCTTTGATGGCCTTATGAGCTAAGACTTACTAAATATTCTCCTCAGCATGTTTTTAGAACCGTACTGTCACATGCGCTGCAGCAGTCTATCAAATTAATGCTGTAAAAAGGCAAAAACATTAAAATATCTTCAAAACTCAACAACCAGATTGATTCTGGAAACTTTGAACAGCTGGGGCTTATAACAGCTCTGTAGGTGACAGCTCAGAACTTGGATTGAATCTGCATGGTGGATTCTCACTCCAACTTTCTCAATGTCAACCACTCAAAGACAGTGTTTTTCCTCATAGATGTCATAGATCCCAGGACCAAACTTGAAACGACAATATATGCAGGACACATTGATTTCTTCTAAACACCATTCCATCTGCACTGTACATGATGATTCCACAACTGTTTTGAATTAAAAAAGAACGAAGATAACTCAAATAAAAAGGCATTAAGTATTTGTTAAGGGTACAGACATGAGAATTGCCTATCTGTCATTAGCATCTTGAGGGTGTTCCCCCTCTCAAATACTATACTACAACGTACACTTCATTCAGCCAAGAGAAGCAAAAAAGATTACTAACTTCCTGTGCCCCAGATCCCCTCTCCCTCATAACAGTTTTGCTGGTACTACTTATGGAGGTGTGAGTGATGAGGGTGCATTCTTTACTCAATTGGATGTCACCACCCATCTTTCAATATGAGGGGGAATGCAACGCTTAGTTATTCAACAGCCATGCTCACGTTAATGTTTTTTTATGCAAAAATGACGACAAATGCGCTCTCAAAGTGTCACTGAGAATCTTCAAAACAAATGCAAATACATTCTGGTATAATACATTTTAGTTTAGTTTAGAAATACATCATGGAAACAGGCCCTTCGGCCCACCAAGTCCGCACCAACCAGCGATCCCCGCACATTAACACTATCCTACACACACCAGGGACAATTTACACTTATACCAAGCCAATTAACCTACAAACCTGTACATCTTTGGAGTGTGGGAGGAAACCGAAGATCTCGGCGAAAACCCACACATGTCATGGGGAGAACGTAAAACTCCATACAGACAGCACCCGTAGTCAGGATCGAACCCGGGTGTTTGGCAGCGTAAGGCAGGAGTTATGCCACCCTGCCATGCGTATCAGTGTCCTTAGTGATTCAACTGGATCATTTAGAGAATATTGGATGCTTATTTTTTAAATACCACATAATTGCTCTGCAGAATAGAGAAGATATCTCATCAGTAATAGAATTATTTGTGATAGTACTAGATGGAGACAACGCTGCAACAGCTCTTCAGTCCACTGACCTTGTATCACTAGCAAGCATCCATTAACACAAATCCCACTTATCATTCCTTCCACATTCCCATCAATCTCAATCAGATCCTACCACTCAGCAGCCAATTAAACCTAGCAGACAATACATCTTTGAAATGTGGTAGCAAGCCAGGGTACTCAGGGGAAACCCTTGGAGTCACGGGGAGAGAATTCAAATTCCACGCAGACAACATGGAGATTAGAATTGAATCTTGTTTGCGAGAGCTCCACTAGCTCCATTGCAGAGTCACTCAATGACAACTACAATGACCCTTGCTCTGGCCAATGAGGCACACCAACATCTCTACTTCCTTAGAACACTTATGAAATTTAGCATGTCCCCAACAACCCTCACCAACTTCCACAGACGCGCCGTAGAAAGCATCTTATCAGGATTCATCACAGCAATGTTTGGGAACAACTCCATTCAAGACATTAAAAAATCGCAGACCACCACACAAACCAACCTCCCTTCCATTGACTCCATCCACACTTCATGCTGCTTCAGCACGGCCACCAGCATAATCAAGGACCAGTCTCATTCCGGCCACTCACTCTTCTCCCCTCTCCCATCAGGCAAGAGGTACACAAGTTTGAAAATGCATACCTCTAGATTCATGGACGGCTCCTTCCCAGCTGTTATTAGGCAACTAAACCATCCTCTCACAAGCTGGAGAGTGGTGCTGACCCCCCATCTACTTCATCGAAGACCTTTGCACTAACTTTAATTGGATTTTATCTTGTGTTGTATCCTTTATATTGTTTATGGACACTGTGGACGGCTTGATTGTAGTTATGTACAGTTAACTATGGATAGCACGTAACACAAAGCTTTTCTGAAGAAGTCTGAAGAAGGGTCTTGACCTGGAATGTCACCTATTCCTTCTCCCCTTAGATGATGCCTCACCCGCTGAGTTTCTCCAGCATTTTTTGGCTACTTTCAATTTTTCCAGCATCTGCAGTTCCTTCTTAAACAAAGCTTTTCACAGTATCTTGGTACACGTGACAAAAATAAACTAAACTCAACTAAACAGTGTATTTTTAAATGCCCCTTCAGCCTGAATCTAGAAAAACATCACCCTGACTTTGCTTCAGAAGCAACAATGGGAGTTGTTCATCTCCAAATTCATCTCCAAAGGTCCACTTTTAACATAAATTGTTTCTCTGCCTTCAACACCTCATTTTGAAGATGGTGAATGCAACAAATAATCTGTATTTAGACAACATGGTGACTAAAGTGAAGATGATTTGTTGGAACGTAATCTGAAGACATAGGCAAAAAGGTATTATTTACAAAAAAGATATGTTTTATGATTCAACCATTGAATTATACATTAGCATTGGACATTTACTCATCTCAGTTTAAAATATTCAAATTTGGTTGATCAATAATCATTCATGTTTTATCACAAATGGAATGTTGACTAATTTGTGAAAATTGTGTAAATTTATTGTCCTTCACCTGACATCTTCAGTAAAATTAAGAGGAAGATTAATATTTAAAAAATCACTTCAGTTAACATTTTTATTAATCATTGTAGAAAGTATAAGATGACAAGCTTTCTATTTTCAAAGGACATTTGTAAAATGGCTCGACCGATGTGCCATAGAAAACATTTTATTGGGATGCGTCATAGCATGGTTTGGCTCCATCCAAGGGGTGGAAGATTGCAACCTTCACATGGTTCGCCCTGTTTCCACAAATGGAATCAACTCGACGTGCACAAATGGAAGATCAAATAGAACAAGTTGTCCTACAACATTAGGCTGTGCACGCCACACGCAAGAAGAAGAAGCTCCATCCAAGATCACAAGAAATAGCAGAGATTTTTGGACTATGCTCAGATTTGTGGACTATTACTCCATTTGTACTTCACGCTGCTTCGGCAAGGCCACCAGCACAATCAGGGACCAGTCTCATCCTCTTTTCTCCCCACTGCCATCAGGCAAGAGGTATACAAGTTTCAGATTCAGTGACACTTTCTTCCCAGCCATTATCAGGCATCTGTCATCTTTCCAATGAGAGAATGGACATGACCTCCTATCTACCTCATTCAAACTATTGTCCATCGGATTGTAGCCTGCACAAACTCTGTCCCCTTCATCCTGTATCTGCCCACTGTGGACGGCTTGATTGTAATCATGTATAGTCTTTTTGCTGACTGGATAGTGCACAACAAAAAGCTTTCACCTGTACCTTTTTACACGTGACTATAATAAACCAAACTACTCCTGATTATCCCAGCCAATGTAAAAGAGGGTAATTAGTCCTCAGCTTCAGTTTGCTTTGTTTATCCCAGCCGATACTGACACCAAAGTCAGAATTTCTAAAGGCAAGTATATATTCAGAAAATGACGCGACCTATCGCAGCCATACATTCAGCTGTGCAGCTGTTTCAGCTTATCTATTCAGCACCTGACATGGCTTCAGCCTGCCGGCATCTGCCATGAAACAGATACACTGTCACTGCATGAGATATGTGGCCTCAATCCACTAAAGTGCAATTAATGTGCCATGCTTGACATCTTCTCAATAAAAGGTTGTGGGATGTTGATTTTGCATCTGCACTTAATGACTAGAGGTGATAAATATATTCCATTTTTTTTTTGTTCACAAAACCACCATTATTCAAGTTTCACACAGTTACAACTATTAACAAACAGCTATCATATCAATGTACCTGCACAAGAAAACAACTTGGTGCTGCTGGCAGTTGAATTCAGGTTTTCGATTCCCAGAACATTTCAGTTTTGAACAGCAGGCCAGACCTTCTTGTGCCCAGATCACCATTTGGAGTCAATGCCCATGACCGTGCCCTAGTTCACATCTCAAGCATAAATCCACAGTCCCATTTTCATTGGAATTCACTCCATGGAGTCGAACATTGATGGTGGTTCAGAAACTCAAACTTGGAATATCCTGGTGGATTATAATACATTAAATCAAAGGTGGTGCTTTCGTCTTTGCCAATGCCTTGAGACTTTCCAAACAGTACCCACACAGGGTGAAGGGCACACAGAATAAGCTGCCAGGGGATATAATTGAGGCAGGTACTAAAACAACATTTAAAAGATACTTGGACAGGTACATGGAATGGAAATGTTTAGAGAGGGCAGGTAAGATTAGCGTAGATGGAGAACATGGGCCTGTTTCCATGCTGTTTGGTTCTATGACTCTATGTGTCTCCCAAATAATATTTTAAAACTATTGTAATTAATATAAATTGTTTGGAAATAAAAAATATTTTAAAATATATTGAATTTCTAAATATATTAAACAAAAGTAATTGAAACCAAAGACTTGCTCCAATCTGTAGCCGGGAATCGTTCTTGAAAAGGAGGAGGATTTGAGATGATGATCCCTGGTTTAACATGGGGGATCCAACCGATAAAAGGGAATGACAGAGGCAGTAGCATCACTCATTCAGATTGTCTTAAAGCAGGCTCACGTAAGTCCTTCAGAACTGATGTTAACTGCTGGGCAGATTTGCTCCCTTGCATTACCGGAAAGTCTTCCAATAATTATTGGAAATGTGTCCTTTGCTTTTTGTTAATATGATTTTAATAAAACAACATTGAAAAGACATTTGGACAGGTACGTGGATGGGAAAGGTTTAGAGGGATATGGCCCAAATGCGGGAAGGTGGGGCTAGTGTAAATGGGGCAACTTGGACAAGTTGGGCCAAAAGACCTCATTCCATGCTGTATCATTCCATGCTGTATGATCTGAATGTCCACTAATTTCAAGAGACAAGGCTGCAAAAAACATTGATTTATGACCTTTAAAACTGATTTCAGGGCCTTGCAGAAATGGTTAGGAATCAGGTAGTCAAACCTCATTTCTCATGATAAATGTAGAATACAATGTTGTTGCATGAGTACTGTGATATCATGAGGCAAATGCTAATGATATACCGATTGGAAATCATCTTCAGGAATTTATTGTCTTATAATACTCAGATGAAACTTTTGTTTTATTGAGCTATCACTTCATTAAATACAGCCCAAGGCCTATCCCAGAAAAAAAAAAATCACTCTGGACAAATTTCACTATCGTGTAAATGCAAATTAAGTACATTAGAACCTGGGAATATAAAGATATTGAAATTTTGAAATTAAACCAAGTCCAAAGAGAATTCAGTCTCTCACTCATCTTCCTAATGATAGTTCACAAAATCCCACAGGAGTTCTTGTTACTTCCTGTTGGTTTGAAGTGGCTTTCCCCTGAAATACAAACAGAGAATGCTGGAAACATTCAGTAGGTCAGGCAACATCTGTGGAAAGAGTAAAAAAAATTAACGCCACAGGTCGATGCCACCTCATCAGAACGTTGTGACTGGGGCAATGAACCTGAAAAATCAACTCTCCTTTCAACATACTGCATGCTGCCTGACCTGCTAAATGTGTTCCATTCTCTTTTTTTATTGCAGATTTCCAACATCTGCAGATTTTTTTTCTTTCCATGCGCTGCCCCCCCCCCCTCCACTCCTTAAAGCAGGTTATAGGTTTCCTCAAGATGACGCCCATCAGGCAAGGGAAGGCTGTAAGGCTAACAATGTCTGTATCCTCTCTGCCTGTCCCTGAAAGAGTTGTCAGTTTCTCGGCTTGGGTATGAACTTTAAGTGATCTGCAGAAATGCACAGTAAACAGCAAATTGTAAGACAGAAATCAGCAGCAACAGTCTGGAATGATGCCGAGTTTAGTAACCTGATAGTGGCCATGACCTTGATCTTCACAGATAAAGCACCAAAGATTCCTTCAGTCTCGGGAGGTCAGCTATGTTAAGGAGGCCAAAGACTGCAGTGCATTTCATGGAAAATGTCTATAAAACCTAGTTGGATTGTGAGTAAATAAGAAATGTCATTTTCCAATTGCATTTTACATGTGCACTGCTGGTGAAATCACTTGGGGGATGTTTTACACCAGAATGTAATGTTAATCAAACAAAAATCCTGTTGATAAGTGAGGAGTAGTTTTTGTTATGACATTAACACATGCAGAATAGGGCAATAGTCTGCTCTACCTGGGGATGATTTCCACTCTACTCAGGGTTTAGCAGAGAACCATTGTATTTGGGTGGTTGGGGTAGCTGTGTATGAACATATTTCTAGACATGGACCATCATCTTGACACCAACCCATACCTTCCTACCAACTAGGAGTCATAAATTTAATAAGTTCTCGAAGCGGAATTAGACCATTCGGCCCATCAAGTCTACTGCGTAATTCAGTCATGGCTGATCTATCTTTCCCCCTTAAGCCCATTCTCCTGCCTTCGCCCCATAACCCCTGACACTCTTACTAATCAAGAATCTGTCCATCTCCGCCTTAAATATATCCATTGACCTGGCCACAGCCATCTGTGGCATTGAATTCCATAAATTCACCATCCTCCTCATCTCCTTTCTGAAGGGATGTCCTTTTATTCTGAGGCTATGGCCTCAGGTCTGAGACTCTCCCACCAGTGGAAATAACCTCTCCACATTCATTCTATCCAGGCCTTGCGCTATTCAGTAAGTTGCATTGAGTCCCCCCTCATCAATAGACAATAGTCAATAGGTGCAGGAGCAGGCCATTCGGCCCTTCGAGCCAGCATCATCATGCAATGTGATTGTTAACCTGGCTAAATTGGAGAGGCTAGGACTTCAAAATGGGTAAAAGCTTCAGGGCTGCTGGGAGATTTGGTCAATTTGGAATTACTCTCTGCAGAGCTGGGCCAAGCTGCGGAGTGGTGCCAGAGTGTCTAGAGCCCAGATACAAGTTGCAAGAAAAGAATAAGAATATAAGAATAAGAATATGCAGACCCTGTCAATTAGGTGCAAAATGCATAGAATGGATTAGATGGCTGCAAGCCAGACATACACCTTGTAAATAATTGTAAATAATGTTGCAGAGTTCAACTTTGCCGAGTGTTGCTCGGATGAGGTATTGAGCCTTGTCTGGGTTTCTTGCAGATCAGGGTAAATGTTTCTAAGTTAGTTTCCTTGCAAAGTCCGGTTTGAATACAAGGTATTAAGCTGCTGTATTATTGGGTTAGGGTAAGTCTGTTATGTATGGGGTTAATCAATATCTGTAATTGGGTTATTAAGGGACCACCCCATGTGGCTCGGCCCCTCAAGGTCCCACGACATATAAAAGTCGGCTACCATGAGGTCCAGTGTCGATTTTTGGGACTGTGTGAACTTCTGGAGTATCTCTCTTTGAGCGAGGCCTAGAGGGCTTGAACTTGCAGATACGAGGATCGAACCCGTGGTGGGATAGGTACAGTAGTTGAACCGTAATGCGCTTTTGTTAAAATAAAATGTAGTTGTTTCAAGTGCTTGATTCAGTGTTTTTACCTCAACTAGACTGGGGGGAAGCTTAGAAATGATCAATTTAGATGATCATGGCTGATCATCCCCAATCAGTACCCCGTTCCTGCCCTCTCCCCATATCGCCTGACTCTGCTATCTTTAAGAGCCCTATCTAGTTCGCTCATGAAAGTCTTCAGAGAACTGGCCTCCACCGCCCTCTGAGGCAGAGAATTCCACAGACTCACCACTCTCTGTGTGAAGAAGTGTTTCCTCATCTCTGTTCTAAATGGCTTACCTTTTATTCTTGAACTGTGGCCCCTGGTTCTAGACTCCCCAACACTGGGAACATGTTTCCTGCCTCTCGCTTGTCCAAACCCTTAATAATCTTATATATTTCAATAATATTACCTCTCATCCTTCTAAACTCCAGAGTATACAAGCACAGCCGCTTCATTCTCTCAGCATATGACAGTCCCGCCATCCCAGAAATTAACCTTGTGAACCTACGCTGCACTTCCTCAATAGCAAGAATGTTCTTCCTCAAATTAGGGGACCAAAACTGCACACAATACTCCAGGTGTGGTCTCACTTGGGCCCTATACAACTGCAGAAGGACCTCTTTGCTCCTATACTCCTCTTGTTATGAAGGCCAACATGCCATTCGCTTCCTTCCCAACTTGACACCATTTAGATAATAATCTGCCTTCCTGTTTTCGCTACCAAAGTGGATAACCTCACATTTATCCACATTAAACTGCATCTGCCATGCATCTGCCCACTCACTCAACCTGTCCAAGTCATCCTGCATTCCCCTCACAGTTCACACTGCCACCTAGCTTTGTGTCATCTGCAAATTTGCTAATGTTACTTTGAATAGTCCTTCTAAACTGCAGCGAGTACAGGCCCAGTGCCTTTAAGCTCATATCATATGTTAACCCAAAACTAAGTGTTGAAATATTAAGTCAATTTCTTCATCTTCTATAAGTAAGCTACTTCATAAGCATTCACCAAGATCAATGACCTGAATAAAAAGACAAAGAGACCACTGTGGGCTTTGAAGCATAAAAAAGTGAATATATCATGTGCTGATAGACAGAGCAAGCTTGCAATGCAGAGGAAACAATATTAATAATTTGTTCTGGATTTTGTCAGCATTCTGATTGAACCTTGCTTCATCAGCCAACAGTGCCAGGTTGAGGCAAAGATCAGCCAAACTTGTATTCAGCTTCTTTATTTTCAAAATCTGTTAGATCTGAAATATTTTCATTTTCAAATTGATGGGAAGTCATTAAAGTTACGTGCTGTTGAGATGGTGAAATATGAAATATGAAATATGAAATATCATCTACTAAAAGAACCCACTTCTTCAACTGCCAGTTTCAAAGCAAGAAGCAAAGCTAGTTGTTGAAACTGAAAGGCAAAAATATATCAAGGCCAACTATCATAGTAACATCTCTGCTCTAACACTGCAGTCTATTTTGCTCATGAGGGGACTCACACAGAGTGGGAGCAGTCTGAAAAAGTCTGAAGAAGGGCCTTGACCGAAACGTCGCCCATTGCTTCTCTCCAGATATGCTGTTTGCCCCGCTGATTTACTGTTACATTTTGTGTCTACCTTCGGACTATTTTCCTCATTCCATTTAAACAGTTTACTTTCACCTCATTCTCAGAGCGAAAAGCAGGCATGATTGCAGCAAATTACAACGCAGATCATCTTCAACCTGGCCTTCAACTTCGGTTTCAACCCTATAATAAAAACTCAAGCAATTACACATGAATTCAACACAAAACAATTTCAATAGAATAGTTTGGCTCAGCAACTCCTAGCCACAAATCTCTTTAGTTAATCAAATTCAATAAGTCAACCTACATTTTTATGGAAAAAAAAAGTCTGGCAGTCTTCAGATTTCTACATCAACCCCCACGGGAAAGGTTTCAAAACTCCATTACTTTGTTGCCATTGATAGGCATTTGTTCAACTGAGCTTTTTAGCTATTTTTCTGCCTTAATGCACTTTAATTTATTGTAATCTGCAGAATATCCACATTTCGAGGGGCACATCAAAATCAAGTTTTTAAAATTACATAATTTTTTTGAATGATAGATATTTACACATTTTTATATTACAGATCTAATTTATTTAGAAAACATAGCTTATTAAACTTAACAAGGCTCAGAGCCACACTGTTTTGTCACAATTGAAAATATGGGTCTTTGAAATCTGCAATTCCTATCAAATTAGCAAAGAATAATTAATGAGGCATAACGAGGCTTAATTAGACATGAATTAAATAACTCAGCAACCCTGCAAGTGGTATGAGATTGCAATTTAAGCAAGTAGTCGAACTTGCAAGTCAAATTGAGAATCATTTATTTACATGCAAAATAGTGTTCAATAATGGAGGTTAAAATTGAAATTAGGGTGCAAAATATCATGCCCTCAAAGAAAGAGATTTGCACTCAAAAGTTGACCAAAATATTGCTGCAGACAGACAAATGGAATTCCTTCAAGACTGATGTCAAAGAAGAACCAGGATCCTTCAGTATCACCATTTTCAAAGCATGTTGATCAAACTTTTATCTAATACCTGCTCCTGGCAAAACAAAGCCAAAGAAACATTAAAACTTCTCCCTAACTTTTCAGTGTATATTTTGAAAAGAATCTAATGCCTGGGAGAGTTTGAAAGCAGTAATCTCAGCCTGGGATTCGTATGACTGTTATAAATCACTTGAACATTGCTCTTTCAGCTTGCTGGGGAGCCTGAACCCATAGAGATTACTGCCGAGTATTCATTTCCAGGTATCCATTATTCACAATATTAAGATGTTTATGCTTTTACTTCTATCATGTTGAACTGAAAAGCTGCTCCAAGAAAATGTGTTGTATAAATATTTTTTCGCTTCTGTGCCAATATTTGGAGGACCAATCTCCATACTTATGAAGCCTTACCACCCTGCTGCTGATGTCTGCCTCTCCCGACTTGATAAACTGCAGGAAGGTAATGCATTTCATAACATGTTGCAGAGACTCAGCATCAAAACACTGTGGCTGGTTGGTGAGGAAAGAGCGAATAAAATAGAGGAAATGCTATTCAGAATTAATTGCATCTTAAAACAGTGCCTTTAGGATTGCGTCCAACATTCTTAAAACAATTTTTAAATGTGACTCATTACATCCACATATTGTTAATTACAATCTGTCAGTTTGATACCAAATTAGATAGAAACATACAAATAAATAAAAATAGGTGCTGGAGTAAGCCATTCGGCCCTTCGAGCCAGCACTGCCATTGAATATGATCAAGGCTGATCATCTAAGATTAGTTCCTGGTTTTTCCCCATATTCCTTGATTCATTTAACCCTAAGAACTAAATCTAACTCTCTCTCGAAAACATCCAGTGAATCGGCTTCCACTATCTTCTGTGGCAGAGAATTCCACAGATTCACAACTCTCTGGGTGAAGAAGTGTTTCCTCATCTCACTCTGAAATGGCCTACTCTTATTCTTAAACTGTGACCCCCTGGTTCTGGACTCTCCCAACATCGGGAACATTTTTCCAGTATCTAGCCTGTCCAATCCTTTAAGAATCCTTTAAGAATTCCATAAGATCCCCTCATCATTCTAAATTCCAGTGAATACATACCCAGTCGACCCATTCTTTCATCATATGTCAGTCCCGCCATCCTGGGAATTAACCTAGTGAACTCACGCTGCACTCCCTCAATAGCAATAATGTCCTTCCTCAAATTAGGAGTCCAAAATTGCACACAATACTCCAGGTGTGGTCCCACCAGGGCCCTGTACAACCGCAGTAGGACCTCTTTGCTCCTAAACTCAAATCCTCTCCCAATGAAGGCCAACATACCATTAGCTTTATTCACTGCCTGCTGTACCTGCATGCTTACTTTCAGTGACTGATGTATAAGCACACCCAGTTCTCGTTGCACCTCCCCTTTTCCTAATCTGACACCATTCAGATAATAATCTGCCTTCCTGTTCTTGCCACTAAAGTGGATAACCTCACATTTATCCACATTATACAGCATCTGCCATGCATCTGCCCACTCACCCAACTTGCCCAAGTCACCCTGCAGCCTCATAGTATCCTCATTGCAGCTCACACTGCCACAAACTTGAAGATGTCAGATTTAATTTCTTCTTGTCAAAGGCTTTATGAAAGTCCAGATACACCACATCCATTGCTCTCCCTTATCCATTCTATTTGTTACATCCTCAAAAAATTCCCGAAGATTAGTCAAGCATGATTTCCCCATCATAAATCCATGCTCACTATGACCAATCCTGTCACTGCTTTCCACGTGCACTGCTATAACATCTTTAATAATCAATTCAAGCATCTTCCCCACTACCGATGTAAGGCTAACTGGTCTTCCCCGTCTTCTCTCTCCCTCCTTTCTTAGAAAGTGGAGTTACATTGGCTACCCTCCAGTCCACAGGAACTGATCCAGAATCGAAAGAACATTGGAAAATGATCACCAATGCGTCCACGATTTCTAGGGCCACCTCCTTGTGTACTCTGGGATGCAGACCATCAGACGCTGGGGATTTATCGGCCTTCAGTACCAACAGTTTACCTAACACCAATTCTTGACTAATGTGGATTCTCTTTAGTTCCTCCCTCCCACTAGATCCTCGGTCCCCTAGTATTTCTGGTAGATTGTGTGTGGCTTCCTCAGTGAAGACAGAACCAAGGTACTTGTTTAACTGTTCTCCCATTTCTTTGTTTTCCCATCATAAATTCACAGAGAGTGGTGAATCTGTGGAATTCTCTGCCACAGAATGTAGTTGAGGCCAGTTCATTGGTTATATTTAAGAGGGAGTTAGATGTGGCCCTTGTGGCTAAAGGGATCAGGGGGTATGGAGAGAAGGCAGGTACAGGATACTGAGTTGGATGATCAGCCATGATCATATTGAATGGTTTTGCCGGCTCGAAGGGCCGAATGGCCTACTCCTGCACCTATTTTCTATGTTTCTATGTTTCTATAAATACACCCGTCTCTGATTGTAAGGGACCTACATTTGTCTTCACTAATCTTTTCCTTTTTACATATCTAAAGAAGATTTTAGAGTCAGTTTTTATATTCCCCGCAAGCTTTCTTTCATGCTCAATTTTCCCACTCTTAATTAATCCCTTTGTCCTCCTCTATTGGGTTCTAAATTTCTCCCAGTCCTCCGGTTAGCTGCTTCCTCTGGCCAATTTATCTTCCTTTTCCTTGAATTTAACACTATCCTTGATTTCCCTTGTTAGCCACTGTTGAGCCGCTTCCCCTGTTTTATTTTGTTCACCAGACAGGGATGAACAATTGTTGGAGTTCATCCATGCAGTCTTTAAATCTTTGCCATTGCATCTCCACCGTCAACCCTTTAAGTATAATTTGCCAGTCTATCCGAGCCAATTCCCATCACATACCTGCAAAGTCTCCTTTCTTTAAGTTCAGGACCCTCGTCTCTGAATTAACCGTGTCACTCTCCACCCTAATACACAATTCCACCATATTATGGTCACTGTTGTCCAAGGGGCTTTGGACAACAAGATCACTAACTAATCCTTCCTCATTACACAATACCCAGTCTAGGATGGCCTGTCCTTTAGTCAGTTCTTCTACATATTGGGTTAAAAAACCATCCTGTATATGTTCCAGGAAATCCTCCTCCTCAGCGCTGCAACCATTTGGTTGGCCCAATCTATGTGTAGTTTGAAGTCACCCATGATAACTGCTGTACCTTTGCTTCATGCATCCCTAATTTCCTGCTTGATGTTATCCCCAACCTCGCTACTGCTGTTTGATGGTCTGTATAAAACTCCAACAAGCGTTTTCTGCCCTTGACTATTTTGCAGTTCTACCCATACTGATTCTACAGCATCCAAGCTAATGTCCTTGCTATTGCATTAATTGCCTCTGTAACCAGCAATGCTACCCCACCTCCTCTTCCTTGCTGTCTCTCCTTCCTGAATATCGAATACCCCTGCATGTGTAGCTCCCAGCCTTGGTCACCCTGGAGCCATGTCACCGTAATTCCAACTATATCATAGTCTTTAACTACTAACTGCAATTCATCCACCTTATTACAAAGTACTTCATTATTGATTCTTGAGAAAATGAGAAAAATGTTTTTCTACAGATTCTAAACCACCTTTGAGAAAGGGTCAACAGCAAAGATACTAGACTCTCCCACCAGTGGGACCATCCTTTCCACATCCACTCATGCCTTTCATTATTCTCTAAGTTTCAATGAGGTCACCCCTCAACCTTCTAAACTCCAGCAAGTAGAAGTGCAGTGGTGTCAAATGCTCATCATAGGCTCACCCACTCATTCCAGGAATCATGTGATCTAATTGGAAATAGCCAAGCGGAAAGATGAACATATTCAAACAGGATGAAAAAGAGAAAGAGGAAATTCTTTCTCTGATCCTCCATTTCCCACCAGATTGAGGATGATTTGCATCTAATCCACTTCAGTGGATTCTGAGGTGGCTGGAAGGGCCAGTGTTAGACTTACAGACTCTATCACAGCTGGGGCTGGAATGCCAATATGGACAGATGGGCGCATTGATTGATAATTTTCCTCTGTTGTTTTGTTCCAGCTCTGTCAGCTTCTGAAGCCGAGACTCATGGTTATCCATTCTGGCCTAAATGCACCAATGAGTGGTCCTGCACCAGAGATTCTCAGGAGATAATGAGAATGTAGCATTTTGTCCTCTGAGATTTGGACATCATCCTTGATTCTTGTTTTGTTTGATCTGCCATGTTCTTCACATGAAGGAGCTGAGGTTATAGCATCTGCTTGGGATATCTAGTGTCAGTTTGTGAATAAAGTGGCCTGTCCAAAAAACTGACCACATATAATGCGAGTTCAATACTGTGGATGTTGGCTCGACAGCAGACACTGAGGCTGGTCGGCTTATCTGATTGCTGGAGATGAAGTAGTTTACAGAGGCTGCATTAGTTGTTTTGCTCCAGTGCCTCGAGATGCCTGCTGTAGGTAGGACAAGTCTTAAGATGAAAAATAGGATCCACTGGGCTGATGGTGAGAAAGCTGGAACAGGGTACTGATTTTGGTTGATCAGCCATGATCATATTGAATGGCAGTGCTGGCTCGAAGGGCCGAATGGCCTACTCCTGCACCTATATTCTATGTTTCTATGTTTCTAAGTCTGAGAAACACATAGGAGGGCAGGGATTACTGCTGCCTGAAAGAAGTCAAAGTCAAAAGAGTTTATTGTCATGTGTCCCTGACAGGACAATGAAAATCTTTCTTTGCATAGCACAACAGAACATAGCAGGCATTGACTACAATTATATACGTAAATACACACGTGAATTAATAAATTAATAAAGTGCAAATAACAGATGGAGGGATATTAATGTTCAGAGTTTTGAGCCAGGTTTAATAGCCTGATGGCTGTGGGGAAGTAGCTATTCCTAAACTGGGTTGTTGCAGTCTTCAGGCTCCTGAACCTTCTACCTGAAGGTAGCAGGGAGATGAGTGTGTGGCCAGGATGGTGTGGGTCTTTGATGATGCTGCCAGCCTTTTTGAGGCAGCGACTGTGATAAATCCCCTCGATGGAAGGAAGGTCAGAGCCGATGATGGACTGGGCAGTGTTTACTACTTTTTGCAGTCTTTTCCTCTCCAGGGCACTCAAATTGCCAAACCAAGCCACGATGCAACCGGTCAGCAAGCTCTCTACTGTGCACCTGTAGAAGTTAGAGAGAGTCCTCCTTGACAGACCAACTCTCCGTAATCTTCTCAGGAAGTAGAGGCGCTGATGAGCTTTCTTAATAATTGCATCTGTGTTCTCGGACCAGGAAAGATCTTCACAGATGTGCACGCCCAGGAATTTGAAGCTCTTGACCCTTTCAACCATCGACCCGTTGATATAAACAGGACTGTGGGTCCCCATCCTACTCCTTCCAAAGTCAACAATCAGTTCCTTGGTTTTGCTGGTGTTGAGGGCCAGGTTGTTGTGCTGGCACCATATGGACAGTTGCTCGATCTCTCTTCTATATTCCGACTCATCCCCATCATAGAACCATAGAAAAAATGTGCAGGATTACAACTTCAGTGCCAGCTTTGAAGCCTACATCTTCAAACACTTTTATTTAGACAGACAAAATCTGCACTAGTCCACTAATGGCAACAGTGCATTTGGCAAGAGGTGGTTCCCAAGGTAGAGAAAACAGCTCACTTTTTCAAGTGTCTTGTTGTGGATCTTTTCAACCAAAGTGTGTGTTATGCACCAGAGGCAGGTTGGAAGATAATCTTTGCTTTATTGATGTCGGTCCCATGGTCCTCTGCTTCATTAGACCAGCCAATGACGAGTTGAAGCATGGCACCATCTGAACTTCATAAACACATGGATCACCTGCTGTTTGCTGCCCACCTGCTGAGATTGAGCTGACCTTGGTTCCAGAATGGAGTTGAAGGTTGAATTATTTCCCACTAATCACGCAGATTTTTTTGGACAATAATGCCTCGACAGTGGAGTGGGTCACTGGAGGCCCTGCAGCAGCCTGGGGCTCAACTGGACCGGGTGCCACTCCAAGAGGACTAGCACGTGGACCGGACATGGCCAGCAGCACCACAGAGCGGTGGAGAAGCAGTGGAGGACACCAACGGCCATGCTTGGCCAGGCCAACCCTGCAATGCTGCCAGAATGATAGGCCTGCGTGGTCAGGTTAAGAACTCTCCATCTATAACAACTGGTCTTAGGTCCCTGTTGTAATCTCAGCTCCTCAGCTCACATGGAATTGTGTTTAACCCCCAGCTGTCTTCAGCCGTGCCATTGCTAACACTTCCTATTTCCATCACTGCAGCATGACCTGATCATCAGCAAAGACTGTCATTAATATACTTGGCTGAAGAATACACATCCTCGTGGAATATTTGATGTTAAAAAAATCTGAGGTAGTGGAGTGGTGCAGAGAGGTGATGCCGTGATAACCGAATGTCATCAAACAGGAATCTGATGGATTCAAGGAACTGCTGGTTTACAAAAAAAGACACAGTGCTGGAGTAACTCAGCAGGTCAGGCGGCATCTCGAGAGAATGCATTGGTGACGTCTCAGGTCGAAACAGTTCTTCAGACCAATTGTGGGGGAGGGGGTGAGAAAGCTGGAACAAAATCTGGCAGGTAGACACAAAAAGCTGGAGTAACTCAGCAGGACAGGCAGCATTTCTGGAGAGAAGGAATGGGTGACGTTTTGGGTCGAGATCCTTCGTCAAGCAGGAAATAGATAGTCACAGGCGTGGACTGTTTTACGCTGGGCAGATGGTGGACAAAGGCCAAAAATGAACAGACAGATAACGTAAGACAAAAGGATTGAAGAGTTGTGAATTGTGAAACCGGAGGAAGGAAAATAGGTGGAAAGGGAGAGGGAGGAGAGAAATAGTTGGGCAAATTCAGTTGGGACACTGGGGAGAGGGAATGGGTGAGAATCAAGAGAGAGGGGGAGAGGTTTTGTAGTTATCTAAAATTGGAGAATTCAATATTCATATCATCGGGTTATGAGATGTTGTTCCTTCAGTTTGCAGGTGGTCTCACTTTGACCTACATGAGACACAGGAGCGAAACGCCAGTGTGGGAATGGGAATCCGTTGTGACTTTCAGTATTAGAGAAGTTTTTTCTCCAGTAGACAAGAAATCAAAATGGCACATGGAATAGTCTTTGTGCAACTCCATTCATAAGTGTTTAGAAAAAGGAGAATTAATTAAAGTTTAGTTTGCAAAGAAGAACGAGAAGCTCAATAACAATCATTGAAACGAGGACGAGTTCACAGGCTTCCTTGAGGATGAGGAGGATAGAACAATGAAATGTGTAACTCTGATAAGGGCAATTTAATTCCCAGAGAATGTAGGAAACCTAATGGGCTGGAGCTAAACATCGATTTACAAGCAAAATGGGCACAGTAATGTTTCCAAACCAGTTTTCCTATATTCCTTGGGAATGAAATCACCCTGATGACACACACATTATATTCTTCTATCCTCCTCAGTAAGGCTGTTTACGCATTCACCTTCCATTGTTTGTTACCGAGCCCCTCTTCCTTGTTTGCGAACTAAATTTAACTCATTTAACAAATGATCCTCCTTTTCTAAATATTTATGAAATGGAGTTGCCCAAAGACCATTCCTTGTGCTCTCCTGATTTCTTACCCACCTGAGGTAAGTGACTCGCCTCTTGACTCCCAATTGCCATCCCACCAGGTTCTCAGCACAATTATGATGAAATGTTCTTTACATGTATAGATGAAGCCACACTCAAAACTTGGCTGATCACTCCATCCACTCCACTAGTGGAATCAAGGGATATGGGGAGCAGGAACAGGGTACTGATTGTGGATGATCAGCCATGATCATATTGAATGGTGGTGCTGGCTGAAGGGCCAAATGGCCTAATCCTGCAATTATTGTCAAATATCTATGTATTTAAGAATCTTTGAAAGATTGAAGAACAAAGGGAGATGGGGAACTGCCGCAGAACAAAACATGACAGGAAAGATGTAGAGGCTTTGGAAAGGGTGCAGAGGATGTTCACCAGAATGTTGCCTCAATCAGGAGGTATTACCTGCAGGGAGTGGTTGGACAGTCTTGGATTGTTTTCTCTGGAACACCAGATGTTGCGGGGAGAGCTGTTAGAACCGTAGAAAATGATGAGGGGCAAAAATAGGGTAGACAGTCAGAACCTTTTTCCCAGGATAGAGAAATCAAATAGTAGAAGGCATAGCTTTAAGGTGAGAACGATAAAGTTTAAAGGACATGTGTGGGAACTTGTTTTACACAAAGGGTGGTGAGTGCCTGGAATGCTCTGCCAGGGTTGCTGGTTGATACAGAGACGATTGAGGCATTTTAGAGCATTTTGGATAGGCATATAGTTCCGCAGGGAATAGAGGAATATGAATTATGTGTGGGTCGAAAGGAGATGGCCATGGCCTTATGTTCAGCACAGGCGTTGTGGGCCGAAGGGCTTGTTCTTGTGCTATACTGTTCCATGTTCTCTACTTTGGAAGTTTAGGTCTGAAGCAGATTAGCAATTTTCATGGTGAATGGTGGGACAGGTGATTTAACCTGTGCCTGCTGTCATTTCCATAGATTCTTGTGACAGCTCCCTCGAATGAAGCAAAGCCTTGGCCAACCCTTAATTTATTCTTAAAGAAGGAACTGCAGATGCTGGAGAATCGAGGGTTACACAAAAAGCTGGAGAAACTCAGCGGGTGCAGCAGCATCTAAGGAGCGAAGGAGATAGGCGACGTTTCGGGTCGAGACCCTTCTTCAGACTGGGCTATATTTATTCTCATTTATTCTCCAAGCTACTTGGCATTCTGACATACAGTTGCCTCGCTGTTCCTTCACACATTCTCAGATTAAAATCCTGTGGCTTCCTTGGAAGCAGCTACACCAGAAATACCTTCATGGCAACCATAGCTCAAGAAAGCAAAAGCTCACCACCATCTTCTCAAGGGTAATTGGAGATGAACAATAAACGCTGGTCTTACCAAATGCTGCAGATAAATGAAAAATGAACCAGATTCGGGGCACAGGAGGAAATGTTGTCCCTTGTGCTAGCTTTAGATCCTGCGACTGCTCCACATTTTGGGAATCTCTTTACTGTCTCCGAATATAATGACATAGGGACCCCATTCTGCCATTATCAGAGGTGGTAGATGCAAAGAAAGCCAAAATCAAGATGATATAACATGACCCAGACGGAATGCTTTGCAGGTGAGCTGAATCCATCAAGCCAAATATAAACAGATACTATCTGAGATAGGTGAGGACGAAATGATAATCTTATCATTTTACACTTTAGTATGAAGGTGCAGAAATATTAACAGTATAATTTCACTATATTAAATGATCTATATTAAGAAAATCCATATGATGAAATAATCTGTATTTTAGTTTTGCAATCCTGTCATATTAGTGTGCATTTAGTTTAGTTTCGAGATACATCATAGGAACAGGCCCTTCGGCCCACCGAGTCCACACCTTCCAGCGATCCCCGCACGCTAACACTATCCTACACACATTAGGGACAATTTTTAAAAACTTGTATACCAAGCCTATTAGCCTACAAACCTGTATAACTTTGGAGTGTGGGAGGAACCCTGAGCTTCCCGGAGAAAACCTACGCAGGTCATGGAGAGAAAGTGCAAAATCCGTGCAGATAGCACCATTAGTCGGGAACGAACCCAGGTCTCTGGCATTTCTATGATATTTACAAGTGAAAAATGGCTTTGCACTAAAGTGTAACATTTCTAGGGTTAAAGCTGAAAACGGCCGCCAATTCACAGAGAATAGCTAGTGCATGACTCTCTGACAGGAGGTGTTCAGATGGATAATTTGTAGCACGCAATCAAAAGAAAAATCATTCCTGTACAGCAAGAAGTGGAGTCTCTGTTTACTGGCAATTACACAGATATCCAAGACTGCTGAACACCATGCCCTGAATGTGTAAAACCTATAATTCAATTTGACACAGATCATGAAGCATTGCCATCATCAGCTGGAAGATGCCAGTGTGGCCAACCAGCTTGGAATTCAGCCCGGGTCACAAAGCTTGCCACAAATCATTCGCCTTTCAACCGCCACGGAAATTAGAGAGCACAGCTACAAGACCTTGGCCAATTTCCACGCGAGATGAGCGTGAACCACTATACATTTGAGCAAGGTGAACAATACACTAAAGCAAATATTAACAGAAAATGGTTGTGTTCAGAAACAAAAAATAAATTGACCCATTAGACACAGATCCTTGTACAATAATCCATGTGCAATCCACTGATTGGAGTTTACAAGCATGGTGGATTGGTGAGGGCAACAGCATTTGATCAATATCAGCTCTCTCTCGCTTTTGAATAAGCAAAGTTGCTTAAGCAGAAGTATTTTTTAGATCATATAAAAAATTCCGCTGGAAAAGCATTTATGACCGGTGGAGGTTGCTAAAAATAAATTTAGACGCAGGACAAAAATTGTTAATGAAAAAATAGTGCAAACAGTCAGCAAGTCAGAAAGCCATCGGCGGCGAGCAAAGCAGATGATACTTGATCGGAATGCAAATGTCAGTGTTATCGCCCTGTCCCACTTAGGCGATTTTTTCGCCGACTGCCGGCGACTGTCATAGCGTAGCAGGTCGCCAGAAAACCGGCGACTGGACCCCCCTATGACAATATCTACGACAATGTCTACAACAACCTACCATCTAGTCGACGTCCAGCTACGGCAAGCCACCGACAGCCGACAACCCATTAGGACATCCACCTACGACAACCTACATCCACCTGCGACAAGCTATGATATGGTAAGACAATTCATAGCTTGGTACCTGTGGCTGGTTGACATAGGTGGTCGCCAATGTAATTCACCAAAGTCAGCACCAGCGACAACCTACGACAGCATCTACGCCAGGAGAAGTCAAGCTACGCTCATTGGCATCAAACCAACTGTCGCCAAAACGTTTTAAACATTTCAAAATCCAGCGGTGACAAGAAAACGCTACGGTTCTTTGAGCGATTGAGGAGACTACTCATGACCATAGAGGCAACTCCCAGAGACAATGTGGCGACAAACTAGTCGCCTGCAGTCGCCTATATGGGACAGGGGCATTACACTATCCAAGGATGCCTGACTTGCTGAGCATCTCAAACATTTTGTTTTTTTATATCAGATTTTTTGCATTTGCCATTTCATTTTGATTTATTCAAACACCACAAATCTATTTTAATTATCATAAGCCGATTAAGTTGCTGAGAGAATTTTGGTTCAATGCACAGACAGCCAGCCCAGCGCAAGTTCACTCCTCTTAACCAGCTGCACTTTGCTTGTCTGTCGTTTGTGATACAAGGTTACATGACCGAACAAAATCGTTTGGTAGAAGCAAGGAGCTGCAGATGCTGCTTTACACAAAGAGACACAAAGTGCTGGCGTAACTCAGAGAATCAGGCAGCATCTCTGGAGAACAAGGACATGTGAGAGAACATAGAATAGTACAGCACAGGAATGGGTCCTTTGGCCCATAATGTTGGTGGCGAACATGATGTCTTGTGAAATTGATCTCAAGTGTCTGTGTGTGATTCATATCACTATTCCCTGCACTTGCATGTGCCAATCTACAAGCGTCTTAAACACCACGATCAAATCTGCCTCCACCACCACCTCTGGCAATGTATTCAGGTCCCACACCACTCTGTGCGTTTAGAAAATAACTTGGCCCACTCATCTCTGCAGTTTGACATTTCTACCCTGGGGAAACAATTCTGTCTGTCCACTCTATCTCTCATACAGGCGCCATCCTGTGTGATATGGCTGCCCAGCCTGCAGCTGTATGTTTTTCACTCTTTTCTTTATTTTTAGTGAGTGAAAGTGTTTTTGGAGTTGTTTTTGGAGTTCTATTCTTTTTTATGTAGGGGGGGGGGGGGGGGGGGGGAGGGGGAAACTACTTTTCAGGGTCCCTACCTGGTCGGAGAGGCAGCTTTTCTCCGGGCTGCACTTTTGACCTGTCCTCGCGGCCTACCAGCGGGCCTGGAGCGGCGTTTCCCGAGGAGACCGCCCAAAAAACTCGGAGCGCTGAAGCGCCATCGTGGAGCGGGCGATGCCTTGCCTGGGTCGCCGCGCTGGATCTTCGATGAGCTGAGACCGCCGAGGAAAACATCGCGGAGCTGCGGGTCTGTGGGGCGGCCAGCCGCGGGTGGCGGCGCTGAACTCCAACATCGGGAGCCAGTGGGGGAGCTCCATTCAGCGCGGCCGTGTTGGCTTCGGAAGCCGCGGACTCCGGTAAGGAAGCGGAGATTCCAGGTGCCCCAAGCCGCTGAGGGGATTCTCCCGACGCCGGAGTACCATCACCCGGTGAGAACGGCCTGGAACATCGGGCCTCTGTGAAGGCGACTGCGGAGGCCTCAATAGGCCCGACTATGGGTGGGCATGGGATGGGGATTGGACATTGTGCCTTCCCTTATAATGGGAACCATTGTGGGGGGATGTTTTTTATGTTTACATCTCTTTATTAGTGTTGTGTCTGTATTCTTTTTTTGTGTGCTGCATTGGCAGGAAACATTTCACTACACCAATTGGTGTATGTGACCAATAGACTAACCTTAACCTTAACCTTATGTAATATACTTCTGTCAACTCTTCCCTCAACCTCCAACATTCCAGAGAAAACAATCATAGAAACATAGAAACATCGAAAATAAGTGCAGGAGTAGGCCATTCGGCCCTTCGCGCCTGCACCGCCATTCAATATGATCATGGCTGATCATCCAATTTGGTATCCCGTACCTGCCTTCTCTCCATACCCCCTGATCCCATTAGCCACAAAGGCCACATCTAACTCCCTCTTAAATATAGCCAAATGTATTCAATCACTTCTTCTATCTGAATCCTCCAATCCAGGTAGCATTGTGATAAACCATCTCTGAACCCTCTCCAAAGCTTCCACATCCTTCCTGTAACTACACTGCACAAGTCAGATCCAATTCACCAAAGCTGATCCCCCCCCCCCCCCCCCCCCCCCAGAGTCTGAACAAGTGCCGAGCAACCTGGCGAGGTGGAATGTAAAATTATAAATGATATACACGTGTATGTGGACCTCAGAGAACTGAGCGAACCATATGTTTCATTCTCAATGCATTGTTATACCAGATGCTGCTGAGAGTCGCTCCCTTTATAATTCAACAGTTAAACAGCAACAATTGCAGATGCTGCAAATTGGAAACTGAGAGAAAATTGATAGAAAGGTTTGAGGGATATGGGTCAATCACAGGCGACCCATCTTGGTTTGTAGCATGGGCTAGTTGGACCATTGTCCTGTTTCTGTGCGGTGCAACCCTTTGAATCTATACTGGAAATATTCAATACATCAGAAATCACCTGTGAAGAGGCAAATAGAGATAAACATTTCTGAATTATTTCAGAGGAGGAGGAGCCTCCTCCACCTCCCCCACCTCCCAAACAGTCTGAAGAAGGGTTTCGGCCTGAAACATTGCCTATCTCCTTCGCTCCATAGATGCTGCTACACCCGCCGAGTTTCTCCAGCATTTTGTGTAACTTCTGAATTATTTGCACCATTCTCTACATTGCTGTTGCCTGGCCTACTATTTCCAGCATTAACTGTGATACTTTCATTAAAAAATATTCCATTAAAAGATTTAAGAAGGAACTGCAGATGCTGGAAAATTGAAGGTAGACCAAAATGCTGGGGAAACTCAGCGGGGTGAGGCAGCATCTATCGAGCGAAGGAAATAGGCAACGTTTCGGGCCGAAACATTGCCTATTTTCTTCGCTCCATAGAAGCTGCCTCACCCGCTGAGTTTCCCCAGCATTTTTGTCTACCTTCCATTAAAAGATGTTCCATTTATAGATCTACCAGTGTTCATTTGCATTTGAAAGCAGCAGTGGAAAAGATTGTAAATGCTCTAAACAAAACAATTGAGCTCAGTTTATTGTCGCGTGAATCAAGTAACTGTGAAAAGGTTTTGTCGCCTGCTAACCAGTCAGCGGAAAGACCATACGTGATTACAATCGAGCCGTCCACAGTGTACAGATACACGATAAAGGGAATAGCATGAATAACGTTTAGTGCAAAATGAAGCCAGCAAACTCCAAACAAAAATAGTCCAAGGGTCTCCCACGAGATAGATAGTAATTCGGGACTGCTCTCAAGTTGCCTGATAACAGTTGATTCAGTTGCCTGATAACAATAAAAATAATTCTCAAAGCATTGGGATTAGCGTGCTCTGTTAGTACTGACCAAAGTACTCAGGCTTCAGGAAAAATCAGCAAATGAAGGCAAATGACTTCACCACATGGCTGAAAACTGAACTTCCACAAACCCACCAAATCTGTCTAACTGCACACCTGATGCCAGGATTCAGGATCAACAGAAGGTTGACCACATATCAATCCGGCCTAATGTTATGGTCAGATCAAATTGTTGAGAACACACTGTACCTGCCTCAAAGCAATGCTTTGACAAGGTGGACAACCTGTCACGGTTGAAATATACCGAGGAAGTCATACAGCATGAAAACAGGCACACACAAAATGCTGGAGCAACTCAGCGGGTGAGGCAGCATCTCTGGAGGGAAGGAATGGGTCGAGACCCTTCTTCAGACTGAAGCCAGGCACTTTGGCCCAACCCGTCCATGCCAACCAAAATGTCCCTAGATGGTCTTGTAGAGTCAAATCTCGGCAGCATATTAGAAAACCTATAGCTTCCTACACTACCACACACCCAAGTTCACATCTTCCCACCTCAGAACATACGCAAGCCGTTGCCTTCATTTAACGTGCAATCCTAAACAGATGGCATTCAGTGATTTCCGATTGAAAGGCAAGGGTGACAATGAACTGGTTTCCCTCAAAAACATGTGCCACAGTCATACATCTGCATCATCAGATCTTACTATGTTATTTTCTAACTGCATTGAAAAAAATTAAATCCAGTCCACAACGATAATTGAATTTCCAACTTCAATCGTATATTGGGTATTCTTGGCTGTGCACCAGATCCCGACCAAAATTAGCAGATCATCCTCATGCCAAAATTAGATTAATAAACTCCAGATGCTAAGTTTTCGGGGCAGTTTTTCATCAAGTTTTAACAACCTCATTGCAAAGTTCTGCTTGAATTCTCCAGTTTATTGTGCGGTCGCTTGGTGTGACTGAAAATTAATTACAGTCTTGTTTGCACGTGACTTTTCTTAAGAAAATCATTTAAAAGTGCCCAAAACACATGTATTCACACGGCTGTTAATCAGAGTGCTTCCACCATCTTATGCACACTCTATTGAAATAAAAAAGGTTAGCAATGGGCAGTTGAAAGATCCTGTATCCAGGTCTTAGGTCCTTTGAATTATACTGTAGAAACAAGGAAGTCCACATGCTGGTTTACCAATGAAAGACACAAAATGCTGGAGTAACTAAATGGGTCAGGCAGCATCCCTACAGGATATGGATAGGCAATGTATCAGGTCTTCAGACACCATGCTGAAAAAACGTCACCTATCCATATTCTCCTGAGATGCATCCTGACCAACTGAGTTACAGTTCTTCAGTATTTTGTGTCTTTTCTTCAAATTATTCGACTGGAACTTGGATTGGCTCCCATTTGTACAATTGGATGGGTAAGGTAGGGAGGTAGGTATGAAATGGCAGCACATGGAAAAACATTGAACATTGAATTGAATTGCTCAGCTATACTAATTGAACATGGGTGCATTTAGACCCGACTGACACCGAATCAAGTTAAACCAAAATGCAGAAGAAGGATCAAAATGCTGCAAAGCCATGAACAAAAATAGACCCTAGGAACCAGACCTGGATTAGTAGCAGTGCACATTCTACGCAGGCTGCAAGATTTTGATTTCAGGTTGAGCTTTCTTGCTGATAAATGCAAATTGTTTTGATGGATGGAGATTATGACTTGCAATGCAAAAGATTTGGTTCAGTACAATACAAGGACAAAGAAGATTGACTATGTTATGGTACAAGACAATGGGGTAGAGTGGATTAACTCGCAGAACATGCAGTAGCAGATTGCACCAAGATTTATCACCAGATTACAGAGGACTGCAAAAATAGCAGCAACTCACAAACAGGGAGATCTGAACAGCACTGCACGCAGTGGCTTGATATCTTCAGCCTGCCCCAGGGATTTTAATTATAAACGTGCACTTTTTATTTTGACTTGATAATTTGAAGTTATTGCATACAAGTCATATTGGAGCTTAATATCATTCCCTGGCACTCTTTAACATCAGTTAACCTTACCCAACCATCATTATCCAAAATAACAAATTACTTTCAAAATTCCCCCACTGTTTAAACTGTGACATACTACAGTATTAGGTTACAGGATTACAAAAGGGCAGAAATAATGCCTGTTTCAATGACAGTGATCAATGCTGTCTGCTCACTCTGCTCCTGCCACCAGCGTATGGATACTCCCATAAACACCAACACGGAATATTGGTTATAATCAAACAATATTTAACAATAATTAAATATCCTGCTTCATGCAAATAGGTGGATAGTTCACTCGGGCAATGGATTGGGGATAGAGGCTGCTCAGTTACTTCCAAAATTTAGGAGAGCATTTTGATCCACTTTTAGCTAAATGCATGCAATAGGGTGATAGAATTATCACTGATGGACATTACTTCTGAATGCCGGATAATGACAGCATGGTCAGGCACAGAGATAGGGGTGGACAGCAAATTATAGAACACATTTACCATTTGCTTTGAAGTGCAGTTAAGGCTGTCAGATAGCAAGGCAGGTATGCCCAGGGAGAGAGACACTAATGCACAGTAAAAAGGCAATGGAAGAATGAAGAGAAAAATCAATATTTTTGCCTTTATCCAGTTTTCTTTTAAATATATTAACACCACTTAGTCTAGCTTTCCACAATACTGTGCTGGTGATATTCCAAAAAGCTGCAATTGGACTTCTTCAGACAGGATACAATTGGACCTATTCAGAATAGTTGCATTCATATCAGCATTCGATACTGTAAAGCCACTCTGCCTGCACCTATCCCCTCTGTCGAAGCAGCTTCCCCAGTGTCGGAGACCTCCTCCCGCACATAATTTGTGACCTCCTGCAATTTTCGTTTATCAGTTTCGTTTGGAGATACAGAGCAGAAACAGGCCATTCGTCCCACTGAATCCACACTAGCCAGCGATCTCCACACATTTACACCAGCCTGCACACACTGGCGGCAATTTACACTTATACCAAGTATACATACCCGAGCCAGTTAACCTACAAACCTGTACGTCTTAAGAGTGAGGGAGGAAACCGAAGATCTCGGAGAAACCTACGTGGTCATGGGGCAAACGTACAAACTCCAGACAGACAGAACTCGTAGTCGGGTCCGAACCAGGGTCTCCAGCGCAGCAAGCGCTTTAAGGCAGCAACTCTACTGCTGCACCACTGTGCTGCACAGTTCTTTTTCGTTTGGAGATACAGTGTGGAAACGGGCTATTTGGCACACTAAGTCCACACCAACCATCGATCACCTGTTTACATTAGTTCCCTGTTATCCCACTTTCGCATCCACTCCTTACTCACGAGGGGAAATTTACAGAGGCTGATTAATTTACAAACCTGCACATCTTTGGGATGTGGAAGGAAACTGGGGCACCATAAGGAACCTTGCAGTCACAGATAAAGTGTACAAACACCACACCTACAGCAGCTGAGGTACATCAGTTGTACCACCCTGCCACCCTCATGTTCTGTCACCAATTTCTCATTATCTGTCAGTTGCATCTATTTGAACAGCTCTTCCAATAATCGGGGATTTGATTCTTGTGTAACTTAATCCCTATGTTTCAACATGTCATATTTGAGCTTCAGAATATCTCTTTCTTTTTATCTAAACTACCATGCCTCATCAACAGATTTACAAACCCTGCCCTCCGAATGTCTTTCATTGTTTCAACTGGAACATTGTTAATTACAGGACTATAACCAATTCAGCTTTATCCATGTATAGGAGCTTCTCTGAGAACGGATTAGTTATTATGAACCTTCGTGCCTCCTTCAAAGGGAAACAGATTTCAATTTAGGGTTAACAAATGAATTATTTTGCACGGAGGCACAAGAGATTGCTCAAGGTTCCAGCATCTACTGAAAGAAAACTGCATTTTGGAACACAGCAGTATCTGCGAAGGGAAAGGGACTGCAGCATTAATGTTGTCAGTCCATTTCCTTCCATGGATGCTGCCTGACCCTCCGATGCCTTTCATCGCTTCGTTTTTTCCACTCAAAGTCTTCTGAGTCACAGACATGATGCAATCTGCCAAGTTCAGAGTGCCATCTCATGTACAATGCCTTAATGTTTTCCACTGTGCAAACAGACAAGTCCTCTTGCATTTTCTGACATCAGACCATATTCATATGTGCACACTTTCTGCCAAGCACACTGTATGTTAACCATGATTTGTTCCTCCTCAATAATCTGGAACAAAAAAAATAATTTTATTACAGGGCAGGGAATGGGATTAAAGCAACTCTGTTTTGCAGATTTGGTTATTTGTCCGTTTCTTCCTATTGTAAAGGCACGTTCTGCTTTAATCAAATAATTTATCAACACTGAGGAAGAGCATCAGAGCTGACTGCAACTGCAACTTCAACAGAAAGGCTGTTGATCTGATCAACTGAGGTTATCTGTACGAAGGTTGGACCATCTCCCTGTAACATCACCGGTTTGCCCCAGGTGCCAGTTTTCTCTCACGTCTCAAAGATGTGCTACTTGTTAGGTTAATAGACAACTGTAAATTCCCAACAAAATAGCTGTCTGGTGGGGAAATCAAAAAATATTAATGGATAGATATCAGAGCATAATTTACTGGGAAATAAGTAGAAGAAGGTAATGGTTCTGTGGGCTAGCAAAGACCCATCGAGCTGAATAGCATCCCAACGTTGATATGAAATATGAGCAATATTAGGAAATGGATTTAACTATTAAGTTCTTGAAAAAAATCCCCGAATAGACGTGTGATAGTAATTTTTTTTTAAATTACGATGACATGATTTCTGTACTACTAAACTGTGGCAAATTAACAGAATAAATCTGACTAACCACGTTAGCAAGTCTCTGACTGAACGAATCCTGAAAAAAATCGTGTTCAGCAAATTCCATTGAGTGTTGACAGTGGAAATACAAAATAGACAGAAAATGCTGGACATTTTCAGGAGCCACACTAAAATTCTGCAATTAATTAAAATGACTTCATTTCAAATTACTTGTGTATTGACTTGCCACCACCTATGTAACACCACATCATATTGAGTATTGATTTGATGTTTTTCCCATTTATTTCCAAGTTCAATCAGAGATCAGAGTTCACATTCCATTAAAAAGAACATAAAACTGTTAATAGCTAACAGAATCCATGCAGAGAAATTGATTTTGGCAAGTTAGTTTATACATTCATTTGTAATTCATTTGGATCAACTAATTGTGCTTGGTTCCCAATAAAACACATGGTTCACCAGACAAGCCTCCATACCTTCACATTTGATTTGGCTTCAATCATAGGAAGTTCATAGTTGGAGCAATGATCCAATGCTTAACACATCATTTCAGCTGACATTTCATTGTTGCATAGAAAAAAATGAGCAGGATTGCTAGAAGTGCCGATTGGTAGTCAAGGTGTAAAGCTCTGTTTGGGGATGCCATGACATCAGAAACCTATGTAATTGCATTATAAGAAGGGCATGTTAACACATGCTGCCTTAATTACTGCACAAAAACTCTTCTTTTCCTTCTCTCCCATCTATAGCCTCATAAGACACAATCTTGTCCCATTCGTCCAAACCCATTTTCTTTCCCAGCTTTTTAATGAAATCTACATGTTTGTTGGAGCTGAAATATTTTTTCCAACCTTCCAAGGATTGTCTACAAATTGAATCCGGTTTCGTAGTCCAGGAGAAGAAATCGATATGGATGTAACGATAGTGAGCTATTTTCCCCGTGAAACGCTTCTTTCGATTATAATCAGAAATATGAGAGAAGGAAAAGTAGCACCATTGATGGAACGACAGTCAAAGCAAACTGGTGTGTTGTTTTTTTTGCCAGGGGGCTTTGCACAAAGCGTGGTGGAGCCTGGGGCCAGGGGTGATGGTGGAGGCCGTTTAAGAGGCTTTTAGATAGGCACATGGAAGCGCAGGGAAGAGAGGGATGTAGATTATGTACAGGCAGATTATGAGATTAATTTGGCATTGTGTTTGGCATAAACATTGTGGGTCGAAGGGCCCGTTCTTGTGCGGTACTGTTCTATGTTCTATTTTATGATGAAACCACAAAGAAATGTATCATCCCCGATCACACAATGGGTACAATAACCGCAGTACACTGCGTGCAGGAAGCCTTCAATTACAGACAAACATAGAAATTCTAATCACAGATTATGTAGGTTTGACCAGATTTATTTGTGGTCCTAATGCTGAGACTTGGCCCAAAACATCGACTCTGCCATGGCCTCCATAGATGCTGCCAGCCTGCTGAGTTGCACCAGTAGTTTTATTTTTCTTTTGCTCCACGATTATCAGCACATCTGTCCAGTTTATTAGGCTTGCAGCTGATTACGACCTTTTTCCAAGCCCGAAGTGCCAGCAACGATTATGTTCAATAAGTGTTATACAACCATCTTTAAAATTCAATCCAGAGCATAACGGATCATATTAGCACTGCATTTGTGACAAGACAGTTGCAGCTGTGTGAAACAGTACAAATTAAACGTAAATCTTCATGAAGTGTATAACTGGGATTCAGGGGGACACTGGTGATAGAATTTGCAGCTTGCACCTTGTATGAGGAAGAACCTTAGCTGGATAAACTCCAAGAAGCTTCCCAAATGGCAACGAGAAACTGAATAAGCTTAAAGATGCAGTTTCATACCATATCAGCAATTTGATTACTATTTTGCAACAAGATGAACCAACCAGCTTTCGTGCGCTGCCAGTCCAGAGAGGTTTATCAAGCGTGGCAGTTGTTTTACAGCATGGCATAATAATTTCCATTATAATGACAGATTTTAGGTCAAGAACATTGCGAATTCCTGGCAGTTTTTCGACAAGCAAAGCAAGCTTGCAGCTAAAGCGTTCCATTAACCTGTATAAAGTGGATGGCCATTGCAAATAGTTTGGTAAAATGTTCAATTTATGTTCCAGTTCTAAGCCGGGTATGATTTTGGGCTTGTTATTAGACAGTTAATAAAAAACCTGCACCAACAGCCAAAGATACTTCACGCACAGTTTCATTCATTGGCCAAATGACAAATGTGGAGCCAAATTGAGTTGATGAACAGCCATTGATTCCACAGAGAAATGTCAGTTGCCAGCCATTTAGTTGTTTGTTCAAATTGCTTGTACCACAAATGTGCAAGATAGAGGGTCAAAAGCAAGCGCATCTGCCTTCAGCTCTATCAGTGGACTCAGTGCAGAACCTAGCGGTGGCCTGAATATAGTGGCCGGCAGAGGAGATGTATCTGACCCCTCAGTTTCACATCAGCACTGGCAGATGAGCGCAAACCCATTTAATTTGAACAGGATCAACGAACAGGTGGAAAATAATGTAAGACAGGTGTTTGGGAATAATGATACGACTTTCAATTTTTGTTGGTACTTGAAAATCTTTTAAATTGTACCTTGAACTAATTTTAATTGTTTAAATGCATTTTAATATTTAATTATCTCCAACTACTAAAATCAATACAAATGGCTTTAACAGTGGAGAGGCCTTTGTTGGCAACCTTTATCATTTATCTGTGCACTGTGGACAGCTTGATTGTGTTCATGTATTTTTCCTTTCTTGACTGGTTAGCACACAAACAAATGCTTTTCACTGTACCTTGGTACTCATGGCAATATTAAACTAATTTAATTTTCCATCTTTATCTTGCCAACAAGATGACTGGGAAAATCAGAAGCTTGCCGCATGAAATTCTCCCAACGTTTATGGAAAAACGTATTCCTATAAGTCAGCCTCTCATCTCAAATGTGAAGCCAGGAACACAGTTGAGCAAAGTCTCCACAAGTCCAAGCTGCACAACTCCCTCAGAAATTGCCACCCCCTTCTTTATAGCAACCACTCACTATTAATCCAACCGCAAATCCATCATAGTGGGCAAATAGAAATATATTACTCGCTATTCCCTTGGTGTAATCCAAGTGCAAACCTAAAGTGAGAAACACAAACTAATCAGTCTTTGAAGAAAACTAAACCGATGAAACTTCAGAACTACAATTCCCAACAAGAATCTCAAAATCTGGCCTGCAGGCAAGTTGGCAATAGGAAACTCATAGGGATTTTCATCTGTGCCAATTTGCTTCCATTTTTGCTCAGATAGATTGATTTTGAGCATTTTTATAAAAATAATTCTGACAGCTCACTGCAGTAGTAGTATCACAGCTCAGTGGCACCCTTAGCGTGTACTAAATTGGCAATTTGACCCAGCTAAGGGAAGTCCATCTCGGGAGCATCACTTGTTGCTGTTGCTTCATTTGTCGCTGCTTCTTTTAAAATACAGCTGAAATTCTTTGTTAGATGAGATGAGAACTGATATTTCATGGTCAAAATAGGCGACTGTGGAGGGCCAAGTCAATGGATATTTTTCAGGCAGAGAGAGATAGGTTCTTGATTAGTACGGGTGTCAGGGTAATGGGGAGAAGGCAGGCGAATAGAGTTAAGAGGGAAAGATAGATAGGCCATGATTGAATGGCGGAGTAGACTTGATGAGCCGACTGGCCTAATTCTGCTCCTATCACTAACAAACAATGCTCCATTTCATGATTAAACCTTCAATCAACCTCGTGGAACAGCCTTGCAACTTGAGAATGAGTGATTTCAATAAAGAAATGTCTGTCATAAGCTTGGCCTCATCTGGATGAGAAAGGAGATGAGGAGGAATTTATACCATCAGAGGGTGGTGGATCTGTGGAATTCATTGCACAGTACAGAAAGCAACCCAAGGACCAGTGGCAAAAGAATGTTTTTTAACTGTCTTCCACACAAAGTAATCCCAGCTGACCACACATAAATCTTCAATTGTCACAGATATTAGAATTAGTGGGTCTTGGGTTGACCTAAAATCTGACACATTGCATTTCATGAACTTACAATGGGTACAGCACCATAATTGTTCCCAAAATGGGGAATAGAGGGATCTTCATGTTATTCAAAAGTCAAAGTCAAACAAACTTTATTGTCATTTAGAAATACATTGATATATGCAGTTCCAAATGAAATTACGTTGCATTTGGCTCCCTGTGCAACACGATAAATTAACAGAAGGATAGGCATGGATGAAAAGGATAAAAGGATAAATAGACAACGGTGGCAGCCCATTACATGGCATTCAGGAGTCTGATGGCTCGTGGGAAGAAGCTGTTGCAGAACCTTGATGTTCTGCTCCTTATGCTGCGATATCTTTCTCCCGAGGGCAGCAGAGTGAACAGACCGTGATGGAGATGTGTGGGGTCTTTTATAATACTGCTGGCCTTAGACACGCAACGTTTGGTCACAATATCCCCGATTGAGGGGAGAGAGGTCCCGATGTTGTGGACATAAGGTCAAGATGACAATTAAGAACAAGAGGAATTTAGAAGGTAATAATTACAGATGCATGGCTTTGACATAACACTTGGAAGTGGTCATCATGGAGCGTTGTACATGAAGACACCAGTGGAGATGACAAGGTGGCAAACATCCAAGTATACTGTGACATAGACATAATTGTCAAATGACCTCCAATGTTGTCAGGAAACAGGAGGATACTCACATGTTGGAAAATAGGAGCACTAAAGCAGATGGAAGCCCCAAGTTATTGATTAAGACTGGTCAAAACCACCATGAACCGAAACCAAAAGCAATACAGGAAATATTACTGAGGGCCAGAGAGAAGTGGACAATCTGAAGTCAGGATGGAAAAGAGATTGACGACCAAATCTAGTACAAACAAGACACAGACAATGGAAAACACAGGAAGTTTAAAGAGAACACAAACCATAACGTCCATCATGCAGCTTACCCGTACGTCAACATATCACTATTAACCATTAAACTTCCATTTTGAAAACACAGCAAAAATTAACCTTGTGATTTAATCAATTATCTGGGCAGTGCAAGGTTAAACCCTAGGCAACCTGTGGACAGTCGGTAACATCAGTGTGCAGTAGTCCCAGCACTGCAGGGCTGATGATGGAGTACTCTGCTGAAGTCAAAATGTAAGCATTGGATGAATATACAGGGAAGTTTCCAAAGGGAAACATAAAATGGGGCGAGATGATAAGGGATTTGAACGAGACGCAGTTAAGATTAGATGCAAGAGTGGTGTGAAATGAAACTCAAGATAGATAGTAATAAAAATAGGCAAACAAACTAGCGCTAGCTACCGAGGAATTCGTGACATTTAGCAATGTGCCAAACATATTAATTAAGAACTACAACAAAAACAATGATATGGGCTATTAGATGTTTCTCTGAATGTTTTTGTAAATTGTTTACAGCATATAGTGTTCAAAATTTTGCTAATGTAAAAATTATAGGGAAGGATGCCAAACCAAATGTGCATGATACCAACATGAAGGGTTGATTTACTGTAATCATTGATGCCTAAGGGAAATAATTCATTGATTTTAAACGCAGCTTGCACTGAAGACCTGAAGAAATGCAGCTTCATTGTCGATGCAATGAGGAAAAAGAGAACATTTTGTTTGGATTAATTCATAATTATGTGTGGCTGTGCAAGAGCACTTCACCTTGACCTTGGCATGAGTCAGACCTAGATACATTGCTTCAGTGGCACATCTGAGAACACCCCGACAATGTCCAACCTTGGAAGGTTAAAGCCTGCTGTAGTGTTGCTAGAAGATTGACTTTCAATTGTCTATTATCCCAACCACTATTGCAGCCCCAAAAGATCAGTTCCAATGTCACAATATCCCACCGGCCAGGGGAGTAGCTTGATAGCCATGCTGATTATTCCCTCAGAAATAATGTATTCTTGATCTTCAAGAGTCCATGCTATTGCAAGCAGTAGCTCTCTTTAGGGATCTTGGAGGAGTTACTTCTAGTGATCTTGCTGTGGTAGAAAAGCACAGAAGAGTGATGACCACAGAGCCAGCATGGTTTTAGTGCACAAGCTCACAAAAGCTTGCCATTCCAGCACAATGCATTGCATGATGCACATTACAACATTGCTCCCTCCAGGGTACAAAATCAAACCAGATTTGGCAACACCCAGGACCAATTCAACATGTATTTCTACCCAAAAGAACGCAGAAAACTCCCAGCTAAAGTTTGTGCGGGGAGTAAGGTAGGGTTACTGTAGGGGTTACTGAGAACTGAGACTAAAGGGCCTGTCCCACTTGGCTGTCTTCCGCGTGCCATTTACGCAACCTGCTAGCGTGTGGTTAGCACGGGAACGGGCGCATGGAGTGGTGTGCACGAGCGTGGAGTGGCGTGGAGGAGTGTGGACTTTGTCCTGCATGAAATCTTCGCTCGCCAACGGCCTGTCGGGGGACTGACGGCCAAAGTGGGACAGGCCCAAGACCCTGGCGCGACGCAACGTCTCACCTCCAACAGCAGCAGAAGCAGGCAAACGATCGTCGAACTCGGCCTGGGGCTCACGGCCGTTGCGGATCCGGATCCGGATCCGCCCCCACTCCTACTCCCAGAGCGGGACCAAGAAACTTGGAGATAGACACAAAATGCAGGAGTAACTCAGCGGGACCGGCAGCCTGAAGAAGGGTCTTGACCCGAAACATCATCCATTCCTTCTCTCCAGAGGTGCTGCCGGTCCCGCTGAGTTACTCCTGCATTTTGTGTCCATCTTCAAATGATGTCACACACTCCAGATGGCTGTGCAGGCACATGATGACGTGCACAACTCCCGCAGGACCATCGCACGACCGTCGCTACCGGCCTGTCGCGGAAGTGGTACAAGTGGGACAGGCCCTAATTAAGGGATTTTGTAAGTTGCCAAAAACAAGATTTGTGAAGTTAGAGTTAAAGAGTCATTCAGTGTGAGAACAGGCCCTTTAGCCCAACATGCCCACACCAACCAACATGTCCCATCTACACTGGTCCCACGCCCACATTTAGCCCAAATCCCTCTAAACCTTTCCCATCCATGTACCTATCTAATTGCTTCTTAAATATTGCAATAGTACCTGCCTCAACAACCTCTTACGGCAGCTCGTTCCGTACACCCACCACCCTCATATTCCGATATAATCTTTCCCCCGTCACCTTCGTTGCCAGAAACAGATGTGACAGATTGAACTCGACAGATATTTCACTTTGTGACCAGCCGCAAACTCTCTCTTATGTCCCTTCAACGCTGGGAAGGCAAAACATATGCACCGTGATGGAGCATATACACCAAACAGCTTCATTCACAAGTGTATCATGATGGTGATTTAAATATCTAATCAAGCATCACATTTTGCACCTTGGAGGAACATGACAATCAATCATTTGGGTTATGGTTGGCAATTTCTGTACAGTAGGGATATGTGTTGCAGAGCTTCAGAGGGGACATGAATTGCTTACAACTGAAAGGCACAACTGAGTGGAGGATTTGAATGCCCCTGCTCCACCCTCCCATCTTCTGACAGCGTATTCATGTTCTTCAGGCTCAGTAATCAATTTATGTCAACGTAAGCAGCAAATGAAAATCATCTCCTTACTTTTGTATGAAATGAAAATGCTCACATTTGGATATCCAATCTGTCAGTTCAGTCAAACACTTCCTGCTGGGATGCCTTGTAAAGTGAGGTGCCTCCAGCAAACTATTTTAATGTGTGGGTTGGATGTGTTATATCCCCTGGTTTGATTCTCGTGGTGAGTGCTGTACTCAAATTCTTAAAGTAAAACATATTTGAAAATGAGCAAAGTGCATGTAGTCTGAATAGTTCTGTATCCCATTTTGACTGACATCAGATTTAGATTTACCTTCGCAAGTAACAATGCTGCAATATGCCTTCATCTTTTGAGTAACTATCTACATTGATAGGAAGGAACTGCAGATGCTGTTTTAAACCAAAGATCGACACAAAAAGATGGAGTAAGTCAGCGGGTCAGACAGCATCTCTGGAGAAAAGGAATAGGTGCCGTTTTGGGTCAAGACCCTTCTTCGGGTCTCCAGAGTTTTTCCAGAGATGCTATCTGACCCGCTGGGTTAGTCCAGCTTTTTGTGCCTATCGACATTGGTACTTCTATGTTAATGAAAAACACCCAAAGATCAAGTATAACTTTCTGAAATTTATTTACTGATTTCCAAAGGTGTATTTCTTCAAACTTGTGTCAAATAAACAATCAGGATGCACGCAGTGAGCTGAACTGCTAAAATAACCCAAACAAATAGTTGGTACTGTAAATTCCACTCATGTCTGATGAATAACTATTCAACTAATTCTTGCAACTGTATTCATCAAGGAGTGCTGGTAATTTGAACCAGCAAAGTTACATAGGTGCAAGATGAGGACATCATTTATGCATCAACATAAGACTCTGTTTATATTTAAATAAATAAGAGTTGAATTACAATTTCTAAACAGCTCTTTTGGAATTTCTGAATAAAGTGATACTTTAATCAATCTTTGCTTGCCGAATAGCCTAATTAAATCTGCTGTCTAAAGCATGATCATCAGTGCACAGTTACATGAAGCCTTCGACATTTTCATAGAAACTAGCTACCACAGCACTCTGTAATTTATTTAAATCTGCAGGAGGAAAATGTCATTTGGCTCATCAAAAAAGTCAAACGGTGCTATTAATATCCATAACCCCTAATAACTCTTAGATGCTAATTACATCCTCGTTTAATGGTGTCAACACATGTATTTAACTATTTCTTGCCAAAGAATGTCAGATTTTCCTAAAATAGTAATAAGCAGTTACTTTTTTAAAATTCCCTCCAGTTTCATCACAATTCCAATCCTTGGTATTCCTTTCTTAATTTCAAATCTTCATTATTCTCTGCATGGTAAAGCAATTTGAGTCATCAAATTCTATTAGGTCCATTGATAACCAGGCAATATTTTTGACCATTTTTGCCTTCCATCTGAAAATGAATGAGGCTCGTAAGTTTCTTTAATGAATTTAGGTTAAAACATGTTCTAATCGGCTTAGAGTTCTCAGCATGGCTGTTCTCCCGATGTGATGCCACAGAAAGACAGTCAATCTATACACCGAGCATTATTGATGTGTTCTCACAAGGAACTGGGTACAGCAGATAATAGAACAAACGTTCTCTAAATGTGGACTTGCTGTTGGAAAAACAGTAAAAGGTAATAAAATTTAAGAATGAAGCAAGAATGACAACGTCACAGTGGCGCAAAGGTAGAGTTGCTGCCTCCCAGCACCAGATCCCCGGGTTCAATCCAGACTACTGGTGCTGTCTTTACGGCGTTTGCATGTTCCCCCAGTAACCCTGTGGGTTTTCTCTGGGTGCTCTGGTTTCCTGCCACATTCCAAAGCCGTGCAGGTTTCTAGGTTAATTGGCCTATGTAAAAACTGCCACCAGTGTGTAGGGGCAGACTCGGTGGGCCGAAGGGCCTGCTTCCATTCTGCATCTCCAAACAAAAGTCAACTAGGCAAGGTTTGTTTACTCAAGTGAAACAGTGGATAAATGAAACAAATTCTGCCGCTGCGAAATAATGACAGAGGACCCGCCCGCTGTGGGCGAGGCCACGCTTGCCTCAGAAATATAATGCTTGTGATTGACTTTGTCGTTCACAAATAGTCAGAAACTATTGGGACCTATTACATTTTTATTTATTTATTTTAAGTTTAAATTGGAAAAATCGGTTCAGTTCAGTTTCACAAAATTAAGTACATTAAAACTAACTGAATTCAATGAAATTAATGGTGACAGTGGCATTTGGGCAACACAGTGATCCAGGTTCCATCCTGACCTCAGGTGCTGTCTGTGTGGAATTTGAACATTTTCTCTCTGGGTGCTCCAGTTTTTACCCACATACAAAAGACATGATGATTTGTAAGTTAAGTGACCTTTGTAAATTGCCCCAAGTGTGTGGGGAGTGGGTGCAAATTGGAATAACATACAATGGGTGATTTATGGTTGGCATGGACTAGGCAAACTGAAAGACCGGGTACCATGCTGCATCTTTCAATCAAAATTAAAGATGTCTCCTTACAGTTGTTCGGAAAGTAATTTGTTCCCATTGATGTTAATGACATTGCCAGACCTGCTGAACTGATAAAGGCTTGGCAATCAGATTTCTCGTGAGGAGGCTGGGAAGCTCATTGAAATTCCCACTGCGCCACTCGACAAGTATGGGAAGTCCACCTGAATAATGCAGGACCAACCAGCAGCAGACACAGCAGTGAAGAAGAGACCTTCACCAGCTTTACTCTATAATGGTGTGGGCTTCCTCAGATAAACATGGACAAGTAATAGAAGAGTTGGCATTGGAGCAGAAGATTTGCGGTATTACTATTTCTCTACTCCTCAAGGAAGCATTTTAAGTCATGGAAACAAGCTTGAATTATTACTGATGGCCTGCATGTTCACGCTACCTTAGTAATAAATTACTTTGCACTTTTTTTCTGCCTTTGACTTTGAAGAAGGTTTTTCCGTTCACCTCATGAAAAATTTAAATTGCAAAGCTATACAGCATCTTATATTTAATCTTCGATCTGGTATTGACTTGGGCAGGAGGAAGGATGACAAAGTGGGTTTGTGATGGGCAACCTAATTGAAATCTAGTTGAAATATTAGGCCTATTGCTATCATGAAAGATAGAAAATATAGCCTGCGTGGAGTTTTGGGAACACTTGAGAATCATTTGGATCAAAAATGTTGGCAAGGGTGAGATTCAGAGGTCGGAGTGAGATGGAATTAAACACTCAGCTATTGGGAGAATATGACAGTCTTCACCACAGTGCATGCAATGGAATCTCTGGGCTTTCCCCCCACAAATTAGTTCCAAACTTATACGAGGGAAGGCAGCGATTTGTGTAGAAGTCATCTAATGATCTTACAACAACAGGCATGACAAACAGGGGAACATTCCAAAAGGGACAAACATTTAAAACTGGTCAAAAACATTGAGAGTTCCTCGTGGGTAGGCACACGTGCATCCATCTTAGGAGAAGGGAAAGGGAAATTCATCCATGACTCGGAAATATGGAAAGTCAGTGGAGCTTGGATGGCTAGATGGCTCAGTAAATGCTTATGGAAAAGCTTGAATGTAAAGCAAAACCCCAAAAGGTCTATCACCTCAAAGGGATTGAAATTCTGATTAAGGACATGTGAATGTCTCTACACCCTTGTGTAGGAAGGGACTGCAGATGCTGGTTTATACACACAAAAAATTGAAGTAACTCAACAGGACAGGCAGCATCTCTGTCGAAAAAGAATCTGTGATGTTTCATGTTCGAGGCTAGCAATCTGAAGAAGGGTTCCTGAGTTTTGCCCTCAGCATTTTGTGTCTATCTTCAGGGTAAACCACCATCTTGTGTTTATCTTCTCCACACCCTTGATCAGGACACATTGTGAGGGTAGCATTATGTTTACAGTGCTAAATTCAGAAGGCAAGTATCCCTCTGAATATGGAGTAAAGGAAATTATTTAATGATGGGTTGTAGTCGAATGGAATGGTTCACCAGTCTCTTCCCATTCCAATAGACCCAGAACATTTGCATTCATCTGCAGTGTTTCTTTTATCGAGTTTTGCAAGATTGGCAGATTTCTATCTCAAAAGCACATGAAAGAATTTGATGGTTTTTTAGAACAATCCATAATACATGTGTACCCTTACATAGAGTAGATAGACACAAAAAGCTGGAGTAACTCAGTGGGACAGACAGCATCCATGGAGAGAAGGAATTGGTGATGTTTCGGGTCAAGACCCTTCTTCAGACTCCGACCCAAAATGTCACCCATTAATTCTCTCCAGAGATGAAGTTCCGATGAATTACTCCAGCTTTTTGTGTCTAACTTTGGTTGAAACTAGCATCTCCAGTTCCTTCCTACACATTACATCGAGTGGTCTTTCCATTCGGATACACGTAATAATGTAAACTACCCTAACATTCCACAATTTAACTCCTGTTACCATTCCTGTACTGGTCTTTCTGTCCCAGACCGTCACCATTGCCAGAGTGAGGCCACATGCAAATTGGAAGAATACCACATCATATTCTGTTTTGGTACCCAACAACCCAACGGTATGAACATTGAATTCTCCAATTTAAATAACTATATAACCCTGTCTCACTCCTTTTTCTCCCATATACCTCCCATTTCTGGGATTCCTGGGATGTCAGGACTTTCATATGAGGAAAGATTGGATAGACTCGGCTTGTACTCGCTGGAATTTAGAAGATTGAGGGGGGATCTTATAGAAACTTACAAAATTCTTAAGGGGTTGGACAAGCTAGATGCTGGAAGATTGTTCCCGATGTTGGGGGAGTCCAGAACAAGGGGTCACAGTCTAAGGATAAGGGGGAATTCCTTTAGGACCGAAATGAGGAAAACATTCTTTACACAGAGTCGTGAGTCTCTGGAATTCTCTGCCACAGAAGGTAGTTGAGGCCAGTTCATTGGCTATATTTAAGAGGGCGTTAGATGTGGCACTTGTGGCTAAAGGGATCAGGGGGTATGGAGAGAAGGCAGGTACGGGATACTGAGTTGGATGATCAGCCATGATCACATTGAATGGCGGTGCAGGCTCGAAGGGCCGAATGGCCTACTCCTGCACCTATTTTCTATGTTTCTATGTTTCTATTTGCTCTCCCCCTTCCACCCCTGTACTCCACCTGACTCATAGCTATATCTTCCCTCCCCCGACATTCCCTCCTCTAGTTTCACAATGCTTCAATCCTTTTGTGTCACAACTGTCTCTTCATCTCTGGCCTCCTTTCCCCAACCATAGCCCATTACCCCTCCCCCCCCCCCACTAACACCATATCAACCTGTTACCTGCCAGGTTTGGTGCTGCCAAATCAATGCCTCCAAGTCCATGTAGTTTAGGGCTTGTTTGTAGTGTTAAATAGACTGAAGAGGGGTCTCGATCCAAAACGTCACCGATTCCTTCTCTCCGGAGATGCTGCCTGTCCCGTTGAATTACTCCAGCTTTTTGTGTCTCTCTTTGTGCTGCCCCTCTTCTCTTCCAGCTTTCTCTCCCCGTTACAATCAGTCTGAAGGGCGCAGGCCCAAAACTCGGCAATCCACGTTCTCCTGAGATGTTACCGTTGCCGCTGAGTTAGTGCTTTATGTCTCCCTTGAAATTCCACAACTGTTTCCAAGGTTAATGACTCTAGATCATCACTACAAACATTTGGAATAACTAACCAATATTACCACCATTGATTACTGTACCCTCTGAATTCTGAAATTCTTTGTGAAGGAGCTGAAACAAGTTCATAAATAAAATTGAAAAACATTAATCGAACAAGAGGAAAAAGCATGTATCTTGTTCACCCTGTGTTGACATAGAAACATAGAAAATAGGTGCAGGGTAGGCCATTCGGCCCTTCGAGCCTGCACCACCATTTAATATGATCATGGCTGATCATTCAACTCAGAGACTGGTGATATTATTTCAACAATTTCTTGGTAAGGGTGGGGTGACATTTACTTTAGTGTCACATGTACCAAGGTACAGTGAAAAGCTTTTGTGTTGTGTACTAGCCAGTCAGCGAAAAGACTATATATGATTAAAATCAAGCCGCCCACTGGGTACAGATACATGATAAAGGGAATAACATTTAGCACAAGATAAAGTCCTGTAAAGTCTGATTAAAGATAGTCTGAGGGTCTCCAATGAGGTAGACAGTAGCTCAGGCCCACTCTCTAGTTGTTGATAGGAGGGAGATGAGAACTGAAAGCTTTAAGAGTGAAAGAGGGTTGGCAATGGGAATAACTACTGGTGCCAAGATAACATCCCACACTTGGCTGCCCCAGTCTTCTGGAAATGCTGACAGCTCCTCAAGATGGCATCAAAGCTATGTGTCGTCAGGCACCAATTACTGAGTTAAAGCTTCCTTTCACGATCAGGAAATAAAAGTTATTTTGTTGCCTCTCGTTGTCTGGGAAATGTTTTCAATGGGCTGGTGTCTTCTTAATTTAGCAAGCTATGTGGTTCCAACTGGCTCCAGCAATTCCTTCACAATGCATCTGACTCACAGAGCACATCTTTTTCTTTGTTTTCTCTGACCTTCTGGAAGAGATCCACAGGAAGCTGACAACATCCAAGATTAGAGTGAAAACAATTTTGAGTTCAATGCAGTAATTCAGTTGGAGCTCCTCACCAAGCAACATTGTCCTCACTTGTCATTGGAGGTTAAAGTTGAACTTCCTTCCTGACCGCTCAATGCAGGCAGCATTTGTACATGGGCAGCA
Source organism: Raja brachyura (assembly GCA_963514005.1). The sequence goes on along the minus strand of OY740806.1, from coordinate 17,691,237 downwards.
AGACTAATAAATAATCTGTAAACAATCAATGCAGCGCTTGGTTGAAGCACGTTTCCACATCAGCAGATTTCAAACCAAAACCACTCACTCTTCCTGCATTTAGCAATTAAATTGGAAAATACTACATTGATTTAGAATTCAAGCACTTAAATGGAATCAGATAATGAATGTGAATAGCTGAAGTTTTCTTCAAAATATAAATACTGCATTGAATCTGCAGAAATATCCTCCATGCTTAGAGAACATTGTGCTGAATAGGATATCATTTGTGGTTGATATTCTGAATATCGTTAGATGTAGTGCCACATGTTTGGCATCAGACCACAGGTTTAATTAGGAGGCTACTACAACCAAGCACATTTCCCAGTGGAAAGATAACTTGTTATATAAGGGAGCAAAATTCCTTCAGTAATAATTTTGTAATCAAGAAATGGAATATCCTCTGCTTTAAAATAGAAGACTACAAAACTATCACCCACATCCAGTTCTACCAGAGCAGTCAAGGAAAAAAAAGGTAAAAGCATCTCCTATTCTGACACAAAAAAACATACTTGGAGATAATCACTTGAACAATACCTCAAACATCCCATACCTAATATATAGGGTGCCTCCAAGGAGGATTGTTTAGTGCATCAATTCACAATACAAAATAGTGGCCAGTTTTGAATAATGTTTTAATAAACGCTGTTATGTGTGCCCTGAACACATTTTCTACCAAAGAATTGAACATCAGAGCTAGATTTCCAGCAGCCAGTTCTGTTGCACAATAAATTCTGAAACCATTCAAAATCAATGCAAATTTGGATTTATTAGTTGAAATGAAGACTCCCTAAATACCAAAAACAAAAAAATAATTTTGCTATCACCTTGTTAAAAAATAAATATTTTTTGGTTCCTTGGTGATCGCGACATATTTTTTGCAACATTTCTGACAATACAAACGCGTTATTGACAATCTTGTTCTGTTATGTTCTGTGCTGTCATGTGTGGTATCAAGTACACTGGTGAAGCCCCACTACCCACGTTAATTTGTCATTCGCGTTCTCATCTCCACAACCACCTGGCAAAAACAATGGTTGAATCATATGGTCCTACGTCACATCAGGCAGTATTCATGAGACCATATTCCATCATGCGTCAAACCCAACATCCTCAAAAACATATTTCATCTTCAGACTTCCAGAAGAGACGGGAGGATTGCATCAGCACAGAGAACCAATAAATAATTTATGAATTATTTTTTAAAATAATAATGGGACATTTGTTCCAGCAGAGATTTCAGCACATTGCCTCACTGTCTTGGTCACATTATGACTAAATAAATCAAATTTAACTAAACTTATATTGGGCCAAACTATTTGACAAACTAGTGTGGTTCCATTCAATTTGAAAAACACTGTAAATCACCCAGGAGATGCAAATACATTTTCTCCCTCACTGTTAAATTAATAACATTATTTTAAGGCATAAATAACTATTGGATCAACTGGAGAAAAACTCCCAGTTGTAAACAGTTGTAAATTTAATCAGTAATATTAAATGCTATTAGAAGCAAACTAATCTTAAGCAAGCAGAGAAGGAGATTATTTTCCCTTGGCCTTGTTTCAATTTGAAGTAAACAATAGACATAATACTGATGAAAGGATAATCAGCACTGAGGTATTCATGAATGGGTAAATTCACTAATGAACAGCATGTGTCAATGTGGTCTTTAAATGATGCTCAAGTTGAGGAAATCTGAATGTGTAGGAAGGAACTGCAGATGCTGGTTTAAACCAAAGATGGACACAAAAAGCTGGAGTAACTCAGCGGGTCAGACAGCATCTCTGGAGGAAATTAATAGGTGATGTTCCAGGTGGAGACTCTTCTTCAGACAGTTAGGGAAATCTATCTCTACGATCTCCCTCGTTTCCCTTTCCCCCCCCCCCCCCCCCCCCCCCGACTCTCAGTCAGAAGAAAGGTCTCGAAACAAAAAGTCACCTATTCCTTTTATCCAGATGTTGTCTGACCCACTGAGTTACTCCAGCTTTAGGGATGTCAATATGAGGAAATCTGAATGTTTATCACACAACAAAAAATAAAAATCTAACCAGGAATGTTTTGAGCTTTTTTGGGAATGATAATAAGATTTGTCGAATGTGATGTGGATGATTCATTTCTGAACAGCCTTGTTCCAAATATGCATGTTGCTGGGTTTTATTGCATATCAACATTATATAGAAGTTTTGATGTACTCTTGCTCCAACATAAATGAAAAGAAATCTAATGTAACTTCACTTCAGATTATATGATTTGCTCAGATGAGTCGGCGGTGTACCATCAATCATCTTATTCCTCTGCAGAATGGAGGAGAGGAGAGGAAGGAGGAAGACCTGATCTCGCAGCAATGGATCAGTAAAAACAGCAAATGTGTACATTGTTCCAAGTCAATAATTCACCTGGGGCACTGAGATGACATTGATGAATCACTTGAGTTTTCTTGCTCGAGCTGCATAAGGTCATTACAACCCCTAGCGAGTTACTTCCTCCTCGGAGAATGTTGATGCATTTGCATGCATAACCAAGGATGTTCTTGCATTGCATATATTTAGCCCAGTTGCCAATAAATTAGTGATATATTAACAATAATTGAAAACATAATTTGAAGTACTGCACCATCAAATCCCCAACTATAGCTTTCTAATTGGTAGACTAAAATAAAATCACTCCATTTAAAAAAAGATACAAAAGTTACCAACATTTAAGACAACAATCCAATGTTCAAATTCAAAGAAGATACAGAGATTACCTAAGCTTTGGTGTCACAGTTTATGGTGCTGTCTTAACACAGATTCATTTTAGTTTTTCGATCATTTCCAGGTAGACAATAATTTATTTTCTCTGGTGAATTTTTAATGAAATAATTGTTCCACACAAAATTACAATCTATTTGCATAATAGGTCTTTAAACTTTTGAGAAGGTCAATACAATGAGGTTAACAGTAGTCAGTCAGTCAAAAACAATGTCATAAATCCTTTCAGAAATTTACCATTAATTTTTAATGAACATTTTAAAGAATTTATCAGTTTCTGATAGAACTGCAATTTCTTACCCAAATAAAACCAATGCATAAATACACCACATAGAGAATTAAACACCATTATTGTATTAATTTAGAAGCATATTTATAGTTATAGTTAAGTTTATTGTCACATGCACCAAGGTACATTGAAAAGCTTTTTGTTGCATGATAACCAGTCAGCAGAAAGACTACACATCATCAAATCGAGCCCTCCACAGTGTACGGATACATGATAAAGAGAATAACGTTTAGTGCAAGATAAAGTCCAGTAGAGTCTGAAGGTCTTCAATAAGGCAGATAGTAGTTGCCTAATTGGTGGTAGGATGTTCAGTTGCCCATATCAACCCATGCTCAGGCTTGAATCTTGATCTCTAAAGCTATGAGGCAACAGCACTAACTGCTGCACCACAATTTAGCTTTCTTTTTGCCCCACATCTTACAGGAAAACATGGGAATTTCAGCCCACCCAAACCTGCCAGCTTCTTGTCCAACAGAGTGATTCATCATCCTAAAGTTTGAATGTTTAGGAGGTGACTTAAGGGCCTGTCCTACAAGCATGCAACTCTATGCGATGAACGCGATCAAACTAGAAGCGGGGGCTGCGCAGAGGTCGGGTGATCCCCTGTACAGGGCCGTTCCCACCAGCATGTGCCTGCATGCAGCAAGCGCAACCAAACCGGCAGTAGGGGCCGCGCGGAGGTCGGGTGAGTGGCGCAACGGGGCGCAAAGTGAGGCGAACTTGGAGCGAAGTCTAAGGTAAGTTCGCCAGGACAGAGAGGGGCACACAGAGAGGGCCACAGAGGCACACACACACAGAGGGCCACGGAGCCACACACATAGAGGGTCACGGAGGCACCTACAGATAGGTTCACGGAGGCACGATGTCGGGGCGGTGTGTAATGCGTCGAGGCGACTGCGAGCCGACAAGCCATTGCCGCGTGGAATTTTTGGACATAGTCAGTTTTTCGGAGCCCGGGACGAACTCCGCACGGCTCCAGTGATCGAAGTGGGACCGGCCCCGCGACGCCGGATGGCTCAAGCGACCACGTTAGGTCGCGCTAATCGCATAGAGTTGCATGCTTGTAGGACAGGCCCGTTAGACCCTGAACACTTGTCCACACCTCTCATCAATAAGACACCTTCCCGTGAGAGGGTGTTATTGATTTGGGTTTTGCAGTAGAATATTCCCTGCTCTTCAAACAATAAAAAAAAGTTCTCAAGTATCAAGTCGTTCAGATGATTCAAGTGTTAAGACAGCTGAATCGATATCACACAAATTATTAAATGAATCATGAATTGACCCAAAATTTTTAAAAAGTAAAGTAAAGAAAAAGTGGTCTTAATAAAAATTTTTAAAGCTTGCATACTAAAGTTAACTACCATATTAGCAAAATGTCAAGTTCAAGTGAGTATATTGTCATGTGTCCCTGATAGGACAATGAAATTCTTGCTTTGCTTCAGCACAACAGAACATAGTAGGCATTACTACAAAACAGATCAGTGTGTCCATATATCATTATATATATATATACTCACATGAATAAATAAACTGATAAAGTGCAAATAACAGATAATGGGTTATTAATGTTCAGAGTTTTGTCCGAGCCAGGTTTAATAGCCTGATGGCTGTGGGGAAGTAGCTGTTGCTGAACCTGGTCGTTGCAGTCTTCAGGCTCCTGTACCTTCTACCTGAAGGTAGCAGGGAGATGAGTGTGTGGCCAGGATGGTGCGGGTCTCTGATGATACTGCCAGCCTTTTTGAGGCAGCGACTGCGATAAATCCCCTCAATGCAAGGAAGGTCAGAGCCGATGATGGACTGGGCAGTTCTTACTACTTTTTGTTGTCTTTCCCTCTCTAGGGCGCTCAAGTTGCCGAACCAAGCCACAATGCAACCGGTCAGCAATCTGTATATAACTTCAATCGGTGTACGGTCATGCACTATAGTTCAATGTCCAAGTTCAAATGAAAATCCTTCCTCATTAATGATTGGTATCGACTCCTCTTCAAAGCACTGGCAGCCCTCGGAACAAAGTTTAAAGGTAATAAATTACAATACATATCATGCAGCATTGGCTTCTGATAAATGACTGAGAGAGAACAAATTATATTTGGAGGCACTGGTTAATTTCATTGCATTTCTTGCCCCAGCTGATCTAATATTTTGAAACCAAGACACTAGATGGCAGAATTATAGATGTAAATTGCACACAGCATCACTAGTGTGCATGCTGCTTTCTGCAATTCCCTGAAACACCATGACAGTAGCTGGCCCTGGCCACAATGCAGAATAACTAATCACCATTGCCACACAATCAATCAATCATTATTGGACTGGCCAGGGTTTGTGACCTTTTGCAGTTCTCCAAAAGAGACTGAAAATGAAGTAAGATATTTCCTGTAAAATATAATCGTGAGACACACTTTGAAATACTGTGAAGGCTTTCTTTGTGAATTATTATAGAATTTTCCATGTTCAAAATAGCAAATAGTCCCATATATTTCTAACCACTATTTTTTGCCAAAATTGTATGACATACTTGATGATTTTAGATAACACATTTTAAATATTTGGGTCAAATTACTTCTCCCATATCTTTCTTTCTACTTTTTAAAAATGCCAGTCGACTCATTGAAAAAGTGTGAGATATTCAATGCAGCTAATATTAACATGTGAATCACTGATGCATGACAGGTTTATTTATACAGGTCGTGAATTAATATAGCGATTTAGAATTATTTTTTATGACAATCCTATCTACATCTGGATTAATTGAAGAGCGCCAATTTATAATTCTCACTTTTTCTCCACATAATTATGTTTAAAAACGTGTTCGTTTCATTGATTCTTTGTAGATTTTAGCATTTAACCATTTGCAAACTAGTGAGTCCTCTGGGCAAAGACAGAGCAGAGAAGGAGGAATTTAATAAAATAAAAATTCTTAGCAATCTTGGTCACTGTACACAGTGTCCAAGTGGGGAACTCTACCATCAGATTATGATTTTGTTTTTTTGTTACATCCAGTCTAAAAGCGGATTAACGAACTCAAAATATTTCTGTGAATCCCAGTGCTATTAAGGGGATTTGCTGAGTCCAGCACTGCGGTGCAAGTCGAGAGTGATGGAGCTTAACAAAATATAAACAGAATCGTCCGGTCATCAAACCATGAATTCCAACAACATTGCGGAGTGGAAACAAAACAATGTTAATTCACACGGTCGGCATTCTCCAGCTTGATTGCATGGTCTTTAAACCCTATAGATAAATACACCAATGCCACTGATCCTGAATGTGGACACAATTTCATAAATAGATCTTCACCCCACCCCTCCCCATTCTGAAATGATACGTTTTCATGCAACACCTCAGAGACAATGGGTTCGATTTTTTTTGTGGTTTTGTACAATGTTAACAGGCACAGAACAACTGTTTTTGATCATTTTGTTTGCATTTCATAGTATCACAATATGTCACAGTGATCCATGTATGTAATGCAATTGTGTGCAGACGCTGATGGGAAGGCAATTGATATTCAATGTCTGACTGATGTTAGTGCTCTGTATGAGCTTAAGAAATAGAGTGGATCTTCTGCACAACAGTCGGTCAATAATAGAAGATGAAGATCTACTCCAGTGCACGCTAAGTTGTCCGTGTCTAAGTGAGCCTGTTTCACAGCCCTGGACATTTAACAGATAGGTCCAATCATTTTTATTGAAGCAATTTATAGAGGCATAGAGTCATACAGCATAAAAACAGCCCCTTCAGCCTTACCAATTCATGTCGTCCAAAATACCCCGTCTAACTAGCCCTATTTGTCCACTTTTTGGCCCACATCCCTTTCATGATCAGAGTTGGGGGGTTGGAGAATGTGTTCGCTCAGCTACCAAGATCCTTGCCCCAGGTACTTGCCATCAAATGGCCACTCTCATCATATGCCAACCACTTAAAACACAAATGTATTTGAAAGCAGCCCTGCTACTTGAACCAATGGTTCCTACTGAGCTAGTGATACTCCAGTTACGTTGGAGAATTATGGTTTAAAGTTAAGGCTAGTCAAAACATTTTACGATAAACCAACAATTATTATGCAGGTTTGTGCAGCTTTTGTGCTCAACACATATTGTGCGTCATAGCAAAACCTCTGCTGTATGTTACAGAGGCATTTTGACATAGGCTTTAAATTTTGGATTAATTCCTCAGCTACTTTTTTTAAAAGAATAATAATTTCCAACACCTTGAGGGTTATCATTGTTTATTTTTAATTTTATTGCCATTCTACAGCCATTAGCCTCGAGACATGGATCACTTCAACCACAAATCTAGTCAATAGTATACAAAGTTTTTAAGTATCAAAGACTAAGTCAACTACAAGTTTCTGTTTGAAATAATAACTAGGATGTAAGCTGCTGACATGAATACACCTTGCCATCATCTACTACTGGCAATGAAAATCAAGAACTATGACCCATCAGGATTTATGCTTATATGAGTTAAGAATGTGGTACTACAATACAACTTCTATACGAGCGTAAACTTGTTACTGAAAAGAGGAGGAGAGCAGGCTGGAACTCAAGTTAATATCCTCCATTCAGTATTAAAAATCCTGGCAAATAACAAGCACTCGGCATAATTTACTTGCAAAATTCCTTTATCCTTTGATATACAGCTTAGTTAAATTCAAGACAATCTACTGGAGAATGTAACGCCATAACAGTGATCAATAGTATCTTTGCTTCAGCACCACCGGGACTACACAGAGCAATTTCCATGATCTTCCATGGTGCAGAGGCACAATGATATCCATAGTTTGCATTATACCTCTCTATCCTCCACAGAAGATTAAGCAGAGTACACCGATACGAAAAACAATCTTCCTCATTTTGTGGCGCGATCATCAGATAGTGACAAATTAACTTTGCACCAAAGCTATAACTTCAGAACAGTACAGGATTTAGACTATTTACAGCACAAGGCTCGTCATGTGTGCTCCAAGTTGCATTCCCCAATATGAATATGGTGACCAGGTGAACTATAAATTTGTAAGTGGTGTGTTGAGAACTGAATTCTGATATATGTTCTTCTTCTGCATATTGAAACACAAGTCTCATGACACTGAAAGATGAATGCTTGGTCCTAACAGTGCAAAACATCACTAATGAGGAAATATGTTATCACCAGCCTGGATTTTTTACAGTCTAGCCCATGGAACTGTGTATAAATATCAATACAAACACCCCTTATGATTTATAATGCATACCATCTATCAGCACTGAAGAGATGCATAGAAAGAAAGTATCCTGTAAACATGCAATGAGATTCACATGAAGTAATCTTCAATGGGTTTCTTGACTTTGATTCTTGTTCCCCCACTATGTTTACTTTAGTTTAGAGGTACAGCACGGAAACAGGCCCTTTGGCCCACCTGGTCCGCACCGGCCAGCGATCCCCGCACACTTACACCATCCTACACTATGGACAATATTTACATTTATACCACGCCAATTAAGCTACAAACCTGTAACATCTTTGGAGTGGGGAAGGAAACTGAAGTTCTCGGAGAAAACCCACACAGATCACAGGGAGAACATACAAATTCCCTACTGACAAGCACCCATAACCAGAATCAAACCAGTGTCTCTGGCGCTGCAAGGCAGCAACTCTACTGCTGCTCCACCATGCCGCTCATAATGCATGGAATCTTAGAATGCCATTAAGTTAGAAAAAGTGGAGAGATGTTTTACAAGGATGTTGCCAGAACTTGAGGGGCCAAACTATAGTGAGAGGGTGTACAAGCTAGGTGCGCAGGAGGCTGAAGGGTGATCTTATAGAAGTGTATAAAATCATGAGGGGAATAGATTGTTATCCAGGGTAGGGGAAGCGAACATAAATTTAAGGTGAGAACGGCAAGATTTTTATTCAGAGGGTGATGGCTATATGGAACGAGCTGCCATTAGAGGTATTTCAAGCAAATACTATTTAAGACATTTGGACATGTACGTGGATAGGAAATGTTTATAAGGTAATTGGGCAGGAACAGGCAAATGGGACCAGCTGAGGTGGGGCATCTTGGTTGGTAAGTTGGGCTGAAAGGTCTGTTTCTAACCTTTAAATATCTATCTGTGATACTTCAGCATGAGCAAGGCCAATGAATTGGCTCTTACGGTCGGCCTTGCCTTACTGCTGCAAGAACATCTTTTTTCTTCCATTTATGGCACCCATTATGCAATAGCCTGGACATTTCACAAGACTCCATCAAACTATCCAGATTCTTCACCGGCTTGGTGCTGCTTCTGAAGTTGATGCATGCATACAAGTCATGGAATCTGTCCTGTTCACAATCCTGTGTCAATTCAAAATATGGCCAATGCTGAACCTAAGCCTACATATTGCAGTCAATGCTAAGCATTTTACAGAGTAGGAAACCACATTGGTAGTTTTCACATCGGTAACATATTTTGTCTGTGAACATGCCAAGTCACAGCCTGGTTAAAGACTGAAAAAGGCTGAAAAGACTTGGCAAGATGGGCAACATCTGTAAATTGAAAAAATAAATTAATCATAATAGGTCTAAGTCCACTCATTGAATTTAGACAGCAAAGCTGGATATTGACAAGTTGGAAGCAACTGAACCAAAAAGCCAATAAAAGAATATAATAAATTATATAATGTATTAAAAACCAAGTGAAGATGCTGGCTTGTGCCAAAGGCAGACACACAATACCGCAGTAACGTAGCGGGTCAGGCAACATCTCTGGAGAAAATGGATAGGTGACTTTTCGGGTTGGGATTCCAGCTTGATGTTGGGAATTCCAAAACAACTCACTTTGGAATGCAATTTTCATTATTTTTTATTTTAAATGAAGATAAAGTACTGGTAACATTGAGGACTCTTTACGTTAGAGCTTCAAACGGAGCTTCATTTGAACTGCAACTTCCATTGATAACTAAGTTTTACAGAGACAGCAACTTCTCAGAAGCTAATTTTAATTTGATCAATATTGGTAAATAAAGAGACTTTTTCCAATCGATATTGATTTTTAGCCAAAAGCAATACTTAGCTGACCTTCCAACATTTCACTTCAATGTGTTTTGGTCTCGGTGAAGGCGATTTATGCCCAGAAAGCAAACAATTATTCTTAATGTTCACAATTAATTTCTGCTTCACTAAAAACTTGGTTAAAAGTAATCATCTGATTTACCATTTTTAAGTCAGTATCATGCAAAAATAATACTTATATTATTTTTTCTCTGTTATGACAATGTTCTGAAAATGGTCGTAAAAGCAGGAAAAATGTGTCCACTGTTGAATTCACTGTAGACCAACATTAAAAACATGAACTGCTTTGGTCAGGGTAATGATGAATCAAAGCACTAAATTCGCAGGGAAATGTTGAACAAAATAATTAATAGGCCAATACTTTCTATCATAATGTTCTCCTAGTTTTGTTCCACATGAAAGGTCCAAAAGCATAAAATGTCGACAGCTCAACTCGCCAGAATAATCTGGGTCATTATGTCTTCATTAACATTTACTTTCAATACTGCCTCAGGTACTAGGGAAAAGTATAAGAAACTGGAATTTAAGATAGTGCTATTTACTGCCACTATCTTAAAATTCAACTAAATTACACAGTTGCCAGCGTCATATTTAAAGTTCATTTTCAGTGAATGTGCTTCAACAAGAGGCATGGATCCAACCCTATACTTGCATAATGGTCCTTTTCATATTTACAATTAGTTCATGCAACTTACATTACACTATGTCTCAACAGTCACATGACAACAAGAAGCATCTTTTTAAGATTCCTTTGTGGAGAAAGCACACAATTCTGCATGGATTACCTATGTTTCCATGTTTAATGTTGAATTCTATAGTATTGTGTTCATCTTATCTCTGTGCTGCATGGTAACTTCAAATTTCACTGCATCAATCGGTATATGTGACAATAGATGTCCTTTGTCCTTTGTAGTAAAAAATATCATTTACACAGCATTTTTCTCATCAGAGAGAAAAAAGCTTTTCACAAGAGATTAAAGGTATTGAAGTAACAAGAACATGCAGATGCTGGTTTACTAAAAAAAGACAAGGTGCTGGAGTATTTCAATGGGTCAGGCAACATCTGGAAAATATACAGAACAAAGCTATTGAATACATTTTCTAAAAAAGAATTGCAGGTAAATTTCAAAGAATTCACTTTTCTTTTTAATCTACGATGAGTCTTAAGTGTTTGGCTGAGAAGCTACGTCAGCTCTATGGAGGATAGTGCATGCCTATTAATTATTTAACATTTTCCTGGGACTTCAGTGCTAATTCATCATTGGCCTTAAAGGGCAGCATGGTGGCGCATCAGTAGAGTTGCTGCCTTACAGTGCAGGAAACCCAGTTTCGATTCTGACTATGAGTGGCGTCTGTATGGAGTTTGTATGTTCTCCCTATGACTGCATGAGTTTTCCTTGGGTGCTCCGGTTTCCTCCCACATTCAAAAGAAGTACAGGTTTGTAGGTTTAAGAAGGAACTGCAGATGCTGGAAAATCGAAGGTAGACAAAAATGCTGGAGAAACTCAGCAGGTGAGGCAGCATCTATGGAGCTGATGTGGGGGAGGGGGGGGGGGGGGGGTGGTAAGAAGAAAGGAAGAGGCAGAGACAGTGGGCTGTGGGAGAGGTGGGAAGGGGAGGGGAAAGAAGGAGAAAGCAGGAACAACATAAAGAAGTTTGCTGGTCGCCGCAGACTCAGTGGGCCAAAGGGACCATTTCCGTGCTATATCGCTAAAGTCTGAAAGCTCAAATATATTCACCAGTGGGAAAACAATGTGCTTAGCAAAAGATCCAGGAATCAAACTAGTTTGCAGCACATTAATGAGTGATGTAGCCATTACGGAGCTTTACTCCCAATTAGTTGCAATTCAGATATAAATATTGTAGCATGTGATTAAATAAATCATTCATAAGCAGATCCCAAATATTACAGACATAAATTAAGTAACCAATTGTAATTGTTTGCAAATGTTATTTATTTTGAAAGGAATGGTTGAAAAATATATTTTCATTGCATTGTTGAATGTTTGAGTAAATGTGCTTTGTATAGAAAAGGTACCATTCATTCAAATCATGATGTAAGTCATGATCATTGACCAGAGCAATGACATGAGGTTAAATCGGAATGATGTTCACAAGGGCAACAGCTACAGCAATTATCATATGTAAGACAACATGCTCAGTGCTTACACTGACTGAAAAGATACTGTAGGTCCTAGCAGGTTTTTGGCAGTTTCTAATGCACATTCATCAATTTGACGTTTCACACGCCTCTGGGTGGGTTTTATGAGGTATCATCACACAATGTACTTGGATATGAAAATCCAGCACAATAAAGCGATGTTGGCTCATGGGAGGCAGAGCACAGTGATTTGATAATATTGTGATTTTGAGTGCAAGATCGAATGAAATCACTCAGCACAGAGGGATTATTCATTTCTAAAAAATAACAAGAGTTTAACACCATATTGCACTGGACAACAGCGTGCAAAGAGAAAATGAGATGCAGCTCTGAGCTCAAAGACTTGAAAACTACAAAACCTGAACTCTTATCAATGCTGGAATAACTCAGCGGGACAGGCAGCATCTCTTGAAAGAAGGAACGGTTGATGTTTTGGGTCAAGACCCTTCTCCAGACCTTCTCTCTCTCATCTTCTCAAATTCGATTTTTGATTATCGATAGTTATTGACAATTAGTCATTGCGAAAGTAATGTAATCTCTCTCTCCTCATTGCCTCACTCTCTCTGGCACTGCAAGTAGGATGCATCTACCACGATCATTAATAAAGCTGTAAAATTAAGTATTCCAGTGGATAGATTAAACTTTAGTGCAGCATTTTAGGGCGGCACACTGATGCAGAGATACGTTGAGTTGCTGCCTTACTGGGCCAGAGACTCGGGTTCGATCCTGACCACAGATGCTGTTTGTACAGAGTCTGTGCATTCTCCCCATGATCTGCATGGGTTTTCCTTGGGCGATCTGGTTTCCTCCCACACTCCAAAGATGTGCATGTTTGTAGGTTAACTGGCTTCAGTAAAAAAAAATCTTCAGCACAGAAATGGTATGCTGAAGGGCCTGTTTCCGCACAGTATCTATAAATTTATAAATTATAAAGTCAATCTCAACTTCAGTAAAGTTGCTGATTTGTGGAATCCAAATTCCTCCAGTGATGTTTCTGTAATCAAAGTTGAATAATGAGTTTCGTCCACTGCAGTAATTGATCCAAAGATTCACACCAAAGAGAATAAAGTGATTTTATCATTGATGGAATTAAGTCAACAGTATCATCTGATTGACATCAGCCCTAATGTCACAGGCGATCAGAGAAATTCCAAACTGATTATTGATTATTGATCAAATATTGCTCTGCATTTGTCCATAGAATGGATGTTAAATGCTCGGTTTCACTGATTTCGCAAACAAGGGTGAATAACACCATGGTTGTACACTAAGGGAATTGATACAAATGCTCCATTTTCATCCTAAGGCATTAGTGGAATAAACTCTGCATTGAGTCAGCATGTACAACACTTTGCTGTGACCTCCCTCTCGTTCACCAAAATGGTGGTGCTGCCTTAGCAGCTGCGGCTCGCCTGCAGTCCGTCTTTTTTTCCTTTTTTTTTGTTGTTCTGTTGTCCTGTTTTAGTTAATTCTGGTTTATTAAGTTATGTGGTTGGGGGGGGGGGGGGGGAAAGAAACATGTTTTTGGTCTCTTCCTTCGGGGGGATGCGACTGTTCTTGTCGTATCCCCGTCTCCGTCTGCGCCGAGGCCTAATGGCGGAGCTAGCGGCCTTGGAGCTGTGGCAGTGTTCCGGCGTTCTGGAGGCAGCAGCGACCCAACCTCAGAGTTGTGGCGTTCCGGAGGCAGCGGCGACCTGCCTCCGGGCCCAGTGGACTCAGCCGTGGGCCCAGTGGACGACATAGTCGGGGGCTCGCAGGTCACAGGTTGGTGACCTGTTTTTCCTGGGCTCCCGCAACTACAGCTTCTTCCGCTGGACTGGAGGGCGGCAGCTTCGGCAGCTTCGACCACCCCGGGCCGCGGAGTTTGATCCGGCCCGTTCGCGGCACTTGGATTCAGCCGTGGGACTGACTTACCATCGCCCCGCGGGGTCACAAAATCAAACACCTGGATTGCCTCAGCGCAGAGGGAGAATAAGGAGGGAAGAGACAAAGACTTTAAGAATTTTGCCTTCCATTACAGTGAGGAGGTGCCTGGTGAACGCACTGTGGTGGATGTTAAATTTGTGTTTATTGTGTGTTTTTGTCATTTTTATTATATGTATGACTGCAAGGCAACAAAATTTTGTTCAGACCGAATGGTCTGAATGACAATAAAGGATACTTTACTTTACACCTTCCGAGTAGAGTGCATTTAGAAAATTTGATGCGCTTTGAACACAGTTTTGTTTTGTTTAGAGATACAGCATGGAAACAGGCCCTTCGGCCCACCGGGTCCATGCCAACCAGTGTTCCCGCACATTAACACTATCCTACACACACTAGGGGCAATTTTACCAAGCTAATTAACCTACAAACCTGTACGTCTTTGGAGTGTGTGAGTAAACCAAAGATCTCAGAGAAAACCTGCACAGGTCGTGGGGAGAACCTACAAACTCCATACAGACAGCACCCATAGTCGGGATCGAACCCAGGTTTCCATCGCTGTAACGCAGCAACTCTACCACTGCACCTCCTTGCCGACAGCGAGGAGTTGTCTTTCCAAAGAACAGACAGAACTCAAACATAGTTCAAGAGATGACAACGGCATAGACCACAGTAATAGTCAAATAACTTTGGACCGCACCCATCCCAGAAAAAACAACTTAAACATACAGAAAATGTATTCAAAGATTGCTATAGTTTGTCATTACACAGTATGTGCTTGCCAATGTAATTCATGGCTTCTCCTCCACACAGTCTGGATGACATTATTAGGATGTTGAGCCTTTGTGGTCTTTTTTGACTGTTAATTGAGAACTTTGCCAAACATAGTTAGCCAAGACAAGGAACTACTGTGGTTCAACACCAGACTATGTAATAGTAACCTGAAATGGGTGGAAAAAAGTGTGAAGTACAGAAACAGTGTATTGAGCAGGTTAACGATCCAGGCCCATCCATTTCCGCAGTTATGCTACAAAGTTGTAGTCGCATCTGATCAGCCTCATCAACAATGTTTTTGGACTTACAGATAAAATATTCCTTGAGAGGCAATCGTCCAAAACTATGAAGGATTCCCTGTGAATCGCACCGTGCCAAGGATTGAGTATGCAAACAGAAAAAAAGCAGCATCAATTCCAAGTTAAACAGGAGCAAGATGCAACGCTGCCAAAATGCATGTGCTGGGAGCTGCCGATAACCAGCCACCTGATTGCTTCAAAGTTGAAGCACAATAGCATTCTTAAAATGGAATTAAATGAAATAGATGTAAGGAGCATGAAGGCGGTTTTGCTTTCATCCAAAAGCCATTCCTAAATGATGCAGAGATGAACTGTATATATTTATTGCGACAAGACACAGCTTATGCAAACATTAAATGTTGCATTCGATTGAGAATTGTGTTAATTGGTTCCCCGACTTGTTTTGGGCAACGGTTATGGATCCAAAAGAGGAACGGAAATTGCTAAATGCCATCAACAACAAGCAGTTTGATAAGGAGACTGTAATTTTGTTCCGCCCTTTATTGATTGCATTCTCGCGGTTGCTTGGAGCAAGTGAAGTGCAAGTAAAACTAAAGTAATGAATTTCTGCTGTCTATAGAGTAACAGGGTACCTATACTAATTATGTCCATCATCACGACCTCAGCATGTTGAAAGTGCAGCCACTGTACTTTACTCGAGAGTTGGCCATTTTCAGCATAAACACCTGACTGGGAGCTGTTCTTCACCTCCTTGGTAAGTCACAAAACCAAAGCATCTACAGACATTGTCCTGACTGAGAGCTTTGGCGTGAAGCTGCTGTGGGAAGATTGTGGGAGAACCAAGGATTTGGAACAACATGGTGAAGATGATAGATAGAAATGACCAGCAAGTATGTGGCACCCAAGGAGATGGTGACCATGAACGCATACAAGGTTGCCCATGAACCAACCTCTTTGCAGCCTTTGCAGGTTTTTCTTAACTTCACTTTCTCTGTAACACAGTAATGGTGCAGCACTACATTCTACACTGGTTATTTGTCACTTTGCTCTGCCTGTTGAACTTGTGCATTCCTTGATTGTATGGTATAGGTTGAATGGATAGTGCATAAAACAAAACTATTCGGCACATCCGCCAATGGCCAACCAACCTTGAGGACCAATGGAGCAGTTAGTCAAGATGCTGCCTCACAGCACCAGAGACTTGGGTTCGATCCTGATCACCAGTACTGTCTGCGAAGAGTTTGTATGTTCAGAGCCAGCACTGATGACCAAGGAAAGGTGGAGCCCACAATGGTCCATAGCTGGCTGTGGAAGAGGCGATAACAAAGGGATATATGGATGAGAACTAGTAGGACAACTAGAGTGGGGGGAGGGGCGGAGAGGGGCGGAGCGGGAATGCAGTGGCTACTTGAAATCAGAGAAATCAAACCCACTGGGTTATAAGCTACCCAAGGGAAATATGTATAAAGTTTGTAAAGGGCAGTGTTCTGTGTCATTATGACTTGTATGCATGACCTAGTGGGATAGGGAATGCCGAGCTCAGTTGGTCCCTTTTCTCACTTCAAAGAGTCAGCTCAGCTTTGTTAATGCTGCAAAGTCACCGCAAGTTCATCAAATCGGTTTCTGCTGAGATACTGACAACTCCCAACAGACCATCGGTCATTGGCTGTATGTGTAATTTTCTGTGGTCTCAACACAGTGAAACTATCACCGTACTTAAACATGACAGATCTGCCTTAATCAACGTAATTATGGTACATGATGTTCCTTCACTGCACCAATCCAAACTGCAGTGACAATTTGTACCAAGAAAGGTAAAGTTGCCCAAAGAAAAAAAAGTGATAAACTTTGATATTAAATCTTTCCTGATAAATTCTGTTCATCATTACCATCAATCATCCTTGCAATCAACCCAGAAAGTAATCATTTTACTCCACTGTTACGTTTGATTAAATATTAATCAAGTTTTCAAGTCAAATATTTCAAAAAGGTAAAATTAGTTTGAGAGAGATACTGAACTTCTGCTGCATTCAATGATTTTATATTTTACCTGTAGGTTTTTGGCAGACCACAGCTTAAGATAGTTAGGAAGAGGACATTGCCCCAAAGAACTCCAAGTGCTTTTCTCGAGCTGGGATAACTGACCTCCAGCCACCACTAGCATAGAATTCATACACACAGCAGGAAACATGGTATTCACCCAGACCTATCCAAGCCAAACGTTATGTGTAGGAAGGAACTGCAGATGCTGGTTTAAACCGAAGATAAAAACAAAAAGCTGGAATAGAAACCTAGAATATAGGTGCAGGAGTAGGCCATCCAGCCCTTCGAGCCTGCACCGCCATTCAATATGATCATGGCTGATCATCCAACTCGGTATCCCGTACCTGCCTTCTCTCCATACCCTCTGATTCCCTTAGCCACAAGGGCCACATCTAACTCCCTATTAAATATAGCCAATGAACTGGCCTCAACTACCCTCTGTGGCAGGGAGTTTCAGAGACCCACCACTCTCTGTGTGAAAAAGGTCCTTCTCATCTCGGTCCTAAAGGATTTCCCCCTTATCCTTAAGCTGTTGACCCCTTGTCCTGGACCTCCCCAACATCGGGAACAATCTTCCTGCATCTAGCTTGTCCAACCCCTTAAGAATTTTGTAAGTTTCTATAAGATCCCCTCTCATTCTCCTAAATTTTAGAGAGTATAAACCAAGTCTATCCAGTCTTTCTTCATAAGACAGTCCTGACATCCCAGGAATCAGTCTGTTGAACCTTCTCTGCACTCCCTCTATGGCAATAATGTCCTTCCTCAGATTTGGAGACCAGAACTGTACGCAATACTCCAGGTGGGTAGAGAATAACTCAGTGGGTCAGACAGCATCCTGGAGAAAAGAAATAGGTGACGTTTTGGGTCGAGACCCTTCTTCTGACCGGTTGCTGGACACTTTAATTATCCCTCCCATTCCTACAGACCTTTCTGCCCTTGGTCTCCACCATTGTCAGAGTGAGGCTAAACGCCAATTGGAGGAACAACATCTCACATTTTGCTTGGGTAACTGACAGCCCAGTTTTATGAATATTGATTTATCTCACTTCAGGTAGACCCAGTGTTCCCTCTCTCTATCTCCCCCCCCCCCACCACCCACATCGCACTAGCTTCTCATTTTCGCCCTAAAAACAGTTGACAATGGCCCGTTTCCTTTATCATTGTTACTTTTTTGTATATCTTTCATTCATTGTTCTTTATCTCTCCATATCACCGTCTATATCTCTCGTTTCCCTTATCCCTAACCAGTCTGAAGAAGGGTCTCGACCCGAAACATCACCCATTCCTTCTCAACCGAGATGCTGCCTGTCCCGCTGAGTTACTCCAGCTTTTTGTGTCGATCTTCAGTTTAAACCAGCATCGGCAGTTCTTTTTTACACAATCCAAGTGCTCATTTGGATCAAGTGGGACACTTCTTGAATGCAATCATCCATCCAGTTTCAACCACTCTGTCCATTAGTGCATTCCATGAACTCACCACCTTATTGGTGAAAGTGGTTCTTATCCACTTTTATCAGACATTTGAAAGGATGTCTCATATGCTAAGGATATATTCTCAATCTTCCTCAATGCAGCCCTGTTTTTTACCTGCACTTTCTCTGTAGCTGTTACACTCTACCATTGTTCCATTATTGTTCCTAATCCAGTTGAGTTTATGGTCAATGGCAAGAATCAGGCTGTTGGTAGTGCGTAACTGGTTGACAGTAATACCATACTGAGCTCTATCTTGTGAGAGATGTTCGTTGCTTTGGATGCGTGTGATGCAAATGTTAAATGTCACTTATCCACTCGCACCTCAACATTGTCTCATGCTCACTGTGTGTACAAATGGCTGCATGCAGACATTTCGACACCACAAATGGGACTGAACTTGAAACATCAGCAATCTTTCCCACTCGTGATCTTATGATCAAATAAAGACCATTAATGAAGCAGCTGAAGATGGTTGGAGCGGGAATGATGCCCTGAGGTAGTCATGCAGCCACATTCTACGGTTGGGATGACTAACCTCCAACAACAATTGTCCTATGTACAAGCTGTGACTCCAAATATTAGAAGATTTTCCCCAATCATGTCTATCGATTAGATCCTCTTTATTTTGTCATATTCAAAGACCAAATGTCATTCGGAACTGGCACCATTTCCCATTATGTTCACGTGTTGAGCTTCTTATAATGGAGGCAGTCCACTGAGATCTGAAGTCTCGTGATGGATCGGGGCACTTTGTAACACAAGTTCTTCAAGATCATGATAGGCAAACTGTGCAAAAAAGGCATGGCAAGATTCTTAGGCTGAGCAATACCATACTGCACTTTTGATTTGGGGAAGCAACATGTAAATGATTTAACAAAACTTAATACATTTCCATTTTATTGGAGAGGCAGTTTGCAAAAATGGGCAATAATCATATTTTGTTGATCCTGCCTACGTCTCACTGAGCCAGAATAAGCTCCAACCGTAACAACTAACCGATCAGTCATCCACATTCTACTTGGTAAACTAGATTTGACAACACACAGGCTACTTTGCCTTAGGATATACTTTATTTGTGAGAAAGAGCAGCTATTCCATGCATGCCAAGACTTTTACAATATAGCCTTCGGAATGAATTCATAACTCAAAATGTGCGTCAAAAATACTTCTGACGGACTAAAGGTGGAGACACCCACTGGTTCAGCAGGTATATACACCATATGGTGCAGCACTGAGACATAATTCACCAATGTCCTTGGCTCCAAATATAGTCTGAACAAATGTATGGCTGTTAATTAAGGAATGCAATTTTAGTTACAGTTTGTGAGCGTCTGGATAAAGGGAGAGGAAAGAAAAAAAATGATTATGCCTTTCGGCTCATCTACAACATAAATGTAAACCAAAATACATCTTAAAACTCCTAGATGCAGAACACAGTAACCCCCTCTGCAATTATATCCTTGACTTCCTGGTCCATAGATCACAATCATTAAGGATAAGCAACAAAACAGCCTCCACAATAATTCCCATCACTGATGCCCTGTAAAGCTGCGTTCTCAGCCCCTTGCCTTACTCGCTGCACACTAAGGACTATGCAGCCAACTCGATTTATAGGTTGTGTAGGAAGGAATTAAAAAGCTGCCGTAACTCAGTGGGTCAGGCAGCATCTCTGGTGAGAAGGAATGGGTGACGTTTCGGGTTGAGACCCTTCTTCAGATTCCTTCTCACCAGAGATGCTGCCAGTCCCGCTAAGTTACTCTAGCTTTTTGTGTCTATAAGTTTGCAGGTGACAATAGACAATAGGTGCAAGAGTAGGCCATTCGGCCCTTTGAGCCAGCACCGCCATTCAATGTGATCATGTCTCATCATCAACAATCAGTACCCCGTTGCTGCCTTCTCCCCATATCCCCTGATTCCACTATCGTTAAGAGCCTTATCAAGCTCTCTCTTGAAAGTATCCAGAGAATCGATCTCCACTGCCCTCTGAGGCAGAAAATTCCACAGACTCACAACTCTCATTGTGAAAAAGACACCACTGTAAAGGGCTGGATCTCAAACCATGATGGGACAGAGTACAGGAGGGAGGCAACTCTCTTGCTGACTCTTCCTGGATGTCAGCAAGAAAGATGAACTGGAAGATGACACAAAAAGCTGGAGTCAATCAGCAGGACAGACAGTATCTCCAGAGAGACGGAATGGGTGACATTTCTGGTCGAGACCCTTCTTCAATGATTTCAGAAAGTAGGGTGGAGTCTATCTCCCAGTTGCATCACTGGTGCAGAGGTGGAGATGGTTTAGAGTTTCAAGCTCTGAGGTGTAAGCATCACCAACAATTTGCCCAGGACCAAATACATGGACACTCTGGCCGGGAGAGCACACAAACCCCTCTACTTCCTCAGAAGTCCAAGGAAATTCTCCAATGACTTGCCAATTTTTACAGATGCACCACAGAAAGTATCCTATACAGATGCATCATAGGTTGGTATGGCAACTGCTCTGCCCAACCTGCCCAAAACTACAGAGATGTGGATCATCAAACCAGCCTCCTCCCCGATGACTTAATCTATACTCCAGGCTAACTCAAGAAAACAACAAAAATAATCAAAGACTACTCACACCATGGGCATTCTTTCTTCTCCTCTCTCCCATCCAGCAGAAGATACAAAGGTTTGAAAACAGCAGCAGATTCAAGAACAGCTCTTTTCCTGCTTTTGAACTGAACTCATGCGCCAAGGATGAATTCCCAAGTCTTCCACACTGCGGCACTTGGACTTTTCCGTTTATATGCACTTGCTTTATTGTTGCAACAATATATTCTACATAGTTTGACTGCAATCAGAATGAATAATTTACCTGGATAGCATGGAAAATGAAAATTTGCATTCCATCTTGGTGGGCATAACAATAATAAATCAATACCAACAGAACATATGTCAAACCATATAAACACTATGGTGATGAAAGAACAGCATCACCTCTACTTCCTTGGAAGACTTAGGAAGTTCGGCATGTCTCCAACAACTCTCATCCAACTTCTACAAATGCGCCGGAGAGTGCATCCCATTCAGATGCATCACAGCCTGGTTTGAGAAACGCTCCATCCAACACCACAAGAAATTGCAGAGTTGTGGATGGACTCATACCATTACACAAACCAAACTTCCTACCATCGACTCCATCTACCCTTCACATTGGCTCAGGAAATGTGCCAGCATTATCAAGGACGTCTCACTCTGGTTACTCCCTCTTCTCCACAATCTCATCAGTTAGGAGATACACAGAAGTTTGAAGACATACCTGCAGATTCAGGTATGTCTTCAGTCGCCAGCTGTTATCAGGCGACTGAACAGTCCTCTCATCTGCTCGAGGGTGGTCCTGACCTCCAATCTACATCATTGGAGACCTTTGGACTTTCTTTAATCAATGTTATATCTATGCACTAAATGTTCTACTCTTTACCCTCCATCTTTGCACTGTGGACAACTTTATTGCATTCATGTATTGTCCTTTTCTGACTGGACAGCACAGAAACAAAAGTATTTCACTGTATCTCAGTACAGGTGACAATAATAATAAACAACCAACCAGAACATTTGATTTTAATTCCAGTGGCTGATGATAAGCAAACCCACATCTAGAAAACATCATTCAGCTTGAATTAAATTATATTCTGGCCCCATTTTGCTTGATGTTTTAATGTAGCAAAAACACCCTGAGATGGCATCTTCTCATTCCTCACCCTTCATATCCTTTAGTTAAGGGTTCAGTGAGTTAAGGGTTCAGTAAGTTAAGGGTTCAGTGAGTTAAGGGTTCAGTGAGTTAAGGGTTCAGTAAGTTAAGGGTTCAGTGAGTTAAGGGTTCAGCGAGTTAAGGGTACAGTGTTTTTTAGCAAAGGTACAGTTTAAAGGATTACGATTTTTATAGTGGTAGTGAGTTGATTTAATTTGGGGCCAAGCCATGTCAGTTGAGATCGGCCCAATGCATTGCTCATCCTACAACATGTGGGAGATCAGGGATATGGTCGGTGTCCCTGGTGACCACGTGTGCAGGAAGTGTGTCCAGCTGCAGCTCCTGGCAGACTGCATTGAACGGTTGGAGCTGCGGTTGGATTCATACTGGAGCATCCACGATGCTGAGAAAGTCGTGAATAGCACATACAGTGAGTTGGCCACACCGCAGGTAAAAGTTAAGCGGACAGAAAGGGAACAGGTGGCCATTAGCCAGCGTAGCAGTAGGCAGGTAGTGCAGGAGTCCCCTGCGGTCATCTCCCTCCGAAACAGATATACCATTTAGGATACTGTTGGGGGAGATGGCTCATCAGGGGAAGGCAGCAGCAGCCAAGTTCATGGCACCGTGGGTGGCTCTGCGGCACAGGAGGGGAGGAAAAAGAGTGGAAGGGCTATAGTAATAGGGGATTCAATTGTAAGAGGAATAGATAGGCGTTTCTGCGGCCACAAACGAGACTCCAGGATGGTATGTTGCCTCCCTGGTGCAAGAGTCAGGGATGTCACTGAACGGCTGCAGAACATTCTGGAGGGGGAGGGTGAACAGCCAGTTGCCGTGGTGCACATTGGCACCAACGATATAGGTAAAAAACAGGATGAGGTCCTACAAGGTGAATTTAGGGAGCTAGGAGATAAACTTAAAAGTAGGACCTCAAAGGTAATAATCTTGGGATTATTACCAGTGCCATGTGCTAGTGAAAGTAGAAATAGGAGGATATTGCAGATGAATACATGGCTTGAAAAATAGTGCAAGGGGGAGGGATTCAAATTTCTAGGGCATTGGAACCAGTTCTGGGGGAGGTGGGACCAGTACAAACAGGACGGTCTGCACCTGGGCTGGAATGGAACCAATGTCCTTGGGGGAGTGTTTGCTAGTGCTGTCGGGGAGCATTTAAACTAATGTGGCAGGGGGATGGATACAAGAGCAGAGAGGCAGGTGGGTGTAAAACGAGGGTAGAAGCAATAGGTAGCAAGGTGAAAAGTAAAAGTGGCAGGCAGATAAATCCAGGGCAAAAATCAAAAAGGGCCGCTTTTCAACATAATTGTATAAGGGGTAAGAGTGTTGTAAAAACAAGCCTGAAGGCTTTTTGTGTCAATGCAAGGAGCATTCATAATAAGGTGAATGAGTTGAACGTGCATGTAGGTGTTAATGAATATGATATAGTTGGGGTCACAGAGACATGGCTCCGGGGTGAACAAGGCTGGGAGCTGAACATCCAGGGATATTCAATATTCAGGAGGGATATACAGAAAGGAAAAGAAGGGGGTGTAGCGTTGCGGGTTAAAGAGAAGATTAACACACTGGAAGGGAAGGACATTAGCGTGGAGGATGTGGAATCAATATGGGTAGTGCTGCGAAAAGGGCAGAAAAGGCTAGTAGGAGTTGTGTACAGGCCACCTAACAGTAGTAGTGGAGTTGGGGATGGCATCAAACGGGCAATAAGAAATGCGCGCAACAAAGTTAAAACAGTTATAATTGGTGACTTCAATCTACATATGGATTGGGTGAATCAAATTGGCAGGGGTGCTGAGGAAGAGGATTTCTTGGAATGTATGCGGGATAGTTTTCTAAAACCAACATGTAGAGCAACCAATGAGAGAGCAGGCTATTGTAGACTGGGTATTGAGTAATGAGGAAGGGTTAGTTAGCAGTCTTGTTGTGCGTGGCCCCTTGGGCAAGAGTGACCATAATATGGTTGAGTTCTTCATTAGGATGGAGAGTGACATAATTAATTCAGAAACAAGGGTTCTGAATTTTAAGAAAGGTAACTTTGAGGGAATGAGACGTGAATTGGCCAAGTTAGACTGGCAATTGATTCTTAAAGGATTGACGGTGGATATGCAATGGAAGGCATTTAAAGGCTGCATGGATGAACTATAACAATTGTTCATCCCAGTTTGACAAATGAATAAATCAGGGAAGGTTGTGCATCCGTGGATAACAAGGGAAATCAGGGATAGTATTAAAACAAAAGATGAAGCATACAAATTAGCCAGAAAAAGCAGCCTACCAGAGGACTGGGAGAAATTCAGTCCAGCAGAGGACAAAGGGCTTAATTCGGAAAGGGAAAAGAGATTATGAAAGAAAACTGGCAGGGAACATAAAAACGGACTGCAAAAGTTTTTATGGATATGTGAAGAGAAAAAGATTAGTTAAAACAAATGTAGGTCCCTTGCAGTCCAAAAAAGGTGAATTGATCATGGGAAACAAGGACATGGCAGACCAATTGAATAACTACTTTGGTTCTGTCTTCACTAAGGAAGACATAAATGATCTGCCGGAAATAGCAGGGAACCGGAGGTCAAATGAGATGGAGGAACTGAGTGAAATCCAGGTTAGCCGGGAAGTGGTGTTAGGTAAATTGAATGGATTAAAGGCCGATAAATCCCCAGGGCCCGATAGGCTGCATCCCAGAGTACTTAAGGAAGTAGCCCCAGAAATAGTGGATGCATTAGTGATAATTTCTCAATACTCTTCAGGTTCTGGAGTAGTTCCTGAGGATTGGAGGGTAGCTAATGTAACCCCATTTTGTACAAAGGGAGGGAGAGAGAAAATGGGGAATTACAGATGAACTAGTCTAACGTCGGTAGTGGGGGAAATGCTTGAGTCCGTTACTAAAGATGGGATAGCAGCACATTTGGAAAGTGGTGAAATCATTGGACAAAGTCAGCATGGATTTATGAAAGGTAAATCATGTCTGACGAATCATATAGCATTTTCTGAGGATGTAACTAGTAGAGTGGATATAGGAGAACCAGTGGATGTGATATATATGGACTTTCAGAAGGCTTTCAACAAGGTCCCACATAAGAGATTTGTATGCAAACTTAAAGCACACTGTATTGGGGTTCAGTATTGATGTGGATAGAGATCTGGCTGGCAGAGAGGAAGCAAAATGTAGGAGTAAACGGGTCCTTTTCAGAATGGCAGGAAGCAACTAGTGGGGTACCACAATGCTCAGTGCTGGGATGCTAGCTATTTACAATATATATTAATGATTTGGACAAAGGAATTGAATGCAACATTTCCAAGTTTGCGGATGACACGGAGTTGGGGGGCAGTGTTAGCTGTGAGGAGGATGCTAGGAGGCTGCAAGGTGACCTGGATAGGTTGGGCAAGTGGGCAAATGCATGGCAGATGCAATATAATGTGGATAAATGTGAGGTTATCCACTTTGGTGGCAAGAACAGGAAGACTATTATCTGAATGGTGGCCGATTATGAAAAGGGGAGATGCAACGAGACCTGGGTGTCATGATACACCAGTCATTGAAAGTAGGCATGCAGGTGCAGCAGGCAGTGAAGAAAGCGAATGGTATGTTAGCATTCATACCAGAAGTATTTGAGTATAGGAGCAGAGAGGTTCTACTGCAGTTGTACAGGGCCTTGGTGAGACCACACCTGGAGTATTGTGTACAGTTTTGGTCTCCTAATCTGAGGAAAGACATTCTTGCCATAGAGGAAGTTCAGAGAAGGTTCACCAGACTGATTCCTGGGATGGCAGGACTTTCATATGAAGAAAGACTGGATAGACTCGGCTTGTACTCGCTAGAATTGAGAGGATTGAGAATTTAGAGGATCTTATAGAAACTTACAAAATTCTTAAGGGGTTGGACAGGCTAGATGCAGGAAGATTGTTCCCGATGTTGGGGAAGTCCAGAACATGGGGGTCACAATTTAAGGATAAGAGGGAAGTCTTTGAGGACAGAGATGAGAAAAACATTTTTCACACAGAGAGTGGTGAATCTGTGGAATTCTCTGCCACAGAAGGTAGTTGAGGCCAGTTCATTGGCTATATTTAAGAGGGAGTTAGATGTGGCCCTTGTGGCTAAAGAGATCAGGGGGTATGGAGAGAAGGCAGGTACAAGGTACTGAGTTGGATGATCAGCCATGATCATATTAAATGGCGGTGCAGGCTGGAAGGGCCGAATGGCCTACTCCTGCACCTATTTTCTATGTGTCTATGTTTCCTTGCAACCAGCAGTTGTTAGTTGCTTCCAACAATCTTTCTGCTGAAATTTGAAATGTCAGACCAGGAGATACAGTAAGCTTTGCATGCAGGGTTCAAAATGTATAAGCGGCAGAGGGTCAAACAATGTACCCAAGGCACCAAATGAGTAACAGTTAATACATTGACAGAATCTTCTTCTGCACCAGCAAATACAGCCAGAAATATCTGACAAAGGTTTTTTTTTCATCTGCCAGCTGTCTTCATTGGAAAGCAATAATCAGTTTTCACAAACATCAATTATGAAAGCTCCTTATCGCTTTGCAAAGAAAATGAACTGGAGCTGTGTGTTATCTCAAGAAAAGTAGATTGAATCTTTATCATAACGCAGCAAAATGAGAATACTTCCAATGAGTCAAGGATTATTATCTTAACTTGCTTGTGGCATGTTTAAAATTCTAAATACAGAATGCGGTTCATTCTCAAACAAGCAAAAGTAGCAAGCTTTCTTCCACATGTTTTCATACAACTAAAACATTGATAAAACAGCTTCAATAGAATATAAAGGAAAAAAATGTAATGAGAGGAGATTGACAGGTTCTTGATTAGGAAGGGCAGCAAAGATAATGGGGAAAAAGGTGGGGGAATGGAGTTGAGAGAGAAAAATAGAGGAGCCATGTTCAAATGGCAGAGTAGACTCAATGGCCTCATTCTGCTGAAAGGTTCAAATTTATTTGTCACATGCACCATCAGGTGCAGTGAAATGAATTTACCATGCAGCGTTACAATTAAAAAAGGACACAATACACAACATAATTGAACACAGACATCCACCACAGCATTCATCACTGTGGTGGAAGGCAGTACAGTTGAGACAGTCCGCCCCCTCCTCATTCCTTGTTCACCCGTGGTCGGGCCTCCGTAGCCGCCGCTACGAACGGCCCGATGTTCAAGCTCTCTGGTCGGGATAGTCGGAGCAGGTCGAGCACACCCTGCAGCCCGGAGCTCCCAAATCGGCCACCTCCTTACCGGAGACCGCGGCTTCATGTTGTAGGTCACAGGCCAGCGGACAGAGCTCTTCTCCGGCAGCCCCCAGCAAGGGGACACCCCGCTCCGTGATCTTAAATTCCCCGCTTTGGGCCCCGACTCTGGGAAAGGCCGCAACAAACCAGCTGCAAGGCCGCGAGGAGGGGGGGGCAAAGAAGTGACAAGGAAGAAAGTTGCATCTCCATTGGGGTAGGTGCCTGAACAAAAGGTTTCCCCCTATTGCCCCCACCCCCCCCCCCCCCACCAAGACATTCAGAGAAACACTAATCGGCCTGTCCCACTTCGGATATTTTTCAGTCGCCTGAAAAACCGGCAACTGGAATGGCGACTGTCAGAGTGGAACACACACAAACACACATCACTTCCTTCACCAGCTCATTATGCAGGCGGGGGACAGGTCAAGCGGGGGTAGCACTGTCTGAGTGAAATTCACACGGTGCAAAGCCAATGTTATGTGATACAGACACACACCGCAATGAACAGGAAGGTTGGCGCTGTAATTAAGATGGCTAAAGCACTTTGTCTGGTAAGTTCTTTAAAAGAGGGGGGAGAGGGGGAGTGGGGGGGAGAAGGCGTGAAGACAACTTTTAGGAACCCAGAGATACACGGCTGTGAAGCTTGGCGGACATTAACATTACCGGTCGGTCATCCTTGGTTCTTAAAACTGCTGCTTACGGTTTTTTTTCCCAATGAGCCAATGTAATTCACCGGTCAGCACCGGCTACAACCTACGAGAAACTTCAACCTCCTGGTGACCCACCTATGGCACGAGAATTCTCGCTACTCTCCGTGGCAGCTTAATTCTGGTCGCCGCTAATTTTTCAACGTGTTGAAAAATTTGTGGCGACCATAATGAGGCCGCGACTAGTTCCTAGAATGTGGGAACTCCTCACGACCATGAAGACGACTCCCTAATGTCGACTTACATTAGATTGTTTACTGGAATGTACAATGGATCATCAAAGACTATTTAGACAAACATTTTAGGGGTGCTGGCACAAGATATCAATCTTGCAAAGTTTTTAAACATCACATTTATCTGAAAACAAATTACTGAAAATGAGCGTGATCAGCATTTCTGGGCATAGTTAATGCACTTTGATCAATTATAAATCATAGCACTCAGCTCAGTGTCTAAAACAGAGATTACCAAGTGTCCAGCGATGATAAGCAACCCACAAATGACTTTGTGGCTGTTATATTTTTGGATGAATTTGCACGTGAAAACCTGCAGGAGGTTGAAAACTGCTCAGTGCGAGTTAGAGCAGTCCATTGAGGAAACAAAAAGTGCAGCAAGATCAGAACACTTCAAGGATAAACTCCCAACTCAAAGTCATTTTTGTTAATAAAAAAACCATGCAGATTGAAGCCAGATCCCTGGCCAAACCTCAATCTGCCCCATGGATGCAGTTCTGATTGCACAACGTTCCCTTGGCAGTCCATGCCCAGTTGTACTCAGTCCCTTCACTCACAGATAAATCTACCTCACTATATGAAGCATCACTTCTGAAAGAGAGGAAGTATTGCACTGCATTTATCTTGCACTAAACGTGATTATCTACATCATGTATCTATACACTGTGGACAGCTCGATTGTAATCATGTATAGTCTTTCCGCTCACTGGTTAGCACACAACTAAAATCTTTTCACCGTACCTTGGTACATGACAATAAACTAAACTAATGTATGATTTGTGCACCTATTTGAAGACATTCCTACAATGTTTCAATTCTCAAGTTATCTTCTTCCCACTTGGATTGAATCTGCTCCTTCTACGCTAACAGGCCCTTTCAGAACACAATTCACTGCATTAACAAACTTTATATCATTAGTTGCTTTTAACTAATATCTTAACTCTGTCACCTCCAGTTCCCTGGCCTTCTGGCAATGGAAATGGTTTATGCTTTTTAGGTAATTCTAAAGACTTTGGAAGCAGAATGGCAGAAACATGTTGATGCACACGGAGAGAAGAGATGATTTAATATTTCAGACAGCTGCTCTGTCAGTGTGCAATTGCCATCAACCTCAAATATACCCAATGACTGGTTAAGTGATTCAAGGCTATTCTTTTAGTTTCAGAATGACAATATCTATAGATCATACCTTTTTGCTTCAAGGCTTGGATTGCTCAGAATAACGTCTGCCTTCAAGCAAAAGAAAAAGCATTTTTCTTCCCTAAACACACACAAATTGGACAATCGGCAACATTTCTTTGATGGGTTTGTTGGTCTGTGATTTCTGTAGGACCAGTTGCTATAGGGTTATTTCTGCTTTCAGACTGTTTATACCACATTAGGTGGGTTGAACCATTGCACGTGGGAAGTCAGTGGCACAGTTGGACAGCTGCTGTCTCACATAGCCAGAGATCGATCCTCAACACGGGTGCCATTGGTGTGGAGGGTGCAGATAGTGTTCTGAATGAGAGATGAGGGAACATTATGGTGTTTGGATGAACCCTAGTCAAGCCAAAGCATGTATTTGGGATGGGATGGTCAAGAACACGTTTGTCATGGATCTTAATGGTCATTACTGAAGCTCTGATCCCTGGTGAGTTCCACAATTGTCAATAAACCACTGACAATTGTCTGATGATTGCTGCTTCTGGGTGCTCAGAACATAGGCAACCAACACGCTTTGCAGCAAGTGAGGGGCCAATTGATGGAAATAATCACATTGATATTGTACCTGTCTTCACACTCCAAAACATCCCGCAGTCAGTTTGTGAATGTAGGAAATGTGAGAGCTGAGTTACAGGAATCAGAGCCATCAACTTTACAACAACCAGACAAGCAAGTTGTAAGTGTTGAGTGTGGATATAACTTGATGAGGACACCAGAGAAATCTCACCTGATCATCTCCATGAGTGTCTGCTCATTTGTCAATTTCCCAATCAGACATGTTCTCTCAAGCTGGCTGTGGTAGGGTTGAGGGTGGGGCAAGACCAGAGAAATAAGTTCTATGTGAATGCAGTGTTTTCCTATCACTATCTCCCGCTCTCTCTCTCTCTCACCGCATAGCTCATTGATTTTTCATGTTGTGAGCACTTTTAGAAGCAGCAACCATCACGGTGGAGAGGCAGTATGGAGGGCGGGGTTTGGCCAACAGAAAAGAAACCAAATCTGGTGTGGCACAGTGGTAGATTTTCATCTATCACCTTCAGATCCAGGTACGATCCTGAATATGGGTGCCCTGTTTGGAATTTCTACATTCTCCTTGTGTCCGCATGGATTTTCTCAAGGTGCTCCAGTTTCTTTCCATATTCCAAAGACGTATAGGTTTGTAGGTTAATTGCCTTTGGTAAAATTGTAAATTGTCCTTAGTGTACAGGATAGTACTGGTGTAAGGCGATCGCTGGTTGTCGTGGACTGGGTGGGCTGAGGGGCCTGTTTATGCGCTGCATCTCTAAATAAACAAACACTGATTAAACTAGGTATTTAATTAGCTAATGATGGTCATGCTGGATAACTACATTTTTACTGCACTGTTGACATGACCTTTTATATTCTCCCAATAAGCCAGAAATGTCTTCTGGCCAAAAGTTCCATTCGTAAAGATGGTGGTATGGAAATGTCTGAATGTCAGAAGGCTCCCCACTTTGTGCCCTGCATTACAATCGAACCCACAGCCCATTTATCACAGATCCTTTCCAATCTTGACTGTGGTCTTCTGCAAAGTATTTGGACTTTTCCCTCAAGAAGACTGTGTACGTACAGCCATTGTACAGTTGGGGGGGCGGGAAATCACACTCCAAAAACAATATCAATGGCTTTAATAGACAGCAAAACACCAGCAGCTGGAGACACTCAATGGGTCGGGTAGGATCTGTGGAGGGAAATGGACAGAAGACATATTGTATTGGAACCCATTCTTCAGACTGACAGAGGAAGGTCCTGTTCCTGAACATCGCCTGCCCATTGCCTTCCGCAGATGATACCCGTCTCTCTGAGTTCCTCCAGCAGTTTGTTGTTTTCTCAAGGTTCAACCATTTGCAGTCTGTTGCGTCTCAACTTAAATAACGGCAAGTATTCAACAAAAAACTCACTAGCATGTTTTGTGACTAAACCCAATGTTACGCAGTGCCCCACGCCACGTTTGGCACGGTTCACGTAACTTCACAGAACTGCGAGAGATTCCTCTACATTGCACATCAGATATGGTGAGAATAAAGTAATGGGCGGATTACAGAATGATGCCATTATGAGCAATAACACAAAACCTTTTTTTTTTGCAGAAGGCACTGCTCAAGTGGTTTTATAGAATTCCAACATTATTGAGATGATTCAAGTGTGAATGTCCTCGATATCTCAAAAAGTGAAATGTTAAATCAACTGGGGCAAAGACATTTCTACAGCCTGTGTAGAATAGACAATAAAACTTCACATTTCATGGTGCATCAGTATTCAATGATCTGCTCCTTCCCACATGTTTCATTTGATTGAGGGGAAACAGTTCAGCCACGGCCTTTGTCAAAGGGCAATTACTTGGCATTTTATTTTGATGCAACAAAACTATTACCATGAAATTAGATATTTGAAGATTCAGTGCCTTGTAAAGCACTTTCCAAGGAATAAAATCTTAATTAAAAGTACAAGGCATTAACAAAAAAAGTTATTGTCATACGTTTATGATTCAGAGGCACATTCACATGCTGAGGTACAGAGAAAGAAGAATATTTTGTTCAGTAGTTATAAATCCTTACAATTCTTCTCAACATGGTACTGCTGATAGAGTACATTGAAGGCTCGGATCAATGAATTTGCAGAAGATGTGGTGTTCAGATGAAAAGTGGATGAGGCACAGGATCAGACACTATTTCAGTGAGTTAGTGAAGCAGGATCAGAGGGGCGTGTAGCCTATTACTGCTTCTCTCTCTAATCAACTGTATCATTTGTCAACTTGCATTGCCTGAAAGAGCCTCATAGTCCACACAGTATGTCTGAAGCATTGGAAAATAGAGTCGTATTGCAAGCAAGCAAAGCAGACAAACTCTTCACCATAAGGATTGGACCAAAGAAGAGTGTTTTTTTTTCCCCCAGATGTTTTCTTTGAGTTGTAAATCTCCTTGGATAACATGGAACATAGAACAGTGTAGCAATGGAACAGCCCCTTCAGCTCACAATGTCTGTGCGTAAAACGATGTCAAGTTACAATAATCGCCACTGCCTGCACATGCGCTATATCCCTCCATATCCATGTGCCAAATTAAAAGCTGTTATTGCATCTGCCTTCACCACCACTCCTGGTTGGATGTTCCACGCTGTGTACAAATGTGTACAGCACATTTCCTTGAAGCTTTTCCACCCTCACCATATAGGTATGCCCTCTTGTCTTTGACATTTCCACCCTCGGAAAATCATTCTTACTCCCTACTCTATCTATGCCTCGCATAATTTTAAATACATAATTTTATGATTAATCAAATATCTTTGCTAACCCTTCATCAGTATCTCAATGTTTTATTGTGGTACCAAAGGAACTGCAGATGCTGGTTAATATCATAAACAAAATGCTGGACTAACTCAGTGGGTCAGGCAGCATCTTTGAAGAAAATGGATAAGTGACATTTTGGGTCAATATGAAGAATGGTCCCAATGTGAAACGTCACCTATCCATGTTCTACAGCAATGTTACATGACCCACCTAGTTACTCTAGCATTTCATGTCTATCTCAATGTTGTATGCCTGTCACCCCAAAGTCAACTGAACTCTAATAGTTTAATAGCTTAATGTCTTATCCAAAAAATAGAGACTAATTCAGGTACAGTACTCGGGATTTCACTTTAATGCTGTGCTTAGTTTATCTACAGGAAAATTTGGAACCCTTGACCTATAAAGGTCACATTTTTTAATCCAGAGAAGACAATTATCAGAGAGTCAAAAGTAAATAATTCACTGTCAAAGCCACAAGCAAAATACACATCAGCCAAAGAGGCTTAATTCAAGTACGTTCCAGCTTACTATATGAAAGGCATTCCTGCCCAATACAGCATTTTATTTATTCCTTATAAACTTCATCTGGCAAAAATCTCTCAGGTATTAACATTTTCAATTGACTGCATTTGGTGCATTTTGAAAGAATACGTTTCAGATTCCCTTGCGTGTTTATTTGAGAAAAAGCTTTGTAATATCATGCTAACTTCACCGGTTCCAATTTTAATATTATGCCAGTCATGCGCTGGATTCCCTGATGTGACAAAATAGGTTATCTGCATCTTTGATGGGACATAGCTTAAAATTTATTTTGCAACAAACACCATTCTGGAGACAGATTCAATACATAATTCAGACCAAGGTGGCAGCTCCCCAGATTATAAATGGAATATTAATTTCAGCTATTATAATTCATTTGGCAAAATGTTCGTCCAACAATCATTTTTGAGATTTTAAAGCGTGCTGCTTTTGTGGGATAAAGTAGATGATTTTAACGTGGAATTTAAAAATAACGTGAATGAAATGCGATGTTCAAGTACTGAAATAGTCAATTAATCACATGCAAAAATACCTCCTCAGGTCATAAAACTTACTAAACAAACACTCCAGGGATAATATATTTCAAACGAAATCAATATTCTTTGACCCACTGTTCTCCGCATGGATATCTTGCAAACATTAGGTTGTTAAATGTCCTACTGCAGTATTTTTTTAAACACCCATTTTTTTTTCTCCATATAATCTAATTAGGGCTGTTACATTTGAACGTCTTCAATTTGACTTCCTTTTGGACATTATTATAAGATGACTTAACGTAACAAAGATGACACTCCACTCAAAATATTATGACATTTAACATCTCAGTCATGTCAAATTCAAAATCAGCCGCAGATAATGTGGCAGCTAAATTATGAGGCATTCAGAATGTAGGGTCTCGAGCCAAAACTTCACATATTCTTTTCCTCCACAGATGCTGCCTGACCCGCTGAGTTACTCCAGCATTTTGTGTCTATAACCAGATCATGACACAGTCTCTGCCTGAATGTAACAAAAACCAGGACCACATTTAGTTAAGTGCCATTGAGCAGAGCAGTGTTGCAGCAGGTAGTGCCATTCCCTCACAGCTCCACTGGCCCAAGTTGGATCCTGTTCATCAGTACTAACCGAGTTTGCGCATTCTCTCTCTGACGGCACAGGTTTTGCCCTGGGTTGCTCCGATTTCCTCCTACGTCCTAAAATATATGTGGAAGAATCAAGAATTAATATGCAGGCAAGTGAAACAGGTTACGGGAAATAAGTGGAGAAATGGGGATCATGACCGAAGCCTCCTCGCGGCGATCCCCGGAAACGATGACACTATGTGATGCGTCAGGCGACCAATTCTGTCAACGTGCTGGACAACGACAGAAGCCACCAGCGAGCTACATTGTCTGATACACGAGCAAACGAGTGGAGAAATGCGATAGATAGTATTTTTGAGAACTGGAGAACACCAACAAGAGAAAATGAAAGAAAAATACGATAGAACTTTATTTATCCCAGGAGAGAAATTGATATGCCAACAGTAATAAAAAAAACAAAATACATGAAACATGAAATTAAAGTGATGGGTGGAAAGGATTGGGGATGTGCAAAGATTGGGGAGGAGGGAGAGGGGAGGGAAGGGGGAGAAGAAACTATGACGAGAAATATAAAACATACCGACACAGGTCGACCTTGTGTTTGTTCATTTTGCCACCACACTTAATGGAGGACTGTGATGGAATTCTCTCCACTTGTCAGAACAACTGCATCTTCAACACCACTCCAAGGACCAAGTCGTCTTCCTGATTGTGATACTACAAAATTCCAGTGCAGTAGACTTAATGAGCACCATCTGCAAAATGCAGTAACCTGCTAACTCCCTAATTTGTGGCCATGATCATCTAAAATAATAAGGGCAATTAAACATGCAAACACAACACCATTCATGTTCTCCAAGCCACACGGCACCTTGACTTGAGAATATGTTGTCGTTGTTTCATAATTGATGGGTGAAAGTAGCATTCAGGAGTACTTGACCCGAGCTAAACAACCTAAGGGGCACCTTTTTCTTTTACACACATAGGGTGGTGGGTGTATGAAAAAGTCACAAGTACGACCAGACTATTCGCTGATGATTGTTTGCTGTACCTTCCAATTAAGTCAGCTGATGATGAAGATGCTCTCCAAAAGGATCTCGATACTATGGTCGAGTGGTCACAACAATGGGGCATGCAGTTCAACCCTTCCAAATGTGAAACCATGCGTGTCACCAGAAAGAGGAATCCAGGCGTCACATCTTTCAACATACTTGGTGTCACACTTGAAGAATCCAAACAAACCAAGCATCTTGGCATCAAATTGCAGAATGATCTACGTTGGAATGGTCAGACTCATCATGCAACAGTGAAAGCAACAGGTGTCCTAAACTTCCTGAGGCACAACTTCCATCACTGTTCAGCTTCTGTCAAGGAGAAGCTGTATTTCACCCTCGTTAGACCTCATCTGGACTACGCAGTTGCAGCTTGGGACCCATACCCAGATAAAAACATTTCATCCATCGAATGTGTCCAAAGACAGGCCGCTCGATTTGTTACCAACACCTATGACAGAGAAGCGAGTGTCACCAAACTTCTGAATTCTCTGGGGTGGAACCCTCTCCAAGACAGACGTGAAGCTCACCGTTTGACCTGTTTTTACTAAATGTTAAATGGTCAGCTAGACATAGATCACAAGACCTACACCAACCCCAAACCAATTAGGAGCAGACGAGGGCATTCGATCCAATTTGTGGTCCCAGCCACAGACAGATGTGTACAGCAATTCATTCTTTCCATGCACTATTAAAGCATGGAATAATCTCCACCAAGCCACAGTTGCCCAGCCAGATGCAACTAAATTTAAAGTGGCACTTTCTTCCCAATAACCCTCTCTGGCTTAACCCCTCCCTTCACCACCTCCAGTTTAAATTCCAGTTGAAATATTTTGGAGGACCAAGTAACCAAGAACCAAGCTACCAGAGGAGGAGGTTGAGAAAGGTATCATCGCAACATTTAAGACATTTAGACAGGTACATGGATAGGACAGGTCAAGATGGATATGGGCCAAACGCGGGTAGGTGGGACTAGTGTAGACGGGATGTGTTGGTTGGTGTGGTCAGTTTGGGCTGAAGAGCCTGTTTCTATTCTGTGTAACTCTTTGTGGCCTGTGCTTCAACTGTCCCAAAAGATGATTCACTGTCACCTCCTTAAGGGAATTGAGGGATTGAAGAGAAAATGCTTTTACCATCAATGATACTTGCAGGTTGTGAATTAAAGCATACTGCGAAGGTAAGTGAGACCTCAACATCTACTTCTCCAAGTCAGTTCATACTCATGCAAACAAAACCTACGCTTGCAAAAACACAAAAATCAATATTATAATCCGCTGTGGAAAAACAAATCTTCCAAGGTATGGAAT
Organism: Raja brachyura; assembly: GCA_963514005.1. Next base: position 17,654,074 of record OY740806.1, on the reverse strand, counting down.
CTAGGAGAAAGTTATAAAATTGAGACACCTATGAAAGCAATTAAAATAATACTTCTCATACGGATCATGCTACGGTGCATGAACAAAGCTAATTGCATTGTTTCTCAAGATGAATTTTCCCAAGTGTGCACAATGGTAATACTGCATAGTTTGTGACTGTTTTCTTTAGCACTAACTGGAAAGAAGCTTTCCTCAAAGCACCTTTGTATGGACTTAGCACCAGATTAAATGAAATATTATTCATATAGAGCACAAACAAGCCAGATAGGAAGCCACAAACTGTAGATGCTGGAGTCTGAGCAAAAAACAGACTGCTCGAGGAAATTGTGTAGGAATAAATTGCAGATGCTGGTTTCAATCAAAGATTGACACAAAATGCTGGAGTATCCCAGCAGGACAGGAAGCATCTCTGGAGAGAAGGAATGGGTGACGTTTATGGTCGGAAGAATAGTCTCGACCCGAAAAGTCAACCATTCCTTCTCTCCAGCCTGTCCCGCTGAGTTACTCCAGCATTTTGTGTCTATGCTATGGAAATTCAATGGGTCAGTCAACATCTGTGGAAGATAATGGAAGTCAACGTTTCTGTTCAAGACCCCTCCATATGAATGTGTTCTTTATATAATGAAGTTTAACAAAAAACATTGATAACCAGTTTTCTTATTTAAAGTGCATGCAAAAAAGCAATATGAAGCTTCAGGCTAAAATCTGCAGCCAAGGACAGCACAGTGGCATAGCTGGTAGAGTCACTTCCTCACAGCACCAGAAATACAGATTCAATCTTGACCTTGGCTGCTGTCTGTGTGGAGTTTACACGTTTTCCCTGTGACAGCGTGGGTTTCCTCTGGGTGCTAATGCTTTCCTCCCACGTCTTGAAGACATGTGGGTTTGTAGGTTAATTGGCCTCTGTAGATTGCCCCCATTGTGTAGGGAATGGATGAGAATATAAAACACTGAACTAGTGCAATCAGGTGAGCGATGGTCGATGTGGACTAACTAGGTCCTTAAACTTAAAGTAAACAAGTTCAAATTACAAAATATACTTCTGATCACCATAAACAGTTCACTAGCTGCAAAGTGCTAGAATACCTAACGGGTTAAGCAGCATCTCTGGAGAACATGGATAGGTGATTTTTTTTTGGTGGGATGTTTCTGATGTGAAACATCGCCTATTCATGTTCTCCAGAGATGTTAGAGAAGTAAAGGTTCATACCGCTGGGGTGCAAACTGCCCAAGTGAAATATGCCCAAGCTGCTCCTCCAATTTACAGTGGGCCTCACTCTGGCCATGGAGGAGGCCCAGGACAGAAACTTTGGATTCAGAATGGGAGGGGGAGTTGAAGTGCTGAGCCACCGCGAGATTAGGTTGGTTATTGCGAACCGAGCGGAGATGTTGGGCGAAGCGATCACCAAGCCTACGCTTGGTCTCACCGATGTAGAGCAGCTGATACCTAGAGCAGCGGATGCAATAGATGAGGTTGGAGGAGGTGCAAGTGAACCTCTGTCGCACCTGAAAAGACTGCTTGGGTCCTTGAATGGAGTCAAGGGGAGGTAAAGCAAGGGCAAGGGAAAGTGCCAGAAGAGGGGGTGGTTTGGGTGGGAAGGCACAAATTGACCAGGGAGTTACGGAGGGAGCGGTCTCTGCGGAATACAGACAAGGGAGGAGATGGGAAGATGTGGCCAGTGGCGGGATCCCGTTGGAGGTTGCGAAAATGTTGGAGGATTATTTGTTGTATGTGACGGCTGGTAGGGTGGAAGGTGAGGACAAGGGGGACTCTGCTGTTGTTGCGAGTGGGGGGGATGGGGAGTGAGAGCAGAGTTACAGGGTATAGAAGAGACCCTGGTGAGAGCCTCATCTATAGTTTAAGAGGGAAACCCCAATTCTCTGAAGAATGAGGACATCTCCTATGCCCTGGTTTGGAACACCTCATCCTGGGTGCAGATGATGTGTAGACGGAGAACTTGGGAGTAGGGGATGGAGTCCTTACAGGAAGCAGGGTGGGAAGAAGTGTAGTCCAGATAGCCATGGGAGTCAGTGGGTTTATATTAGATGTCGGTCAGTAGTCTATCACCTGAGATGGAGATTTTACGGTGAAGGTTTTGAACTGAAAAAGTTGCGTTTCATTTGAACAACCGAATATATGTTTATGGTCCATTATCCTGGCACTTATGAGTTTGTTTGAAGTGCAGAAAAGGCACACATAAAGCAATGATAATGACAACAACCTTCAAAAGTCTTTAAAGGGAATCTCAAGAATGGTAAAATTTATACTTGATAAAAGGCATTTTATTTTCAGCAGTGACATCATTCAGCAGAGAAAGTTTGCCGAGTAAACAAAGTGAACATTTAATAATGTCAGTAACCTGGAGAACATTCACCCACTTTACACTCCTATGCTATGAAAGATGCTGCTCTTGTACCCATCACAGAAGATGGACATTATGACCCTGTCATTTTCTCCTTTGCAGTCTTTCATTCAGTGTCACTGAAGAGTGCATGCTTTCAGTACACAATGGAAATACATTTCTTCTGAGTGATGTGCAAAGTGAAACTGCAGAGCTATTTAGAACAAAGAGGTTTACAATTTAGTTACAACCCGCACACAGAGGAAATGCTCCCGTGGCGTTTCGCTAAACCTCTTAACCACTGGACCTTTAACAGTGTCTGAAATATGCCCAAAACAGCAAGAGAGAGTCTGCAAATGCTGGAGATATCAAAGCCTGCTGGAAATATCAAAACCATCTTGGATGAAAGTTCAGAGATCAATATCCTGGAAAATATAATAAAGACTTTACTGTCGACGCCCATCTGCCAGAATTAAAACTCACATCGTTGCTAAAGGTGTTGGCGGATAGGACAACTCATTTTGCTTTTCAAGTGCTGATTAGTCTGCTGTATGTTTTTAAATAGTCTTGATTTTGATAGCTAGAATAAAAGGCTTTCATCCATGTTAATTAATATGTACTTCTGAACCATGCAAAGAAACCAAATCTGCAGTTAAATGTTCATAGTGCTCATAATAATTGTAGCTTTCAGGTCAGAGAGAAACAGTCTTTGTTAGGTTTGGCATGATGGAAATAAAGAGGCTAAACTGGAAAGCAGTCCTGAACTACTATCCACCTCATTAGTGACCCTCGGACTATCTTTGATCAGGCGTTAACTTGCACTTAATGTTATTCCCTGATCATGTATATATACACACTGTAAATGGCTCGATTATTATCAAGTATTGTTTTTCCACTGACTGGTTAGCACACAACAAAAGCTTTTCGCTGTACCTCAGCACAGTGATAATAAACTAAACTGACTGAAACTGAACTGTGAAGCGTAGATAAGCTTCAAGTCCAGTAAATGGAGGCGTTGACTTGAACAGCTGATGTCCCTAACCACGTTGTCATGTTAATGCCAGTTTACAGTAATGCAGCATGCTCAGATCTCTGGTGGTGATGGACAATTAGATTTTCATGTTTATATATATTTTTTCCCCAAAGCTCCCACCCACATTTAACTTACTATTTTCTCAAATGTTACACAGGAGAATGATGGGAGTCCCCCCCCCCCCCCCCCCCCCAGTGAATGCAAAAGTTCAAAGGGAGTGTGGGAAACCAGGTAAGTTCAGAAAGAACAAAGGAACTGAGGAAAAGCAAACGAGTTGGTGAATGCACGAACTGGGATGCTGGTGAATAGGGAGTGAGGGAATTGGGGTGCTGGTGAGTATACAGGGTGCAAGGAAACTGGAGCTCTTATAAATGGCTGGGGAACATGGGAACCAAGACCACAGCTGGTGAATTGGGAACAGGGGAGTCAGGGCCTTGGCAAATTAAGGGGGAGTTTGGATAATAATATCCTCTTCATTATCCACAACACCCCCTATCTTGGTATCATCTGCATACTTACTAAATTGGATTAGTAAGTATGCAGATGATACCAAGATAGGGGGTGTTGTGGATAATGAAGAGGATTTCCAAAGTCCACAGAATGATTTAGGCCAGTTGGAAAAATGGGCTGAAAGATGGCAGATGGAGTTTAATGCTGATAAATGTGAGGTGCTACACCTTGACAGGACAAATCAAAATAGGACGTACATTGTAAACGGTAGGGAATTGAAGAATACAGTTGAACAGAGGGATCTGGGAATAACCATGCATAGTTCCTTGAAGGTGGAATCTCATATAGATAGGGTGGTAAAGAAAGCTTTTGGTATGCTAGCCTTTATAAATCAGAGCATTGAGTATAGAAGCTGGGATGTAATGTTAAAATTGTACAAGGCATTGGTGAGACCAAATCTGGAGTATGGTGTACAATTTTGGTCGCCCAATTATAGGAAGGATGTCAACAAAATAGAGAGGGTACAGAGGCGATTTACTAGAATGTTGCCTGGGTTTCAACAGCTAAGTTACAGAGATAGGTTGAATAAGTTAGGTCTTTATTCTCTGGAGCGCAGAAGGTTAAGGGGGGACTTGATAGAGGTCTTTAAAATGATGAGAGGGATAGACAGAGTTGATGTGGACAAGCTTTTCCCTTTGAGAATAGGGAAGATTCAAACAAGAGGACATGACTTTAGAATTAAGGGACAGAGGTTTAGGGGTAACATGAGGGGGAACTTCTTTACTCAGAGAGTGGTAGCGGTGTGGAATGAGCTTCCAGTGGAAGTGGTGGCGGCAGGTTCGTTGGTATCATTTAAAAATAAATTGGATAGGCATATGGATGAGGAGGGTATGGAGGGTTATGGTATGAGTGCAGGCAGGTGGGACTAAGGGAAAAAAGTTGTTCGGCACGGACTTGAAGGGCCGAGATGGCCTGTTTCCGTGCTGTAATTGTTATATGGTTATATGGTTGGGAACTGGGACCCCAGTAGTTGAATAGGAACAAGTGCCCCTTGTGAATGGATGAAAACATGAGAACCAAGACCAAAGGTGCTGAATGGAGATCAAAAGAATCAGGGCCTGGGCGGGTTAAAGGATTGGTCGGGAACTGAGGCCAGAGTAGATGAATGGGGAGTGCAGCAAGCATGGCATCAGTGCTGCCAACTCTCACGCTTTCGGCGTGAGACTCATGCCTTGGAGCTATTTCTCACTCCCTCACGCTCATGGCCGAGTTCTCACGCTGAGTTCAGTCCCTGCGCAGTTTGTCCCTTTGCGCCGTCTGCCAACGATCTGTACGGTCTGGGGAAGCGCATCGGTTGGCAGCTGTGAGTGACGTGGCGTCTCTTCACTCATCTGTGGTTGAATGTGCAGCTGCCGGCAACGTGAATCATCCGGAGATGGAACTAACCAGGTGAATCAGTTGTCAAACATGGGGGGGGGGGGAAACTCAGCAGGCTGGAGAAACTGAGCAGGTGCAGCAGCAACTAAGGAGCGAAGGAGATAGGCAACGTTTCAGGCCAAAACCCTTCTTCAGACAGGGTTCGGACTACGGGTACACGGCCCATAACCCGAAAAACCGCGTTTTTTTTCAATCCATTTTTGCAGAATTGGGGCAGGCGAGCTGACCTGGGAACTGCAGCCAGTCCCTGGGCATGCAGAATGGGCATGCCATTCACACTTCTTGCATGTCGCATGTAGTATCCATGCAGCATCCTCTGCATTATCCTTGCTGGAATTTAGAAGATTGAGGGGGGATCTTATAGAAACTTACAAAATTCTTAAGGGGTTGGACAAGCTAGATGCTGGAAGATTGTTCCCGATGTTGGGGGAGTCCAGAACAAGGGGTCACAGTCTAAGGATAAGGGGGAATCCCTTTAGGACCGAGATGAGGAAAACATTCTTTACACAGAGAGTGGTGAGTCTCTGGAATTCTCTGCCACAGAAGGTAGTTGAGGCCAGTTCATTGGCTATATTTAAGAGGGCGTTAGATGTGGCACTTGTGGCTAAAGGGATCGGGGGTATAGAGAGAAGGGAGGTACGGGATACTGAGTTGGATGATCAGCCGTGATCACATTGAATGGCGGTGCAGGCTCGAAGGGCCGAATGGCCTACTCCTGCACCTATTTTCTATGTTTCTATCATGCTCCTGTTTCTCCATTATCTCACTGCCTATCAGTGACCTCCTACCCTTGGAAGAGGGACTTGGGGAATCTCTCTGGGGTGCCGCTGCTTTGACATCAGCTTGTGCGAGGTACGTGGTGCTAGAACCTGCGGCGTGTGGGGCTTCCGGGAGTGTTCGTTATCGATCAGCTCGCGCTGCTCCGCGAGTTAACCTGACCAGAATGGATCCATCACTGAGGTTGCAACTCTTCTCTCAGCTCAGGTGAAATGCCGGCAGCAGCTCTGCTGGGTGATATGAGACTTGTTGCTTGAGCTGAGGATGTTACACATGTCTCAGCAAGGGAGCAGTCTTTTTTTTTTCGGCTGCTATTAACCTGTAGTTTCAGTTGGTTGATTTGCAAAGCTTTTTAATATGTTGAATGGGGCCCTTAATTGAACTACGGGAAGGAATGGCTGAGAAAGAGAGTCACTGCAAGGACCATAAACAGGAAGATGGGGTCAAGAGACTGTCTCACAGAACAAACACAACAGCATTTGGATGTCACATACAGAAACCTTATCAAATCGTGTTTCTCACAGAACGACAAGCTGATACTAAGAACACGAAAGGGATATTGGCCATTGTGCAGTCATGACTGACCATCCCCATTTTTGATGGATGGTCATTTGTTGAAACAACTAAAGATGGTCGGTCTCAGGGGACTGGCCTGAGGAACTCCTGTGGCAATATCCTGGGAATGGCATGTTTGACTTCCAACAACAACCATCTTCCTTCAAATGTGTTCAAATTCATGTCATAGGAGCAGAAGTAGGCTTCCCCGCCATCAATCATGGCTGATCTATCTTGCCCTCTCCATCTCAATCTCCTGCCTTCTCTGTGGCAATGAATTACGCAGATTCACCACCCTCTGACTAAAGAAATTCATCCTCAACTTTCTAAAGGTGCGTCTTTTAATTCTGAGGCCATACCTTCTGGTCCCAGACTCTCCCACGAGTGGAAACTTCCTCTCCTGTATCCCAGTCTTTCACTATCCGGTAGGTTTCAATGAGGTCCCCCCTCATCCTAAACTCCAATGAGTACAGGCCCAGTGCTGTCAAATGCTGACTGTTGGGTCTGACTCCGAACATTGTAGTTACTCAGGGCTGCCAACTCTCACGCTTTCAGCGTGAGAATCATGCCTTGGAGCAAATTCTCACGCCCATGACCGTTTGCACGCTAAGTTTGCACGCTGAGTTTAGTCCATGCGCCAGTTTGTCCCTTTGCGCCGCCTGCCAACGATCTGTGCGGTCTGGGGAAGCGCATCGGTTGACGGCTGTGAGTGACGTCGCGTCTCTTCTCTTCCGACAACAACCACCAGGTGATACAGTTGTCAAACATAGGGGGGGGGGGGGGGGGCCACAACTACCACAATGAGGCCAAACATCTAGGACAGGGTTCGGACTACGGGCACACGTAACCCGAAAAACCGCGTATTTATTTTCAATTTGTTTTCGCGGGCTATGGGCAGGCGAGCCGACCTGTGAACTGCGGCCAGTTCCTGGGCACGCAGAATGCCAACTTGATCATATGGACAAATTGGGCCAGCCATGTACATGTTGTATAACTGACTCTATGCAGATCTGAATGGGTTTAGAATTACCATTTAAGCAAAATTGCCTTCACTTTCCCCATTTTGATTCTCAAGATTAATATCCCTTTGCTCTGTTAACAGCATTAAAATACTTTAGAGAGTAGAGCCAGGAAAGGGAACATGTTATTTTTTTTTAGTTTGCTTTAATTGTTAGTTGAGTTTTTGTTGACTGCCATAATTTCTGACATAGTCTTAAAGTAACTTAACTGTTATAAAGCAGTAATAAATGATTTGTGTCCAAACAATTGGAACTTGCATAAAATGTTTGAATTATTAGCAAGGCTGCCAACTCTCACGCATTGAGCGTGAGACTCGCGCATTTCACAAAATTCTCATGCTCTCACGCCGATCACAAAATTATATAATGAGAATAGGACCCGTTTTGCTTAACAAATAGTGTAGGAAGGAATTGCAGATGCTGGTTTAAACTGAAGATAGACACTAAAAACTAGAAAAACTCAGCAGGACAGGCAGCATCTCTGGAGAGAAAGAATGGGTGATGTTTCGAGTCGAGACCTTCAGCCTGAAGAGGTTGAAAACCAGCCGTAAAACGCAATGACTGGACATATGTGTTATCCAACTAAGGGCAGAATTCAGAATCATGTGTTCATCTTTATTCTCGTGACACCATAATAAATATTACAGAAAAAATAATTTAATGGGGTGGCACGGTGGCGCAGCGGTAGAGTTGCTGCCCCACTACCACATGGGTTTCCTCTGGATATTCCGGTTTCTCCCATATCTGAAAGAAGTGCAGGTTTGCAGGTTAATTCGCTTCTTTAAATTGTCCCTGGCGTGATGGATAGAATTGGTGTAGGATAGATTGCTGGTTGGTGTGGACTTGGTGGGCGGAAGGGCCTGTTTCCATATATATTTTAACATATATATCTTAATTTCATTGAACCATATATGATTGAATATGTGGCATTATTTTGTCTTGTTTCTATATTCAAAGGATAAGGTTGAATCCGTCTGAAGAAGGGTTTCGTACCGAAACGTTGCCTATTTCCTTCGCTCCATAGATGCTGCCGCACCCGCTGAGTTCCTCCAGCAATTTTGTTTACCTTCGATTCTCCAACATCTGCAGTTCCTTCTTGAACAAGGTTGATTGATTTATTTGTGCAGAAGAGTGAAGTCTGACTTTTGCTTTGTTTCTGAGTATCTCTATATCTATATATGCATAACAGCATGAATATAATCTGATTTCCATACATGAATATAGTCATTCATGTGCTGTACCTGTTGAGCAGAGCCTGGGTCTATTGTGGAATGTAATTAGGAATGTAATTTAGCCTAAACTTATTCATACCTAATCCAATTTAAAGCATAAATGTTGCATCCAAGTATAAGTTAAAAAACTCGCTACAGTATGCACCAGATTGCACAATTTCAAGCTGAAAAATGTAAAAGCTCCTTAAATGGGGAACCCGCCTTCTCCTCTAAGCTAACACAAGACCTCAAGTTCCAGAACATGAGGCCATACCAGAACTCCCCAGTGACTTTTGACAACTAGCTAACTACCATACACTTTCTAAACATGATTTAAATAACTCTGATAGAGAGTTAATATATTCTAATTGCTTTTCAGTGTTGTCAAAAATATGTTAAAGTAATAAATAATTAAAAATTAAAAACACATTAAAATGTGGTGCAGCTGTAGAGTTGCTTCCTTACAGCGCCAGAGACCCAGGTTCGACCCTGACTATGGGTACTGTCTGTACACGGTTTGTACATTCTCCGTGACCTGCATGGGCTTTCTCTGGGTGCTCTAGTTCCCTCCCACAATCCAAAGACATACGGATTTGTAGATTCATTGGCTTTGGTAAAATTGTAAATTGTCCCGTGTGTGTGTACGTGCGCAGGATTGTGTTAGTATGAGGGTTGGTTAGCAGGGACGCATTGGGCCGAAGGGTCTGTTTCCATGCTGTATTGCTAAACTAAACCATAAAGCATTGACCATTTTCCAATGGGCTGGTGATCAATGGCTGATTGCATCTGGCCCCATGCTTCATGTCAGGGATATGTAAAGTCCCTTCAGTCGGACACTTCTCTGTAGCCAAGCTCAGGGGGACCAGTGGGCGATTAGACATCAGCTGCTGACGTTCACCCGGGTGATAGTCCGAGATGTCCTGACATGAGCACAGCTGCAAATTGATGGTTCTCATTGGGATTACACACCATCAGTCAGCACGATTAAGACAATTAAACCAGAATAATGTAGGCATATTAAGTCACCATTGGAAGACAAATCATTGAAACCAGTAAACATCTTTGCAAAATAATATGACACCTAAAATGTATTGCTTAGATTAATATTCCTACAAATTTAGTGAATTTATACCAATTAAACTGATAACATACATATTGTCCAATTTAAAGGCTACACAAAATTAAACTTTAAAGTATTAGACGGAAAACAAAATGCTAAATTTGGCACAAACTGACTACATGCATGATGAATATGAATTCAATGCTTGGAGACTTTATTTGGTTTATAACGAGACAGTATCAAATTATACGGTTGAAACAAAAGATGCTATTTATAAAGGCCATTTATGCAATGTTCTCGAGTTAGGAGGCATTGAGCTGGTGACATTAAAGGGACAAGTGAACACAGAAATATCCTCACTAATCCTGCACAGGAACTCTTACACATTTCAGTACATGGAGTTGATTATACACTGAGTAAATCCACAATGGCTTAATAGAGGTGATGTGAGCTGCCCTTTTTGCAGTGTAGGAAGGACTGTTACAGCACAGCTTACAGAAAGGGAAATGTGCTTTGGGGAAAGTCTTATTTAGCCCAATGACAAATGTGAAGGCTGTAACAAGGACATACAGTACCTCTGATTAGTTTCAATGAGAGATTACTGGTTTATGGAAGGGGTTGGCAGATAATAGCTTATCCAGTTTACTCCCAAAGAACACAACAAATCGGTTCACTAGCACAGGTTAATTTGTCACTGGCAATTGTTTTTACAGGAAAGCCATTGTTTGAATTTTCATTACATTGATAAATTAGATTAGTTGCATCATCAAACTAAAAGGTGAAAATCGCGACCAGCCTGTTTATACAGTTTGCGGTGAATATATCTTCTGAAAACAAGATTGTGGTATTGTTGAGATAGGCATCACTAAACTTGACTATTTATGAATAGGAAGATTTGTAATTAGTTTTTTAGAAACTGATATCAGTGACTGAAATGTCATTTTGAACATCGAATCAGATAAATCTGAACAGCCATTAGCCGCTGAATCGTTCTAAACCTCCCCCCATACATCAACTTGAGCAGTACCAGACTCTGAATTATCAGATTATGCATCGCTGCAAGGTCAGATATTCTAGAAAAACAAATTATCCATAATTGACTTTTTTTTTTAAATCTAAAATGCTTAATTCAGTTTGGTTAAGTAAAACATCTGAATTCAGTGAGAAATGGGTTGATGAAATTAACGTAGAAACAAAGAACTGCAGATGCTGGTTAATGCACAAAATACAACACAAAGTGCTGGAGGAACTCAGCAGGTCAGACCGCATCTCTGGAGAACACAGATCTCGGCTGATGTTTCAGGTTGAGACCATTCTTCAGACCAGCAAATCTGAAGACTCCTTCAGTCTCGACCGAAAATGTCAGCTCTCCAAGTTCTCCAGAGACATTGCCTGTCCAGCTGAGTTGCTCCTGCACTTTGTGTCCTTTTAACAAGATTAATGGCTTTTTTTCAACCCGCATTGGATACCAAATCACAATATTATTGTGAGGAGATACTGCATGTGGTGTGCAAGTCTCCAAAAGGGTTAAAGGAGGTGATTACATCTTACAGATCATGCATCATGAAAATGTCCAGATCGTGCTACATGACATAGTCCACTGTCGCAGAGACACTCGAGGATTTAAGATCTTGCTACATGATAAACACTAGATGCAAGACCAAATGGATTGAAGAATTATCTTATTGCAAAATTTATAAATAGTCAGACCAAAAACCTTCAAGCTCTCAATGCTGTTACACTGACATTTCTGCTTAGATACAGAGCTCTGAAATGACAAACACATTTAGGTTGCTGTTACACGTGGCCAAGCTTTCAGTCTAGTCGTGCAGATGAGCAGCTTGCAGGCTGACACATGGAACTGCAGATGCTGGTTTACATAAAAGATACAAAGTGCTGGAGTAATTCAGTGGGTCAGGCGGCACCTCTTGAGAACATGGACAGTTGATGTTTTGGGCCAGGAACCTTCTTCAGTCTGATTGTGGTGGGAGAGAAGGAAAGCAGGAAGAGAGGGGGGAGGGACAGGACAAAGCCTGGTAAAGAACAGGATAGAAGAGGTATCTTCACCTCTTCCATCCTTATCTTACACTTCTTTGTTTTTCTTCTCCGGCCTTTGTCCTCCCATATGCCCATCATTACTCTTTTCATCTGTATCCACCTATCACTTGCCAGATCAAAACTCTTTGGAGCCAGGGATTGTTGTAAAGGAATGTATTAATGGTAAAAGGTGATAAATGTTCAGAGTCTATCATCTGGAGAGAAGGCTAATGTTTAATTCCAATGCCGACAAAAATAAATTTAATTAAATTAAAGAAAGAGGCAGAACAGAGAAATGCATTGCCTCGTTATTTCCTTCTGAATGCATTTCATATAAAATTAATGATTTATAATATAACCATATAACAATTACAGCACGGAAACAGGCCATCTCGGCCCTTCAAGTCCATGCCGAACAACTTTTTTCCCTTAGTCCCACCTGCCTGCACTCATACCATAACCCTCCATATGCCTATCCAATTTATTTTTAAATGATACCAACGAACCTGCCGCCACCACTTCCACTGGAAGCTCATTCCACACCGCTACCACTCTCTGAGTAAAGAAGTTCCCCCTCATGTTACCCCTAAACCTCTGTCCCTTAATTCTAAAGTCATGTCCTCTTGTTTGAATCTTCCCTATTCTCATAGGGAAAAGCTTGTCCACATCAACTCTGTCTATCCCTCTCATCATTTTAAAGACCTCTATCAAGTCCCCCCTTAACCTTCTGCGCTCCAGAGAATAAAGATGTAACTTATTCAACCTATCTCTGTAACTTAGCTGTTGAAACCCAGGCAACATTCTAGTAAATCTCCTCTGTACCCTCTCTATTTTGTTGACATCCTTCCTATAATTGGGCGACCAAAATTGTACACCATACTCCAGATTTGGTCTCACCAATGCCTTGTACAATTTTAACATTACATCCCAGCTTCTATACTCAATGCTCTGATTTATAAAGGCTAGCATACCAAAAGCTTTCTTTACCACCCTATCTATATGAGATTCCACCTTCAAGGAACTATGCATGGTTATTCCCAGATCCCTCTGTTCAGCTGTATTCTTCAATTCCCTACCGTTTACCATGTACGTCCTATTTTGATTTGTCCTGCCAAGGTGTAGCACCTCACATTTATCAGCATTAAACTCCATCTGCCATCTTTCAGCCCATTTTTCCAACTGGCCTAAATCACTCTGTAGACTTTGGAAATCCTCTTCATTATCCACAACACCCCATATCTTGGTATCATCTGCATACTTACTAATCCAATTTACCACCCCTTCATCCAGATCATTGATGTACATGACAAACAACAAAGGACCCAACACAGATCCCTGAGACACCCCACTAGTCACCTGCCTCCAACCCGACAAACAGCCATCCACCATTACCCTCTGGCTTCTCCCATTCAGCCACTGTTGAATCCATCTTGCTATTCCTGCATTTATACCCAACAGTTGAACCTTCTTAATCAACCTTCCATGAGGAACCTTGTCAAAGGCCTTACTGAAGTCCATATAGACAACATCCACAACCCTCGTCAATTTCCCTAGTAACCTGTTCAAAAAATTCAAGAAGATTAGTCAAACATAACCTTCCAGGCATAAATCCATGTTGACTGTTCCTAATTAGACCCTCTTTATCCAGATACTTATATATATTATCTCTAAGTATCTTTTCCATTAATTTGCCCACCACTGAAGTCAAACTAACCGGTCTATGATTGCTAGGTTTACTTTTAGAACCCTTTTTAAACAATGGAACAACATGCGCAGTACGCCAATCCTCGGGGACTATTCCCGTTTCAAATGACATTTGAAATATTTCTGTCATAGCCCCGGCTATTTCTACACTAACTTCCCTCAATATCCTAGGGAATATCCTGTCAGGACCTGGAGACTTATCCACTTTTATATTTTTCAAAAGTGTCAGTACTTCTTTTACTTTGAAACTCATAGTATCCATAGCTACTCTGCTAGTTTCCCTTACCTCACATAATTCAATATCCTTCTCCTTGGTGAATACCGAAGAAAAGAAATTGTTCAATATCTCCCCATCTCTTTTGGCATCTCTCATATCTTCTTTTAGCTTTTCTAATTTCTTTCTTAAGGTTCTTTTTACATTCCTTATACTCCTCAAGCACCTCATTTACTTCATGCTGCCTATAATTATTGTAGATCTCCCTCTTTTTCCGAACAAGATGTCCAATTTCCCTTGAAAACCAGGGCTCTTTCCAATTTTTACTGGTTCCTTTCAACCGAACAGGAACATAAAGATTCTGTACTCTTAAAATGTCCCCTTTAAATGTCCTCCATTTCTCCTCTACATCTTTCCCATAAAACAAAATGTCCCAATTCACTCCTTTTAAATCATCTCGCATCTCGTTAAAGTTAGCCTTTCTCCAATCAAAAATCTCAACCCTAGCCCAGTTCTGTCCTTCTCCATAATTATATTGAAACTAATGGTATTGTGATCACTGGACCTGAAGTGCTCCCCAACGCATACCTCCGCCACCTGTCCCGTCTCATTTCCTAACAGGAGGTCCAGCACTGCCCCTCCTCTAGTAGGCACCTCTATGTATTGCTGCAAAAAACTATCCTGCACACATTTTACAAACTCCAAGCCATCCAGCCCATTTACAGAATGTGTTTCCCAGTCTATGTGTGGAAAGTTGAAATCTCCCACAATCACTACCTTGTGCTTACTACTAATATCTGCTATCTCTTTACATATTTGCTCTTCAAATTCTCGTTCCCCATTTGGCGGTCTATAATATACCCCTATAAGTGTTGCTACCCCTTTCCCACTTCTCAGTTCCACCCAAATAGCCTCCCTAGATGAGCCCTCCAATCTATCCTGCCAAAGCACTGCTGTAATATCTTCCCTGACTCGCAATGCAACACCTCCACCTCTTGCCCCTCCAATTCTATCAAACCTGAAGCAACGAAATCCTGGAATATTTAGTTTCCAATCATAGCCCTCCTGCAACCATGTTTCACTGATCGCCACAACATCATACTTCCAGGTGTCTATCCAGACTCTAAGCTCATCCACCTTTCTTACAATGCTCCTAGCATTAAAATATGCACATTTAAGAAACCCCCCATCTCTTATTCTCTGTTTATTTCCTTTTTTTCCCTTTCTCCTCTTGTGTCTGAGTGCTTCCCTTTTTTCTGCTTCCTGCCTCCTATTCTGTCTACTAGCTTTTGCTATTTGCATCCCTCGCCCCAACCATTCTAGTTTAAAGTCTCCCCAGTGGCCTTTGCAAATTTCCCCGCCAGGATATTGGTCCCCCTCGGGTTCAAGTGCAACCCATCCTTTCTGTACAGGTCCCACCTACCCCAAAAGAAGTCCCAATGATCCAGAAACTTGAATCCCTGCCCTCTGCACCAGTCTTTCAGCCAAGCATTTATCCTCCACCTTGCTCCATTTCTACTCTCACTGTCACGTGGCACAGGCAGTAATCCTGAGATTGTTACCTTTTTGGTCCTTTTCCTCAACTCTCCTCCCAAGTCCTTAAATCCTCCCTTCAGGACCTCTTCCCTTTTTTTACCTATGTCATTGGTACCTATATGTACCACGACCTCAGGCTCCTCTCCCTCTAATTTGAGGATATCTTGGACACGTCTAGACACGTCCAAGACCTTGGCACCAGGGAGGCAGACCACCATCCTGGTCTCCCGACTGCGTCCACAGAATCGCCTATCCGACCCCCTAACAATAGAGTCCCCAATTACTATTGCCCTCTTTTTTTCCCTACCTTTCGGAGCAACAGGGCCGGTCTCTGTGCTGAAGGCCCATCCGCTGTCGCTACCCCCGGGTAGGCTGTCACCCCCATCTGTACTCAAACAGGAGTACTTATTTGCCAGGTATACCGACATTGGAGTACTCACTCGTTCATGCCTCTGCCCCTTGCCCTTCCTTAGCGTGACCCACATGTTTCTCTCCTGTGGTTTTGGAGTAACCACCTCCCTATAACTCTCCTCTATCACCTTTTCACTCTCCCTGACCAGGCAGAGGTCATCGAGCTGCTGCTCCAGGATCCTAATACGGTCCCTTAGGAGCCCCATCTCTCTGCACCTGATGCAGATGTGGACGTCAAGAGGGCCATCCAACACCATGACCTCCCACATCTGACATGCTGTACAGTACACTGCTCTGGCTGACATTCTCTCGCCTTACCCTGGATTCGATACCAGTATAATATAATGGAAACTGATGTGAGAAATCAGCAGGTATCTGACTCAAACAGCTGCTCCCTCTTGACCTTTAACCTACACCTTTATTATACAAACCAAAAGCACTGTACCTTTACTAACCCCCTGTACCTTCACTAACCCCCTGTACCTTTACTAACCCCCTGTACCTTTACTAACCCCCTGTACCTTTACTAACCCACTTTACCATTAACCAGAAAGCAGAAATATGACTTCCAGTGGCGCCATGTTCTGAGAGGGAATCGCGCCAGATCAGCTCCGCAAAAATCTGCAAAAAAAACGGGGTAAAGGGGACTGCTAACAGTACTTACCGCAGGAGAACGACTTTGAACGGCTCCGGGTGCGATTGCAAGGTGCGTGACGTCATTAGGCGCGCGACTCCAGTAAGAAATTTAAAATGCATCGCTCCCCCCACTTCAAAAAAAGTTGTAAAAAGGGAGGTAGGCCTCACCGGAGCCTCGGGCTCAAGTTTGGCTGCCTCCCAGGAAGAGATCTCACTGAAGAAAAGTGAAATGGAGGAACTTAAAAACTCCATGTTAGGTGAGATGAAGAAACTGCTGAAAGAAATGAAGAAGGAATATAAAGATGAAATAAAAACTTTAAGAGCAGATACCCTGGTGTTTCATGAAAGAATTAAAGATGAATTAACAAAAGAAGTCATAACGACGGTAAAGATCATGATGAATGAATGGAAAGTAAAGGCGGACGCTGAGTTTCAAACCCAAATGGCTGAGGTAAACGACAAGGTTGCTGGAATGGAAAAGATATTGGATGCGAAGATAGATCCTATTCTAATCTCACTCGACCAACAAAATGATGCAATTAAAGAACTGACTGAACTTGCTGTATCAAGTACTAAGGAGAGAAGCTACGCGCCGAGAATAAACGCCTCTCAGAGCTACTATGCAAAATAAATGAGAAATGTATTGATTTGGAGGGACGACAAAGACGTAAGAATTTGCGTATAGTAGGATTGAGCGAGGGTCGTGAAGGAAATCAAGACCCGCGAAAATTTGCTGCAAAACTCCTAAAGGACATTCTGAATTTGGATCACGAACCCCTGTTGGGCCGTGCGCACAGGGCTTTAAGACGGGCCCCTGGGAGAGGTGCACCACCAAGACAAATGATTGTAAAGGTGGCTTATGATCACGTCTTCGAAGAAATGATGAAGATAATAATAAGAAAGAGAAATCTGAAATACGAGGGAGACAACATCAGTATTTTCAGAGATTACCCAGCGGAAGTGGCTAAGAGAAGATCTTTATTCACAGAAACAAGAGGCATTCCGAGGAATATAAAGGATACAAAGGATCTTAGATATGGCTTGATGTACCCAGCAACATTGAGAGTAACCTACAATAACAAGGAATACGGTTTCGTTAAGCATACTGAAGCACTGGAATTCGCTCGAGACATACAGAAGAAGGCAGAAGAGGAAGCGGAAGAAGAAGCACTGGAGGAAGAAGAAGATGACTGAACTTTTATCACCGGCCTGCGGTTATGAATTACTCATTGAGAAAGAGGAGGAATAATGGACACGGTTGTAGTTTTGTATTAAATAATAAAATTTCAATTATTCCCCTAACATAGTATTACTTATTATAATATTAATTATAATAGAAACTAGTAACTAGAAACTAGTAATATGAATAATAGAAATAACTACTAAGTATATAAAGTTAATACCCCACCCCAATATACACAGTATCCTACATAGGAGCTGGAACAATTAACATCTTTTAAAAAAAAAACGGAAGTCAATAGATTAATAGCCATGCTAGTGTGGCTTCCACTAATGCACACTACACAATATACAAGTGTAGTTTCTTTTTTTTCTGGGCACCCTATTAACACCCTTTACTCTTTTTTTATTTACATTTTTAATTATTTTTTATATATCAAATATTTGATCTTATATTATATATTATATGAATGTAGTTACGATCGATATTGTATAATTAGTTTAAGAAGACATGTATATGGATTAATGAGGATAGTAATTTTCATCAAATGGATGTTTGGGTATAATGTTGAGCTGGAGGAGTCGAGAAGGCTACTCCAAAAAAAGCCACCCTAACAGTAAAATGCAAGACATGAATGTGAAGACTGGGGGTGATGGAATTACCTTCTGTAGTTGGAATGTTAAGGGAATTAATGAACCAATTAAAAGGGGAAAGGTGTTAGCTCAGTTGAACAGATTGAAATCAGATGTTACTTTCCTTCAAGAGACTCATCTCAAAAAAGATGCTCAACATAGATTAACAGCTAAATGGATTTCAAAGGTGTATCACTCTTCATTTATACATAAATCTAGAGGAGTTGCAATAATTATTCGTAAAGGTATACCTTTTAAACAAAGTTCTATAATAGAGGATAAAGAGGGTAGATATGTAATAATTACAGGGGAATTATATTCAAAAAAAGTAATTCTTATGAATATATATGCCCCTAATTTTGATAACCCATTACTTTTTAAGAAAATATTTAATAATATTCCTATATCCACTCAATATAATTTAATAATTGGGGGTGATTTAAATTGTACTTTAGATAACTATCTAGACAGATCTTCTACAAAAAGGAAAGCTGCCTCCAAGTCAAGTAAACTTATAAATTCTTTTATTAACACATCTAATGTTAAGGATATTTGGAGATTAGATAATCCATCCGGACGAGAATATTCCTTTTTCTCGCCCGTATTTGGAACTTACTCGAGGATAGATTATTTTCTAATAGATTCAAAACTACTTCCTTTCACGTATGATGCAAAATATCACAATATTATTATTTCAGATCATGCGCCACTAACATTCAAGATAAAATTAAAAGATATATTTAACAAAACTACTACTTGGAGATTTAATCCCCAGATTTTAAAGGACAAGGACTGTTGTAATCATGTGGTGGAACAGATTAAATTATTTTTTGAAACTAATGACAAACCTGAGATTTCACCATTGCTACTTTGGGATACATTTAAAGCATTTATGCATGGTGCAATAATATCAGCACAAGCATATTTCAATAAAGAAAATCGAAAGATGGAACAAAAGTTAGAAAAGGAGATAAAACAACTAGATAGTGAAAATATAAAACATCCTTCTAAAGAGTTAAGTAATAAAATTGCAATATTAAAATATAGACTAAATAAAATATATTCTGACCAAGTCATTAAACTTTTTCAACAAACCAAACAAGTGCATTTTGAATTTGGAGACAAACCACAAAAATTAACTTAGAAAATTAGATGATGAAAAAATGATACATAGAATTAGATCTGCACATGGAAATATATTGACTATACCAAAAGACATTAATGACAGATTTCTACAATATTAACAAAATCTTTATTTATCGAAATTAACAGGTCAAACAGATGGAATGGAAACATTCCTACAAGAATGTCAAATTAATAGTTTAGATCAGAAAGGTAGACACTTGTTAAATGCTGAAATATCAGTAAAAGATATTGAAGAATCAATTGGTTCGTTAAAGAATGGAAAAGCTGCGGGCCCCGATGGTCTGAGTGCAGAATTTTATAAAAAATTTCAAGATCTGATTTCCCCAAGATTACATACAGTGTATAGATATGCATATGAACAAGGAAAATTACCAGAATCTTTAAATGAATCCACAATTACACTCATTCCTAAGGTAGACAAGGATTTGGAAGATCCTGGATCATATAGAGCGATTGCCCTTCTAAGTACAGACCAAAACATATTAACTAAAGTTTTATCTCGGAGATTAAGTCTGGTGATCTCTAAATTAATACATTATGATCAAACAGGTTTTATTCCAAAACGCTATTCATCCCATAATCTTAGACGCTTGTTTAATATTATATATTCAAAAAGAGTATGGGACACGGAATTAGCGGTTATATCGTTAGACGCAGAAAAAGCATTCGATTAGGTGGAATGGTTATATTTATTTAATATAATGGAAAAGTTTCAATTGGGGGATAGATTTTGTAAATGGGTAAGAATTCTATATTTGAATCCTACTGCAAGAATTTTAACTAATCAAATACTATCAGCTAAATTTAAGCTCTCTAGGGGATGCAGGCAGGGATGTCCGTTATCGCCTTTATTATTTGCTTTGGTGATAGAGCCTTTGGCGGAAAGAATTAGATCTGAACCTGAAATATATGGTTATAATACTGATACAACAACTAATAAAATATCTTTATATGCAGATGATGTTTTGATTTATATTACAAAACCGGAAATTAGTATTCCTAAGCTGTTTAATGTTATAAATAAATTTAGCACATTTTCTGGATATAGGATTAATTGGAACAAAAGTGATATTATGCCTATAACTGGAATAAATTTAAATATACTACAACAATATCCACTAAAAATAGTTACAGACAAATTTAAATATTTAGGAATTAATGTATCTAAATCCTATAACTCATTAATTAAATCTAATTATCCTCAACTATTAGATAAACTTAGAAAAAATATTTTATATTGGAAAACACTTCCTATATCTATGATTGGTAGAATAAATGCTATAAAGATGGTTTTTCTACCACAATTGTTATATTTGTTTCAGGCTATTCCTTTTTTTCTCCCGAAAACCTTTTTTTAAAAAATTGATAATATTGTTAATAGTTTTATCTGGGACTATAAAAATCATAGAATAAGTAAAAAACATTTATGTAAATCTAAGATAAATGGAGGATTAGCACTCCCAAATTTCTTATATTATTTCTGGGCAGTCCAGATTAAGAATATTAATTTCTGGTGGGTAAATATGGATCATGAACCAATGTGGTTAAAGATGGAAAAGGAAGACTGTTTACCTTTTAACGTAGGTTCGATTCTCTTTGCCCCAAAGGAAGTACAAAAAAAAATTTATAGGGACAACCCTATAATTTATAATAATAGACGCATTTGGAAACAAATAGTTAAGACTTTACATATAGATAATCTTTCACTTAGACTACCAATTATGACTAACCCATTATTTAAACCCTCTACATTAGATGGGGGGTTTAGACATTGGGACAATTTAGGAATTAAAAGGATAGAGCACCTTTATAGAAAAGGAAAATTTCTTTTATTTCAGGAGTTACAAGATATCTACGGATTGTCTTCACAACACTTGTTTAGGTACTTACAAATTAGAGATTATATTAAATCTAATACACAAGATTATAAAAATAAAGAACCAGGATTATTAGATGAACTGTTTAACTTGCACCCAAATACAGAAAAATTAATAGCTTATATATATATATTATTTTGGATAAGGAGAATCCAATAACTGAAACATATCGTCAAGCATGGGAAAATGAAATTGGATTATCTATAACAAAAGAAAATTGGGAAGAAAGTTTACAACGAATACATCGGTGTTCGTTAAATGCTAGACATACATTGATACAATTTAAAGTATTATATAGATTACATTATTCGAAAACTAAATTAAATAGTATCTTTCCCAATCTCTCCTCTATTTGTGATAAATGTAAGAATTTAGAAGCAAATTTAATACATAGTTTTGTTACATGCCCCAAATTGAATTATTACTGGACAGAAATTTTTAAAGTTATTTCTGAAGTTCTTAAAGTTAGATTGGACCCTGACCCAAAGTTAATAATATTAGGAATTCCGGATTCAAATTTGGTACTTACAGTAAATCAAAGAAATTTCTTTCATTACTGTTTGATATTAGGGAAAAAAATCATACTGAAATTTTGGAAGGGAACATTATCCCCCACAATTAAAATGTGGGCAGCAGAGATGTTGGAGACGTTACATTTGGAAAGAATTAGATTTGTCCTATTGGACAAATATAATTCCTTCGAACAGATATGGTCTCCATTTATCAGTATTTAGAGAAGTAGCTGTTCTTGGCATCACGGCTCGACGGGTACCCTACGGGATTTGAGGAAAATAATTTATTTTCATACTAGGATTAATATGCATCTCTATTGATATTATTATTTGTAATAGTTTTATTTACAATATATTTTGTTGTTTTTCATTTATATATATAATATTTTTTCACCTTTTTGTTTGTGGTTTTTGTTTTTTTTCTCTCTTCTTTTTTTTTCCTTTTTTCTTATATATAATCAAATTATTATTTAATCACATCTTTATTGATTTATAACTGCTCTATTCTTTTTCTATCTTTATTTCCAAAAAAATAGAAGATAATAATTATCAACGTGTTATTTGTATAAATATTGAATTAAGCTGATGTTCGTAAATTTGTTTTAAACATTGTAAACTGGTTACTTCTAATAAAAAAATATTTTTAAAAAAAAGCAGAAATACTAACCAGAGGTTCCACCCAATCAGCTGCTTCCTCGAGTCTGCTTCCACCAATCAGCGGCTTCCACCAGAAACCTCCCTATTCAGTATGGAATGTTCCGGATTTAAGTAAAAACAAGCCCCTGACCCTCCTCCACTCGCTCCAACGGTCACGGGCCTCTGCCTGAACAAGCCCCGCGCTGGATTTATGTACTCACCGCTCCTGACCCTCCTCCACTCGCTCCCAGAGTATAGAGTATAAATAAACCAGGGCTGACAATTCCCCCCCCCCCCCCCCCCCCCTCAAAAGGTCCCACAGTTCAGATGAACAATC
Source organism: Raja brachyura (assembly GCA_963514005.1). The sequence goes on along the minus strand of OY740806.1, from coordinate 17,631,332 downwards.
AGATCTATACTGATGCATGTTCCTCCTTTTTGTTACCTTGGAAGAACAAGGTCATAAGACATATGTAAATGTCAAAGACCATTTGACTCAGCTATCCATTTCTTAAATGCTTCCTGCCGCCCAGTGTTGTACACATTTTGTATATGAAAGAGTAAAAGCACAAGAGGAATGACTTTGTTGGGAGCTATCAGATATCAAGATGCCTCTAAGTATTCGCAGACAATAGAGCCACTTGGAAATTCAGTTTTGCAGCATTGGCAAAAAATAACATGTCAGCAAATGCCATACAAAGTCCAACAAACAAGTGAAGTGAATGAATACAAGGCATGAAAAATCACAAGCATACAGAAATATCTAACTGTGTCTCCATTTAATATTGTATCCATAGGATATTATCTCCAGACAATAAGACAGCAACGCCACTGAGATATGAATCTAGTTCAAATTTTTGTCAATTGCCATGCACTTCTAACACAAACACCATGAGCTAACCAAACTACAATAAAGGACAGAACTGTTTTTATTCACAGTTCAATAAAAGCTTCTGGAGAGAAAAGTGAGACTCAAAATCAAAATCTATGGAATGTTGAGGAGACTAGAAGGACAGGCTTCAATGTGCAGTCTGGCTTTGCCTAACTGTTCCTGCGTGTTCTAGTGTCTTTAATATGCTTAATAAATATGATTTTATAAATGTGTCAGTGACATTTATTGCAGAATGAAAATCAAAGAGGCACTAATTTTCAATTTATTGGCAAGCTGTCTAATATGGACTCCTTTTTCCAGGTTGCAGATTACAATGCCAACCATCCAATGGACTAGTGCCAAGATTAAATGTCACTAAAAGGTAATCACTCCAAAGCTGTCAACATCAGTGAGATATTAGGCTTGAAAATTGCTATCAAAAAATTGCAATAGAAACCATTTAAATGTGGAGTGTATTCATTTTTGCCGAAGTGATGTCAAAAAAAGGTTACGATTTGGAAACAAATCAAGTCAGAATCCAAATGAAAAGGATTGGCACGTCTTATTTATTGTACTGCTGAACATCGCTGGTGAATGTCAGTCTTAACCATTAACGTTAATCACAATATATATTTTTTAAATATAAATAATATTTTCATTGTGCCACCACTTGGAAAATATGGTAGTCCATTGAAGCAAGTGCTTGTGGAAACATTGCATCTTATCTTGTTACATAGAAACATTGCTGAACATCATGCTTAAACTTCTGAAGTCATGTGTAGTCCAATCTGTTAGCAATATTTTCTTTCTCAGTAATGTGTTAACATGACCCAATGTGTTTTTTGTCCCTGGTGATTTGAAGAAATGAAAATAGACCAGTATAATGAGAGATGTGTCACTCTTCGTCCAAACATAATGGGATGGAGGAATACGAATCACGTGCAGGCAGATGAGATTAATTTATCTCGGCACAATGTCAGATTCAGATATATGGGTTGAAGGGCCTCTTCCTGTGCTGTACTTAACCATGTTCTTTGTTGAAAGGAATTTTCTTTAGCATCTCTGCGATATTACTGCAAGCAAGACATTTGGTTGTTTCACACTGCTTTTATGTGAGCTCACTGTGCACAAGATACCCACATTACATACACAACGAAGTTGAGAAAAAAACATTTAATTAAAGTGGCTTAGGGCATATAGGAAAGACATTATACAATTGAAAGTTTTCCTCATGTGACTTCAAGGGATTATATAAATGGCAATCACTTCTAAATGAAGGTGATAGTTAAATGAGTTGCACTGAAAAATTTGAACAATTAAGGGACAGAAGTTTAGGGGTAACATGAGGGGGAACGTCTCTACTCAGAGAGTGGTAGCCGTGTGGAATGAGCTTCCAGTGGAAGTGGTGCAGGCAGGTTCGATTTTAACATTAAAAAATAAATTGGATAGGTATATAGACAGGAAAGAAATGGAGGGTTATGGTCTGAGTGCAGGTAGATGGACTAGGTGAGAGTAAGTGTTCTGCACAGACTAGAAGGGCCGAGATGGCCTGTTTCCGTGCTTTAATTGTTATATGGTTATATAGTTAATTGAGCCTTTCACAAGTTACTTACCCAAGCACTGTTCTGTTGGGCATATTTGATCAATTGATAAATGACTCCATGGAGGATGCTATCATGTCAGCCAGCATTTATCTTATCAACAAATACATGCTCTTTCGTTTCACATTTCTATTAATGGCCAGGATCTGAACAGGATCAAAAGCGATGTTAGATTCTCTTTTAATTAGAAGACTCTTAACAGAGCAATTAATTCCCCATCTGAATGACGAGTAGCAATGGAAACACAGCCGAAAGACAGAATGAATTGGACATTGGGTAGATCAATGGTCCATTACCTGCAACACTGACAATGCTAAAGGGCCTGTCCCACCGTACGAGGTAATTCAAGAGTGCCCCGAGTTCCCCTGATTCGATCTCGGAGAATTACGGTAAGAGCCGTTCGCAGGTACTCGGTGCTCTCGTGGACATTTTTCACACTGTTGAAAAAACTTAATGAGCTTACCGCGTTTCCCAAGTACCTGCCTTTAGCCATACGAGCCGTTAAGAGACATCCCGAGCTCCGACGTACCCGCTACGTACTTACCACGAGTTTGATGTAGGCATGTGTACAACAATGCAATAATGTCAGAGCAATATTGTCAGGCCTGGATAGAGTGGATGTGGAGAGGATGTTTTCACTAGTGGGAGTGTCTAGGACTAGAGGCCATACCCTTGGAATAAAAGGACATACCTTTAGAAAGAAAATTAGGAGGAATTTATTTAGTCCGATTGTGGTGAATCTGTGGAACTCATTGCCAGAGAAGGCTGTGGAGGCCATCAATGGATATTTTTTAAGGTGGAGATTGACCGATTCTCGATTAGTATGGTTGTCAGGGGTTATGGGGAGAAGGCAGGAAAATGGGGTTGAGAAGGAAAGATAGATCAGCCATGATCGAATGGCGGAGTCAACTTGATGGGCCAAATGGCCTAATTCTGTTCCAATAACATAACCTATTCAACAATTCTATTTGAAATGAGTCAATATGAAATGCTTGGGCTGTGTTATAAAACATTAGGATGATGATCATTTAAATTCAAAACGCAGAAGTATAAAAACAAGCAAATCAATTTTGGCATTATAAATCTCGGAAAATAATTCATGTTCTTGTAATTCTTTTCATCATAAAGCCCATAACAATCATGACAATCAATTGAAAGAACAAGAAACTATCCCTGGAAACCATTCTCCTGCTGTGCCAAGAACAGCTTTGCAGTTCAGAACGTAGCAACTGAGACATCTTGATACGTCAACAGTTGAAGCAGCTGTAACCGCCTTCATACATGTTTGAAACAACAAATAATACCATTAAATAAAGCAAACTTAAAGATTTCCCTTTTATGCAAAGAATATATCATTATTCAGCTTTAAGGAGCAGAGACTCCACAGAAAATACAGAAGTAAATTATTTAAACAACTTTTTTTATTACAGTCATAAAAATCATTGCAAAGGAGGAAAGATGCAAATTTGTTTAATCTTGTCACAGATTTTACAATTCTGCTTAATTGCTGTAACGAACTACACTGGAACAGATGGGATTAATATTGTGTTTAATATAAAAGATTGAAGCTGGGTACAGAATATTGGGTAAACTTTCAAACGAGTAAAAATTATTTGTTTTCTTCAGATAATTTAATAATTTTTAAAGTAAACAGAATATTCGTGTTTACAGTAAATTACAGTGATAGTTAGTCATACTGCACGGAAACAGGCCCTTTGGCCCAACTCTCTCATGCTGACCAAGGTGCCGCATTTAAGGAAGTATCATTTACCCCATATCCCTCTATACCCTTTGCTATCCATGTACCTCTCCAAATTTATTTTAAATGTTGTTATTGTACCTTCCTCAACTACTTCTTCTGGCAGCTCATTCCATATACTCAACACCTCCTGTGTGAAACGGTTACCTCTCAGGTAGCTATCAAATGTATCACCGCAAATGTACGCCTCCAGAGATGCTGCCTGACCCGCTGAGTTACTCCAACATTTTGTGTCTATCTTTGGTATAAATCATCATCTGCAATTCCTATTTATTACCCTCCCCTGTGAGAAAGACTTTGTGCATTCATCCTATCTATTCTCTCATAATTTTAGAAAACTCAAAATTCCTCTCTGCACTCTTTCCATCATAATGGAATCATCCTCTAGCAAAGTGACTTCAACTGAAAACAATACTCCAAATGCAACCACACCGACGTTTTGTGCAACTATAGCATAAAATCCCAACTTCTATACTCACTTCACTGACTGATGAATGTCCGTGTGCCAAAAACCTCCTCTACTACCCTACAAAACTGTGATGCCACTTTCAGGGAACTATTTTCTTGAATTTCAAGATCCCTCTGCTCTACAATACTCCATAGGGCCCTACTGTTCACAGTGTAGGTCCTGCCCGAGTTGGACGTCCCAAAATGTAACACAATGTTATACCAAAACTGAAATAAGTCATTTAAAAGTAATTCAAAAAGTGGCTTACAGTACCAAATATGTATCAGGTGAATCAAGGAAGCCAGAAAGCTTGTTGTTGACTAATTGATAGAGTATGGTAGACCAAAATGTTGGAGAAACTCAGCGGGTAAGGCAGCATCTATGTAGACTAATTGATAGAGTATGTCTGTTTTTGTTGGGCAACAACTCAATTTTTCTCAAAAACTATCAGGATGTTTAAAAGCAATTCAGACGGTATATTTTACCGACTAATTACAACCTTCACTTGAATAAACGGATTCATAGAACTTCTAGCAACTGTCTTTCTGGGACAGTCCTAGTGGTCAAGGCCATTTCCTCTCTAGTTCTGTGCATCTTAAGATGACTGATTAAGCCTCTGTGGTATACTGCTAATAGTTTTGCAATGACATTTTGAGGCGCAGCCAAGTGCGAATGGGGGGGAGAAAGCTTGAAGTGAGAAGGGGCAGAACAAAGACTGGTGAGTGATAGATGGATACAGGTAAGTTGTTTTTCTGATGGGCGGATGACTGGAAAGATGAAAAGACAAAAGCGAGATAAGGATAGAAGTGTGAAACCAAAGGAACGGAAGGGAAAAGATAAAGGAGTGGGTGCAAATCTAAGTGGGACACAGGGAAGAGAGGGTGAAAAGGAGAGTGGTGGGTGGAGAAGTTGGTTTTTTTCTTTGCTAGGTTAGTTGGCTAGAAGTAGAGAATTCAATATTCATATAATTAAGTTGCAAGCTACCTATCAGAATACTAGGTGTTGTTCCTCCAGTTTGCATGTGGCCTCACTTTGACACTGGAGGCGGCCCAGGAATGAAAAGTCAGTGTGGGAATGGGAAGAGGATTTCAAACGGTTAGCAAATAGGAGATCTAGCAGGCCTAAGTAAACCAAACACAAGGTTTTGGCAAAACAAATGCTGACTCTACACTTGGTCTTGCCGATGGAAAGGAGGTCATATCTGGAACACTGGATGCAGTAGATGAGGTTAATGGAATAATGCTTTGTACTTATTCAAATATTGCCGATCGATCTTATCCCGCACAGAATCCCGCAAGACAGAGGTTCAGTTTAGCATTTCATTCAAAAGACGGTGTTAACAATGCGGCAGGCCTTTCGTGTGAGAAGGAACTGCAGATGCTGGTTTAAATTGAAAATACACACAAAACGCTGGAGTAACTCAGTGGGACAGGCAGCATCTCTGGACAGAAGGAATGGGTGATGTTTCGCGTTGAGACGAGAAGAACGGTCTTGACCCGAAACGTCACCCATTCCTTTCCTCCAGAGATGCTGCCTGTCCCGCTGAGTTAAGCCAGCATTTAGTGTCTATCAGTAGTTCTTTAGTGTTGCTTTGACTATCACTGTAGGCTACGTGTGGACTTTCTGTAGTGGGTTAGGAGTCCACAATAAAGCGACCTTCAAATTACAAATAGCAAGTCAAACCTGCGGGCTCATTAGCTAATTTAGGGAACATTTTCAACAACACTTCCTTGTGTTTTTGCAAACTCAAACAGTGCCTTCAAATGTTTTTTTATACACATCAGCTCTTCAACACCACAAATGGCAGCAAGGTTTCGACCTTAATGAAACTACTTTCAACAAAGAGAGGTTATTTTGCTCATACCCAATTATAAAAAGGAAAAGTCAATGACAAACGTTTTAAAAAGCTGAAGCAACAATGCAGAATAACTAATGAAGATATTGTGCAGCAAATAACTCAGAACAGGCCTAAGCACTGAATATAAAATCGTTGAGACAGTTTTCTGTTTGTGTCGAGTTTGTCCGTTCTCCCTGTGACCGCGTGGGTTTCCTCCAGGAGCTCTGCTTTCCTCCTGCATCCCAAAAGACAGGCAGGTTAATTGGTCTCAGTAAATTACTCTTCGTTTGTCGGGAGAAAAAGGGATAACACAGAACTAGTATGAACGGGTGGTAATTGGTCTGCACAGTCTCGATGGGCAGAAGGGCCAGTTTCCACACACACTGTCTCTAAACTAAATCCTAAGATTAATGAAAACAGATATGCATATCTCAGATTCTCGTTCGTTTTACCCAACTGTATCCATATGAAGGCAACACACACAATAAAACAAGGGACAACGTTTGGAAGAAAAATATAAACTCAAGATTCTGAGAAAGCAAACTTTAATTTTCACGTTAGTTAGTTGATCGTATCTCTGGATAAAGACATGTTTTAAAAAATCATATGACCAGGGATCAAAATGCAGCTCTGCCCAGTTTTACCTCTTGAGCAGTATTTGATCAAGCTGGAAATTTTACTTCAATTTATAAGTTGTTCTGTATAATAATATGACTGTATCACAAACCAAATTCCTTGTATGTTGCAAAACATACTTGGCTAATAAATTATGATTATGATGAAAAAAATATTGAAAAGCAACACATTGTGTTGCAAATGTTGTCCAGAAGGCAGCTTCATTCCTCCCTGCTATTTAATCCCCCTTCAAACCTCACCCTTCAGAGGGCAGGCAATTATTGCAACCATATGTGCAATAATAAACCATGGAAGAATAAACTCCATGTTTAATGAATGACAATAACCTCCACAATTCACTGCACCACACTGTCAGCAGATTCTGTCGCAAGTAAACACTGATTTATCTGGATAATCACTTCCATGACCTTTCCCTCAGAGAGAGATACCTTATTGAATGAAGTGCATTCATTTCCTACCTGTGCCACAGAATTCAATAATAAATATGAAACAACGCAAATTCAAAACAGATAAAAGCCATCATTCAGTCAAAGAAAATTCAAGTCGTTGGCCTCGAATTTAGGTCACATTGTTTTGCAGTCTATTAAGCAGTTTAATTTTTGACAAGGATTTTTGCCACAAAATATCATTTTATAAACAACCTCTACTTCATTGCTTGTCTGCCAGAGCACACAAGAGTTGTAATATTCAATAATAAGCTATTCCAGATAATCAGATTTCAAGAAACAAACAGGGTACATATTTTGGATGATCTGCCATGATCATATTGGCTGGCTCGACGGGCCAATGGCCTAATCCTACACCTATTTTCTATGTTTCTAAAAAGTGATGGTCATACCAGCACTACAATCTTTCAGTATGGAGGTCATTTATTAACATGAAGGACAACCGTGCAAACTGCAGAGTTATTTTTTTTTTATCTCAGATCAGTTTGCTGGTCCCAAAAACCATTAAAACTTAGTAATAGCTGTTTTTGAATGTCATTCCTGCCAATTATGTTTTCATCTCTTAGAACACAGTAACTATTTTTTTTCAGCAATATTTCTGACAAGTTACTTAATGATTAAAAAAAATAAGATTGGACTTTGCAATGTTAATTTGGGGGGGGGGGGGGGGGGGGAAATCAAAAAACAAAAGCTATAAATGAAATGGCTTACCAAATGTCACGACGACAGTTTTTCAGCCTCAGGCAGCAACTGACTGGGGAATGACATGGTCGGTGACTGTGCAACGGGAGCTAAAGTTAGTGAGCAAGGGCCGTGGTGAGCAAGGGCCAGTAGGACCTTGGTAATACCAAGGGCAATGCCAAGAACCGGGGTAACCAGCACCTTTAGGTTGGCTGCAGGAGGTTGCCCCCCAGACACAATATGGCCGACGAGGAAAGGGGCTACAGTTCACAGACCGAGCAGGTCGTGGGCGACAGAGGAGATCGGGAGCCGCTCCAGTACAACGAACATATGGGAATCCAGACTTTGAACTTGATAAAATTGCACCACGCATGGTAGCACCAGCATTATTACATGCAGAATGAATTTCAATGTGTAATTGCATTTGTGACAATAACTATCTATCCACCTATCCATGACAGGTTGAGCAGCAGGCGAAGACTAAAGACTTGCATGAAGGCCAGGAATCAGGGAGCATTCTGCTTGCCTAGGCCCAGTATGTGTTAAAACGAGTCTCTTCAGGTAGCTAGCAGCTGCTAACTCCAATATCAGCAATGTCAAAGGTCGCCTATAAATACATTTAAATCATAGCAATAAAGTATTTATCAGACTGTGACACCATTGAAATCATGCTTTTGCTAGAAACTCACCTAAAACCTAAATTTAAAGTTTTGCCAGAAATGATAAGCTGGTCTCTCATTACCTGGGACAAGATAGATGTCCATGGCTCAGATTTCCTCGTGTTTAACTGGAGGTTTGTGTATTGGATTATTTAACTTGCAATCTTCAACTAAATGGCAATAAATAAAACTTTGATCTTTGCTAAAAACTCATATTTCATTGATTTTGAATATCAATTGTGTTCCAAAGACAAGAATAACAGGCATTTCAGGAGGACATCACTGGAAAGTTTTTTTCTAAATCCAAAACCATCCATAGATAGAAATATATTGCTAATCCTTCATTATTATTGGGACAATAATCGCAGAATACTTCACCCAAGAGGACTGTGTATATCTTCACCACATGGGCTGTGCTCATTCACTGAGGGCAATGAGAATGGGGCAAATGACCTTCAGTGCACCAATAATTCAACAGTTTATGGAACTTGTGACTGACGAGCAATCTGTTTCTCCAAGTGAATTGATCTAATTTTGTACTCTCAATTCACCCCCCTCCCCCCGCCAAACTGTCAGCTAACTGCAAATGTTATCGAAAACTGATATTCTATGGACTTGCTGTATGACTACACATATAAATAGACTCTAAGTAAATGGCAACCATCAGTATTTGAAATAAATATTACATAAAACAAAGTTCATATTATGCTCTGTTGCATAATCATACAGTTCAGACCAGATTCTAGACCTCAACTGTGCTGAATTGTCAGTGGAAGCAAATACATAATGAATAAAAACAAAATCAAAAAGAGAAATACATCAAAATAGAATACAATGGTCGGTGATTCGTAATGTGCCTGCAATCCAAAGAATATCTTGATCTGAACACTTTGATCACATAAGGATTTATGTCTAAACTTCTTTAAAAAGATGCGGGCATTAAAGGGCCTGTCCCACTTGGGCGTCATTTGAGCGTTAGGCAAGTGGCGCGCAGAAGTTTTGTGAATACCAAAGTCCTGGGGCGCCAAGCGCGACTGCATGTCACTGCCTATGTCACCACACACCATGCGCGTGTGATGCGTCGTGACGCGTACATTATGTCACATAAATGACGCCCAAGTGGGACAGGCCCTTTATCAACATTATCACACAACTTTACCCTGAGCTCACAGCAACCTCAGTTCCCAATGCAAATGGTTTGAATTTACATCAGTCATAATTAGCATAAGTTTCCATAGCATTGTATTAACTAATAACACAAAATGTTTTAAAGCATTTCACATGTCACTGCTCAGCAGTTAAGGAGAGCGCTCTCCGAGAGATCACTGCTTATTTCACGGTCAATCCAGACTCAGAGTGAGTGCAATACCAATAACAAGGACTACATTTTTTAAATACATCTCCAGTTACCAACATCCATTGTACATCTTATAAAGTCCAGACAATTTCTACATTTATTCTCACTGAGCCTGTGATATGCAAGATTCAAAGCAGCAGGTGTCAAACTGGGACTACTAGCTTATCTTCTCAGTACAGCTTTATAGCAAGATTTATTTAACAAAAAAAATAGAAATAAATGAAAATAAAAGCCACTGTTGAGAACAGATCCCATCAGGATCTTGAATGAAATAACTTATTAGAAAGTTATTTCAAGCAATTCAATTGCCATGCAGCGAAGGGGCTTCATCCGGTATTTTTCTGTGAACTTGAATAGCCCTCAAATGGTGCTAATAGAATCTCAAAACTTATTTCTAAACACTTGGCAAAGCTGTATCCCAAAGGAACGCCAAGGACAGTATTAACAGCAGAATAATTGCACATTTAAGTAATGAATCATAGATTGCCAACTACAATCTGTGCTGTCTCTCCAGAAGATCTCCACAGCTTTTGAAAGCCACATTTGAATCCTCCTCCAGCACCTTGCCAGGTAGCGTATTCCTAAGGGCATAATGGCAGCTCATTAGTTAAATTCCTGGGTTGGTAATTCTGGACTGCAATTCAAAAGGTGTCTGTTCAATCCCCATGATAACAACTATGGAATCTAAAAAATGTTCATTAATATTGATAATGGTTGATGTGTTTAGTGGTGTGCACTTGCCTGAACAAGTGCAGCATCAACAATGCTCATTAAGCTGGACACCATCCAGGGTGGTACATCATTCCAGTATCCCATTTACCATTTTAATCCTCGAGTTATTCAATCCCAAAGTTAGTGGAACACTGTCGAAAAACTAGTGGATTACAGTTATAATCCCATGTGATTTGTTTTCTGCTTCTCAAGGATAAAAATAAAATTGTTCCCACTTGATCAGGCTAAAACAGGATTTCTACACTCATTTACATCTGCTCTGGACAGATTAGCTGTGAGAGGATGCGCAGGAAGGAACTGCAGATTTATACTTAAGATAGTCCAGCATTTTGTGTCTATCTCAACGGGCTACGCAGCATCTCGGGAGAAAAGCAATAGGTGATGTTTCAGTTCGGAACCCTCTTCAGACCAAAATAAAGAGGTAGGGATGGGGGGGTGGGGGGGGGGGGGGGAGAAAGAAGAGAGAAAAGAGGAAAAAGGAACGCTGGGAGCAGATGTTTTCACCACCAATATCATCACTTGCCTCTCTCGATCTCTCCTTCACACAATTCCCTCGCTCTCTGCACCCATCCTCCTTCTCTGTAATTTCAAATATCTAGCTTTGACCAGAAACATTAACTGCATTTTTCCCTCCACAGATGCTACTCGACTGCTAAACATGCACAGCTTTTTACATTTTCACTTTAAATTTTACCAGCTGAGATTGTGGCACAAGTCAGATGCCCATCATAACATTAGAAAATAATGTAATACGCATATGAAAAAACATGTTTTTATTTATCACAGACTTAAATCAAAACAAATCTGCCATTTGCTCCCACATAGCTTTGTGAAGAACTGCTTGACGTGAATCCATTGTCCTGGATGATTTGTCCTTTACTGAGTTGGCTCGGGGTTTTCAATGCCATATGCTTAGAAGAATAATGAAACCCAAGAAATAACGAAACATAATAAAACCTAGTCCACATATTTAGCCAAAATTTCTCCCCGGAAAATTTTGGAGATGGCAAGCATCAAGGTTCTGATGCCACAGAATTTGCTTTCATCAAATCATGAAAACTACCTGGTCTCTACATGTCGATTCTTAGAGTTTATTACCACTCACCCCACCAATAATATTTTCTGGAACACAGTAATATCCTCAGCAGCTCACACCAACACCACTGAATCAAGTTCCAGAATTACCCATGAACAGTTAAAGATCATTTTACTTCCCAACAATATGTACAAATTGGAAGAGGGAAATCAGAGGTGTTGACATGTACGTCAATATCCGGTGGAATCATTACTAAATTCAAGAATATATATAGTCACATGCAGGTTCAAAAATAATGTTAAAACAACAGCTGACTAATGCTGTAGCAAAATAAAACTCATTACTTAAAAAAAAAGCTACAAACACAACTATATATGTGGCCCAGAGCATTCACACTATAGATTCTGTTCAATCAGGGACAGGTTCCTAAATCCAACGTTTAATGTGTTTTAACGCCCTTTCCCCACATCCATCTGCAATATAATATTGACGAATAATACCGTATTCATTAGAGTTAAATAAAGGATTCAATTACAAACTTAAGGTTAGAATTCTGTGTGCTATTACAAGGTCATAAGGTCACAAGTGATAGGAGAAGAATTAGGACATTCGGCCCATCAAGTCGCTCCACCATTCGATCATGGATGATCGATCTCTCCCTCCAGCTCCATTCTCTTGCCTTATCCCCATAATCCCTAACACCTGTACTAATCAAGAATCTATCTATCTGCCTTAAAAATATCCATCGACTTGGCCTCCACAACCTTCTGTGGAATTCCACAGATTCACCACCCTCTGACCAAATACATTCTTTCTCATCTCCCTTTAATTCTGAGGCTGTAACCTCTAGTCCTAGACTCTCTCACTAGTGGAAACACCCTCTCCACACCCACTCTATCCAAGCCTTTCACTATTCTTGTGTAAGTTATGACGTTCCCAACAACAATGCAATATTGCAACTGGGATCCAGTCATTCATGACATGAACACAAAAGGTTTGTGTCTAAAAACTATCAAGCTTCAACTGGATTAGCAAGTTCATTTCTATCTCAGAGACAAGTTACTTTTGTTATACTGCGGTTCAGTGAGTCACGACACATCAAGTGTGAACTCTGCATTGGGCACACATGTTAACAAGGGCAAGCTGCAAGGCTGTTGAATGTCTAACCTTCCAAATATCAGTTCCAAACCCATCAGGCAAGTTAAAACAAGCCTCCGGGGGGAAGGTGCAAGAAAAAAAAAAAATCAGGGAGATTTGCAATCTTGTCCTTTTTATTAATAAAAATTGTAATGTCAGTAAAAGAAAAGTAACTTTTCTCAGTTCCGTCACACTGGACTTTGTTGGTTTCTTGACTGCTGTTCTGAATGTGAAAATTAATTTGGAAGGCAAAATCTAACGGTATGTTCAACTAATTGAGTGGAATGGAGCCCAGATTGGAATGCACCGAGGAGGCTGGCTCTCAGAACCGGCAGCAGATCCGATCTGTCACACAATGCTAATTCCCAGTGATTTCAATGGAGATTACAGTGCACGTGTTTAAGGTGACTTTGCCTTTTCATACTAGTTGATCCTTTATTTTGGTATGTTGGGCTTCAGTGGAAGAGTATTTGAGAACAGGAGAAAGGATGTTCTTCCGCAGCTATGCAGAAATTTTAGTCCAGCATCTGAAAGGTCAGGAGACAGGACCTCCAAACATGGACAAGGCAAATATAGACACAAGGGACTACAGATGCTGGTTTACAAAATCTGACACAAAGTGGTGGAGTAACTCGACGGGTCAGGTCAGGTAGCATCTCTGGAGGACATGAATAGGCCTCGGTTCAGGTTGGGAAGCAAAGACAGTAAAAGTCTGAAGAAGGGTCCTGATCCAAAACAGGACCCTGTGGCAGGGAATTTGTGGAATTCCTTGCCACAGAGGGCAGTGGAGGCCAAATCACTGGATGGATTTAAGAGAGACTTAGATAGAGCTCTAGGGGCTAGTGGAATCAAGTGATATGGGGAGACGGCAGGCACGGGTTATTGATTGGGGACGATCAGCCATGATCACAATGAATGGCAGTGCAAGCTTGAAGGGCCAAATGGTCTCCTCCTACACCTATTTACTATGTTTGTTTGTCCTATTCATGTCCTCTAGAGATGCTGCCTGACCCACTGAGACCCTCCAGCACTGTGTCTCCCCCTCACCCCCCCCCCAAAAGACAAATACACATGTGGAGAGGCAGTGGTGGAAGTACAACACATCTACCAGCCGCTGGACTAAACAATTCCTAACAACAGAGGGAAAGATCTGAGATGGTGTCAATAACAGACAGTAAGGTAAAACTGGAGACCTAAAGACAACAGTTTACAACCATATGAATAAGGTTGTAAGTTATTAACCACCTTACCCAATCATCCTAGAAATTTAAATGAAAAGTAGTTCATATTTTTGGGGAAGAAATTATTAACAAGGTCGCGTATTAGAGATATTTGTGCACAGTAAAACATATTAACATTTGACGAGTTGGATGCGCCTATTTATTCAAATGTACTTAATATATTTTTTGTGGAATCTAACCAGACTCATTACTTTGATCAGAATCTCACTTTGTTTATGGGAGAGACATTATGAATGTTCTATTCAGTCCAAGGTGTAAACATGAAGTGATAAAAATGTCAATTATAGTAGAATCCAATATCACAGAATCCTGAGACATATTGATGCAATAATCCCATGGGAAGTCAATTTTAATACTGGTGAAAGAACTGTCATGTCTAAACTTGCACACAAGTTTTCATTTGAAGAATCAACCATTTTATATTATTTGTGAAAATAAAGCATATTGCATCAAACAATGTATCGACCAACTTCACAGCAATACAAGTACATGACAGCTAACTTAACTGAATATAAAAATGTCACCATCATTTCAAGCAAAGCTTAATTAAAGCATCAACATCCGAAGGTCAATTTCCAAGAGTGGGCATAGCAGCTGGTGAAAAATCAAAGGAAACATCCAGGAAATTAGCAAGTATATCAAAGACTGGATTTTTTTTTTTTAATTAAAAAAACTGCATGTGCAGGAATTATGAAATAAGAGAAAATGCTGGAAACACTCAATGAATCAGGCAGCATCTACAGTCAGAGAAACAGTCAACATTTCAGATCCAAGATTTTTCTATTTTTATTGCTAATTTGTAATTGAAAGAAAATACAGAAATTGTTGGATACACTCTACAGGTGGGAAAGTATAGGATTGATAAAGTACAGGACTCTTCTTCAGTCTGCAGAAGGGACCCAACCTGCAACATAGTCTGTCCATTCTTCCAAACATTCTACCTGATCCGTTGAGATCCGTCAGCAATGTGCGTCTTGCTCAAGATTCCAGCTCTGCAGTTTCTCATGTCTACAAGGTGTGATGTTGCGTCACCATTTCTATTTGTTGCTCTTTCATCAAGTATTTATGGAAATGCAAGGGAGTCCTTGTATATCAGTCACTGAAAGTAAGCATGCAGGTACAACAGTCAGTGAAGAAAGCTAATGGCATGTTGGCTTCATAACGAGAGGAATTGAGTATACGAGCAAAGGGGTGCCTCTGCAGTTGCACAGGGTCCTGGTGAGACCACACCTGGAGTGTTGTGTGCAATTTTGGTCTCCTAATTTGAGGAAGGACATTCTTGCTACTGAGAGAGTGCAGTGTTGGTTCACGAGGTTAATTCCCGGGATGGCTGGACTGTCATATGATGAAAGAATGGAGTGACTGGGCTTGTATTCACTGGAATTGAGAAGAATGAGAGGGGATCTCATAGAAAAATATAAAATTATTAAAGGATTGGACATGCTAGATGTAAGAAACATGTTCCCGATGTTGCAAGTCCAGAACCAGAGGCCACAGTTTAAGCATAAGGGGTACGCCATTTAAAACTGAGATGAGAAAACAAAATACAGAGAGTTGTGAATTTGTGGAATTCTGTGCCTCAGAAGGCAGTGGAAGCCGATTAATTTGATGCATTCAAAAGAGAGATAGATGGAGCTCTTGGGGCTAGCAGAATCAAGGGTTATGGAAGGGGGGGGAGAGGCAGGAACGGAGTACTGATTGTGGATAATCAGCCATGGTTACATTGAATGGCTGGCTCGAAGGGTCGAATGGCCTACTCCTGCAACTATTGTCTATGTATCTATGAATGATGATTGTAATTGTCAAGATTGGATGATGAATCAAGACAATTAATTTTAATACAACACACTATTTGAAAGGATGGTGGATGCCATGGGTACAGCTATGTGTTGGCTAAATTACTGGATGAACACCCAGAGCTGTGGGCCTCTGATTCCACAGCCATAAGAACAGAAGAAAATGGGACCTTTAAAGTCCTCAGTCCTGCCCCAACCATCAATATGGCCATGACTGAACATTAAATAAAGCAGTTATGGTGGTGCAGAGGTACAGTTGGTGCCTTCTGGCACTAAAGACCCAGGTTCAATCCTGACTTCTGGTGCTTGTCTGTAACGGAGTTTGTACGTTTTCCCTGTGAGCTGTGTGGGTTTTCTCTGAGATCTTCAGTTTCCTCCCACACTCCAAAGACATAAAGGTTTGTAGGTTAATTGGCTTGGTATAAATGTAAATTATCCTTAGTGTGTAGGATATCGTTAATGTGCGCGGATTGCTGGTTGGTGCGGATTCAGTGGGCCGACAAGTCTGTTTCTGCGTTGACGTCTAAACTAAACAAAAATTAAGAAAAATTTATCATTTAGAAAAAATAAAATAAAACAGGAACAATAAACATGACATTTCTGAATGGGTTTTCTTTTCAAGGTTGTTGGGCTTATTTATGTCCTTCACAGAATGAATTCTGGTGACTTTGTCCAGTCTTTCTGTGCAAGAGCTGTGTGATTTCCCAGGCTTCACTGAGGAATTGTAGAGCTATTAGGATCGAGCAATAAATTCCAGGCTTGCTTCCAACCCGCACAAATAATGATTTCAAAAAAATAAAATTGATTCTCAGAGAGAAACTGGATTAAAAAAGTGCAGAAAAGTGAAGCTAATTTAAAGCTATACTAAAATGGAGAATTGTGCCAACAACTCAAGTATCTCACAGTGATAATCTCCTCCATCTATTCATTATTCGAAGCAGAGGAGAGTTAAGAAGATTTGTCAAGTACTGAAAGCAGAAAAATGAAATTCTTACTTCCAGTGATAAAATTGGTCTGTAAACACAATACTCAGATAACATAACAAAACATTTTTTTTTTATAATACGTGCAAAAAAAGCCGAACGTCCCTAGTGCAATCAAGACAGCTTGTAACTCATTGTTTAGTTGGTGTATGCAGTGTTCAAGAGTATGATGGCTGTTTGGAAGATGCTGTTCCTGAACCTGGAGACCATGGGTTTCAGACTCCTCTACCATCTTACTAATGGCAGGAGCAAAATGAAAGTGTGGCTGGGTTGTTGTGGATCCTTGATGATGCTGCATGCCCTTTTGAGGCAGCAACTGCTAGAGATCCCTTCTATGGTGCGGAGGTCAGTATCCGTGATGGACTGGGCAGTGTCCGTCAGTTTTGTAATCCTCATTCATGGGCGTTCGTGTTACTGAACCAGGCCGTGATGCAACCAGTCAATGTGCTCCCTACCATACATCTGCATAAGTTCAAGAGTATGCATCGACATACCGAATATGAATAAAGCTCAACTTTTTATTTGCTGAGAATTGGAAATGTTTGGAATTTTCTGCATCCAGCATCAAAAATATATTTAATCATCAAGAAAATTCAGATGAATCCACTAACCTAAGTGGATGTTTAGTTTCCAAGGCTTTCAAGAAATATAAAGATCAGGTCAAAAAGTAGCTTTGATGGTGAAGTTCAGCTACTGGAAAATAGAGTGCTCTGCGATCTGTTCCAGATCTTTTTCTGGTCTGAACTTGACTGCTAACAAGTTGAGGTTGTAGTTGAAGCTTACAAAGCATCTTTGACTTTTGTGGAGGTTAGCCTCAAGTCTGAATTAATTCTCTTCTTTTAGTAATTGTATTAGTTTAGTTTAGTTTAGCATTGAAATAGACCCATTGAGTCCATGCCGACCAGCGATCCCATTCACAAACACTATCCTCCACACTAGGGACAATTTATAATTATACCAAGCCAATTAGCCTACAGACCTGCACGTCTTTGGAGTGTGGGAGGAAACCAGGGATCCCGGGGAGAACCCACACAGGTCACGGGGAGAATGTACAAACTGCGTGCAGACAAGCACTAGTAGTCAGAATCGAACCTGGGTCTCTGGCACTAGAAGGCAGCACCTCTACCGCTGCGCCACCATGCTACCATGATTCGAGTTGATATCAGAGTATTTTATGCAGAAAGTAAACCTTGTACATCATCTGTAAATAATGATTGCAGTACGTCACGATAAACCAGAGTGGATGGCTGAGTGGATATATAGGCTGGAACAGATGGTGCAGAGACATCAAACTAATGTTTGAGAGGAAACTGGCAGTTCATCCATTCTTCCGAACACTGATAATTATATCCCTGCACATATGTCCGGCCATCCATAATGAAATCATTTCCCCTTTGCCGAGACTTTCCTCAGCTTTTATCTTTTGTTGGCATAACTTGGCTGAGCTTGGCACGGCTCGTGCCATTGAACATCATGTGAGATTTGGTCATCTGGATGGAAGGCCTGATCAGCAGCAAGTCCTTCCAACCCGAACAAAGTCTTCTCCAGAAAAGATGGAACATTTGAAATTTTGTCTTTTACAGTGCTTCATTTTTCCATACATTAATTATTATTCAGGTGGAATGCATGAATTTATACCTTGTCTATGAACTTTGCAAATCTCAGTATATTATCTTCAATTGGGACATGGGAAACGGCAGATGCTGGAATCTTAAGGAAAAACGCAAAGTGCTGAAGTAACTCGGCAGGTCAGATGGCACCTGTGTGGGGGAATGGATAGATGACATTTCAGGTCGGGTCTCTTCTTCAAACTGCTTTCAATTGCCTGATGTAATCAAACAATCAAAGCAATGATCAGCATTTTTAATTATTCAAAAAAAAAAATCTAACTTTCATTGTGGTAACCAAGGGCAAACTAACTTCAATTAACGTTACTTGAGTTCCTTATTGCCAATAGTGGGGCTTATGATAATCTATCATTTTGGGAGATGCAAACAAATAGGTAAATGTTGAATTTAATTACATTCTTATCTTTTAGAAAGTGAAACGATGGCCAGAAGAAAGCAGTTGTAAAAGGTGGCAATGACAATCCTGTCAACGGATTATAAACTTCAAAACTGTAATATTTGCCAAGTTAGCCTGCTTAAATATTATTAGAGCAATGGATATGCTTAGGCGATGTTTAATCTACAATATCCATGTTCTCCAGTGAAGCTGCCTGACCAGCTGAGTTACTCCAGCATATCGTTTATATTTAAAAAAAAATCTGCAATATTTGTCTTCTCCACAAATAACCCAACCATCCATCTTTTCTACCCTACTGTCAGCAGCTTTCCAACTTTTGGGAATATGGGAGAAGCCATGGAGATTTTGCTAATTAATTTTTTACTTGCGAACCCAGAGTCTCAACATTAATTAACGCCGGTCGCAGCTGGACTATGTTATCCTCTTCACATAAATTTTAAATCTTCAGCAACAAATCCTAGAAAAGCATTGTGGAAACAGGAAAAGTAGAGATTACATCAACCTGACAAGAAATGCTATCCACTGCTTTCCTTTTGAAGTATATCTTTCACCCATGCATAGTATTTGGGAAAAGAATGAGAAGTGATAAAAAGCATACTGTATATTCATGGCAGGTCAAGTGGCCCAACATAAAGTCAAATGCCTGATCAGTGTCTCAGCGTCCAGCAGTTAAAGTTCCAGTTTGCAACCGCATATTTGCAAACTTGCACCTATAATCAATCAATTATAATAAAACATCCTAAAATTGCAACACCTTTTTCTCAGAGAGCATCGTACCAATCAGGTTCATAACTTTAGGTTTTAAAATAGTGACAAACAGCACACTTGGAAAAATGCTGTTGAGCAATTTAGTTTTGACTTTGTATATGAATTTAGTGTCCACTTTTATATCAACTTCAACCACCTGATAGGGTATATCTTTTTATTATAGATTTATACAGCGTGTAAACAGGCCCTTTGAACCAACTTGCCCACACCAGCCAACATGTCCCAGCTGCACTTGACTCACCTGCCCGCGTTTGATCCATATCCCTCCAAACTTGTCCTATCCATGTGTCTAACTGTATCATAAATGCTGGGGTCGTCCCTGCCTCAATTACCTCCTCCTGCAGCTTGTTCCATACCCCCACCATCCTTTGTGTGAAAAAGCTACTCCTCTGATTTTTATTAAATCGTCTCCCCTTCACCTTAAACCTACATCCTCTGGTCCTCGATTCACCTACTCTGGTACATCTACCCGATCCATTTTTCTCATGATTTTATACACCCCTATAAGATCATCCCTCATCCCCCTGTGCGCCAAGGAATAGAGACCCAGCCTAATCAACCTCCCCCGTAGGTCAGACCCTCTCGTCCTTGCAACATCCTCATAAATCTTCACTGTAATCTTTCCAGCTTGACCACATCTTTCCTATAGCATGGTGCCCAGAACTAAACACAAAAGTCTAAATGTGGCTTAATGCCCCTGTCCCACTTAGGAAACCTGAACGGAAACCTCTGGTGACCTTGCCCGTGACCCAAGATTTCCATGAGTCGTCAGACGTTTTGGTCACTCGCCTGGAAAGCCTCGTCCGAAGCGCGAGCGGCATCTACCGACCAAAGATCCTATAGGATCTTTGCTACCGACCACACGCACATCACGAAGGTGGGGGCCATGGACAGCGGAGGAGCGCGATGAAGAGGAAACCAAACGGCTGCGACAGAGCACGGTAAGTCCTTTAGAGTGCGCGGGAGAGAAGGGGGGAGAGAAGGGGGGGGAGAGAAGGCGTGGAGACAGTTTTAAGAAGTTTAATAAAGTTAGCGGGCATTTTACCTTCCGGTGTGTCCTTTGAGGTCGTGGAACTCCAATGAGCCAATCAAAATGGCCAGTCAGCGAAGGAGATGGCCTTCGTCAGCCTGTAAGTAAACAGCGACCCCACTCCACTGGCTTAGACTAAACTGCAACCTATTTTTAGTCGAGGCCGGTTTTGATTTCGTTGAAATAATCGAAGGAACATAGAAGAAGCCTCGACCACGCGGAAACCACTTTCAACCATTAGGGAGAATGACCAAAACCTCCGGGAACCTCATGGAAACCTTGGGTGGGGCATAAGGTCACCAAAGGTTTCCGTTCCGGTTTCGTAAGTGGGACAGGGGAATTACCAACATCTTATACAACTGCAACATGACCTCCCAACGTCGATACTCAATCTATATACTCAATATTGAAGCTTTTTTTTTTACATGAACTTGTGAAATGGGCCTCACTCAACTCTATGCAAATGCATATCAGCACAAAAAAAATCTAAGAACAAGATTAAACCTTCAAATCAATTCCAACCCTTTAATAATTCTGTGAACATCTTCTCGCCAATAAGGAATTAAATTACAGCCTGCACAGTTGTATCACACTGGTTATTTTCAGACAAGGTCCAAGGTTGACATGCCTTCGAAAAAGAAACTGTAAAAGAAACACAAAATTGTGTCATATGCCTCAATGTTTTACAACGGTGTAGTATTTTTGATGGACAAAAAAAATCTCAGGCACTTTGGAAATTGACACTGTCATCATTAGAATAAAAACACTCAAGTTTAAAAAACAATTTCCAAGTTATAGAGACACCAAGTAGCAAAGTCACTATTACGTTCCCAACCATTTTTACACGAGAAGACACTTCATTGAATAGGCATTTTCTTAAACAGAGGCAGCTCACGTGTTTAAGGGAAACTCATGGAATGTCACCAGGTGGGAGGTTCTGGGATTTGATGCAATGGTGATTCAGGTCAGAGACCAAAAGGCTCAAAGATAAATTGGGATAATTGTGCCCGATTGGTAGAAGTATTCGGAAACCTAATGGGCATCTTGTCGGACACAAGGAAATTAGAGGTCAGATCAAGGCAAGAGCCAACCCACAAATGCTTCTGTTATGAAGATTGAATTCTCCACCTGCCGCCTCCCGCCCCCCCCCTTCTAGTTTATTTCCTGTGCTCCCCATTCCACCACATTGTATAACAATTTCTGCCCCTGTTCCCTTCCACCCCACCCCCAGTATGCAGAAATGTTTCCCCTATCTCCATCTACCTATATCCCTATCTCTAGCTTTACAGTTCACTCCTTTCTTCTCCTTACCGAACATCCTTTTGTCTTTTTTTTCATCTCTAGCATATTGCCCACATCAAACACATCTCTTCACTCTATCCACCTATTACTTGCTGGGCTATGTCCCATTCCTGGTTCTTTTCAAACTTTCCTCAACCCCCCCCCCCCCCCCCCCCCACCCCCACAACTGCAATCAATCTGAAGAGTCCCGATGGAAACGTCACTCCATGCCCTCTGCAGACAGTCCCCGAGTTAATACAGCACTCTGTTTTGTGCTCAAGGCTTCTCGCTTGTTAAATGAGAAGCAAGGATAAAGGAAGAAACAGAGCAGATGGAAACAAGCCAACCCGGACATAAAAGTTTACTACTAACTGCAAAACCCACCAATTGTTTTCAGAGGGAGAAAAAGTGAAGAAATTTAAAGCCCCACAGAAATTGCTGCAACACAAAAAAAATCTGCAAGGTTCTCAATCCTGGCGATTCCTTTGATGTTGTCCCCAAGGATGAGTGGCATTGCTGGAACATTATAACAGCCCTCATGCCATGAATAATGACTGATTTATACTTGCAGTGGATATCATCCAATTCTTTTCCTTTCGCAGGAGGCTAAAAGGTGAAGCTCGCTGTGAGGCTCCCAACATTTTGTAGTGATTCACAATTTGCAGGGCATCTCTTCCTCACTGCACCTTGTCAAGTATAGTTTTATGTGCAATAATAGCAACGTGCCCAATTACCCGATATTATTTTGCTAGCGAATTCTGACCAGTTTACTTGCCTGCTCTCCTAGACTTTATTTTAATTGCTGGTGCACTGTGAGCCCCAATCAAACCTTAGTAAATCAGCACTGCCCTGTGCTCTTGTATATTTCTCATTTGCATTTTATCAAGGAGTGAGGCTCACCTCATTTGTTATCATTCCCTATAGAATGGCTCCCACTCAACTAATTTAGATGACACTTGTGTACAGTATCAAAATAGTGCCACACTACCTTCATGTCTATAAGATGTCAAATACAAGTCTTTTCACATTAACATTTCACATTTGGAATTTTTTTTTCTCCAAATCAATAAAGCATTGGAGACGTTTATGATCACCTGGCCAACAGTTATCCCTCATGCATCACAAATAAAATCCTTATTCAGATCATCCGCCTCTTGTATTTGTGGAACATTTTCCTGTGCAGAACTTTTACTTTTTGAATCTGATGCAGTTCAGAGAGGGGGTGTTAAAATGGGGTGAGCCCTGGTGAGGATGACTGGAAAGGTGGCGACGGCTGCAACAGGCCAAAAGTTGCCAATATGGCAGCTCTTGCATACAGACTCAGTTGGGTTGTTCTGTACATTCTATTCTAACCGTGGGGTTATCTTCCCATGTGGGGGTGGTCTTGCTGAGTTGTATGCAGGAGAAGAAGTATTTCACTGTACTGGAAACACATGATGATAAATAAACCACTGAAAGTGCCTTCTGCAAAGTAGACATGAAGGTAGTGTGGCACTATTTCGATACTGTACACAAGTGTCATCTAAATGAGTTGAGTGGGAGCCATTCTATAGGGAATGATAACAAATGAGAACTCGTACCATTAATCATCAGAGGGGACTGTGTGGAGAGGGTGGCTGATTTCTGCTTCCTGGGAATCCATATTGAGGAGGACCTGACGGGGAGCGTGAACACCTCTGCGCTGCTGAAAAAGGTCCAGCAGAGACTGCACTTCCTGAGGGTGCTCAGGAAGAATAACATCACACAGAGACTGCTGCTGTCCTTTTATCGGTGCTCCATTGAGAGCATCCTAACATACTGTGTATGCGTGTGGTACACCAGCTGCACAGCAGCTCAGAGGAAAGCGCTCCAGAGGCCATTGACAACGCCCAGAGGATTGTCGGCTGCCCTCTCCTTACCTTGGAAGACTTACACAGTTCCCGCTGCATCAAAAAATCCCAGAATATTATAAAGGACATTTCCCACCCCGGACACTCCCTGTTTGAACTGTTGCCGTCAGGCAGACGGTACAGATCTACAAGGACAAGGACAAACAGATTTAAAAACAGTTTTTACCCCACTGCTATAAAGGCACTAAATGTAGCCGCCAAGGAACGGGGGGACTAAGGGACTGTGGTTGGTACACTGTGAAATCGACAGAAGGATGTAGGGTTGGGTGTTTATGCGTGCTATTTTCATATTTCATATTTATTTTAGTTGTTTATCTTTTTTAATATTTTACCTTGTATGTATCGTTAGCTTTTATGTTTGAATGTTGCACTGACTGGTTGACATTTTTAAATTTCGTTGTACATGGCTCATGTTACAATGACAATGAAACTATTCTATTCTAGGCAATATGAAAAGCACTACACTTGTGAAAATTCTTCAGTTCCTTCTCAGTCCACCTCAATAGTTACGTATGTCAGAGCACATCAATCATGATAATTATTGATCCCTCTCACCCACTTGCATGGAGACATCGAGAGAGAGAGCATGGAAATGGTCCTTTTGCCCCACCGAGTCTGCACTGATCATCAAGTATCTACTTTGACCGTAATCCTTCCATTGCCTATTTAATTAGATTTTTAGTTTAACTATACAGCGTGGAAACAGGCCCTTCAGCCCACTGAGTCCGTGCCGACCAGCAAACCCCGCACATTAACATTATCCACTACACCAGGGACAATTTTTACATTTATACCAATCCAATTAACTTACAAACCTGTACGTCTTTGGAGTGTGAGAAGTTTTTAGAGAAAACCCAGGCAGGTCACAGGGAGAACCTGCAAACACCATACAGACAGCACCCGTAGCCAGGATTGAACCCAGGTCTCCAGCGCTGTAAGGCACCAAGTCTACTGCTGCATCACTGTGCCATCTGATTTCATTCTCACCCACATTCCCATCAGCTCTCCTGCAGATTCTGGCACTCACCAACACACAATGGGGGCAATTTACAGAGGCCAATTCATCATCCACCATGCACATCATTGTGATGTTGAAGGAAACTGGAGCACCTGGAGGAAAAACCACGTGGTCACGGGGAAGCAGCAAGCTCCAGACAGACAGCAGCAGAAGCCAGGATGAAAGCAAGATCAATGGAACTGTGAAGCAGCAGATCCACTAACTACATCATTATGTCTGTAGAGCACTGTTCCTCAGGACCAAAATGTAGGAACCAAATAGTTGTGTTCAGTTTGAGAAGTTGCATCCATGTCCTGGAAGAATACAACTATTTGATGGAGTCCAAAAATAACAACCCAAAGCAAGTTCTCATAAACTTGGAAATAAATTGGTTGTGCTCACTTTGCCCTTGTGATCATTCTATTTATTTCTCAAAAGCACAGATGCAAAGGCACTATTTAAAGATGTGTTTTAAACTATAGGTAACAGAATGCAAAAAATAAAATTGTGAATCAGTTTGTGGGAGAAAATAAACAGACCATTTGCTTGTTAGAAGGTTGACGAAAAGGAGCTGCAGATGCTGGTTAAAAAAAACACTACAAAAGAGTAGTGGAGTACCTTAACTGGTCAGATAGCATGTCCAGAGATGTTGCCTGACCGGTTGAGTTACTCCAGCACCTCGTGTCTTTTTTTGCTTATTGGATGGGTTTGTCTTCCAGTATTTCGAATAAATAAAAGCAAAGCTGGACATCTGAAATGGAAATTAAAAATGCAGGAAACTCTCAGGAAGGCAGGCAGCACCCGTGGAAAGAAAACAAATAGCGTTTAACATTGAAGATCTTGCATAACACTGGGAAAGAAAGATGATATTTAGACTTTGGCCCACCAAATCTGCATGGGCTAGTTGATCACCCCGTATACTAACACTATTCGACACATTAGGGACAATTTACAATTTTACTGTAGCCAATGAATGAACAAACCTGGACGTCTTTGGAGTTTAGAAGGAAACTGGAGCACCCAGAGAAAACCCACACAGATGCAAATTCGATACAGACAGCTCCCGTCATCAGGATCGAACCTGGGTCACTGGCACTGTAAAGCAGTAGCTCTACCGCTGCGCTACTGTGCCACCCTTGCTGATGCGAATCAGTTGATTCCCTGGTCTCTCTTTCCAACTGTACCATTCATTCCCCATCATGATAGCATTTTCCCCATGCATCTTCAGGACGTGCAACACCAGTCCTTTTACTCACTGATTCCCCACCATCTTAGTGAGGCTGCGTCACACTTGATGCTGCAAGTTCGTGTTCACAACCACATTTGGTGCTCTTTCATGCTGAAGAAATCAAACGGATAAGATAAGCGATCATTTTGGAGACCTTGGGTGACCTACGTTCCATCCACCGGGGCTGTCCCAAATTCCCTGTTGCCCACCACTTTATTCTCCATCCCAGTCCCATTCCAACCAGTCTGTGATCTCATTTCTTCTGACAAAGTCCAACTTGAGGAACAGCGCCTCACCTTCTCTCTGAAATTTAAGATATTCAGGCAAATCTTTTTCTCTGCACCAGAATGGTCAGTTCTGCTGCAATTCATCCACCTGTCCAGTATTACTCTTTCTATTAACTACTGGGCACCTCCCACAGCTCTGTATTGTATTGCTTTTGCAATTATTTATTCTTTCTTACCTCTCTCCTTCTTACTGCCCTCTATTCTCAGCCATTTTTGTTCCTTGGTTTGCATTATCTCTCACTGTACTCATTCACATGCCACCTGGATACATTCAACTGCTCATCACAGCTGCACTCAATCAAACAAGTTACCTGTTCCCATTTAAACTTCTCTACCCTCCCTGCATCTTAAAAAATGACTTGCCTCTTTCCAAGTTCTAACAAGAATCTTGAACATCAAAACATCGATAATCTCTTTCCGCAGATGCTGCCTGACCTGCCAAGTGTTTAGAGCTTGTTTGTCAGTCCTACAGTATTAAGGTTGATGAAGGATGTCCTTCTAGGAGGTTTATAAAACCATGAGAGGCATAGGTAAAGTGTAGAGCCACAGTATTTTTCTGCAATGTAGGGAAGTCAAAGCCTGGAGGTTTAAAGTGAGTAGGAAGATTTAAAAGGATCAAAGGGGCAACTTGTTAAACGCAGAGGGCAGTGCAAGGGATGAATCCTTTTTCCCTTTGAGGCCCACCGATCTTTTTTGTCAGGGCTGCTTGATACATTTGTCAAATATCACTAGCATGTCTAAAGCAGTCACTCGCATCACCAAAGTGATAACTCTATTTCAAGCAGCACACAGAATGGTCCAGTCCCATGAGATCCATACAGCATTGGAGCATTGATGACCTGATTCTGGCACCCATAACTTAGATGAAACACATTTTGAGAGTTAAGAAAAACTACGGAGAGGCGAGCCCTACACTTCAACAGCAGTTTGATGAAGTTTCCCGTCTCTGTTACATGACATGAGAGGTGTCATATTCATGTGCACAGTCTGCTAATCCAATCAATGGCCTTCATTGGCCCGGATAGAGTGGACATGGAGTGGATGTTTGCAGTAGTGGGAGAGTCGAGGACCAAAGGGCACAGCCTTAAAATAAAAGGACATGTCTTTAGATTGGAGAGGAGGAATTTCTTTAGCTCGAGGGCGATGTATCAGTGGAATATATTGCCACAGACTGCTGAGGAAGTAAAGTCATGGGTGTTTTCCAAAGCAGAGATTGTCAGATTATTGATCAGTAAGGGGGTCAAAGGTTATGGAAAGAAGGTAGGAGAATGAGATTGAGTGGGGAAAAATGATTAGCAATGATTGAATGGCAGAAGTGACTCGATGGGCCAAATGGCCTAATTCTGACTCTATGTCTTCTGGTCTTATAGTCCAAGTGCTGAAATGGGGCGTCACCTGCAAATGATTTCAATAGCTGTGTTCCTGGACTTGGGCTAAAATTTCATTTTGGAATAATGAGTATCTGCCATTTGTGGAGCAGATGATGTCGTTGCCTTTAGCCTGTCACTATTCTGAATTTGGGCAGAGTGGAAGATAAGGAACTGCTGCAACGTCGGCATAATATACTTGTTCTCAGAGTTGGAAGCATCCCAACAGATAATAGGTTTGAGTCCGTTATATTATTGTGTTATGTTGTGGTAAGATTGAGTATTGTTCAGCCTAAGTACATTACATTGTACTTAGTGTACTGTATCACTCACTTATGCACTATAATCATTGTAATGAATACACAATGTATCACTCAGCACCACAAGGCATGAAGGCTAAAGAATCAGTACATTACATGAAGCATATAAAATAGGTCCAAGGGGCAGGTACAATTTGCCTTCCTAATTTTCTTCCTTGCATACAAGAGGATTTGAGTACAAGACTGGAAAGATTGAGGGTGGTAGAGATAGCACATGGATTATAGTGTGCGAGGCTGACCCCTCTGTCTCAGAGATCTGGCAGTGACATAAGTGCAGCAAAGGTTCACCTGATTGATTGCAGAAACAAGGAGCTGCAGACATTGGTTAATATACAGAAGGACACAAAGTGTTGAAGTAACTCAGCAGGTCAGGCATCATCTCTGGAGGACATGGACAGGTGATGTTGCGGGTCGAGCAAGTTCCTGACCCAAAACATCGCCTATCCATGTTCTCCAGTTTGCCTGACCTGCCGAGTTACTCCCCCAACTCTGTGTCCTTTTGTTTTTCACCACAGTGATTTCTACATTGATGGGTTTGTTGTATGAATAGCATTCAGCAAGCAATTCTGAATTTAGAATAATGAGCGATTCAGAAAATCTTACAGGATGTGAAAGAGTAGATACATAATTGATGCTTCCTCTTGCCGGAGTTCTAAATCGAAAGAGACAGTTTTAAAATAAGCTGTCAGCCATTCAGGACAGGAGATGAGAAGTTCCTCAAGGGGCAAGTTTTCTTATTTACACTGGGGATGGTAGGTGCTGGAAATGCACAGCTAGGGTTGGATGTGAAAGTGGATATGATAGTGGTGTTTAAGGTGCTCGTCAATAGCATAGATTTGGCTATGGGTGCTGCCTGTTGGGAGTTTGTACATTCTCCTCGCGACCTGCGTGGGTTTTCTCTGAGATCTTTGGTTTCCTCCCACAGTCCAAAGACAAACAGGTTTGTAGGTTAATTGGCTTTGGTAAAATTGTAAATTGTCTCCAGTGTGTGTAGGATAGCGTTAGTATGCGGGGATCGCTGGTGGGTGCGGACTTGGTGGTCCAAAGCTATATCTCTAAACTAAATTTAAAGATGGCATATGGGTTAGTCTAACTTGGGATAATGTACAGAATACAGTGTGGGCTGAAGGGCCTGGTCTTGTGCTGTACTGTCCCATGTTTCTTGTTCTCAACAGCTGGGAAATAAGCAAGGCTAAAAGTAATACCTGGAAGTAATCAATGCACACCTCAATCCAATATCATGTTCTATCATATTCAAAGGTTAAAAATTCCAAAAACACGAGGTGGGCCTTTTTATATATATATATAGTCAGGACATGTAAATTTGAGGAAATTACGGAAAGGTTAATAGACTGAATTGTGAGAGGATCTGCATCAACGGACACACAGAAGGGTTTGATATTGCAGCTGCAGCACAAGTTGTAGCTGCAGCGTGCCTACGGGTGAATACAAATATAAAATGAAAACACTGGCAACTCAGCTGTTAGGCAGCTTTTGGATAGATACATGGATATGCAAGGAATGGAAGCATATGGATCACAAAGATAGAACAGGGAACAGTGCAGCACGGGAATGGACCCTTCGTCCCACAATTGTCTGTACTAACTGATGCCAAGACCAACTGTTATCTCCCTGCACATAATCCTTATCCCTCCATTTATTATATATCCAAAGATATATACTCGCCACTTTGTGTAAGAAAACTTATCCCACATATCGCCTCTAATATTTGCCCCTGTCTCCTTAAAGCTATGCTACATACAGGTCGATCAGATTAGTTCAAATTGGCTTCCTGGTCAGCACAAACCTTGTGTGCCAAAGGGCCTCTTCCTATGCCGTACTATTCTCTGTTCTCTGTATCTAATCTTGGTGTTAGTCCCAAAAAATGGAAAAAAGAGAGAAAACTAGCAGAAGCCTTTGCACCAATGGACAAGCGTTGAACTCAGAAAACAAATGCCCTTTGGTGATATTGCATAAACGGAGAATATTGAGAAAGTCGAATTGTGTGTGTGGAAAGATCAACACAGATATAGCTATCTCATGGAAGATGACAACATTTTCAAGGACACCCTTAAAAAAGTGAAATGAGTGAAATAGAGGTGATATTTTAAATACGATACAGTGGTACATGGAAGTTTATGGAGCCACAAAATTGCATAATTTGGAGCTACCTAAATAATACAAAACGAGTTTATACCATTTTGTATCTGTAACACCAACTGATGCAATATCAATGAATGCATATAATAGCTAGGCACATGGCATGAAACTTGAACGCCTGTTGGAGTTGTATACAGACCACCAAGCAGCAGTAGGGAGGTTGGGATAGCATCAAGCAGGAAATTAGGGATGCGTGTAGCCAAGGTACAGCGGTTATCACGTGTGACATTAATCCGAGTATAGATTGTGCCAACCAAATTGGTAGCAGTGCTGAGGTGGAGAATTTCCTGGAATGAACACGGGATGTTTTTTTTAAAACCAGTATGTAGAATATCCGACTAAAGCACAGGCCATCCTAGACTGCGTATTGTGTAATGAGGAAGGATTAGTTAGTGATCTTGTTGTGCAAAGCCCCTTGGACAACAATGAACATAATATAGTGGAATTTGACATTAGGATGGAGAGTGACATGGTTAATTCAGATACCATGGTCCTGAACTTAAAGAAAGGAGACTTTGATGGTGTGAGATGAGAATTAGCTAGGATGATTGGCAAATTATACTTAAAGGAGATGCAATTGCAAAGATTTAAAGACAGCATGGATGAACTACAAAAATTGTTCATCCCTGTCTGGCGAAAAAAATTAAGACAGGGAAGGCGGCAACTGTGGTAATGAGGGAAATCAAGGATAGTGTTAAATCCAAGGAAAAGGCATATAAATTGTCCAGACGAAGCAGCAAACCAGAGGACTGGGAGACATTTAGAACACAACAGAGGAAGACATAGGGGCTGATTAGGAGGGGGGAAAAAAGAGCATGAAAGAAAGCTTGCGGGGAATATAGAAACTGACTCTAAAAGCTTGTTCAGATATGTAAAAAGGACAAGATTAGTGAAGATCAATGTAGGCCCTTATAATCAGAGACAGGTGAATTTAGAATGGGAAACAAGGAAATGGCAGAACAGTTAAACAAGTATTTTGGTTCAATCTTCACTAAAGAGGACATATACAATCTCCCAGAAATACATGGGGACCGAGGATTTAGTGGGAGGGAGGAACTGAAGGGAATCCATATTAGTCCAGGAAATGGTGTTAGGTAAACTGTTGGGACTTGAGGACCATAAATCCCCAGCATCTGATCGTCTGCATCCCACAGTATTCAAGGAGGTGTCCGTAGAAATCGTGGAAGTGCACCAAGACCTGGGTGTGCTTGTACATCAGTTACTGAAAGTAAGAATGCAGGTACAACAGACAGTGAAGAAAGCTAATGGCATGTTGGTCTTCATTGCAAGAGGATTTGAGATTAGAAGCAAGGAGGCCTACTGCAGTTGTACAGGCCCCTGGTGAGAGATGTAGATTTATGTCTTAGGGCTAAAGGAACCAAGGGATACGAGGGAAAAAGCGGCAACACTGTACTGATTTTAGATGATCAGCCATGATCATGTTGAAAGGCGGTGCAGGCTTAAAGGGCCGAATGGCCTACTCCTGCACCTATTTTTCTATATTACGAGCCATAGATCTTTGACTGGGAATTAAATCAATTAGCCATGCTTTGACAACAAAACACATCACAACATCTGTCTACTGTTTTTCCCAAATCAGCATTGTGATTTTCTGCTGTTCTGTGGTGGTTTTCCTCAGTCTTTGTAACTATAGAGTTTGTTGATGCTCATGATTATTTGTCTATTAAGGCTATGTTGGGAATTAGGTGAAAAGCAGGTGAGGTTTTGTTATTCAAAATTGCTTCCACATACAATACATATAGTGGAGCTTAAATGCACACCATTGATCTACCTATGGATTAAAAACATAATCCTTGGTATGGTGGCGCTGTGGAGGGGTTGCCGCCTAACAGCCCCAGAGACCCAGTTCGATCCCGACTACGGGTGCTGTTTGTAGATTCTCACTGTGGCTACATGGATTTTCTCCGGGTGCTCCAGTTTCCTCCCACACTCCAAAGACGAACAGGTTTGTAGGTTAATTGGCTTTGGTAAAATTGTAAATATTGTCTGATACCAGTAATGACTGGAAGTAGCAAGACTCTAGACCTGCGACTGACGGAAATATTACACAGACTTGGTTGTATTAGTCATCATGTGCTGGTAATACGTTGCAAGCTCTACGATCCTTTAAATGATCATATCTACTGAACAGCATCGCATTGGAACGCGGAGTATCCTCCGTCTCAAGATGCAGTATAATTAACCAAATCATTTCATTATTCCTTCTGTTAAGTCTTAATGATCTTTTAAACATGAATCTCACAGAAGTGGCAACATTAAATAATTTGCCTTTGTCACATATCCAGGGTAATAACTAAATTAAATAAAAGAGAGCATGGTTATCAAGTGCATCTCTAGCAGAACGTTAATTTTCTTCTTTAGTGAGTGAAACTGAAGGATGTAACCAGCACGCTGTTTTCTTCCATGATCAGCTTGATGGTGTTAATAATAAAAAGTTGAATAAAAAGCCAGAGATTTTAGTTAATTGGTGGAAATTTCAGTAGAGAGTTGAAGATTGATTTCTCTCACTGGGAGAAACAGGGGATCTGGACCTCAATGTACGATCTTGCGGTGGAGCACAAGCTCTCACCAAATACAATTCGTGCGTGGTTGACTTCAAGTGCTGCAACTGCAAGGCTATGGTAGCTTGGACTCTTCCAGAGCAAGAACTAGACAGTTGGAATTTTAATTGGCAACGATACAATGGGCCAAATGGCCTTTTGCCCAGCTTTTCTTTGTGAACAAAATTACAACTAAACTGGAAAAGCATGAGCAAAATCATTTAAATACCAAATACAATTTTTCATACAGTATAAATGAACTTGGAGGCTTTTTGCATCCTACAACGCATGGGTCACTGGATAGTTTTCACCCAGGCTAGAGAGACGAAGTCTCCATCAAAATAACATTTCATTACTAGGCTGGCATGATCGCACGGCAACTGCGAAGTTCGCCAGAACATGCCAGCTTATCTGCCAACCGATATTATGTCCAAGGATCCAGTGTTTCCTCCTTGTCACATTACACAGATCCTTCACCCCTGAAATCACTAATACATTAAACCATAGTTGTTTTGATCCGCAGGTGATTGTTACAAGTACCACTTATTAAAGTAAACATCTGAAAATATTGCATTCCATTTCTCTTGAACCAAGTAGATACACCACAGGATAAGGATGTTTTTGTGCCACTGAAATATTCCAGCAAAAATAAACATTTGATCATATTCTTTTAAAATCCATTGATATTACCGTCACCGAGTCCCTGACCTTCAAATAGACCAAAACCTTACTGGAATTAACTGGCGGTGGGAGTGAGGGGTGAAGTTAGTGACACTTCATCTACATAACTGCACGAATTTGAGATGTGGGAGGGAACCAGAGCACTCTGAGGAGGACGTGCAAACTCCACAGAGACTGTGCAAAGTCAGGATCAAACCTAGGTCTCTGATGCTGTGAGGCAGCAGCTCTACCACTACTCTACCCAAAGGAAGAAAGGACTAAGAAACATAGAAAATAGGTGCAGGAGGAGGCCATTCGGCCCTTCGAGCCAGCACCACCATTCATTGTGATCATGGCTGATCGTCCGCTATCAATAACCCGTGCTTGCCTTCTCCCCATGCCCCTTGATTCCACTAGCCCCTAGAGCTCTATCCAACTCTCTCTTAAATCCATCCAGTGATTTGGCCTCCACTGCCCTCTGTGGCAGGGAATTCCATAAATTAACAACTCTCTGGGTAAAAACATTTTTTTCTAAGCTCAGTCTTAAATTACCTCCCCTTTATTCTAACACTGTGGCCCCTGGTTCTGGACTCACCCAACATTGGGAACATTTTTCCTGCATCTATCTTGTCTAGTCCTTTTATAAGTTTCTATATGATAACCCCTCATCCTTCGAAACTCCAGTGAATACAAGCCTAGTCTTTTCAATCTTTCCTCACATGACAGTCCCACCATCCCAGGGATTAATCTTGTGAACCTACGCTGCACTGCCTCAATCACAAGGATGCCCTTCCTCAAGTTAGGAGTCCAAACCTGCACACAATACTCCAGATGTGGTCTCACCAGAGCCCTATACAACTGCAGAAGAACCTCTTTACTCCTGTACTGAAATCCTCTTGTTACATAGGCCAACATTCCATTAGCTTTCTTCATTGCCTGCTGTACCTGCACGCCAACCTTCAGTGACTGGTGTACAAGGACACTCAGGTCTCGCTGTACCTCCCCCTTACCTAACCTAACCCCATTGAGATAATAATCTGCCCCCTTGTTTTTGCCGCCAAAGTGGATAACCAAACATTTGTCTATATTATACTTCATCTGCCCACTCACTCAACCTGTCCAGGTCCCCCTGCAACCTCCTAACATCCTCTTCACAGTTCACACTGCCACCCAGCTTTGTGTCATCCGCAAACTTGCTAGTGTTACTCCTAATTCCCTCTGCGGCCCCAACACCGAGCCTTGCGGCACTCCACTCGCCACTGCCTGCCATTCTGAAAAGGACCCGTTCACTCCTACTCTTTGCTTTGTCAAGGGACAAGGGAGAGCCAGTGAATGACATTCTTTGTCCTCAAATAATGTAAGATCTCAGACCGAGTTAGTTGATAGCTCCTAGCTCTTCATTCATGTTCTTTACCTCTGGGTCTCGACCATTCAGAGAACTTTTGTGCAGTACTAAGATGTACGATTCAGCAGAGGAATTTCTTGAATGGTCCAGAAGTTGAGATTTATACATCTGGTGTGGAAGTGCACAGGGTCTTTGTTTCAGAGTTAAGCTTCAGGCTCTATCTGCAACGATTGTGAGGTTGCTCCTCCAGTGATCTAGCACTGCAAACCTGGAATGTAATTGTAACATTTCTAGTATCCTAGATGGTTGCTAATTGACTTACCATGACAATTATTGAATGATAAATAGAAAACAGATTCCAAATTTAGCAGAATTACACCAAACAAAATGTCAAATCTATTTGAGCTCCAAAAATCCAGTTTAAAAAAGAGACAGTGTTACGATAGATTGGAGAGAACTGCATATAATTTCAGCACACACGCACATGGAAGAATTGCACATCACAGCACTTTTTTTAAATGCGGTAATCATAAGCATTGCAAAATACTCGCAATAATAATAACCACTAAAAATTTCATCTTCAGTGAGCATTGCCAAGTCTACCGCTAATCTTCAGCGAGTGATTTATATTTAAATTAAGATTCACATGAAGCAAAGTATAATAATTCATACTGGGTTTGGAGTTCAACATATAGTTGGAGGTTAAACAGCAGAGGTACAGAACGGTCTTCACTAAGGAAAACAAATACAATGTCCCAGATGTATTTGTG
Source organism: Raja brachyura (assembly GCA_963514005.1). Next base: position 17,595,833 of record OY740806.1, on the reverse strand, counting down.
GCCAGAGGACCCAAGGTGACGGAGGAACTGGAGGAAATTCACATTAGGCAGAAAATGGTGTTGGGTAGACTGATGGGGCTGAAGGCTGATAAATCCCCAAGGCCTGATGGTCTGCATCCCAGGGTACATAAGGAGGTGGCTCTAGAAATCATGGACGCATTGGTGATACATTGGTGAGTTTATCCATTTTGGTGACAAAAGCAAGAAGGCAGATTATCTGAATGGTGTCAAGTTAGGAAAAATGGAAGTACACCAAGATCTGGGGGTCCCTGTACATCAGTCACTGAAAGTAAGCATGTGGGTAAAGCAGGCAGTGAAGAAAGCTAATGACATGTTGGCCTTCACAACAAGTGGAGTTGAGTATAGGAGCAAAGAGGTCCTTCTGCAGTTGTACATGACCATGGCGAGGCCACACCTGGAGTATTGTGTGCAGTTATGATTGCCAAATTTGAAAAAGGACATTCTTGCTATTGAGGGAGTGCAGCGTACGTTCACCAGGTAAATTCCCAGGATGGCAGGACTGTCATATGTTGACTGGTACGACTGGGCTTGTATACACTGGAACGTAGAAGGATGAGAGGGGATGAATGAATGGGTTTATTGGCCAAGTATTCACATACTGGGAATCTTATTGAAACATAAGATTATTAAGGGATTGGACATGCTAGAGACAGGAAACATATTCAGGGGAGTCCAGTACCAGGGGCCACAATTTAAGAATAAAGGGTAAGCCATTTAGAATGGAGATGAGGAGAACCTTTTCACCCAGAGAGTTGTGAATCTGTGAAATTCTTTCCCTCAGAAGGCAGTGGAGGTCGATTCTCTGGATGCTTTCAAGAGAGAGTTAGAGAGATCTCTTAAAGATAGCAGAGTCAAGGGATATGGGGAGACGACAGGACCAGGATACCGATTGTGGATGATCAGCCATGATCACGGTAAATGGTGGTGTTGGCTCGAAGGGCCGAATGGCCTACTCCTGCACCTATTGTCTATTGCTCATTAATAGACCCAATAACCAATTATTGCATGAACATTTCTAATGCAATGGAAATACAGCTGTTAAATAGGAAAATGTGCAGATATAAACAGCATTAAACATCTGTATAGTTATAGTTAATAGCCTCCCTCTCACAGCCTCCATAAACTCAACCTATTAAATGCTGCATTTTCATTCTTAAAATACCATTTCATAGCAAGGTGATGAATTATTTCAATAATCCCAACTCTGATGAACTGCTGCAGCCGTTTCTTAGCACAGCAACATCAGCCAAAGCACCTCCAGTTTTCTCAATGATGTGGTCCACTTCAATTGAAGAAATGGAATGGTCTACTCGAGACCGGGCATTATTTAGCCACACATGCAAGCAATCACATAATAAAAGTGTGTAGCTGACCATTCCTATGGGCATCCAGTCCTGGACAACATTCAAACACGAGCTGAGAAGTAGAGCATTCACAATCAGACAAGTGCCAAGCATTACTCTTGCACTGCAATATTGAGGCAAACCCACTTCTCCTTCATGTTCGCTGGCAATGGTATTGGCCAGTTCCGTATCAATAATGCCCTCGTCTGACAATTGACATGCAATTCAAACCGTAACAGACAAATAAATGCCAGTGCAATTGGAAAAATAATGAATCGTCAATGAAGACAGGCTAAAAATCTGGACTATTTTATCCCAGTTTTCCCAATCTTACAACTGGCATGATACAGATTTTAATAGAAAAATAAAATCACCAAATAGCAGCAAATGTGTGATAGAGCAACATATACACATTGAGCATTTTAGTTTGCGTGGCTTACTCTATACAGAGGAAGGGTTTTACACACTAGGCCATAATAAAGCTACTGCATACTTGTTTACCTTAAATAATATATTCTCGTGAGTATGATAACATTTCCCCAGAGATCAGGCAAGCACAGTTTATGAATATTTAAGCCTAGCTAAAAGGTAATTTGATTCCTAATTAACTGTACTCTGAGCTTCTGATCTTCCTAATTTTTCTCTGTTGAAGAAAATGGAAGATTAATTGAAATCATGGAGTTCCAGAGTCCATGAATAATAGATCATAAATTTGGTACATATAACTCACAAAGACCTACTAACAATCAGTTTTTGCACTGTCACTAGAAACTAAAACAGTCACTTTAGATCATTAAAAAAAGGCACAAAGTGCTGGAGTAACTCAGTGGATTAAGGGCCTGTCCCACCAGCAGGCAACTCTATGCGATCAAACCGGCAGTGGGGGCTGCGCGGAGGTCGGGTGATCCCCTGTACAGGGCCGTTCCCACCAGCATGCGCCTGCATGCGGCAAGCGCAACTAAACCGGCAGCGAGGGCCGCGCGGAGGTTGGGTGAGTGGCGCAACGCAGCGCAAAGCGAGGCGAACTTGAAGCAAGTCCAAGGTACGTTCGCCAGGACTTAGAGGGGCACACAGAGAGGGTCACCGAGACACACACACATACAGGGCCACGGAGCCACACACATAGAGGGTCACGGAGGCACTTACAAATAGGTTCACGGAGGCACGATGGCCGGGCGGTGTGTAGATGTCGAGGCGACTGCGAGCCGACAAGCCGTTGCCGCGCGGGATTTTTGGACATAGTTTTTCGGAGCCCCGCGCGGTGTCGGGACGAACTCCGCACAATTCCGCGCGGCTCCGGTGATCGAAGTGGGACCGGCCCCGCGACGCCGGACGGCTCAAGCGACCACGTTAGGTCGCGCTACTCGCATAGAGTTGCATGCTGGTGGGACAGGCCCTTTAGGCATCATCGCAGGAGAACATGGATAGGTGACATTTTAGGTGACGACCAGTCATCAGACAGATTTCCGAAACATCACCTATCCATTTTGTCCAGGAATGCTGCCTGACCCGCTGAGTTCCTCCAACATCGTTTTTTTTTGGTAAACCAGCATCAGCAGTTCCTTGTTTCTGTATTTTAGATCATACTTTGTCCAGGATACAAAACAACCCAAAGATAATCTGAATCTGTAAATCTCATCTGATTTACATATCATGGATATGATCACAAAGGCATATTTCAGTGTTATCATTCTACCAACCAAAGATTCTAGACTAATCCCACTAATAGCCTTAAGAGGTCAAGTCTTGACCATAGTGCTGTCTCATCTGAAAATTACCCCAGCAAACCGATTTGACAACTCCCAATCATCAGGAGACGTTAACAAAAAATTGCTTGCAAAAGAAAAGGTTTCCCCATATTGCTAGCACTGTTCAAGAATATGATTTTGTAATTTTTCAACACATTAACATTGGATTCTGTAAGATTATCTTGCTAGATTTACAATGATATGAATACGTTTGTCAGTTTCAAATTGAGAAACCTGCTTTACAATATTTATTTTGCCCGTTTTCTGAACTCAATGTGTGTCTTTTCAGTTGTCATTGGTGTAATCACCGTCTTGAAAATCCAGGTCATGATATTCCATGCAGAAACCTCAGTCAGTGGTCAGAGAGCATTTCAGAATAGAGACAGGCCAGAATGATGTCCGTTCCTCACACCACATACCACACTTATGGGCCTGTCCCAGTTACGCAACTTTTTCGGCGACTTGCCGGCACCCATCATAGTTCGTTGCAGGTCGCAGAAAATTTTCAGCACGTTGAAAATCCAGCAGCGACCAGAACAAGGTACGACACTTTGGGCGACTACTCACAACCATACAGGCTTCACCCCATGACATGTCACTTGTATGGTCGTGAGTAGTCTCCTCAGTCGCCCAAAGAGTCGTAGCGTCTTTCTGGTCACCTCTGAATTTTCAAAATGTTGAAAAATTTTCGGTGACCTGCAACGACCTATGACAGTTGCCGAAAAAGTCCTGTAAGTGGGACAGGCCCATTAGTCACTTACCAGCTGGGGGTGACTGGAGACCCGTGTCCATTTCTTCATCCATGCATGGGAAGGAATTGCAAAGGCTTTCACCATTTAGTGTGACAATCAAACATGGGACATTTTAATCTGTACGGCTTACTCCACATGGAGTAACAGCTTCTGTGCTGTTTATAAGCAGTCAACATAATCGAGGACCCTTTCATCCTGGAGAATTGCTCTTCTCCCCTCTACAACTGGACTGAAGATTCAAAAGCTTGCAAGCAAATACCACTGGATACAGGAACAGCCTCTTCACTGCTGTTATCAAACTATGGGAGGGATATTTCATAGGTTAAGAAGCTGGACCAAAGCTCCCAATATACCATCTTGCAATTGTTTTCTTTTATCTGCACTATCGCTGCAGCTGTTGCACAAAATATTCTACTCTGTTTCCTCTTTCTTTGCAATTTCTCGTTGTACTTGTGATGTTTGAATGGACTCGTGCATGATATACTATTTCTGGACAACATGCAAAGGAAAGTTTTGCCACTGTATCTTGGTACAGGCTACCAATTGATTAACCTACCTGTTCAGGATGCATTTGCCCTGGAAACAAAATAAATGGTGTCTTACCATGACAATAATAAACCAATACGAGGCCACTACAACGTTAGAGCATACTTATTTACCACAATTCCTATGAAGGTAACAGCTTTTTTCCAGAAGTCCAGCCATTTAAGAGGCTTTTAGATAGGCTCATGGATAGGCAGGGAATGGGTCATGTGCAGGTAGAGGAGATGAGTTTAACTTGGTTTTATGGCACAGACAATGTAAATGGAAAAGCCCGCTTCTGTGGGGAACTTCTCTATGCGTTATGCTTTAAATTAGTTCCGCACATAATTTATGTATGCTTTGATCCAACTAAAATAATTTCCTTCCCAATTGATTAACTGTACTCATTACACCCATTTTTTTTTTCAGTAGAAGATCCATTACATGCTACAGTACAGGTGACGGAGTCCAATTGGCCCATTATGCTGATGTCAGTGCTTTGCTGAAGAAATTCAAAAATCAATGCCACTTCTTTCATTGTGGAATAAAATGCTTTTGTAATGGAGCATTGGCCAAAAATGGAAGTGAAATGTGAAAGGTGAGTGGTACAAGCAAGGAAGTATGCAGCAATTTGTAGGTCTTTGATAGCGAGATAGAAATTGCAAAATGCTCTGCTTTATTACAAATTGGATGGCATTTTTGTAATAGCTTTTAACACCTCTGAAAAACATTACTTCAATATTTCAATTAAGCATTTCCACAGTTAACAAGTGGTAGTTATGACATCCTTAGCAGCGATATTGAAGGCCATTGAGGAAATGAAACTGTGCAAATGGCAATAAGGAGTTATATTACTTCCATTAAATCTTTGTATAAATGTAGAGGAACTGTCATGTTGTCGTCGGAGGAGATTTATGACAAGGATACCAGGATAAAGTGTACCTTAGTTATGCAAAGACATGCAAGCTGGAGAACATTCCTGGAGGAGGCAAGACAATGAAGAATTTTAATATTGTTATTAAAAATTAGGTTAGGTTTTGATTTTTTTTTTCAATTCTCAAGCCCAGTACAGTTCCACTGATTCAAGTAATTTCTCCTACAGGTATGGCCAGTTAAGATGATTGGCAAAAAAGAGGGGAGAAGAAAAGTAATTCTTAGTGTATTTTATTTGGTTTAAGAATGAACACTGCTTGAACGAGTGGATCTGTATTGGGCTTGAAAAAAGAATTAAATAAAACAAATAATAATAACACAGAGAGCATTAGGATGGCTCTTCCATTCATTCTCCAGTGCTTTGCAGCAAATTGCCTCTTTCCACTGGAAATGTAATTTTGCTTCAGAAAGTAAAATATTCCTTGTTTGCCACAGCATGCTTCAAATAAATGGCACGTTGTGTGTAGGGTATGCTTGCCTTCATCGGTCAGAGCATTGAGTGTAAAGGTCAGGACGTTATGTTCCAGTTTTATAGAAATTAGGCCGTTTGTGGAGTACTGTATGCCGATCTGGTCGTTCCACTTTAGGAAGGTTGAGAAGGCTTTGGAGGGGGTGCAGAAGTTTACCTGAATGCAGCATGTATTATAGGACAATAGCTACAAGAAATGGTTGAACAAACTCAGATTGTTTTCTCTGGAGTGTCAGAGGTTGAGGGGAGTCCTAATAGAAATGTATAAAACTATGAGAGGCATAATACGAGAGGCAGTCAGAACATGTTGCTAGAATGGAAATGCCAAAGATTAGAGGACACAGATTTAAGGTGAGAGCTGAGAGGTACAAAGTTTACAGGAGATGAGTGGGGCAAGTCCCGCCCACCCCCACACAACAAGCAATGGGTAAAATGCCAGAGAACGTGGTAGTCTCAGATAAGAAGTGTTTATATGGGCACATGGATATGCAGGAAATTAAGGGAAATGGATCAAATACAGGAGAGTAGTTTAACTAAGCATCATGTTTGGCACAGACATTGTAGGTTGAAGGGCCTGTTCCTGTGCTATACTATTTTGTGTTCTAATTTATTAACTTACCTGCTCTCAAGGCATTTGCCCTGGAAACCAAGGAAATAATGGCTTTTCATGGCAAAGGAAAAACATCCAATTTTCTCAGGAACCATCTCAAAAGGTAAAGTCCCATCAGCACCTCAAGCCTAACATCAGTTAATGCCAGAGTTAGACAGCAGAGTCTGAGGGTTGATTCGATGTACACAGTTTATCCAGCATCTTTATGCTTATTGGGAAGCAGTTTTAGCTTTGCAATCATTGCAAGAATGTTGCATAAATCTAACTAAATGCAGTCACCGACCATGTGAATTTCACTGACAGAAAGCTAAATAACAATTAGTTTTGTTAGGCCAACACCAATCCAAGTGTCCCCAATAAGATCATCAACAGTCAGCATCAGGCAGACTGAAGAAACACTTATCATTCTTCATAACAGGGAACTCCACTCAAATTTACACCAAACTGTTTTTAATGCAACTAGAAAGGTAAAGATACACATGTAGAATAGACTGATGGTGTGGAAGTTTAAGTGAATAAGTTAGAGATACAGCCTGGAAAAAGGTTCTTCAGCCCACCGCGTCCACACCAACCAGCGATCACCCTCTACACTAACACTGTCCCACATACAAGGGACGATTTACAATTTTTACCCAAGTCAATTAACCTTGTGTGTGGAGTGTGGGAGAAAACAGGAGCACCCGGAGAAAACCCATGCCATTACAGGGAGAACGTACAACCTCCGTACAGTCAGCACCCATAGTGAGGATCAAATCTGGATCTCTGGCACTGTAAAGGGCCTGTCCCACCAGCATGCAACTCTATGCGATGAACGCGATCAAACTAGAAGCGGGGGCCGCGCGGAGGTCGGGTGATCCCCTGTACAGGGCCGTTCCCACCAGCATGCGCCTGCATGCGGCAAGCGCAACCAAACCGGCAGTAGGGGCCGCGCGGAGGTCGGGTGAGTGGCGCAACGCAGCGCAAAGTGAGGCGAACTTGGAGCGAAGTCTAAGGTAAGTTCGCCAGGACAGAGAAGGGCACGCAGAGAGGGGCACAGAGGCGCACACACACACACACACAGAGGGCCACGGAGCCACACACATAGAGGGTCACGGAGGCACCTACAGATAGATTCACGGAGGCACGATGTTGGGGCGGTGTGTAAACGTCGAGGCGACTGCGAGCCGACAAGCCGTTGCCGCTCGGAATTTCTGGACATAGTCAGTTTTTCAGAGCCATAGTCAGAGCCCCACGCGGTGTCAGGACGAACTCCGCACGGCTCCGGCGATCGAAGTGGGACCGGCCCCGCGACGCCAGACGGCTCAAGCGACCACGTTAGGTCGCGCTAATCGCATAGGGTTGCATGCTGGTGGGACAGGCCCTTAAGGAAGCAGTTCCACCGCTATACCACTGCGTTGCTCGGGCATTTTGTTTTCTCAAGCTATTCTGATTAACACTGTGGCCTTGAAATAAACAACATAAGACATGCAATTTAGAAACATGGGGCATGATTTAATTTAATAAATGTATTAAAACTATAGCAGTAAAAATCATCATATGTGATGGGAGATGGAACCCGATGCTTCATGGTGTGTGTTGCACCAATGCATGAAAGCCGCCAACACCTGCAATGCAGTCAAGTGTATAACAACATGCACGACCAGGAACCAACATGGAATTATAATTATATGCTGGTGGAGAGAAATGGGTAGGTTTCAGAGAAAATGTAAAACACAGGAAAATGGGAAAACTAATGGAGTTAAATGGGCATCATATGTATTGAACAGACACAGATGTGCAAATTGAATCCAGAACAGTAAACTTAACAAAAAAAGGGACACAAAGAGCTGGAGTAACTCAGCGGGTTGGGGAGCATCTCTGGAGAACAACTCCAGAGGGAAAGACCCAGACGTCACCTATCTATGTTCTCCAGAAATGCTGCCTGGCCCGCTGAGTAACTCCAGCACTTTGTGTCATTTTCTGCAAGCCAGCACATGCAGTTCCTGGTTTCAACAGCAAAATTCACAAATTCAAGTCCTGCTGCTTGATATCTTTTAAAATAATATGAGCACCCAACCAACATTCACCAGATTACATTCGGAAATGGAATACAAAACCTACTGACCACGGCATTTACAATACGATGAACATTTAAACATTACTTGGCTGGAGTAATTGATAACTTGCTCAGTGTCCATAGCTGCTCAAAACCATGTCCTTTTGTCCTTCCCAATGTCTAAAAAGGGATTACAGAGTGGTTTCTTCGACCGTCTTTTATGGTGGCCTCTAACCCACACCACATTCATCCGCCCATGAAGTTTGTGTTTATTGCAGCAATGTTTAATCACAGCAAAAGAACCACATACTCACTCCTTGCAGGTGCCTGGCCACCTAATTCTGTCTGCCTGGCATGCTGCCCATTTGAGGTTGAACAGTTCACCAAATGAAAAGACATGCAAACAAAAAAAACGTTTTATTCCCCTTGCACAAAGATTTTCTGTGGCTTGCTCTGCTGCATTAAATCAGTGGGCCGACTGGGTACTGTGGTTAAATATCCTGAGCTGCTTTGTATCAAAAGAAACACTGCAGATCTTATACTGTCAGATTGTCAATGATTATCGCATGAGAAATCACTGCACTTCCAAGTATCTGTATCTGTTGTGTACGGTGTTCAATTTGTAGCTCCCCATCAGTTATGATTGCTGTGCTGGGGTTCTGAATGCTATTTGGAAGCAAATCTTCTGCTTATAAGACAGGAGGTTACCACCTTCTATCTTCATTTCCTCTGACAGCCTACAGGCTTCAGAATCCAAGAGTCTTGTATCTGCTTCATTTCTCTCAATCTGTTTAGCTTGGAGTGCAAACATCTGTATCCTCAGCTCAATTTTGTCTGCCCACATTTTATTTTGAAATCGCTACTGGACGTAACTGCAAACCATTTGAAATGATTTTTTTTTCCCCAGAAATGTTTGGGGCCAAAGGACAAATTACTTCCACAGTATACTTATTTTTCATAAGACTTCAGAGCAGAATGAGGCCATTCAACCCATTGAGTCTGCCCTGCTATTCGATCATGGCTGATCTGGGGTGGAAGATTGCAACCTTCACATGGTCCACCCTGTCTCGACTAATGCAATCTACTCCACGTGCACAAACGGAAGATCGAATAGAACAAGTTGTCCAACAACTTTAGGCTGTGCACGCCACACGAAAGAAGAAGATGGTTGATCTATTTTTTCCTCTCAACCCCATGGTCCTACCTGCTCTCCATAACCTTGGACACCCTTACTAATCAAGAACCTGTCAAACTCTGCTTTAAAAATACCCAATCACTTGGCCTCTACAGCCATCTTGGGCAATGAATTCCACAGGTTTACCATCATTTGACTTAATAAATCCCTCTTCATTTCCATTTTGAAGGTACGTCCTTTGAGTGAGAGGCTGTGTCCTCTGGTCTTGAACTCTCCCACCAGTGGAAACAGCCTCTCCACATTCACTCTGTCAAGGCCTTTCATTATTCAGGAGGTTTCAATAAGATCCCAACCCCATCCTTCTAAACTCCAGAGTACAGGCCCAGAGCCTTCAGACCCTCCTCATAGAGCTTTAACTGGGGACTCAATCATCCCCGTGATCATTCTCATAAACCTCCTCTGGATCTTCTCCAAATCCAGCACATCCTTCCTCTGATATGCAGCCTTAAACTGCTCACAATGTTCCAAATGCAGTAGGCTCAGCACTTCATACGTCTTTGCTTTTATATTCCAGTTCTCTCAGAATGACTGCCAGCACTGCATTTGCCTTCCTTCTACCGATCAGCCTGCAAATTAATATTTTGGGAACCCCTGCACCAGCACTCCCAAGTCCCCATCACCGCCCATTTATTTCAAACATCTCCTTTTCCCCATCAGCCCCTACTCAACCTCCAAGAATCTGAAATCTAAAGTGAGTTGGCTCATGTGCTAATAATTTTAAATCACCCTCAAAAGATCACAGTCTAAAATATAAAGTATAACGTCTATTTTCTTTATGTTATTGATGATAAATGGCATTGTTTACATGTTCTTGAAATGAGAATGATTCTTTGTTGAAGGGCATTAACACCATTGTAAGTAAAGCAATGCAGATCTGCCCTGGAGTTATATGATTCTCTGCCAAAATCATTCACTGTTAATTAATTTTCAAGAAATATTTCTGGTCTAATAGTATTATGGCAGATGTTTACTGGAGATAACATTGCACCATTCAAAAACCACACGCAAATAATCTGCAGAGCAGCACAGCTGCAGAATCAGAACATCAGAGACCCAGGGTCAAACATCAATAACTGGTGTTGCCAGTGTGGAGTTTGCACATTGTCCCCATGGCCTAGTGGGTTTTGCCATAGTGTTCAGTTTTCTCCCACAACGGAGTTTTCTCGGAGACCTTCAGTTTCCTTCCATACTCCAAAGACGTACAGGTATGTAGGTTAATTGGGCTTGGTGTATGTGTAAATTGTTCCTAGTGTGTGAAGGATAATGTTAATGTGCAGGGTTCTCTGGTCGTGTGGACTCGGTGGGCTGAAGGGCCTGCTTCTGCGCTGCGTCTCTGCCATGTCATTGAGTGGTGAATTGGGGGGGGGGGGGGGGGGGGGAGAGAGAGGGTGTGTGGGCCATGTGTGGGCCATGTGGGAATACTACAAATGAGTATGTGATAGTCGGAATGGGTTCAGTGGGCCACATGGCTTGTTTCGGTGCTGTATGACTCCACACTCCGGATTCGTTGAAAATTATCTCCTTCGTGTCAACAAAACTGAACATCAATTTTATTAGTAGAAACAAAGAACTGCTGATGCTGGTGAATGCAAAAATAGGGCACCAAGTGCTGGAGTAACTCAGCAGGTCAGGCAGCACCTCTGGAGAACATGAATCAGTGACATTTCGGGTTGAGTCCCTTCTTCACACTGGCAAGATGGCAACGTCTTATGGAGAGAAAGATATGTTTTGAAAGGGATCTTATTATGTGTTGCTTAGAGACACACACACACACACACGTTTACTACGTATGTGTATTTACTACGTTTATGTACAGAATAAGGTGGTAGTGGAATGAGATAAAATTACTGCATTTAAAAGGCATATTTACAGACATTTAACAGACAAGGCATTGGAAGGAAATAAAAAGGAACTGCAGATGCTGGTTTGTACTAAAGATGGACACAGAATGCTGGAGTAACTCAGCGGGTCAAGTCAGCATTGTGGAGAAAATGGATAATGGAAAATAGTGACTTTTGGGTCGGGATCCTTCTTGTGACTGATTGTAGTGGAGGATGAGGGGGCTGGAAGCTAGAAAAACAAAAACAGGTCAAATTGGGGCCGGCAACAGATTACCTCCGGCAAGGAGGCTCTCTAAAGAAGGGTCTCAACCTGAAACATCACCCATTCCTTCTCTGCAGAGATGCTGCCTGTTCCACCAAGTTACTCCAGCACTTTTGTTTGTGTTGATCGAGGCTTGGTTTCTCCCAAGCCGTCATAAATAGACCCCTCACCCGCATCTCTTCTGTGTCCTTAGAGTTCTGCTCTCGCTCACTCTCTCCCCAAATGTGACAAGGACAGAGATCCACTGGTCCTCACCTTTCACTATACCAGCCTCTGCATCCAACACATCACCCTCGGACATTTCCATCACCTCTAATGTGATCCCACCACTAATCACATCTTATCTCCACCCCTTTCCACCTTCTGCAGAGATTACTCCCTCTGCAAACTCCTGTGTTCACTCATCATAAACTGCACCCTCACCAGGTAATTTCCCCTGCAGCCGCAGGAGATGTAACACCTGTCATTGTACCTCCTCTCTCGACTCCATTCAGGGAGCCTGATAGTGCTTCCAAGTGAGACAGATGTTCACATACAACATCCAGTGTTCCTGATATGGACTCCTGTACATAAGCAAGACCAAGTGCAGACTCTGCAACCATTTCGCTGAACACTTACGCTTAGTCTGACATGGCCTACTGGATCTCCCGGTTGCTAACGATTTTGATTCCTTTCCCCAAAGTGACCTTACTACACTCCATTGCCAGAGTGAGGCCACATGAAAATTGGAGGAACAGCACCTCATTTTTCGCTTGTGCAGATTACACCCCAGCAGTACGAACATTGAATTCTCCAATTTTAGGTAACTTTGATAAATATCTCCCTCACTCCTCTCCCCACCCCCTTTTTCCTCCATTAAAAGTCCATTAACCAGTTCACAACAATGTTTTTCTCATTGGCTCACATTGTCACGAGCCAACAAAAGCTGTTGAATTTTCATTGCAAATGACTTCATCCAATTGGCCAGTTTTCCCAATACTAATCAACCAGTTCCCGCAGTCTGCACAACATTTTCAAAACTGGTCACATCTGACCACCAAAGCATGGGATGTGTGCTCATTTGATAAATATTACATGGTCAGACATTTGTAGCTGATGTTGCTCGCTGTTCAATCAAAAAGCAACATTTCCATATCGAGCAAGTTACCACTGCAGAATATTAAAACCTTTAAAAATGTGGATGATATTTGTTTCAGCAAAATACTACAAACACATTTACTCCCAACTAATTCAGAGTAGGTCATATCCTCAAAAAAAATGACTAATTGATGAGACATCTGAACTGCATTGTTACAACTGGCTCTGACACCATTCCTCTCAGAGGGGAAAAACAGCCAACAAGAAAATTAACTTAATACTTTACATTGGAAAATATAACCACAGACACATTCTAAACATATTTCTAAATCCAGCATACAAAAAATGTTGGAGAAACTCAGAGTGAGGCAGCATATATGGAGAAAAGGAATAGATGACATTTCGGGTCGAGATTCTGTTTCAGACAAACCCAGTTTGTATCACTAAGAGAATGTTATTTTTTTTTTAATTAGATTGCTACAGGAAGTGACAGGTGGCCATTGTAGCAAGAATACCTCACAATTTACTGCTGATAGTAAGGATGAATGTTACGTGACTAGTCTAAGTGCAGACATGACAAGACTATGCCATACATGCTCAATTTTGGCAGTTGACACGAGTCGTGAAGTTTCCTTCACAAATTATATTCAAAACAGCCAAGCATGTTAGAAGTGAAAATATTTAAATTGGCCATTTCCCAAAGTGAGCACATAAAATATTTTAAAAGATCCATTGACATTAAATGAGTGAGATTGTTACAAACTTGCTCAATTTTCAGAATGCCGCTACTCCTAGCAATACCAGCATTAATTAACTATCCTTAGAAGCCATTGAGAAAAATGGAAGTCAACGTTTTCTTTAACCGTTCTGGTGAAGCTTATTCCGCAGCACTGCTGGGAAGTAAAGATTTTTTTTTAATCTCTTCCCTCGAAGGAGGTGTAACATTTTTTGTACCCGGTGGTTGATGTTACTCCAGTATCTCCCAAGGTCTGATGTAGGATCTTGCCCCGAAACAACAATGACACATTCCTTCTCTCCAGAGAAACTGGCTGCCCCCATCTCCGTCCGCACTGCGGCCTAACATCGTGGAGCTGGCGGTCCCTTTGTTAGGGATCGAATTAGGGAGCTGCAACCACAGGAGCTTCCACCGCTCCAATCGCGGGTGCCTTGATCGCCCCGTTGCGGGGGCTTTATCGCTGCTTGCAGGAGCTTCGATCACCCCGGCTGTGGATGCTTCCATCGCCCCCGCCACAAAAGAAAAGGAGGAAGGTAAAAGTTATTTGCCTTCCATCACAGTAGGGAATGCGAGGTCGCCGAAAATCAAGACGGACATGGTACCTGCGCTGGTGACGACTTGGAAGGTGTGCCGTGAGCTCGGTGTTTGCGGGGACATAGCTCCATGAGAACAACCTGGCATCTGGTGGGAGTGTGGTCGACTTTCTGACTGTTCGGCGACTACAGAAAGCGACAGCGGTTGGTACAACTCTGGTGACATCACGATGATGGAGCATGTGTGTGGTCCGGACATTGAACTGATGGCTGCAAGTCTCCATTTATGCTGTGTGCCCTAGGGATTCACACACTGTGGTGGCTTTTTATGTTTAATATTTCTGTAATTTTCTACCTTGTTGCTTTTTTGGTAGGGCTGCATGGTAAATCAAATGTCGCTGTATCTCAGTACACGTGACAATAAAGGACCATTGCACCATACCGTCTATTAAACGAGATGAGCAATTGCCATGGTTTTAGTAGATGGTATCCGCTACAGCCAATGCCCCCTGGTGGAAGGGGAAGCTGTTGGAGCTTCAAAAACAGCAAGGTGAAGTCAAGAAGTTGTTCTTGACTTCACCTAGTAGTTGATGAAAAGGCTTTGGGGTATCAGGGAGTGAACAATTTGAAGGGGACTCATCCTCTGGTCTGCTCATGCAGCCTCAGTAGTTATGTGGTTCATCCAGTTGAAATCTCCTTAAAGGTCACTCCCCGTATTACGCTGGTGAAAGGATGAGACAGTGTTAATACCTTGGAAGGTGAACGGTTTGGTGGCTCATTGTGTAACAATTTAGTGACACGAAATATGACTTGCCGTTTATTGGCTCATACCCAAATGTTGTCCAAGTTTTCATGCATGCAGTCATGAATGGTTTCATAAGCCAAGGGGAGTTTAAGGTGCTTATAAATTGTGCAATTAGTGATCACCCTCACTCCTGACCTTACAAGTAACAACACTCTTTAGATTTAATTTAAATTTTCCTACATACAGTTGTGATATTTGGAAGGTAATTGAAGCGTACCAGCACTGAAATGAACTTATGAATGAATGAATGGCCTTTATTGTCATTATTTATTAACTTACCCACAAAATATTCTAGAGAGTAACATTTCTCGTGCAGAAGGTTTACCAAACATCATAAACCACCTCGTTTTAGTTTTAGTCTAGAGAGACAATGTGGAAACAAGCCTTTTGGTCCACCAAGTCCACGCCAACCATCCTTTCACAATTGTTCAACTGCTCGCTGCACATTTTGCTGAGGCCAATAAACCTCCAAATCCGCACATCTTTGGGACATGGGAGATAACCGGAGGACCTGGAGGAAATCCACCCAGTCACAGGGAGAACGTGCCAACTCCACACAGACAGAGTCAGGGGTCAGGATCGAAGCTGGGTCTTTGACTCGGTGAGGTAACTGCTCTACGAGCTGCACCACCATACAACCTAAAAAGCCCCAAAATATCAATGATCGTTTTTAAAATAACTTAATTCCAGCCAAAAAGTCCAGTTGATGCAAGCCTCTTTATGGCTGATTGCAAATACCAACCATTTGCTCAGAGACTATTAATAGACATTTTTTGGAAAGTTAATTGTTGCTAGGTGAATCTGGTGGGTTTGTGCGTCTTTCGTGTGGGAAGGCACACACTAGCAAAAGTGACCAAGGTTTTCTACTACCTTATTTAACTTCCTATTCAACTAAATCACCTGTAAAGTGTTACAGATGTGCCCGTGTGAGGATTCTAGTTTATATGTGTTGCACACTGGAGAAAACACGACACGATTAATGATCAAGCAGTCTTATACATTCAGATACTCAGCACACCCAGTTTACGATTTAAGAATTCTGAACATGATATTCAATTTGTTTGCCTTAAGTAGGATTTTACCTAGACCATATTCTTAATCTGAGACAAACACCATTAACACAAGCATATGAATCAATAATAAGATGATCTTTCAGTTCCTATCAGTAACTAGATTTTCACGAGGATAGTTTTCGGCAGATTAAAAGAAAGCTTCAAGTTTAAAATTAGCATCTCAAAGAGCATCTACTCGCATGCTAAGATTATAATATTTTCAAACAGCAAGGCTATCTTTTCCAAGAAACATTACCAAGCGAAGTGGACTGTAAAAAGAAGTTGGCACAGTTGAGTGTATCCATTGATTACACTGCTTCACAAACTAAAAGCAGCACAACATTGCATGAAAACAAGGCCAACTGTCAGTCAATGGATTCAGTCAACTGCAATCTCATTACAGTCACACATCTTCAAAACCCCTCACAGCCAGCCATTGCTAATTTAAATTCCACACAACATGTAACCTTTATAGCTCAAGTAAAAAAAAATTACATATGCTGGAAATTAGGAATGTTACTTTTACATTTCAGATTCATTTTAAGCTTAAGTTTCAGTTTAGCTATTTTTCAGATTGGACATAAACCTTTTCAGGAGTAATTTTAGCCTGGTTCAAGAAACCCATTTAATTAGTATTTTCCACCTTATTTTCTAGCAAAAGACAAGGCATAAGCAATTGAGTCAAGACACCCGAGCGGTCAGCTCCATAACCAAGTGATCTGAAAAAATGAAGAAAGGTCCCCACCCGAAACGAATGTGCAAGTACTCGTCAAGTCGCCCAAGTGTCAAACTGAAGAAGGGTCTTGACCCGAAACATCACCCATCGGGAGATGCTGAGTTACTCCGGTATTTTGTGTCCATCCTCGGTGTAAACCAGCATCTGGAGTTCCCTCCGACACTAACCTTGGTCGACGTTGCTCATATATAGCAGCTGTACCTTTTGCTCCCTTGGCTCAGATTCATAGTGCCTGCTTCAAAATCTCTTCAGATAACACTTTTCCTTGAAGATACTCCTTACTCATTTCTTCAGCTAAATAAATGGGGATCAATGGGTCAACTGGCTGAGTCAATGCTTGGATAGCACACAAATGACATATCAACAAGAATATCAGTAACAATGTATTTTTTTGTTAGCGATTTAGATCAACTGTCAAAATACCTTTACATGGTTAGTGTCAAATTGTGTTTCAGGAGTATCTTTCAAGGAGCAACTTGGTACTTTTCAATATAAATGGAAGGCATTGGAACATAATTCAGTTCCACTTGACTTGATGATTTGAAGCAACACTTTTGTGTATTTATTTATTTTCCCCTTAACTGTTTCCAAATGACCAAACAAATTTGAAAACAGCCAAAGATACCTCTGATTGTATCAGCCTCATGGAATGGCTGTGGAAATGGAAGAGCAGAGGGTGATCAGAACGTGTGGGTCATTTCAAATCCAACCCAACCCAATGCCCCAAATCTACTTTTGGACAGAAGGACAATATATATAGAGGAAAAAAAAACATTTCATTTTCGAAGTTGTTACTTTTTCAAGGTCCAGATGCATTATGTTTCAGATAAATGGAAGGCACTGGAATATAATTCAGTTCCACTCGAGTTGATTATTTGAAGTAATGCTTTTACAGATTTCTTATGCTTCAGAATGAACATTTAAGCTTGGAAGCACAAAAAGACATGTGTAAGTTGATGAGTTCAAAACTAAGTTTCTTCCTTAACTGATGTTGAGTTCTTTGTTCTTTGTGCACATGCTCCAGTGAAATAATTCCACATTCCAGAGCCAACCCTTTTGACTGTAAACGTGGCAATAAACTACACGCAAACTTGGATGTTCAGGATTTTAAAACATTGCACATTACAGTTTGCTGCTATTATCATCTTTGTTGTAGACACAAATAAATTGGCCTGCTTTCCTTCAGGTGAAATATTTTGCTTCAACATTGAATTTTAGCTATTGTTCCAATATTTGGCATTGTATACAGATAACAGTGAATTATATAACTATAATTTAAATCCAGGAAGTCAGTCAGTAAATGTAAAATTACATAAAGTCATAGGTACTGTGTTTCAATTACAGGTTTAACTCTAGGACCTAAATTATGGAGTTCTCAGCATTTATCTTTCTAAGCAAATTCATGAAGTATAAAGTTAGACAGAATGAGCACAGAATAAGTAAAGAAAGGTGAGTGAGTAAATTGTTACCTAAACTCAAAGTTGCTTGAACCAAGCAGAAACATGATTAACACTGGCAATTATTGTTCACATACATTATGAAGCTGCAGCCCTGTGCTGGACTGCACTGGCATCTCACCAGGTCCATTGAGAACTGCTGGCCAAGTACAAAGTGCACGTTACTGTTTGAGACTTCCACAGACGGGCACTGACATGAAGTGGAAGTCAGATGCAGATAGATCGGCAGTAACTGCTTAACCTCAAATCCAATCAAGTAATTGAGTCCACAATCAATCTAAAAAGTCACATCATTAGGTAATAAATTAGCCAGGTAATTTTCATAACAATATCACTCTATATGTATTTGCTAACATTGTTATTTGAAAAGGCAAGAGTAAACAATAAGCTCCAAGAATAATTAAGGAGTGTCGAAAGAAATATCTTTAACATGCAAGCTACTTTTAATATCACGTCAAGACAATTAAATTGAGGGGCAGGGGAGGCTGCTATCATACTCAAACGCCATTTGAATGTGAACATGTAGAGTCATCATATTGCACAGGTTAAAACAAAATCAGTGAAGCACGTTCAAAATAGGGAATACAAACTCAAAATGGGTCAACTTTAACACATCCATTGAATGATCACATCTATATTTTAATATGCAGGAATGAACAGCAGATGCTGGTTTAAACCCAAAGTGCTGGAGTAACTCAATAGGACAGGCAGCATCTCTAGAGAGCCTCTCCAGAGATGCTGCCTGTCCTGCTGAGTTACTACAACATTTTGTGTCTATCTTCTATATTTTAATAGCTCTACTTCGCAGAAAGCACAATTTGCTTCTAATGCAACACAGCCGATCCAAGGTTCAATAAAGCAAACAAACAAAAGTGTATGTGCTAGAAATCTGAAATAAATCAAATATGATGTAAATGTCCAACACGTTAGACAGCATATGTGGAAAGAGACACTTGCATGATTGAGATCAATGTATTTTCTTCCTAAATTCTTTCACTCTCCACAGATGTCTCACCGGAATTTTTGTTTTTGGTAAAATTTCAATCCACTGTTACAGTTGCTTTAGGAATATTAACGCTTCCTATTGTGCTCTCTAAAAATTGGCAATGGATTGTCAACAATCAAAGCAGCAAGTTATCAGTAATGCAAATTGCAATAAGATGCATAAACATTTTGTTGAGTGGATTTCTGTAAGAGGGGACTGAAAGGCACCAGAACTGTCCCTGATATTTACATATTTAAAAAAAAGACATTAACCTTAAATCCAAATCTATCCTCAGTACATTTCAATCTAATTTGCAATATATTAATCTTCACCTAATTGTGCTCACCCACATGCAATAGTTGAGCTTAGATTAGAGATACAGCATGGAAACGGGCTTGCTGGCCCTCCAGTTCCGCACCAACCAATGATCCCCACACATTACACTATTCTACACACACTAAGGACAATCTAGGGACAATTTACATTTATCCCAAGCTAATTAACCTACCAATCTATACCATTTTAGAGCCTGGGAGGAAACCGAAGATCTCGGAGAAAACCCATGTTGTCATTGGCAGACCGTACAAACTTCATACAGACAGCACCCGTGGTCGGTATCGAACCCGGGTCTCCGGCGCTGTAAGCACTGTAAGGCAGCAACTCTACCACTGTGCTGCCCAGTGGGGGCGATTGGATGTCAATCAACAGCCAACAAGCCATTTCAAATCAAGAAGCCAGCAGATAGCCCAAGACTGCACAAGGCACAATCAGTAACAGGCAAAGGCCAGGGTGGAAGATGACATGGGGCTTGGGATGATGTGGAAGAGAATCATGTACCTTATGCATTGGATAGATATTTTGTGTCTATCCTACCACAACTAGAGAGCTGCCCTGAACTACTATCTACCTCATTGGAGACTCTCAGACTATCTTTGATTGGACTTTACTGGCCTTATCTTACACTAAACCTTATTCCCTTTGTCATGTATCCCTACACTGTGTGTGAATGGCTTGATTGTAATCATGTATTGTCTTTCCGCTGACTGGTTAGCACACTGTACATGTGACAATAAACTAAAACTGAAAGGGAAGCAAATAAAATATATCAATTTTATACACCCAACAATTGAATTGAAATCTCCCCTCCCAAGTATTATTTTTATTAATTTATTATCCTTGGGACTGTTTCCACTGTGGAAAGTGCGATTTAAAACTTATTAATTAAAATGTGGAGTCCAGTCACATTGAAGCAATGTCCAAGAATGCACCCCAACACCTCTACTTCCTTAGAAGGCTTAGCTGGTTTGGCAAGTCCCTCATCAACTTCTACAAATTCGCTGCAGAAAACATTTTATTGGCATCATGGTTTGGGAATAGTCCCATCCAAGAGCGCGGGAAATTGCCGAGAGTTGTGGACATGGGCCAGACCATCACACAAACTAAATTCTCTTCCATCGACCATTTACACTTCACACTGCCTTGGCAAGGCCACCAACATAATCAAGGTCACTCTGCGTCTCCACTCTCCCTTCAGTCAGGAAGTACAAAAATTTGAAAATACACACCTCCAGATTCAGGGACAGCTTCTTCCCAGCTGTTATCAGGCAACTGAACCGTCCTCTTAACGGCCAGAGTGTGTTCCTGACATCCCATTTAGCTCATTGGTGAGCTTTGAACTATCTTTAATTTGACTTTATCTTGCACTAAATTATATACCTTTTATTTTGTATTTGTAATGCTGTGGATTATAATCATTTGTAATGTTTTCATTGACTGGATAGCACACAAAAAAGCTTTTCGCTGTTCACGTGACAATAATACTGACCTATATCTCAATTGTAAGTGCTAATGCAAGTTACTTCTGTATTATTACATCATGCCCTTTATATCATCTTCCATTCCTTTTTTTTAATAATATTTTTATTAGAAGTAAGCATTTCACAATGCTAAAACAAATTTACAAATACCAACTTAATTTGGTATTTATACAAATATCACATTGATTATTATTATCTTCTGTTTTTTAGAAATAGAGAGAAAAAGAAAAAAGAATAGGTTTTAAATCAATAAAGGTTGTGATTGAATAATGATTTTGATTATATAAAAAAAAAGGGAAAAAAAACAAATATAAATCTATTTAATATATATATATTTTTAAATGAGTATAAAGTATTATATTTATATATAAAAGAGAAACAACAAAATATATTGTAAATAAAACTATTACAAATGATAATATCAATAGAGACATGTATACAAATCCCAGTTTGAAAATGAATTATTTTCATCAAATCTTGTCGAGTACCCATTGAGTTGTGATGCCAAGAACAGCTAACCCCTCAAATATTGTATATATGGAGACCATATCTGTTCAAAGATTTCATATTTGTCCATTCGGGCAAATCTAATTCTTTCCAAATTCAACGTCTCCGACATCTCTGCTGTCCACATTTTAATTGTGGGGGATAATGTTCCCTTCCAAAATTTCAATATTATTTTTTTCCCTATTATCAAACAGTAATCAAATAAATTTCTTTGATTTACTGTTAATACCAAATTTGAGTCCGAAATTCCTAATATTATTAACTTTGGATCTGGATCCAGTTTAACTCTAAGAACTTCAGAGATAACTCTAAAGATTTCTATCTTCCATTTCAAATGGACCAAGTTGCAAGTGCAGCTTGGAAAACACATTCTGCTGTTTACGGGCATTGCACATTCTGCTGATAAATTCCAGTGCAGTTGCACTAGGTTGAACCTTTGCAATTAGAAACCCCCATGTGTACACAATACCATTACTAAATCATTTTATACTGCAGGCTCATGCCTTTGTTTAAGAGTCGAGCAAACAGGACTCATTTAAGTACACAAACCTTGGGTCAGCTCAGCGCATTATATACCATTTGAATGTTCCACAATATGGTATCTCACATCCTCGTCATGACGTGGAGACTCAATGTCAATCTCCGAAACACTCTCTCACTAAAACATCCAAATATCTGAAATGGTCAAGGAGCTGGTGAAATAATTCCTTAATTGAGTCTTTCGGCAAAATAGTGGGCATATCACAAAATAGGTTTGTAGTCACTCCAAACTAATTGTGAAACAAGAACATGGCATGCAATCACAAAGGCCGTTGGTTCAATTCTTTAAAACAGTTTCTACGATCTCTACACTTCTTGAGTCATTCAAAAGAAAAGTTCTGAATTGTTTCATGAACTACCAGTCATTATCCATTTATCAGAAGTAAAAAAAAAAAAATCAATTCCTGGCTCGAGCTTGGGAAGCAATTCAATTTTCAATTATTTGTGACAATAACATATACCAAGAAAGTCTCTGAATATTTTCCATAGATACATAAGCAAATGTGAAAACAGATGCCACTTTAGCTTCAACTGGGTTTTACTTCCAATAAACATTGCCTCTGAACCGAGGCAACGGTTAAGAGTTGACCCCATTGGCAGGATTGCAGTCCCATGAGGGCCAGCTGGAAGATGACGACAAGTTAGACTTTCATTTATTTTTCAGAGTCTGTGCCACCAGGAAAATTAGCATTCAATACCCATCAGTATTCATACTTGAGAAGGTCATGAACCATTTGCTTGAACCGCTGCAGTCATTCTGGTAAAGGTACCTTCAGAATGCTGTTGGGGAGTAGTTCCATAATTTACAGTCAGCAACACTGAAGGAAAAGGCATTTTCAAGTCTGGACTGTGCGAATTGTGGGGGCATCTACAGGTGGCGATGTTGCCATGTGCCCAAAGCCCTGTCCTAATTGGTGATTAAAGTTGGGAAGTGCTGCAGGAATAGCCATAGTGAGTTACTATGGTGATTGTATAAATACCATACAGTGTAGTCACTATGTTAATAGGCAATAATTGCAGGAGTAGGCCATTCGCCCCTTCGAGCCAGCACAGCCATTCATTGTGATCATGGCTGATCATCCACAATCAGTACCCTCTTCCTGCCTTCTCCCCATATTCCCTGACTCCACTATCTTTAAGAGCCCTCTCTAGCTCTCTCTTTAAAGTATCCAGAGAACCAGCCTCCACCGCCTCTAAGGCACAGAATTCCACAGACTCACAACTCTCTGTGAGAAAATGTGTTTCCTCATCTCCGTACTAAATGGCTTACCCATTATTCTTAAACTGTGGCCTCTGGTTCTGGATTCCCCCAACATCGGAACATGTTTCCTGCTTCTAGCATGTCCAAACCCTTAATAATCTTATACGTTTCAATAAGATCCCATCTTATCCTTCAAAAATCCAGAGTATACAAGCCCAACTGCTCCATTCTCTCAGCATATGACGGTCCTGCTATCCCAGGAATTAACCTTGTAAACCTACGCTGTACTCTCTCAATAGCAAGAATGTCCTTCCTCAAATTAGGGGACCAAAACTGCACACAATACTCCAGATGTGGTCTCCCTAGGGCCCTATACAACTGCAGAAGAACATCTTTGCTCCTGTATTCGACTCCTCTTGTTATAAAGGTCATCATGCCATTCGCATTTTTCATTGCCTGCTGTACCTGCATGCTTACATTCATTGACTGATGAACAAGGACCCAACTTGACACCACGTTGCAGTGGTAGAAGACATGAATGTTTTAGAGTTATGGATGGTGTTTCAGTGAACAGGGTGGTTTTCCTTGGAGGGGAGTGAGTTTTCAGTGCAGTTGGAGCTGTATTTATTCAACCAGGTGGAAACCTTTCCATCACTCTTGCACGGGCTTTGGGAGTGTCAAATGAATCATGTTCCATAGGATATCTGATTGCAACCTCACCAGACCATTTAATGGTCAATCCAGTTGATTTTTGCGGTGCAGCACTGGACTACTATCGCAGAGCGAGAGATGCCTTACTGGGGATCACCGTGTGGAGCTCCGGCGTGTTGGGCCAGCTGACGTGGAGCTGTGGTTTGCGGAGCTTCCAGCTGCGGGCGCCGCTGACTTGAACATCGCGGAGTTCCGGGATTCTTTGCCGGGGATCGCCGGTGTTGGAGCTCCGTTCAGCTTGGCCTGTGGACTTTGGGAGCCACAGTCTCCGGTAGGAGGCCATCGATTCAGAACCTCCAACCCGCTGAGAGTGTTCTTCCGTTCCGACGCCAGAGTTCCATCACCCTGGCGAGAGGGCCCCTAGCGGCGACTGCGGAGGGCTCGAAGACCTCGACCATGGGTGAACAAAGAGAAAGCTGACCTAAATTTATTGCCTTCCCTCACAGTGGGAACATTGATTCCATTGTGTGGGGATGTTTATGTTAAACTCTATCGTGGATTGTGTTATTTTTATTGTATGATAATTCAAATCTCATTGTAGCTATAGGTGCATGTGACAATAAATGTAACTTGAAGTTGAACTTGACTCGACCTGCAAATTATCCTTTTTGGAATCCTGCACCAGCCCCTTGGCACCTCTGATTTCTGAATCCTCTCCCCATTTAGAAAATAGTCTACACCTTTATTGGCTGAAGAGTGGCTTATAAATTTAGTTGGAATCAGTGATCGATCATCCGTTTGACACTTCTGGCTTGAACAAGGTTGTGAATGTTTCACCTATGTCCTTATCACACATACACTGGGCACTGTCATCAAAGAATGAAGATATTCTTTAAGCCTAATACTCCTCCACTATACTTAATTGTGATTGGTAGGGCAAAAGCATTTTGATTCCATCCATTATTTAGTGATCGCTTAGCTTTATTGCATATGGATTTTGCAGTTTAATTTGTCTGCAGATCTTTATGGCAGCTTTAGCAGGATGACATCTCAGGATTCATCGTATCTGGTGCTACTCTCTGCATGCTCTGCTGCATTCCTCATTAAATCAGGGTCAGTTCCTTGGTTGGAAGAGAAAGTGACATGCCAGGCCGTCACGTTGCACGTTGCACATTCCTTCCATGGCTCTTGGTCACACTTTGAACTGCCAAGCTAGCTCTCTCAGCGTGACTGTTGTGCCACAATGTACAAGGACAATGTCCCTAAGCAAATTATCTACCAGAAAAGGACATTTGTAAGTGAAACAGGCTGTTATGACAATACAAAAAGTCCATGTCATCCATTATTCAGACCAAAAATGTATTTATTCCACATTATATAATTCCTTCAATTTAAATTCCCCAGATGTCATGATGAAATTCAAACCCGTCACCGGTTCAAAGCCCCTTAACACTGATTACATGTCCAGTAACAACCATTTTCCTAGCACAACTCACTTGAAAACCTGGACAGGGAACTATTACCCAAGCTTGGTATTTGATGCCCCAATACTTTATAAACCCAGAGCTTGCAATTTGTCGACTTGGAAAAGTATTTCCCTCAACTGTCCAGAAGAAAACTTGCCCTTCCACGATATTTGTGGCTGCTGAATTTCAGTTCAGAGAAAAATTACATCTCCTGAATGCCATACTGTTCTTAGTTTTTATTCATGTTAAATATCACATAAGGAGTCACTACCCTAACAAAGCTCAAAGACTTTAATATCAAACATATATCTTCAGAATCAGTTTCACAGATTTGTTGCAGGAAGACTACTTCAATCACATCCAATGAAAACATTTTACATTTTCAATCCCTATATTCCAGTCATTTTTTAGTAATGCATGATGCCATTTCGATTTGATTGCCAATTCTATACGTTGCTATCTTCTCAATGTGTTCAGCTGAATTATGAAATTCTATCTGAGCAGGGTGATTGCTTTCTGCCAAGAACCTCTGCACACATTCTCTGCTCCCCAAACCACAAACCCACTTTCAAAATAATAGACATCCAAGTTCATAAGTGATAGGAGCAGTATTAGGCCAGTCGGCCCTTCAAGTCTACGCCGCCTTTCAATCATGGCTGATCTATCTCTCCCTCCTAACCCCATTCTCCTGCCTTCTCCCCATAACCCCCGCAACTGTACTAATCATTAATCTATCTATGCCTTAAAAATATCCATTGATCTGGCCTCTACAGCCTTCTGTGGCAATGAGTTCCACAGATTCACTACCCTCTGACTAAAGAAATTCTTCTTCATCGCCTTCCTTAAATTAATTTAGTCCTTTAATTCTGAAGCTATGACCTCTGGTCTGAGACCACCATTCGTTAAGTTTCAGTGAGATTTCCCCCCCTTCATCCTTCTAAACTCCAGCAAGTACAGGCCCAGTGCCATCTAATGCTCATCTTATGTTTAAACCATTTCCCCCCCCCCCCCCCCATATTTAGTTTCCTGTTCATTATACCATTTTGCCCCTGCTGGTAGATTAAAAACTAAGAGAGTAGTACAATAGTGCAGCTGGCAGACTGCCAGAGACCCAGGTTCGATCCTGACGTCAGGTACTGCCTGTGGAGAGTTTGTACATTTTCTCTGTGACTGCATGGGGTTCCCCCAGGTGCTCATTTCCCCTCGCATCCCCCAAAACCTGCGTGTTTGTAGGTCGATTGGCCTCTGTAAATTCCCCCAAATCTGCATGGAGTGGATGAGAAAGTGGGACTACACAGAACAAGTGTGAGCAGGTGACCAGTGGTCAGCATGCACTCAAAGGGCCTGTTTCCATGCTCTATTTTTAAACAAAATCTATAAAAATTCTTACTTCAATTACCAAGAGCTTGGATACATTATTTGGGCACACTAGGACTTAACATCATGAAGTGCCATCAGTAATTTTGATGGTTATAGAAAGAAGCATTATTCACAAAAATCTATTCAATGACGCAGCCTTTGAAATGAACTATTGTACCAGCAAGTTATTGTTGCAGATGGTGAAAAGAATGAAGAGAATGTACAATTGTGCTGCACAATGCTCTTCCCTTCATTGTAGCTACATTTATTTTGTATTCCATGTTCAGAAACTTAACTCAATAATCTTCCAAGAACGTTGACATAATCAAATACTAATTCACCATCCAATTATTCATAGATGGCAAGCCAAACACTAAGCACTGGAAGAACTCAGAGGATCAGGCAGCATCTGTGGAGGGAATGAACAAACAATGTTTTGGGCAGGAACCCATCTTCAAACTCCATTCCGATTCTTGCTAATCAGAAACGTCAATGGTTCAGCATCTGGCTCATCGGATGATGGTTCACACAGACCCTTCAAACTCACTTTAGCCCAATTCTGCTACGCTCCCTTGAAAGATAGCAGCTTCCCCAGAGACCACAATGGAACATTTATTCTACTACTGTAGAACATTGAAAAGTAAAGCAAGTCCAAAGTGGGCTGCGGTGTGAATGGGAGCAATGTTCAATCATCCTGAAAATCTAGCAGCACCACAAGTCTTAGGGGTGCCAGTTTAATGAGGTGTTAGTATATTCAGAACAGGGAGCTGAAAGGAGCCTTCTTTGTGTGATATGGTCATTACAAGGCACACACACAGCATGAACATTGCCCGGCTATGTTCTGCCATAGATACCCCGAGTCAAGTAGTTATCAGCCCTGTTTTCAATGCAATTTGAAGTAAAGACTGAGAAATTCAGTAATTGAGCTATTAGCAGCTTTCCCACTGTCTGAACAACAATGACCTTAACTGGAAAAAAAAAAGTACACACCAGAGAATGGGGCCTTGGAAATAGTGCAATGGAAACAACATATTGAACCTTCTCATGAAACAAGCTTCTGCTCATCACTAAAAGCGGAACGAAAAGCCAAAGAAAGTTACATTCTTAGTGTTAAGGCTTTTCAATATTTTATAGATCTTAGAACAATATTAATCCAGTCATGCAACAAACTACCATTCTCCCCCAAACCTTTAACCCAACAAATTCCATGTCGCTGACAACTCCATCAATGCCAGCTTGATTCTTCACCTCTATCACTAACCTACATGCCCATCCACAACCCAAATTGGCTCTCACCCAAACTGAGCGAACCCTGGACAGGACTGTACGCAGCATGCGTTTGGTGCTAAAAATGTGATGTTCTGTTACATGTGCCCAAGGTGCATAGAAACAGAAAAAATAGGTGCACGAGTAGGCCATTCAGCCCTTCAAGCCAGAGCCTCCATTCAATATGATCATGGCTGATGTAAAATCAGTTTCCCGTTCTTGCTTTTCTCCCCATATCCCTTGATTCATTTAGCCCGGAGAGCTAAATCGGACTCTCTCTTGAAAACATCCAATGAATTGGCTTCCACTGCCTTCTGTGGCAGAGAAATCCACTGAATCACAACTCTATGGGTGAAGAAGTTTTTCCTCATCTCAGTCCTACATGGCCTACCCCTTATTTTTAAACTGTGACCCCTGGTTCTGGAATCCCCAACAACGGGAACATTTTTCATGCATCTAACCTGTCCAATCCTTTAAGAATTGTATATGTTTCTATAAGATCCCCTCACATCCTTCTAAACTCCAGCTCAAGTTTTCAGTGGGAGGACTAGAGACCTAATTGATATGTTTTAGATGCACTGATTTACATTACCCAAATGTATGAACTGGAATTTCCAAGCAGTCACTTTGTTAATTGAACTCACAAAATAAAACAAATCTACTGTTTGGAAAAAGGTCAAGAATTGTATTACAATTAAACTGCGCAAATCTGCAAAATGTACACCTTTATATTAATTATTAAGTATGAAGCATTGTACTATATTAAGACACTATTATATGCATCTACACATATTCCAGATATCCCTAATACAACATATCTAAAATTTCAGGTGTATATTGCAACATTTCAGCTTGATTCTATTTGGATTTCAATTGCCTCTGTTCTAGTCATTTGGCACTGGATTTTAATCTTTGATGTTCCTGTGTGTAAATCAATTAACCCGTTTGAAAACTTTCCGTCCAATTCGTTCACAGTTTAGAGTGATAGAATAATAAAATAGCAAGTAGATTATTTTGTGATTCTTGAGGTTAAGCTTGAAGAAATCAATGTTGAGATTAGGAGGATTGTAGCAGATGCATCTCAATATATCTGACTGATATCTTTACTCCGTTCAAAACTTACGCTTCATTCATTTAACATGGAAAGTTGATGTGAGGCACCCCAACTACTTTTTTTTCTTATGAAGGAGGAAAAAAGCAAATCAATAAAATATTAATTTATCTTGGAGGCAAATTTAACCGTCATAGTTAATATTTCTCTGAAGTGTACTCCACAGTTATCATAAAGTATATTAGTAAAGTCTGCACACAATATTTGTCAGATGCTAAGGTTATAAACTGAAAACGTCACATTCATTCTTTCGTGTGGACTGACTTTACAAACCTATATATTGGTCCAGTAAATGGAAAAGCAAAACATGCAAATGGTTGGAAGATGAATTAAAATAAAACTCAGCCAGTTCATCAGCATCTGTGGAAAGAAACAGATAAAAGGCATTGATTCTGCTTCCTTTTCCACAGATGCTGCCTGACCAGCTGAGTATTTTCTGTCTTCATCTTGAGTAACTCAATTTTGTTTTGAAGGGAACTCCGACAGCTGCATAACTTTTGTAAACTTAGATTTCCCAATAAAAGCAAACAAACTGTTGCAAATCAAGTGTCCAATCTTTCTCCAGCACTGACGGAGTCTGAATTTATAGACGTTATCCAGCACAAAAAGTGGGTAATCTCTACTAAAGTATTATATCAGATTGAATTTGCCATTGGTGAAAATTTCAGAGGGGGGGAAAGGAATGCAGAAATGAAGGTACATATTGACGAATTCCAACTTTCTTTGAATATTTATATATTTTCTGATTTTAATTTTAGTTTTTGTTTGGATTTAGGACTTTGCTGGATATAGTTTTATCTTTACAAAAATTCTAAGTAGGCCTTAAAGCACATATTTTTAAGAGATTGCCACTAAATGTTAACTTTAGATAATTTATGTGCCCTCACACCCTCATCTCTGCGTGTTGTGCAAGGTCTTTTTGTAACAGCGGTTTGTATCAAAATTGACTAAACAGAGAGGTCCAGTTGGAAGAACAGGTAGAAACTTTACTGATCAACAGCTAATAATGGTCACAAACATCTGACCCACAGCTCATTGTAAGGATCTGGCCCATTCCTTGCACATTTAAGTGGGGTTTTATTTTCAATGGAATAGAAATATTGCTGGACCCAAAGAATGCAAGCGGGCAATGCAAAAAAAAGACTAATTGGTTAAAAACAAAAGGCAATGCGCTGAAATGGTAACCATTGCAGTTATGCTATAAAGGAGCTGCTGTTTTGATGCAATATTTATAACAATCTCCATGATCAGCAGAAATGGCTGACAAATGAACCATCAGATAAGATAGAGGTTGGCAGCAAGATTGAAGCTTCAAAAAAGACAGATCATTTGCAATTACGTTAGTTGTAATATCCCAGTGCAAATACTAATCAAGTTTAAGTTGATTTTGTGCCAAACAGTAACAAAAGAGAACTAGGAATTCTGTATCAGAATTTTATGAGCGCACAATTCCTTCAAACACAATTAGCATTCAATCAAACAAATGAATACTTTAAGCTTCGATTAGAGTACAAAACAATCAATGTGCTTCTCAAAGACAATGGCTAGCATCATTGTTTGGTCAGTATCTGAACCAGAGAGGTTTAGTATCTTGAATCGCACCGTGTTATCTGACCACAACTCTGGGACATATGGGTCTCTGAGGTGCATTTGGAATGGGACAAAGTACTTAGCAACCAGAAATCCTGACTTAACTGAATGTACAAAAAGGATAGCATTCGGCAGCAATAGTCTGGCAACAAGTGTCAAACTCAATTTTTCCCAATGATGGCCACATGGGTAACATGTCAGAAGGTGGTAATTGAAATGAAAAGGTGCAATGAATCAGGTAAAGCACCAATGGGTCACGATCATGCAAAGGGGAAAATGTTACCAAGATCCTGGAAGATAAATTGTAGAAATATCAAATTATGCAGGATATTTTGGTAGTTTGGCAAGTAGCCCGGAGCACTCAGTATTTCACAATTTGTTACATCATATTTATCATAAATGAAAGATGAAAGGGGATCAGTCCAGCACATTATGCCAAGTTAGACTAATCTCTGCCTACATGTGATCTATATCCCTCAATTTTCAATCATTAAAATTGTATTTTTATTCAAAATGATATTCATTGATAATATTCTAGTCTTATGACCAGGCATTCACCTAATTTTACAATCTTTTAGTGCTTTGGTGACAGCAGTGTATTCCAGAAAAATATAATTGTTTAATAATAAAAAAAAACTGTTTTTACAAATAGACATAGATAAATCTCAGAGCTAGTCTGGGATATCTTTTAAAACAATGTAGAGCGAGAATTACTTTTCTTTTCCCAAGGAGACAAGAGGCTGCAGATGCTGGAATGTGGAGCAACATTCTGCTGGAGGAACTCGAGTCAGGCACAATCTATGGAGGGAAATAAACAGTTGGCAATTTAGATTGGGCCCTGTCCCTACGAACTGACAGCAGAAGGGAGATATCCAGTCTAAAGAGATAAGGTGAAGGGGTTGGACAAGAGCTGGCAAGCAATAAGTGTAGCCAGGTGAGGAGGGGTTGATTGACTGAGAGTTAGGTGGAAGATTGAAGAGGGGAAAAAGTGACAGTCCGAAAGGTGATAGATGGAGGCAACTAAGGGATGCAGATTAAGGAAACCAGTAGGAGAGTAGAGTGATGCATGAACTTACATTGGGGAGGAAGGGTGGGCAGATGGGAACCATGGGGAGAGGGGGGGATCCAGTAGAATGGTTCAAACCTGTAACATCAAGTCTCCATTTCATAAGATCACAAGACTTACGAGCAGAATTGGGCCAATTGGCCCATTGAGTTTGCTCCACCATTTGATCATGGCGGATCTACATTTCCCCTCTCAATCTCAATCCCCTGCCATCTCCCTGCAACCTTACTAATCTTCCACAGATGCCATTCCACAGATGGGGCTTGACCTGTTGCTCAATCTTTTCCATAATGGAACTAGCACCCTTTGGTTATACAAGTTATTAGAAATGAAGATATGGAGGTGTGTGATGCTAGCTGGTAACTAAAGGTTCCAAGCATATCTCAGGATCATCCTAAATGTCAGATGGCAGTGAATTTGAGTGTCTACTCCATCACAGGTCACACCAATTGAATCCAAAGGAGATTCAGTAATTCACTGAATGCAAGGCACAGATGCCCAGCAGTCAGCTTGGTGCCAGGGAGGACTGGTGAAGAGAAGATACTCCCTGTCCCTAAACAGGATTGGTGACCTTGTGAATAAAGCCCAGGGAGGGAAATGACTTAGCTGCAAGTATGAGAAAGTACATTCAGGATAATACAGGGTGAGCAATTAGATTTCAGATCATTAAGCATTTGCTAACATATAGATTTGAAACACTTTAAATATTTCATAACTTTTAATTACAGCAGTCACTGAATATTTAACTGAGAAAACTAAAAATATAAAAGGCTTTTACATCCTTTGCTTGCCAGTGAGCTATCCGAAGCTACCTGTTATCTGGTTGGTTGCGACCTTGAGGTACACTGTCCAAGGCAAACTCGATGGTTGGAGCCAGCGGTCATAAGGTCATAAGTGATAGAAGCAGAATTAGGCCATTCAACCCATCAAGACTACTCTGCCATTCAATCATGGCTAATCTATCTTTCTCTCCTAACCCCATTCTCCTGACTTCCCCCCCCCATAATGCCTGACACCCATACTAATCAAGAATCTACCTATCTCTGCCTCAAAAATATCCATCGACTTCGCCTCCAAAGCCTTCTGTGGCAAAGAATTCCAGATTCTCTCTCCTCTGACTAAATAAATTCCTCCTCATCTCCTTCCTAGAGGAATGTCCTTTAATTCTGAGGATATAACATGTAGTCCTGGACACTCCTCACCAGTGGAAACACCCTCTGCACACTCACTCTATCCAAGCTTTTCGCTATGCAATACATTCTGTGGGGTCCTCCCTTGTACTTCTAAACTCCAGCGAGTACAAGCCCAGTGCCGTCAAATGCTGTATATTACCGGATGTCCATTGGTTATATAGTATGCTATATTGTATAGTGCATTATACAATATATATTACACAGTATTTTGGCGATATAATATTTTTAGTCTGAACAAACCTATCCATTTTTTTCCCCCGGAGTTGCTGCCTGATCTGCTCTGTTACTCCAGTATTTTGTGTCCATCTTTGGTTGAAAAACATCTGAAGTTCCTTTTTATTACATTGGTTATATAGATTCAGCTTGTTTGGTTAACTGGTGCAGGATCAGGGTAGAAATAGTATAAAGGCTGGTGCTTGATGGACTCACCAGGCCAAGGAGTCTATTTCTGTGCCTTATGACTTTAAGACTCAGCAGTTCAGAGTCACATTTGGTCACTTGCACATGATAAGCCTCTCCTATTAAACACACAAGAGGAATTATCTTACCTTCCCACTGGATGTTTCAACCTAGATCACACCGGAAGGTAAAAGTACAGCCGGAGAGCAGTTCTCCGCAGCAGCTTCAGGAGATATCCAGTTATTGGAAGATACAATTCATTGTTATTTAATAACAGAGCCCTCTATTTCCCTGCAGATGCTTTATACAAAGTTAATTTCATAAGGGAAGTTTATTAATAATTCTAGCAAGAAGACAATGGATGTCTGAAACAATAAGACTCGTCAGAGCTTGTGAGTGGTTAACAGGGAAAATGAAATTCTGCAATACATTTAGTTTTGCATTCTAATTCAGTGAAAACTTCATTTAATTATGTAGCAGAGGTTTTATAGGACAAAGCATGTGTAAGACATTATCTCGTTGCAGTGCCCGAGCCCCCTGTGATTTGTATTTCAGCATTTTTACAATAAAACTCCACAGCATTAATTTCTGTATTTCATTGTGCTGAATTATATCTGGCAAAAAAAAAACATGACCCACGTTTGAGGCAGTTCACATCCAAAGAACTCCACTGTTCATCCCCACAGGGGCGAACGTCTTCAATAGCAAAACCTGCAGAGTCTATAATATACTCAAACCATGTTATCAAGATAGTTATTATGATCTATCAGTGGAAATAATTCCTTTACCACATTATGTGAAGTCAAACATTGGAACTTTCCCATTAAAGTGAAAGAGGGAAGATCTGAAAATATATTAATATTAATTGATCCACAACATCTTAAATCTATATTTCATGAGTTTTGAATGTTATCTATAAACATGATATATAAGAGGCCGACTTTTCCATCAGAAAAACGTTCATTATGAAAATACAAGGAGGCAAAGCAAGATCTGGAACAGTTATCTCATTATATCCATAATCTCAGAGCATGCCAAAGGCCAATCACAAAAGTCATTCAGAAATGTAAAAGCTGAGATTTTTTTTAGTTGCCACAAGGAGAGAAGTAAAGGAAGAGACTAAACTGCAGACAATCTTCATGTAACAGCCATGCAGGTCATGTAAATTCTGTAAGAACAACATTTCCAAATCGCTATTCAAAAGATTTGAGGTACAACATAAAATTTGTTCTTTTTTTAATTTTTAAAATATTTTTATTAGAAGCAATGCGTATTGCCCACAATATAACAGTTCTTCAAATACACATTTAACTTGTTTCAAAAATTATACAAATATTACGAAATGATTTATGTATGCTTCTGTTTTTTTTGGAAAGTAAAGTAAAATTAGTGATTAATTAATAATGATTATATAAGAAAATAAATAAATCAATTATTATAATTTTAAAAAGTATGCATCTTAACAATGAGTGGAACAATTCCACATAACAATATCTATAGAGACGTGTATACAAATCCCAGAATAGATCCCAGAATCTAATCCTACACCTGGGTACTTATTGAGTTACAATGCTGAGCTCAGCTACCCCTTTAAATAGTCAGTGAATGGAGACCATATTTGTTCAAAAAGTTTGTATTTGTCCATTAGGACAAACCTAATTCTCTCCAAATGCAACGTCCCCGACATTTGTACTGTCCACATTTTAATTGTGGGGGGTAATGTTCCCTTCCTGAATTTTAATATTATTTTTTTTCCAATTATTAAACAGTAATCAAGAAAATTTCTTTGACTTACTGTTAATATTAGGCTTGAATCAGGAACTCCTATTATTAGCTTTAGATCGGGGTCCAATTTAGTTTTAAGAACTTCAGAAATGATTCTAAAAATATCAGCCCAATAACTATTAAATTTTATGCATGTTACAGAACTATGCGTTAAATTAGCTTCTGAATTCTGACATTTATCGCAAATAGGAGAGATGTTAGGAAAAATTCTATTTAATTTTGTTTTTGTGTCGTGTACTCTATGTAATACTTTAAATTGTATCAAGGTATGTCTGGCATTTAATGAGCAACTTTCTTCCCAAGTATTTTTCATTATAGATAAGCCTATTTCATTTTCCCATATCTGTCGGTATGATTCTGTTGTTGGGATTTCCGTATTCAAAAGAGTATTATATATGTACGCTATTAGTTTTTCTGTATTCGGATGTTTGTTAAGCCATTCATCCAGTAATCCTGGTTCTCTATTCTTATAGTCTTGCATGTTTGACTTGATATAGTCTCTAATTTGTAAATACCTAAACAAGTTATTTGGGTGAAATCCATAGATATCTTTTAACTCTTGAAATGAGAGAAATTTTCCTTTCCTGTAAATTTTCCTTTCCTGTTTTTAGTTTATTCAATAACTGAGGATAATTTGATTTGAATAAAAAATTATAAGATTTGGATACATTAATTCCTAGATACTTAAATTTGTCCCTAACTATTTTAAATGGAATTGTTGTAATACATTTGATTCTATCCTTATAATTACTAAAATTTTCCAGTGTCTAAACCTCTTATCCAATATAGGTTTAAATAAAGGATTATTCATAATTGGTAAACAAAGCGACATATGATCTAAATGTAAAGTCTTAACTATTTGTTTCCAAATAAGTCTATTGCTATGAATTATAGGGTTTTCCCCATAAGTTTTTTTTGTACTTCCCTTGGAGCAAAGAGAATCGAACTTGTATCAAACGGTAAACAGTCTTCCTTTTCCATCTTTAGCCAAGCTGGTTCTGATCCATTTTTACCAAACAAAAATTCATATTCTTAATCTGAACCGCCCAAAAATAATATTAAAAAAATAGGTAGCGCTAATCCTCCATTTATCTTAGATTTACTTAAGTGTTTTTTACTTATCCTGTTATTTTTATAATTCAAATAAAGCTGTTAACAATAGAATCGATTAAAAAAGTTTTAGGGAGGTATAAAGAGATAGCTTGAAATAATATAATAATTGTGGTAAAAAAATCATTTTTATAGCATTTATTCTGCCAATCATTGATATTGGTAGTGTTTTCCAGTATAGAATATTCTTTTTTAGTTTATTCAATAACTGAGGATAATTTGATTTGAATAAAAAATTATAAGATTTGGATACATTAATTCCTAGATACTTAAATTTGTCCCTAACTATTTTAAATGGAATTGTTGTAATACATTTGATTTTATTCCAGTTATAGGCATAATTTCACTTTTATTCCAATTAATTCTATATCCTGAAAATGTACCAAACTTAGTTATAACATTAAGTAGATTAGGAATACTAATCTCCGGTTTTGTAATATATATATTAAGACATCATCTGCACATAAAGATATTTTATTCGTTGTGCTATTGGTATTGTATCCATATATTTCTGGGTCTGATCTAATCCTTTCGGCTAATGGTTCGATTGCAAGAGCAAATAATAAGGGTGATAACGGGCATCCTTGTCTACAACCCCTAAAGAGATTAAATGTGACTGATAACATTTAATTTGTTAGTATACTTGCTGTTGGGTTAGAGTATAAAATTTTAACCCATTTACAAAATCTATCCCCCAGTTGAAATGTCTGCATTATCTTGAATAAATAAGGCCATGCAACCTGATCAAATGCTTTTTCCGCATCTAGTGAAATGACAGCTAATTCAATATCATTAATTTTTTTTGAATATATGATATTGAATAGACGTCTCAAGTTATAAGCGGAATAACGTTTGGGAATAAAGTCGGTTTGATCATGATGTATTAATTTATTAATCACTAAACTTAACCTTTGAGATAAAATTTTAGTTAATATTTTTTGATCAGTATTTAGAAGAGCAATTGCTCTATATGACCCAGGATCTTCCAGGTCCTTATCTACTTTAGGAATGAGTGTGATTGTAGATTCATTTAGAGTTTCTGGTAACTTTCCTTGTTCATAAGCATATTTATATATTGTTTGTAAATGTGGGGAAATCAAGCCGTGAAACTTCTTATAAAATTCAACACTTAGGCCATCGGGGCCAGCAGCTTTTCCATTTTTCAAAAAATCTGATTGATTCCTCAATGTCTTTTACTGATATTTCGGCATCTAACAAGGCTCTGCCTTCCTAATCTAACCCTTTAATATGACATTCATGTAGGAATATTTCCATTCCATCCGGTTGTCCTGTCAGTTGAGTTCAGTAAAGTTTTTGATAGTAATACAGAAATCTGTCATTAATATCTTTTGGCAAAGTTAATATTTCTTCTTGTTCAGATCTGATTTTATATACCATTTTTTTCCTCATTTAATTTTCTAAGCTGGCGTGACAATAGTTTTTGTGGTTTATCCCCGAATTCAAAATGTACTTGTTTAGTCTGTTGAAAAAGTTTAATAAAATGATTTGAGTATATTTTATTTAGCTTATATTTTAATACTGTAATTTTATTATATATCTGTTTTACCAGATAATCATAACAAGCCTTATCATTTAAAATTTGAGGGTTGAGTCTCCATTGAGTGCATTTATTAGTTATACACTTCCATTTCATCTTAAATGTTAATGGAGCATGATCCAAAATAATAATATTATGGTATTTTGAGTAACACGTAAATGAAATTAACTTTGAGTCTATTAAAAAATAATCTATCCTTGAATAGGTGCCGAATACAGGCGAATCAAATGAATATTCTCGACCAGAGAGATCATCAGTTCTCCAGACATCCTTAACATTTTCAGTATTAATAAAATAATTTATGAATGTTTGATTTAGATGTAGCTTTCCTTTTAGTTGACGATCTATCTAGATATTTATCTCAAGTACAGTTTAAATCACCCCCAATTATCAGATTATGTTGTGTAGATATAGGAATAGTATTAAATATTTTCTTAAAAAACAGCAGATTATCAAAGTTAGGTCCATATATGTTCATAAGAATGACTTTCTTTGAATATAATTCACCCGTAATTATTATGCATCTACCGTCAGTATCTTCTATTATTGAGCTATGTTTAACTGGTATGCCTTTATAAATAAGTATTGCAACCCCTCTAGACTTATGTGTAAATGAAGAATGATACATTTTAGAAATCCATTTTGCTGTTAGTCTATGTTGCGCATCCTTTTTAAGGTGTGTCTCTTGAAAGAAGACTATGTCTGTTTTAAGTCCATTTAAATGAGATAAAACCTTACCTCTTTTAATTGGTTCATTAATTCCCTTTACATTCCAACTGCAGAAGGTGATTCCATCAACCCCAGTTTCGGTACCAATGTCTTACCAATGACTGGTTAGCACGCAACAAAAGCTTTTCACTGTACCTCGGTACAAGTGACAATAAACGAAACTGAACCTAAACTAAAACGAACCTGTAATGTGGGAGTAGCCACTGCAGCAATCAATTATTTAACAATATCTCTGGTATATCAATATTTTCTTTTAAGATTTTTCCTTTGAATAAAATCAATTTCCATGAACATTCAAACCATTTAATTTTTTGTTCCAATATGGAAAATTACTACAATATTTTCCACTTAGATTTCATCTTTGAATTTTTATCCAATTCTCACGAACACGAATAGGCCATACCTTCCTGCTCACTGTTAGAATGCTTCCATCTTCTCCACCATTCGAGAAGGCAATCCTTGGCCTTTAACCACATAGCTATATTTCTGCTTGAATCTCATATCCTCCCTGATTTGTTTCATGTCCAAAAGATATAAAGAATGTATTCAGTACTGAGCCGCTACACCTTTCTGGAACAACATATTCCAAAAAGATTTACCGCACTGGATGGAAAATAACTTTCTCCTCATCTCAGTCCGGAAAGACTGACCTCATTCTGAGATTATGACTCCCTGGTTTTAGACACCCTAGCCAGAGGACACATTAACTCCACAACTACCTTGTCAAGACCTTTAATTTGTGGGTCAACAGAAATTACATCTTTCAACTAAACTCCAGAGAGTAGATATTCAGTGAGTTTTATTTCTCCACCAGGCTGGGAATCAATCTACCAGAGTTTCTCTGCACTCCTTCACCCTTTCCCTCCGCCCTTTGCTACAGAGACCAGACATGCCAAACATTTCCATTTGGAGGAGCTAGTTAAGCAAGTCTCTTTCAACGTTATAGAGAATGGGACATCATGTCACAATGATTTTTCACATAGAGGGTGATGGGTATGTAGAAAGAGCTACCAGAAATAGTAGTTGATTCAGGCACAATAACAACATTTAAAATACATTTAAACTGCTATATGGATTAAAAAGTTAATGATAATGGGCCAAGCACAGGTAAATGGGACTAGCTTAGATGGGGGATCTTGGATGGCATCGACTAATTGGACCAAAGGACCTGCTCCCATCCTATGAAGCTTTAAGATGTTAACTTTTAATAAATTATGAAAACATTCCATTGTAAGGAGAATCAACCTTGAAGCTGCCAGACTGTTCTAAACATCTACTCATGTCCCTTACATTAAGAAAACAATGCTGTCTATTTGCTGGGGTCCAATCACACACAACGTGATTGACTTTCAACAACTTTGACATAGCCCAACACATCATTTCCGTTTGTACATTATGTTTGTCAGTGCTTATTGCCCACATTGTATATGATATTGCCATGTTAGCCTCTACAGGTAAAAGTGCTAACACTATATATCCTTTGTGTTTCGGGGATAATGTGCTATTCACAATATTGCACTAGAAATCTGATTTGTAACCCACCCACTTATACTTTAAAGACAATTAGATATGGAGATAGATGAAATAACTGGCAGGATACAAGTGGATCTTGAGTCAAAAATGTTTGGAAAATATTACATACAATTTCAGAATTGAGAACAGTGGTAATATTGTGTAATCTGTAGATATGTCGATGGCACATAGTTCAGAAAGACAAGACAGCATCATTTAGCCACTCAAACCTGTTCTGCTGGTCAATTAGATCACATTATAGTATTTGTCGGACATATTACCATCTTTAATTAACAAAACTCAATCCAAACTTGAATTTAAAATTAACAATTGCCCGAGCATCAACACATAAATGATAGGAGCTTGCATTTCTCCTTCAGGTGGAGATTGAATGAAGTTGGAAACTGCTCAATGCTGAAATATTTTTAGGCTATGCCCCCTTGGTGACATTATAAATCTTTGCTTGTTTACACCGTTTTGGAAGAACTCATAGAACAATACATTAATTTCACTACATTCCCAAAGCAAACAAAGGAGAAGAAGAGATACCATATCCATGAACAAAGAAATATTTACTCTTCACATCCATGAGTTAACATTGATAACTTGCCCCATTCTTTCCTACTGATATAATAGTTGCAGATACATGATTTTATAGACAATTAAATTGTAAACTGGACACAAGGCACCAGAGGAATCTATTGCATCAGGCAGAAACATCACTTGTCCATTTCCTCCACAGATGCTGCCTGACCCACTGAGTTCCCCAGCACTGTGTTTTGCTAAAGATTCCAGCATCAGCGGGTTCTTGTGCTTAATATACAAACTCTTCTCAATTTATTTTGGAAACAATCAAAAACAATCCATTCTAAATAATGCAAAAGGCACTGTTGCTCATGCTTTACAAAAAAAGGCACTGAGCATAGGAGTACTTCAGCGGGGTAAGACTGTTCAAAATTAATTTTGCTTTTACATTAATGCTGGTTATTTCAATAATAGAATACAAAGCATGGAAAGTGTTAGGTTTTATTAGAGGATAGGAACTCTGGTTTTGTCAGACATCAATAAATAAGATGGCAATCTACAGTATTGATGCATAACCTCCAGCCATTAGACAAGAGACAACTGACTTCACTGAGAGCAGCAGAACTGGTTCATAAAACTTTAATGTGGAGGACTGTGCAGCAGTACTTTGCTTAAATCTCACATTAAAGTTGTCGCCAGAAATGCATTTACATAATAAAACTAATAAGGTATAAACACTGAAGGTGTAATGAATACAAGCAGTTCAATGGCTGTCCGAAAATGAAACTAATTGCGTTTAGGTTGACAGCCCATGTTACTTAAGATCATTTCGGTGCTCTAAATCCAGGAACCATTCTAGACTAGAAATACCTTAAGGTATTACTTAAATGCATAAAACCAGGAAACATTTAACTACATATTAGTGCTGGGATCAGTAGTTTTGCTGCGACATGATTTGGAGCTAATGGTTTGTTATCAAAAGAATTTAAATACATATCAAATGTGTAAAGTCTTATTTTTTTTTTTTTTTTATGTGGTCCCCATGCGAGAAGAGGCACCATGGCCAGGATTTACCTTCATCACTAAAATGCCCTTGTGAAGATGGTGATGGCGGTCATCATTCCTCCATCTTCCTTGATATAAAGTGCCAATGAACTGCATATGCAGTGCAGAGCCAGTCCCAACCATTTGCTACTCCCAATAATCAAGTCACTGAGTTCACACATCTGGCAGAACCCAAGTCAAGTTGCTCTTAATTCAAACACAATTTACAACTAACTCAATTAACCAACAGTGAAAGGAGTAAATACTTCAGATACTAACCTTGCCTATGGGAATTTTTGGATACAATTTGATATTAAGGGTTCCATGGCTTTGGAAAAGAGCAAAGGGCGGGAAACCACTCAAAGTATTCTGACAAGCAGCAGCACAATTCGATAAACAGTCTTCTTCTGTACAGTGTTTTAAAATGTTTTGGTCTCCAAAATTACCTCTTAACCTTCTTAGCTGTGAAGTGCA
Source organism: Raja brachyura (assembly GCA_963514005.1). The sequence goes on along the minus strand of OY740806.1, from coordinate 17,553,818 downwards.
CTTTGAATATATTGAACCTACCAAACTGCACTGAATATTGCATACTTGATACAATTCCCCCGCTTTAATTCACAACGTTGTATGGCTTTGACTCCTGACAACTATATGAGGTGCTTCAAATTGTTCAAGTTCTAAGTGGCATCAATTTTAAGTCAAAAGATGAAGCTTATTAAAAAGATAAGAACTTTTGCATATTGTTATACACTGCTTCTGCCTCAGTTTCTGAATGCTGCTTAAATTACAATGTTAACAAATCAAATTAAATGAGATGGATATCATTAATTTAATAAACTGATATTTCCTGTTTCCATCTGCTGCTTTGTCAAAGATTCATGCAGCTTAATGAAGATACATAAAAGGTGACTTAGCTCATATGATGGTCATTCACTACAAATCATTGAATTAAACCACTGAATCAATCCAATGAGCTCACTCCCCTTCACTAACATCAACCACTATTTCAACATATAATCGTATTATCAAGATTCCATACAATTCAAGTTTTGTAGTCTGTAGTACGACATTAGAAAATGTTAGAAACACTCTACAGGCCAGGTAGTATCTGTGCAAGTAAACAATCAAATATTACAGGTGAATAACCTTGCATCTTCAGCAAGAGAATTTCTTCTTTGCATCACATTGGGATGTAGCAATTCCATTTCCATAAGCATGGTTGAAATTCGGAAGAATTCTGATAATGTGTTCACACACGGCAGGGAGGCATTTCTCATATTAACAAAAAAAAATTACATGTTCAGTTATGAAAGGAGAAGTCCAGACTCAATATTTATGAAATGTAAATCTACTTGGATAGCATCAGTTATGAATTTGAAATTAACAAACGAGCTTGAGATACAGAATGACAACACGAACCAAGGGTTTTGAAGACAGGAAACGCATGTGGATATTAGTCTTCCAATAGGACTTAGATAAGCAAATGTTTCAGTTTCGAATTTTGTAGTGGATTTGTTCACTTCCACCAGAAGTGAAGAAATCAGTTCAAATTTACCATACCTCAGAGAAGGCAAACATTAAAAAAAACTTCACGTATTTCAAATACCTTACCACGTTATCACTTTACCATCTGTAGCAAAAACACTACAGATTTACAATGAAACAAAAAGAAAACGGTGTAATTATTTATGACATTTAATCACCAAAGGGACATCACACTATTATTTTTTACTGTGCCTGTCACGTCTTCAGGATTCCCTGACAAGTTTTCACTCGTAACCTAATGCTCTTGTCACTGTTGCAAAATAAATTGACCAAAATATTTTTCTTGCTGCAAGGTTGTGCATTATGCCCCCTTGATACAATTTCTGTTGCCAGCCAATCGAAATAAGTAACCATATTTTGAGACAGCATGCGCTGCAATTACGATGAGGAAGTTGATAAAACCCACATCATCATATATTGTAGGTAGACAAAAATGCTGGAGAAACTCAGCGGGTGAGGCAGCATCTATGGAGCGAAGGAAACAGGCAACATTTCGGGTTGAAACCTTTCTGAATGGTTTTGTCCCGAATCGTTGCCTATTCCTTCACTATTTCCTTCTGAAGAAGGGTTTTGTCCCGAAACGTTGCCTATTTCCTTCACTCCATAGATGCTGCCTCACCCGCTGAATTTCTCCAGCATTTTTGTTTACCTTCGATTTTCCAGCATCTGCAGTTCTTTCTTAAACATCATCATACATTGTTGCTGGATGTGCCTGGCCCATTCACTTGGATAGGTCTTCTGCTGGCTGGGTAGCATTTCTTGCACAATTGACACATAAAAGGGTACATAATAGTCTAACTTTAAGGCAAATGTAGCTTAACTGTGTTATCTGGGTAGAGAGAGAGGACATTTGGTGCAGTAATCAATGGAGTGAATAACCAATTGTGTTTTGACTTTAGAAGCGTTGGTACAGGAATAGATGGTCGGGACTCAAAGACTGCAGATCTTCAAATGATGCAATAATTTGCAAATCGTTCATTAATAACCCACTTAGCTCAAGTGCAACCAAATCAATAAAAGTTAAAATGGATCTATTTGCTTTTTCCATTATTAACAGAAAAGGTTAGAGATGTAGAGGGTTCATTAGCAGGCAGAGGGAAGTGATAAGAGAACAATAAGGAACCAATTAAAAATGCTGTTTGCAATAACTTAGAAGGTAGTAGAGATAGGTAGGCCTTCCAATTTCCTTGTGAAGAGAGTAGTGCATTTACTGTACTTTATTTCATAACAGTTGTGGTGATCCACCATGCCCCTCATCATATTTTGACTCTTTAATAATTGCAAATTAAATAAATCGTCTTTGTACTTCAGCTATACCAAATTCAGCGTAGCAAGGGTTTCCCCCCCCATCTTTCAAAAAACAATCTTTTTGCAACTCATTTGTCAGTGGCAGAGAAGGCAATGACGTGGAACTAGGAGCATAGTGCACCACTCATTTATCTCCGAGAGTATTCAAACTGAACTGTGCAATGCTCAGGTTCCAAATTGAAATTCCTCTGCCTTCAGCTTCACCTTCCAGAGGACACGTGCCAGTCCTGACCATCTGCAATGAGATCAGCTTCATTGATAAATGGCAATGCTGAACTCAAAAGTTCATATACTTTATAATAACTTACCCAATCTCAGAATTACTAAAAGGCATGGGCAGGGGGTGGCATTTGGCTGATTGTACCTCCCCAACTCTTATTCCCATGTAGTTATTGCAAAATGTGTTTTATGTTTCACTTGAAATCTAGAGACAAGCTAATACTTTGCCTCAAAATGGCAAGACCAGCTGCCAAAAATGGGATGTCCTTCAGATACCCAATGTGTGCACATGCCCAGAAAATATGTAGATTTATACTCTAGTACAAGTTGTTCCCTAATTCACAGCGCAAGACCAATGTATTATAGGTATGTATACTATTGCCTAACTTCTATGTGTCGGAATTCAGAAGCATCAGCATAATCACCAATATGTATCTGAAATGCTATGTCAATGGCAATAATTCAACCTTAACTGATGTATTTGTACATAATGTAGATCAGATATCCAATATTCGGAAGGTTAGTTTTCCGTGAGGATTTTAAATATGGCATACCAAAATATAGCTAAAACTCCTGCACTTCTAGAGCTATGTTTTACAGAGATACTTGAACTTCCAATTGAGTTGAATTATGAGTAATTCAAGATCCTATTGCAAAAGAGATTTGTGATTTGAGATAATATTGAATTTGATTTCAATTTCCACATTTGAAGTGCCTCAACTGCTTAATTCCAAAACGTACAATTATCAATTTCCAATGCCATAATGACCCAATGCGTAACTATTCAAACTACTCTTTTGTAAAAATAAAAAGATAGTGGCATAGGGTGTTGATAGCACTTGAGCATGGTCAAATATTTATCGTAGCCCTCGGCATTTCCTTTGGACTCTCAACACCAATCTTTTACTTTCCTTACTCTACCTCAACATTGCAATCACCAGTGCTTACTTATCATATGTACATTAACATTTTCAGTTAAGCTCAATGAAGGAACCAGTCTTTCCAAATGCAGCAGCAGGTTTTCCCTTTTCCAAAACTAAATTTATTCAGTGGCTTACTTTTCCAATGCATTCAAATATGCTCAAAGTCAGAGCTATAAAGCACAGAAACCAGCCCTTCGGCCCATCTTTCAAACCTGACCAACTACATTCTAGTGTTAATAGTCTCTACCTTATGAAAAAATACTGTTTCACTTTATCCATGGCTCTCATGAGGTTGTACACCTTTATAAGTTCACCTTTCAGTTTCCTACACTCCAGAGTAAAAGTCCCAGCCTATCCAATTTCTCCCCATAACTCAAGCCTACAAGCCCAGGTAACGTCCTGGCAAATCTCTTCTGCATCCTTTCCAACTTAATGGCATACAAGCAACAGGATATGTACTTGACGTATGGTCTCACCAACGGCTTGTACAGTTGCATCATGTGCCAAATTATGTACTCAATATCCTTCCCAATGAAGGCAAGGATGCCAAACACCTTCTTTACCACACTGTCCACCTGACTTGCCATTAACATACCATGCACCTGTACTCCCAGATGTCCCTGCCATGCAAAAAGATGGAATATTGTATAAATCTGTGCTGTGCAATCATTTCATTCAAAACATGCACAAATGTCTATTTCTTTATGACATAAGAGAAAATTGTCCCACTTGTTTTGGCAGCTCTTGGCGTAATCCAAACTATCCATTTACTCACTCAATTCCCTGCAACTAGTAACCTTGCCAACCCAGCTACTTTCCCCTGCTACCATGAGAGATGCAACACCTGTCCCTATATACCCCACCTGGACTTTATCCAAGGACCCCAACGTTCTTTTCAGGCAAGGCAGAGGTACACTTGCACCTCCTCCAACCTCATCTACTGTATCCGCTGTTCCAGGTGTGGACACCTGCATATCAACGAGACCAAGTGCAGGCTTGGGAATCGTTTCGCTGAACACCTCCTCTCAGTCCGCCTAAATCTACCAGATCTCCCAGTCACTCAACACGAACTCCCCCTCCCATTCCCACACTGACCTTTCTGTCCTTGGCCTCCTCCATTGTCAGAATGAGGACCAGTGCAAATTTGAGGAACAGTACCTCATATTACGCTTGGGCAGCTTATACTCCAGCTGCATGAATATCGATTTGGAGAATAGACAATAGGTGCAGGAGCAGGCCATTCGGCCCTTCGAGCCAGCACCGCCATTCAATGTGATCATGGCTGATCATCCCCAATCGGTACCCCGGTCCTGCCTTCTGCCCATATCCCGACTCCACTCTCTTTAAGAGCTCTATCTAGCTCTCTATTGAAAGTATCCAGAGAACTGGCCTCCACTGCCCTCTGAGGCAGAGACTTCTCCAACTTCAAGTGGCTGTTGCTTTCCCTCCTACTCCATCCCCTTCCCAGTTCTCTGACCAGACTTACTGGTTCCAACTCCATTTTATCTCTGTACTGCCCACTCCCTTGACATCAGTCTGAGGAAGGGTCTCAACCCAAAATGTCACCCATTCCATCTCTCCATAGATGCTGCCTGTTCCGCTGAGTTACTCCAGCATTTAGTGTCTATCCCCGAACTTGTTCTCTCTCACTTGCCTATCAGCTCCCCACTTTCCCGTTTCCCTGATTCCCAACTACACTGGGGACAATTGAGTGCGACTAATTAGCCTCCCAATGTGACTTTGAGATGTGGAAGGAAACCAAAGCACTGGGGGGGGGGGGGGGGGGGGGGGGGGGGGGGAAAGAGAGAACTCATACAGTCACAGCAAGATAGACTGCACAACCTCCAGAAAACAGTAACACGACCAGGATCAAACCCTGATCCTGGAATTATGAACCAGATGCAATGACTGGTCTCCTAATGATACCTGGAAAAAAAAAAACTGTAAACTAATTAAATAAAATTCAGCAATGATCAATTAAATGGTGAGATACTAGGCACAGGATAAAGCAATGATTTATGCAATGTTATTTTCAACTATCAGTATCTTACAAATGGCAGGCTTTGTCCATTTAAAATGAATAAAAAATGAGAAAAATTGTTTTGAAATTCTCAGCAAAGCCTACATAAAAATGGTGGGGATGTTAATTTCATTCAGCCCTTTCAAACACAGGACTAATTGCAGTTAATTGAATACAGTAATGATAAAGCGAGTGAGGAGTGACGCACAAATTGAGGCCAATTAACCTTGGTTCCAAAGCAAATAAGAGAAGCTCAGTGTTTGAATGCTCTAGAAAACAATGACAGATTATAATAGATGTGCGTAAATATTATTGCTGCACAATAATGACTGGGAAAAACCTATGGTATTTGCAAACTCATTGACCTCCGAACGCATACATTATTTTGGGCCATGAACCATTGCCTCTGACAGTATAGTCTTTTAGCATCAAGGGGTTGTGCATTAGAACTCTCACATTTAAGAGTGCTTATCACACTTCATGAGATTTGAAATGCATGCCACTTCTTATTATGATATCTCTCACCACTTCTTGAAAAATGCTGAAACGTGCCATTTTATGACATTTAGTTGAATCCCTTGACTTTTCAAAGGAGGCATTTGGTCTTACATTTACCCAGACACGAGAATGGATATATGGGGTAGATTTTTGCAAATAAAACACTGTCTTTCCAGATGTGTCAGTCTGTCTTCCCATATTTGTGTGTTTTTATATTTTTATTTTAATTCTTGATTACATCTCAAGGAATAAAGGGGGCAAGAGAAGATTTGAAGTGCATTTTCACTTTTATTAGCTATATGGGAATGGTGCTGTGCCGCTTCATAATGGATTTGCAAAGTGTTATTACCGACTATTTATCTGGTATTTCTCCGTTTGAAGACTTTTTCTCCCCTCTACATGTATATAATAATGGTAGTCACTTTGATCTCAATCATCTTTGAAGGCTTTTCAAAAAGGAAAACATGAAGCTGTTGTGTACTGCCCCACGTTCCCAAACGCTACGTCAGCAGATGCTGAAGGAAGAATCTTTTCAAATACTGCACAATCTTTGGCTTGGAACAAATTACAGACAGACAGTGACACCTCTGCGAGCAAGAAAAAACAACTTTACACAAATTCTGAGAATCATCACATGTGCATGAATTGTTTAGCTGAACACAAAGAGGAAGAGGAACAAAAGAGCCATAACTGATGTGAAGGTTATTTTGGTTAATGAAGCTTGGATTGATTAAGGATTGAAAAAGTGAACAATGCAACATATAGGTCCTTTTTTGTCCACTATGAAAATCAATGGAACAGACAAATCCTGATCGTCTGATGTTTAAATTAGTACAGAGGCACGAGTTTCTTTGGACGTGTTTGGTGTAGTAACCTGCTAGTAGACCAGAAGAAACCATCTTTAAAAGAGGCATTCAAGGTTACTGATTGTCCCCAGAGTTGTCACTGTAGAGGAGCCAGCCACCAGAACTCAGAAAACTAAAACCTGTTGGAGTAAACCTGGCCAGTTTCATTTCAGGCAAGTAGTATTCAGTTCAATCCATGAGTCTTGTGATTTAGTACAAATGATCAATTGGAACAGTAAATTAAACCTTAAGTCAATAGAAGTCAAAGGTGTGGATGCTTGTTAATTTAAGCACTAATAAAAATTAAATTGCACTAAACCTTGGTCCTTTATTCGGTAAGTCACTGATACCAAAAGAAGTAACGGGGTCAACAAAAATGAGTAACATTTGTAATGATGCAAACTGTCTCTTATTTTAGTTAGTTCATGAGTGGAAACTTTCTGCAAGGTTTAAGCATTGCGTGTCAAACATTGGACGAGGAGCTTGAATTGCTGTACTAATCATCAAGTGTGCCCATCTCCACCTCTGCATCAGTCCTTAAAAGGCAATTTGCCATCTTGATCTCACGCCATTCAAGTAATCATAGAGGTCTTAACCATAGCCTTGTCTTCCTTGTTTTGCTTCATTGCTTTCCCAATGATTCATCCTTATGAAATGCATCCTAAACACTTTTAGACTCGAGATAGTGTGGGAACAGGCCCTTCGACCCACCAAGTCCACGCCGACCAGCAATTACCCTGATACGATTTTACACCTTATCAAAGCCAATTAACCTACGAACCTGTATGTCTTTGGAGTGTGGGAAGAAGCCGAAGCTCCTGGAGAAAACCCACATGGTCATGGTGGGAAGGTACAAACTACATACAGACAGCACTTGTAATCATAATTGAACCCAGATCTCTTACACTGGAAGGCAGCAACTCTACCGCTGCACCAAAATCATCACTTCTATTTTATTTTAAGTCATTTCCCTATAATTCCTATCCCAAAACATATGCAATACTCAGAAATCACTGTGGCCCCAAACATCTCATGGGTACAGCTACCCCAAGTCACGGGAATTTTGCAAATCATCCAGTTATACCCATTTCCCCAGCTTTGACCAGGCTTTCACGTGTTAAAAAAAAGCTCAAAAACCTTTGCCTTGTTGAATGTCCCAGTTATCATCTCCTATTATTTTGACTCTTTCATCAGGATTAATATTAGGATTACCTTAACCCTCAGATATTATTATGCTTCCACACTTTTTCTTTCATTTCTGAAGTGCTTTCTGAGGAACAAAGAAAAGCATTAGTCCAATGCAAATATTTCACTCAGTTAATCCTTTGGCTGGAGTGTTTGTGTCGCATTTACAATTAGTGGCAGCATGATGCACAATTTACTGAATTCCTGTTTATGGTAAAATAGCATCATTTTTTTTTTTAAATGCAAGGGATTCCTGGCCTCTAAATTTATTGGTATAATTTCTAATTTTTACTTTGGTTGGATGTCCATTCCGAATTATATTAGCTCTATATTAGGCTTTTCACTCATTTGATTCTATGTGTCCTTTCACTTATCTCAATCACCCCATGGCAGCATTTTGAAGAACACTGCATCAAACTGCTATTAGTTACCCAGATTTGATAAGGTGGGAGGTAGAGTTATGTTGGGATCTTGGTCTCCATTCCAAATCCTGATGCACTAAACTCAGTAGCAAACTCACTTACCCAGTCCCCTTTCGCTTAGACTCATTCAACTCCAGTAATAAGCACCATTACTTTACATTCTTTAAAATGATTTCTAGTGCGTTCTCCATGTTTACCTGGAATTCCGACAGCTCTGAATGCTAACCAAGTCTGAATTCAAAGCAGTATGATGACAGGTCCTAACCTGAAAACATCATAGAAACATAGAAATTAGGTGCAGGAGTAGGCCATTCGGCCCTTCGAGCCTGCACCGCTATTCAATATGATCATGGCTGATCATCCAACTCAGTATCCCGTACCTGCCTTCTCTCCATACCCTCTGATCCCCTTAGCCACAAGGGCCACATCTAACTCCCTCTTAAATATAGCCAATCAACTGGCCTCAACTACCCTCTGTGGCAGAGAATTCCAGAGACCCAACACTCTCTGTGTGAAAAAAGTCCTTCTCATCTAGGTCTTAAAGGATTTCCCCCTTATCCTTAAACTGTGCCCCCTCGTCCTGGACCTCCCCAACATCGGGAACAATCTTCCTGCATCTAGACTATCCAACCCCTTAAGAATTTTGTAAGTTCACCTGTCCATGTTCTCCAGAGATGTTTCCTGACCCATTGAGTGACTCCAGCACTCTGTCTCTTTGTAAATCAGCATCTGCAGTTCCTTCCTAATCCGATCTGAATTTAATTTGCTGGTTTTTTTTTTTGTTCTGTAATATAAAAATGTGGGAGATTGTCGTAGACATTAGATTGAAGAGTGAAGTTTATTTCTGTGCCAAGTCATTGAGTATGTACTTGCTACAGAATGGAATAAAATGTTATCACTTCAGGGTCATTTATTGTTACAACCAGACATTTTTTGTACAAGTCTGTTGTGTTCCATGCAAAATTCAGTGAAGAGGGTGGTGCAGTGGTAGAGTTGCTGACTTACAGCTCCAGGGACCCAGGTTCCATCCCGACTACGGGTTCTGTCTGTACAGAGTTTGTACGTTCTCTGCATGGTTTCTCCGAGACCTCCCACACTCATACAGGTTTGTAGGTTAATTGGCTTGGTATAAAAGTCAATTGTCCCTCGTGTGGGTAGGATAATGTTAACACGTTGGGATCGCTGGTCGGTGCGGACACAGTGGGCCGAAGGTCCCATTTCCGCGCTGTAAACTAGAGCATTGGGAGAGAAGTTAGAACAAATTGACCTGAAAACAGTGATCATTAACCTCTCAGAGGACAACGAAGACATGACATGGCAGGCTGGAACCACAGCAAGTTCCATTTTATTCCCACCTTTTGGGGCATTTCCCCTACCCTGCCTGCAGTACAGAATGCATCCCCCCCCCCCTTGACCAACCACTTGATCTCCCTGCATATTCAAAAACTCAATGGACCTCAAACCCAAGGTACCACTGTTGGAGTAGTTTGTGCAGTAATTTAGTTTCCACAGAATTTCTATTCCAAAGAATGTCCCTCGTTCCAAATATCCAAAGAGAGGGGATCTTATAGAAACTTACAAAATTCTTAAGGGGTTGGACATAAAAGTGCAGGAAGATTGTTCCCGATGTTGGAGAGGTCCAGGACAAGGGGTCACAGCTTAAGGATAAGGGGGAAACCCTTTAGGACCGAGATGAGAAGGACCTTTTTCACACAGAGAGTGGTGGGTCTCTGGAACTCTCTGCCACAGAGGGTAGTTGAGGCCAGTTGATTGGCTATATTTAAGAGGGAGTTAGATGTGGCCCTTGTGGCGGTGCAGGCTCGAAGGGCCGAATGGCCTACTCCTGCACCTAATTTCTATGTTTCTATGATCACAAAAATAAGTCATAATTTTTGATACCCAAATTGCCAGTCAAGCTACAAAATATTTTCTCATCAGTATCTTGCCAGATTTGTAACTTCCAAAGCAACTAATATTCTGTGAAACATGCTGGAGACATATTTAATGGTCTATTTCAAACACACAATTCTCACTTTTACCTGCTGAATGGTGCATCAAAAATATCCAATGCAGTCAACAGAACCTCAGGACAAACAAAATGGAGAGTTAACAAATAAGATGACATTTTATTCTCGAGTCTTGGCCACTGGGAAAGTGTAGCAGTGAATACGAAGATTGGGACTGCATTGCATGCCTCTTTATTATATTCTTTACCACACAAGCAGAGGCAGAGCTGCTTAATCAGTATATATTAAGATTGATCAAATTGTACAATAACTGTTATTGCAACAATTTGCTAAAGAAAATGTTCAGATTGGAATGGCAGAGCATAACCATTCGATTTTAAACCGGACCTCAATACTTGAATTAAACGACAAATATATCTGGTTTGCAGATGTTGTAGATGGTAGTTAATGTAGAATAATAACATAAATAATGACATCTTAGTTTTCTCAGAATTGGTGCTGTCAAAAAATTACAATGGATATACTATTTAATAGTCCACCCCAAGACCCACTTCATATAAATATCATAATTGCAAGTCTGCAGTTAGACGTTTGTCAGATTTTACTTCAATACATTTTCCTGAACTCGTTTCTTCATAATATTATTTTCCATAATCAGGGAAATTATTATTTCATATTCGTTTATCACTGTGGCACTCTGAAACAGCGACTTTCAAACTTAATGTATCAAGTCACATTTAATTGAGCATTGGTGAACTATAAATATAAGTCTGCATATAGTTTTATCCATGACTAGTATTTTCACAGAAAGTCAAGTTGTTACATTCAAGTTAAAAATCTTGAAACATTGCAATGTGATAAATTATGTTTAGTGGCAAATGCTGGAACTGACATTTTGATAAGGGTTACGTAAATAAATATTCAATTCTAAATTTTCTGGCATGACCCATGTCTTGCAGAATATAGCACAACACAGCACAGGAACAAGACCTTTGGTCCACAATTTTAACAACTTTCACAAGCCAATTCTTCTCCTATAACTTGTGAACGTTAGAGCAGTGTCAAGCTTATGGGGAGAAGGCAGGAACATGGGATTAGGTGGCAGAGATCAGCCATGATTGAATGGTGGTGTAAACTCGATGGGCCGAATAGCTTAATTCTACTCCTATAACATGTGAACAATTTTTGCATCGAACACAATACTGTGTTAAATTAACTCCTTCCGCCTTCATGAGATTCATATCCCTCCATGATCATGTTCTTATCCAAAAATCTCTTTTTATCTAAATGCCTCTTTCATATCCACTTCCACCACCACCACCCGTAGCAGCACACGTGCAAGAATGTAGGACTCTTTATAAACCTTTAATTCTGGTGAGGTCTCTGGGATATCTATTCTTGTTTTATTTTCTGAGGGAAGGGGTGGGGGTGGTGAGAACAGAACTATGGATACCAGAGAAGACATGGGTGAGGGATCCATCCATCACGGCAGGGGAGGTGGGATGGGGATGTGGGGGGGAGGAGAAGAGAGGAAAGAGAGGAACCACATTTACTGAAGACGGCATTTCAGATGTGCTGAAGTGGAAAGACTCATCTTGAGAGGAGATGAGGAGACGACAGAGAAACTGTAAGAAAGGGATGGCATTCTTACAAAAAGGTAAAGGTAATTGAACAACAGAAGATCCACAAACTTATCTTCATAGACTGAACGGTTCATGGTTTTGCTCAGAAACACTGAAATGATACTTTATAGCTGCAGATCACCACTTTGTCTTTAAAATACTTGTTTTATTGAGTGCTTTTTTGCAAAGCAAATCAGGACAGGATTTCAGGAAGATTCTGAACAATTAAAGCAACATCAAAACAAATTAATCGAATACTTTGGAACAAAGCATCAGTCAGAAGGATAATTCTGATAGCAGTCATGACCTATTGATAGTTCCTTTCAGCCCTGCAGAATCAAGCTCCAGGCAGGAATATGTCTTATACCCAATACTGAGGGCTAAGCACTTTCAAAAGTTATTTTATTGGAAGCTCTGCAATGTTGCACATCCTCAGATTATGAAAGTCACTTTCTGAAGATAAATTTTCCCTGCATTTGTTGTATGATAGTTATTCAAATTGTTATGCAATCTGCACCCAGGAATTTAATTCATATCAGATGTATTTAAAAGCAAATCACAAACATTAAGATATTTTTTATTGAAAACAGAAAACTGCAGGCAAAATTTTGACATAATTTCATTAAACAGGGGAAATTGAGGACCTGAGGACATAGGTTCAAGGTGAAGGAGAGAAATTTTAATAGGAATCTGAGGGGTAACTTTTCACACAAAGGGTGGGTGTATGGAACAAGTTGCCAGAGGAGGTAGTTGAGGCTGGGACTATCCCAACATTTAAGGCAGGTACATATATAGAACAAGTTTGGAGGGATATGGACCAAGTGCAGGCAGATGGGACGAGTATAGCTGGGACATGTTGGCCGGTGTGTGAAGTTGGCCCAAAGGGCCTGTTTCCACACTGTATCACTCTATGACTAGATGACAAAGCTTTGTCATGGAGTCTCTTTGGCACCAATAATGACAGGCAACTCTTGTCCAAAGCAAAGGAGTTTGCAAGAACAGAAGCAAGTCTAAACTGGAAGGTCAAGACCCGATTCAGCATTAAACAGACCAACCTTACTCAGATGCCACTGGGTAGAACAAAGCATCGATAATCCTCCAGTGTATTCCTCATTGTTCCATCATTACACTTTACGTGCACCATCAATGTCCTCACCTCTAGACTTTAGATACACAGTGTGGAAGCAGGCCCGTCAGCCCAAGTCCATTCCGACTAGCGATCACCTCATACACTGCACTATCCTAGACAATTGGGACAATTTACCGAAGCCAAATAACTGTATGTCTTCAGAGTGCGGGATGAAATTGGACCAATGCGTAAACTCTGTACGGACAGCACCCATAGTCAGGATGGAATCCGGGTCGACTGTTGAGTCGCCATGTCACCCCCAACCTTCCCTTCCATGATCATCTGCAAGGCCCGACCCGATGCTCACCCTGTCACCACACTTACACCCCTTGTAAACTCCACCACCACCATCACCTTTGACCCTCATCCTGCTGTAATCTCACTCTGCAACAGCAGAACATCATGGACTGCAAGATACCTTCAGCTTCATTCACAGAAGTGGTCCGAGACAACAGTAGAAAAATCTGGGACATGGTCTAACCAATCCTGCACGAAGGTTGCCTTTTTGATTAAATCAGAATTAAACAGTTTGATTTGGTAGTTTATGTACTGGCTTGTATATTTGCCATAAAAGGATAATTTGAAGAACTTCGTTATATTTCAAATTGAATTGCATTGCCATTTTTTTTTTCTTTGGCTTTCAAAGCAATTCTATAAAATGACAAGGCAAGTTAACACTGGAAATGGCAGCAAATATTCTGTTGTTTCATTGCTTAACACTGAAGTATAATACACTAATTACCGCAGAAGGCAACAATGACAGAACAGGCCAAGCGCCCGTTCAAATTCCTGGCAAAAGTAAATCTACACACTGACAAAATGCCATAAACTATACAGAGGTGATTTACAGTGAATGTGAACCATGCTGCTGGCAAAATGTAGTTCAGTGCTATGGATGTCATCTCCTTTTTATCGATTCCATCTCCACATTATGTTCCTGCCCAAAAACATCATGATTAATTATTCTATAATGGAGATAAGATACTATACACAACGTGGCAGACAGTCATAGTAGATTTCAAGTGAAAAGATTTAGAAGTTAAAATTCCCAGGAAAACAGAAATGAGACATCAGTGGTGATGCAAAAGTCAGTAAATGCTTTAATCTTGAGAAAACAAACTGCTGGAGGAATTCAGTGGATCAGGCAACATCTTTGAAGGAAAATGGATGGACAACATTTCGGACCAAGACCTTCCTTCAAGACTCAATTGAAGAAGGGACCAGATCTGAAACATTGTTTGCCCATTATCCTCGACAGATGTTGCCTGACCAGCTGAGTCCCTCCAGGGTCTGTTTTTTTTGGTATTGAGAGATTAATGAAAGAATTTGAAGAATCGATATTCTCATGCCCACTCCAAGTCAAATATTGTCGGATCATCACAAGCTAGCTATTTGTTTAGGAAACTAATTTCACAATTTACAAGCACAACATTTTATTGTGAATTAATAGAAGGCAGAAAAGCCGGAAATTGGATTTTTTTTTGGGATCCACTAAATACGTATTGCACAAATCCCAGACAAATAAAAATAATGTCATAAGATGAAATGTCAAAATGTTGGGGGGGGCCACAGCTGTCATACAGCACCAGAGATCCTGGTACGATCCAGACTATTGGCGCTGTGTGCATTGAGTTTTCACGTTTCAGCCATGATCACAGGGAATGGCGGTGCTGGCTCAAAGGGCCGAATGGCTTACTCCTGCACCTATTGCCCTCCGCGTGACCACATGGATTTTCTCCAGGTGCTCCGGTTTCCTCCCACACTCCAAAGACAAACAGGTTTGCAGGTTAATTGGCTTTGGTAATAATTATAAATTGTCTCTCGTGTGTATTAGTGCTAGTGTCTGGGAATTGCCACTCAGCACAGACTCAATGGGCCGAAGGGCCTGTTCCTGCACCATCTCTAAACTAAATTAAATGTTTTAAAGCAGCTTTTGGATGATATTAATCCAGAGGCATCTAATACAATAGGATTGGTGGTGTTTCCCAAAGGACCACACTCACTTGAATGTTGTAGGGAGAAATCGGCCATTGAGAAAGTGCCCAATGAGATATAAAAATGCAGGATGCAGAGGCCTGGAGGGATATTCTCTGCAGTAGTGCAGGGAGTGCTCAACCTGATCATCATTAGAGGAAACTGGCAAGAGGAAGATAGGAGACATTTAAAGGGATGTTATCCAAACTCAGCGAGGTGGAACGAGTGTAGATAGGGCATAATGGCTGTCATGGGCAAGTTGGGCTGAAGGGCCTCTTTCCATGCTGTATGACTTTAAAACCATCTATGACAATGACAAGGATGATCTGCATTCTGCCATGTATTCTCAACAACCAAGTTTCATAGTGTTCACATTTCATGTTCAAAAAGGAACCGCAATTACCATCTGCAAGGCTGCACCAGCAGAAAGGTGATGTGGCTGCATTTACACAAGTTAGCTCCTGTTTTGTCTTTGCACGATTTTAAGGTAAACTTCCTGCTTCCTCTCTCTGTGAGGAGAACACAGAGTTCATCGTCAGGAATGGTAAAAGGACATTGCAGAAGTAGAAAGGGGAGGGGGCAGCGATGACTATGACGATACACCATTGCATCATCTCAGATAGCAACCCTGTAAGTATGAGCAGATTGGGTGAATGGGATGCACATGACACAATTGAACTTTATGGTTTTAGAGATACAGCACAGAAACAAGCCCTTTGGCCGACAGTGTCTGTGCCAACCAGTGATCCTACATGCTAATGCTATCCTACACACCCACACACACACTGGGGACAATTTACAACTTCACCAAGCGAATTAACCTACAAACCTGTACATCTGAATAGTATGGGAATAAACCTGACATCCTGGCAAAAACCCATGCAGGTCACGGGGAGAACGTACAAACACCACACAGGATCAAACCTGGGTCTCTGGCGCTGCAAAGCAGCAACTCTACCACTGTACCACCAAGCTGCAATTGCTGTAAAATGATTGCTGATACTGGAAGTCTTGAACAGAAGCAAAAAATGTTGAAAATTCTCAGCAGCTCAGGCAGTGTCTCAAGGAAAAAAATGTTCAGCATTTTCGAAGGAATAAATCGATCAGATGCATGGTTATTGATCCGAAAGTTTGATCATTTCTCTCTCTACTACTCTGCTGCAGAATGATAATGTGTGGAGAAATCTAGTGGTTGGGGCACACATCTTCATCACTCCAGAGAATTCAGATGAGGACCATGACTAGGATGTTGTCATGACGAGGCTGATACAGGTGCATATCGAACTAGAAATCCATCTCTTTTCACAACATCTCCCCATCCACCCTCCATTTCCTGAACAACATGCTTTCAAAATAACCCAAGGCAATGATCCCTAACTAATAAAATATTTAGTCCCACAACCAAACCATACTTAGTGCATCAGCAAGACCCATCAAATGCATTCGCAGGTTCGTTGTGATTTCTAGATCATTCGCCAAAAGCAAGGCCTGCTGGCAGATGTCCCGTTTAAAACAATGAACCTGGCAAATTCATTCCGATTGCAGGAGATCAAGGATCTTGAAATTAAATATTTTTTGAGGTGCAAAGAAATTAGTGCGCCCATCTTCATATCATGCATCGGATCCCATTGACTTTCACAGGGAGCGTACAATCCATAAACAAAGGATTTATTTTTAGGTATAGAGATATTACACAACCAAGCAACAAACCAATTATGTACATCAATGAAACTTGTGAATGGTTCAATTTAGTTTTACATTTAACCATGCTGCCACTCTGAAGCAGGAGCACAGTTACATTTCCAATTCAAGTGACCAAACAACATTGCATTCTGCTTCATTACTCAATTTCACAGGATTTGTGAAAATATTCTTAGTGAATTTTCAAATGTCCTTGGGTAGCTCGGGAAAAAAAGATTCACATCAACTACAACGTGACAATTGGAAACTGTCCTGAGACGCTACGTAGAAAAGCCCTTTGTTAGTCGCATCAAAGTTTCATGTTGATATTATGCATTCTTTGTAGTGCCTTAACAGATACAGAAAATAGTTACAGCTCTCTATAAGGCGAAGTCCCAAGGACGCAGTAGAAATGTTTATCACCAAGTGCAACAGTAAAACATTTTCCCATCAAAGTAGTTGCCACAGTGCGCTCAAGGATTATCACACAGCTTTGCCAAAATAGCAGTTCAGAAGTTATTGTTTCGGGATTCCTGCTGAGCAGTCTTGGATAGAAACAGGGAGCGTACAGGAAGCACTTTGTAGTTCAGACAGTATCAGGGGGGAAGAGAAGCAGAGTTGATGTTTTCGGTCAAGACTTCAGCACAAATGTTCACATCTCATTTAAAGATGGATTTTGATCAAATGGAAAGCCAAATATTTCAAGACTGCAAGATTTGAAATTCTAGCTTATATTGTCAATCAACAAACACTCAACGAGACATATCTTGGAATAGCCCTCGAACCAGACAACATTTGATCCTAACTCATTCTGTTTCCAGTATCATTTATCTCCAGATCTAAGATTACTAGCTATATGTTTGGCAAACAAATTTGAGGTCCAATTGATTAAAGATGATATAGCCTCACGGGCTTAAAATTCATGTATCGAAAACAGAAGGGTTTAATAGAATTAAAGCTTCTAATCTCAATGCCAAATAACTTTATATCAAAAATACACTTCAAAGCCCTGGATATCATCTTTGCTAAATTTTTGATGAGTTATCAGAGGGGTTTAAACTGGATGGAGTTCACAAATGATACAAACACCAACATTTGGAGCTGGTGCAGGTGATCTGATCCTTGTTCTGCTGGTTCTACAAATTCTGGCTGATATTCTACTCCAATGTCAACATTCCTGTACTATTCCCATACTCCCTTAATATTCAACAACAATCTTGTCTCTGCTCCAAATGAACTCAATTCCTTTGACTCAACAATCCTCCAGGGTAAATAGATTCAAAGATTCCCCTTCTGCCGAGTGATGTTCTCTTATTTTCAGTCCGAAATAAACCATTTCTTATTATAAGAAGGGTCTGAAGAAGGGTCTCGACCCGAAACGTCGCCTATCTCCTTCGCTCCTTAGATGCTGCTGCACCCGCTGAGTTTCTCCAGCTTTTTGTGTAACCCTCTTATTATAAGACTTTGACTACTCGCTCTATTCACCTTTAAGAAAAGTATTTGCTGCACTCTGTTGCACCCGGTGTGTATGTTGTAAACATCAATGAAGTCCCTCCTTTCTTTTCTAAGTCTGGAACATAGAAACATAGGTGCAGGAGTAGGCCATTCGGCCCTTCGAGCCTGCACCGCCATTCAATATGATCATGGCTGATCATCCAACTCAGTATCCCGTACCTGTCTTCTCTCCATACCCTCTGATCCCCTTAGCCACAAGGGCCACATCTAACTCCCGAACATGAAGGGCAGTTCACTCAATCGGCCCTCAAATTACAAGCCCACTATCCCAGGAGACTATCCAGTGTACCCGTGTTGCAATGGCAAAACCCTTCTGCTGCCTCATTGAAATAGCTTCTACCATGACTATTGTCAGTCCATATACACTATCAGAAATAGTTCTACAGAAAGCCTCAAATATCCTAGCACAATAAAAAGATAGAAACATAGGAAATAGGTGCAGGAGTAGGCCATTCGGCCCTGCAAGCCAGCACCCCATTCAATATGATCATGGCTGATCATCCAAAATCAGTACCCCACTCCTGCTTTCTCCCCATATCCTTCGATTCTGTTCACCCCAAGAGCAAAATTTAACTGTCTCTTGAATTGAAGATGTAACTGAAATGCATTTATAAGATGTATAAGACAGGTACGGGATACTGAGTTGGATGATCAGCCATGATCACATTGAATGGCGGTACAGGCTCGAAGGGCCGAATGGCCTACTCCTGCACCTATTTTTCTATGTTTCTATGTTTTGTTTTGATAAAATGTGGGCTCTTCAATTCACCGCCAAGAAAAAGCAAAATGGTCACACTTCACCAATTAAGCACTGTTATCCATGATAAAGGTGAATTAAAAATCAAACCAAGCAAGAAACCCTCTCTGAACAGACAAGGATATAGTGCCTCTCTTCTCCAAACTCAGTGTTGAGCTTTCTTCCAGTTATCAGGCAAGAGTCCAATACCACCCGATTCTAAAAACAGAAAGAGTCGTCATTAAAACAGAAAACACTTAATACTTTGCAAATCAGGCAGCATCTGTGGAAACAGAAATGGGATTTAAATTTTAGATCATCCTTTCACTCAAAACAAATTAACTTTTCCCTCCCTTTGAAACATTAATGGTTTGCCTCAACAGATATTGACCGACCAACTGAATGTTTTCAGCAATTTGTGTTTTCATCTGCAGATTCTCAACCTTCACATACTAATTTAGATGTTGCTTAAATTATAACTGTAATGTTTATGTCAGACAAAACACAAAAATGCAGTAACCAAATAGGTATGAACCATCCAAACAGATCTATTTATGGAATCAATTTACACGTGGCCTTTTTCCCCCTAAATGTTCTCCACTTAGATTCGTTCTGGTAAAAATCTAAGCAGCTCTAAATTCAATACAATTTTTACACACAGCTTTCCGAATGTCAAAATACATCATGAAACTTTGGAAGAAGATGCACAGCTTTGATGCCCTAATGTAACCAAGGTCAAGAAAATGTTACGTTATTGAATAAATTATTAGCATTTCACAGGGCAGTAATAAATACTTAAAATTTATGCTATGCATTTGTAAAGGGATTCACCATAAATAACCTTAAAATTTTAAGCATTTCTCCGATGGTTGATGTGGACTATTAAAAGCACAAAAGGTTTTTGATACTCCCAGAAGAAAAGATGAGAAATAGCTTTCAACTCCAAAAGGTTCAGCTGTCAAACTGGAAATATTCAATCTGGGATTTTCAATAGAAAAATATTAACAGTTCCATATCTAGCCTATTTCGACAGTAGGCCACAGATCTTTCTGGTGCCCAAGAATTTTTTTGCAATACATATTGCTTGAAGGTCATCAGACACATTACTTTATAACTACATTTTAAATAAAATGTCCTTCATAGATTTCAAGAGGCACAAAAGATTTTTAAGGTGGTCAAAATGGGGAATGAAAAATGCATCTTATAAAAATAATTGGAAAGGGCAAGCGGGAGGGGGGGGGGGTGGGGGGGGGGTGCAATATGTCAAGGATGGTAGCACAAGGAAATTGAGCGCAATTTTGGGCACCATATCCAAGGAAGGATGTGCTGGAGAGGGTCCAGAGGAGGTATACACGAATGATCCCAGGAATGAGTTGGTTAACATATGATGAGTGTTTGCTGGCACTGGGCCTGTACTCGCTGGAGTTTAGAAGAATGAGGGGAGACCTCATTGAAACATGCAGAATAGTGAAAGGCTTGGATAGGTTAGATGTGGAGAGGATGTTTCCACTAGTGGGAGAATCTATGACTGGAGGTCACAGCCTCAGAATTAAAGGATGTTCTTTCAGGAAGGAAATGAGGATAAATTTATTTAGTCAAAGCGTGGTGCATCTGTGGAATCCTTTGCCACAGATGACTGTGGAGGCAGTCAATGGATATTTTAAAAGCAGAGATAGATAGATTCCTGGTTAGTACAGGTGTCAGAGGTTATGGGGAGAAGGCAGGAGAATGAGGTTAGGAGGGAGAGATAGATCAACCATGATTGAATGACACAGTAGACGATGGGCCAAATGGCCCAAATCCACTCCTATTCCTTATGAAATATAGTCAATAAAATAGAAGATATTATGCATTTAGAACACAAGGGACTTCAGAATCAGGAGACACAAACAGTTTGGTGATGCATATGAATGGGTTATTCCTTTCCCAGGTGGAAGCAGGCAGACAAAAAGGCAGATAGAGCCACAAGAGGGGGGGGGGGGGGGGGGGGGGGGGGAAGCATGTGAAGATGGAGACAGCTAGGAGGGTGATAAGTGGGGATACAAAAACTACTAGGTGATGAAATTTGATAAGGAAGGCGATTACGAGAAGCAACTGGGGATAGGGGAAGAGCAGATGTAACCGGGTAGAATAGGAGATCAGGCAAGTCAACCATGTGAATGTTAGGTGGTTAAAACTTGGGCAAGGAAAGAGATGAAAAGAGGTGTATTGACGATGTGAGGGGTAGGGAAAATTTGAATCCAGGATTACCTGAAATTGGAACAGTGATCGAACCAACTGGTTTCAAAATGCAAGAGCCAGAGGGTCATGGTAGTTACAAGGGGTGAGCCACTGCGATCAATGCTGGATCTACTATTGTTCATGTCACCAATTTGGATGAGAATGGATTGGTATGTTGAGATTACAAATGATATTAAAATTGCAGCAGAGTAGACTATAAAGCTGGTTATCCAAAATTACAACAAAACCTTGACCAACTGGACCAATGGGTGCAAATGGAGGTCAATTTAGATAAACGAGTTGTATTTTGTTAAATATGGACCTAAAATGGTTGGGGCCCTAGACGTGTGATACAACAATAAATGGTACGGCCCTGGCAAGTGTTGTAGAACAGAGAAACCCAGGGGTGCAGTTCATTAGTTTCATGAAACTAGGTTTTATGTCGTAGGTTTAAGGTGAGAGGTTTTAAAAGGCATCATAGTGGCACATTTTTCACAGAGGGTGGTGGGATGCCCCCATGTTCCTCATGACTCTGCAGACCTCCAAGATCACCACTCAGCCTCCCACATTCGAGGACAAAACAAATCTTTGCCCATCCAGCCTCTCCTTATACCTCAAACTCTCCCAGTAACATCCTTATAGATCTTTATTGGACCCTTTCCTGTTTAATTCCATCCTTCCTATTGCGAGGCAATCAGAACCGTATATAGTACACCAAATGTGGCATTATCAATGTCTTCTACAGCTGAAAGTGTGCGTGCCAACTCCTGTCCTCAATACCGTGACTGATGAAGGCAAGTGCCACCCTGTCTGTGTCGTCACTTTCATCCAAGGACACAACTGCATTCCTTGGTCCCTCTCATCTGTGACTCTCCCAAAATATTATAATTTACTTTGCATATCCTGCTCTAGTATGTATCAACAAAATGCAATTATGATTTATTTTTTTAAAAGCCATTTGAAGAGGTAAATGAGTAGGCACGGTTCGGAGAGAGATAAGCCAGCCACAGTCAAGTTGGGTTCAAACTAGCGATCAATTGATCAGCATGGATGAATTGGGAAAATGGGCTCATTTCCATGCTTCATAAACACGAGTCAAATAAGAGCAGACTTCAGTTTGTCTACTTGTGTCTATAGGCCACCTGAAAACTACAGATGATAATAATCTGAAATTAGAGCAAATCATTGGAAACATTCAGCAGGTCAGGTAGTATCCACGGAAAGAGAAACACGGTGCATATTCCAGGTCCAGGGCCCTTTGTCAGATCAAGGAAAGAGAGAAACAAGTTATAACTAACTGATTTATCTCTTTCCAAGTTCTGATGAATCACCCCGAAATTGAAACAATAACAGACTCGAATTACAGCTCGGGTCTTGACCCAAAACATCACTCATTCCTCCTATCTTGAGATGCTGCCTGCTCCGTTGAGTAACTCCAGCATTTTGTGTCCTCTTCGGTGTAAACTAGCATCTGCAGTTCCTTCCTACACAGTTTTTCTTTCCACAGATGCTGCCTGACCCACTGAATGTTTCCAGCATTTTCTGGGGTTTTTTTTCCTGCGTCTGCATCTACGTACGTGTGTGCTTCCTCCTTTTGGTCCAAATGTTTGTGTTGAAATTCTCCCATTGGGTATTCACACCAAGGAGAAAGAAAACCACAAAGATGGAGCCAACACAAAGCAGGGCAGGCTCAGTCAGCTTGCTGCAGCAACTAGTCATTGCTATGTTCAAACTCTCAGAAAGAACACATTTTCAAAGCTCACGATTCAAAGCAAAGGAAGACTGATCACAGGAAGCAGGAATTGCACTGCAAGAAAAGCCAAGGATGATAAATGTTGTCAAGAAACATACTTGCCTGAATTACTGGTGAACTGAGCTCATCTATTTTCTCTTGACAAAGATACATTTCATTGGGTTAAATCCAGCGATCCACTGCAAGTATAATCCCTGGAAGCTATTGTAATCCATCAGCCTCAGATCCCCTGAAAACTATTGCTCGAAGCAGTGAAACGTACTCGGCATTTCACTAGCATGTTATGCAAATTTGCGCAGGTAATAAATGGTTAGACTCTGTAGAGCGAATCGTCATTTATAATGTAACACTGCACCTCTGCATACACATTTGCTCATTGTCAACCATAGACTGAACTACACAAGATACCTAGCTCAGATTGACGCCATGTGGACCAACTAGTTCATGTAGGCATATATATTCCACGCAACCTATTCGGTTTCCACTGCGCTAAAATCCCTCATCATTACAAAAAGCCATATTAGGTAACATCACCAATCTTTTCAGGAGAAAGTAGACAGTCTGTTCATCCTTCTCTGACATTTCTGCTATCATCCTTGCAAATCTCTGCTCCTCCAAATCTTGTTATCATAATAACAGTGAATGAAATTGTACACAGTATTCTGAAAGTTCCAACCAAGGTTTCATTCAGATTCATTAGACTGGTTCCAAGGAAGGTGTCATGTCACACAAGGAGAGATCGAGAAGATTGTGATAATATTATTTCGCATTTTTAACAATGAGTGGAGATCTCATTACAACAAACGTTTTTTTTGGGACAGGGTTTAAATTGTTAGTTGCAGAGAAGTCAAGCCATGTCAAGCTGACTCAGTCTGAAGATGGGGTCCCACCCATAATGTCACCTATTCCATGTTCTCCAGAGATGCTACCTGAACCACTGAGTTACTCCAGCACTTTGTGTCTTCCTTTGTAAACCAGCATCAGTAGATCCTTATTTCTATAATCACTCATCAGTTATACTTGCCATCCGACATAAGTTCTAGTGACTAGGAGTGGAAAATTTAGGAAATGGGTAGGAATGTTGACCATATTATAATTAATTATCTCCTTAATATTTTGACTGCATTGACTCGCAGTTGTGCAGTATATGAATCCAAACCTCACAAATATTTTCTACAAACAAATGAAATTTAAAATCAGATTATCTACACTTTTTTTTTGTTAAATCAATCTGCTCAAAAGTAATGCATTTTTAAAAAGTGGGAGATTTCCTTTTTAAACCAGTTTAACAAATCTAAACTGATCTACCAATACTGATGAATTAGATTAACCATGTATTGGCTTGTGAATTACTATACCACTTTCAGAAACAAGCAAGTAATTGTTCTGTTTTGGAAAGTTTCGGAAACATAACTAAGTTTTGGAAATGCCTTTGGTTGTTGGCCAGTAGCTAAACAAATGATTTACACATTTATTTGGAGAACAGAGAGATTAAAGTGGAAACTTACAATTGAATCAAGAAAATAGAAGCTTTATAGGTCATCTGCTCCCAATTCAAAATCTAAATAGCAAGTTATTTGACAGTATCTCTCTCATCCACAACTTCTATCAGCTGGAAACACCAGTGAGTCAGCAAGTGCAAGGGAATGCCATGAAAATTCCCATCTAAATCAGGTCAACCCAAATTAGAAATGGAGTATTGTCCTTTCATCGTTGCAGTTTAAATCCAGGAATTTCTTACCTAACACCCCCATGGGAGCATCTTCGCAAAAGAACTACAACAATTAAAGATAAAACACACTATCATCTGTTCAAGAGCAATTGGGAATGGGTATTACATTCTGAATTTACAGCTCTCAAAACCCACTCAGTAATAAAAAAAAACATAGCTGCTAAAAACGCAGATGCCATTTTGAGAATCTGGTCATAAAATACAATTTGCAATATTACAAGTATTTTGTAGCTTGGAGCAGATGGGATGGTAACTTGTAAGGATGCTCTAACTCATTTACTGAGCATATCATTTTTGGCAGATGGCAGCAGGCCACCAATGCAGCATGACCACAAATTATTCTCAAATCAATACCCTTGCACAGAATAGCATTAGATTCATATGGGAATCACTCAAACTCAACTAACACAACAACCTTTAATGAAGCCCACCTTTCAAGAGGCCCTCAACTGGTCCTTTCTGTAACTACTGTATGTTGGAGGCAAGTTGACTATCATGCCAGTTTCTGCACCTTCAGAGAGAAGTCTGTTCTTTAATCAGTTTGAGGAGTTATCCACTTCAGTCATGAGAGACTATATTTATTCACCACGCAGCCTCCCGATACATGTATTGAGTAAGAATTAGGACTGATAAGCACAAACAACACATTCCTTGTTACAAAAAATGCTTTTGTAAAAGCAACAAGTCAGTGAAATAAAGTTACTTGGTACATCTCCACTATCTGCTTGGGGAGCTTGCAACACAATGGTATGAACATTGAATTCTCCCATTTCAAATAATATCTCTCCTCCTCCTCCTCCTCTTTCTTTCCAGTGACACCAATCCCACTGCTATTTCTTCCACCATCTCACTCGCCCCTTCTCCCTCCCTCACTCTTCCCCCTTCTCCCCCTCCTTCCCTCTTCTCCCCCCCCCCCCCCAACAAAACAGTCCCCTTACACCCACACCTCTCCTTACCAACACCCTTTTGTCTCCTTTTCACCTCTTGCTTTTCTCATTATCTCCACCTATTTGCCAATCAACCCCCTCCCCCACCCAAGCCTGGACCCATCTATCATATGCCAGGTTTAGTCCCATCCCGGTTCCATTCCCTCTTATTTCCAGTTTTCTTCCCCTACATCAATAGGTCTGAAAGAACCCAACCCAAATCATTGCCTGTCTATTTCCTCCAGAGATGCTGCCTGATCTGCTGAATTCTTTCAGCGCTGTGCTTTGCTCAAGATACAAGCATCTATAGCTTCTTGTGTCCTTTTTTTTTTTTTTTTTAACATTTCTCTTGACTACAATCATCATGTTTTGAGTAAAGGAGCCACTAAACCCGTTAGACTGAGAACATGTGAGCAGAGTAAGGCGACTGCTTGAACAGCAATGAGATCTAAACCTTTGCTATTACCTTGGAGTTTTCCTTAACCATTTTTGCAATTATTACATCCGCTAGTTGAAGCCTGGTTGAATCAAGGTATGGGTGCTGGTCCACAGCATGAAGAATTCATAAATTAGTATGAAAGATGGTTTTAAGAAAAAAACACTTCCTTGTATATTAAAATGCTTGCAGATGACAAATATATCTCAGATAGTCTACAAATGAAAAAGCATCCAACTAACCTCCACCTCAGCTCCCTTGAATTTTATAAGCATGGCAACATTATTCTCGAAGAAAAGCAAAGAAAGACAGCTTTTATTCATTTTTGTTTTGATTTTGGACAACTTAGCTGCCGGCTTTGAAAAGGAGGCTTTCCCTTCAGGTCAGAAGCCAATTCCCACAATTGGAGTTCGGCTGCCTTGCTCTTGTGCTTAGTCACTTATTGCAATTTTCTGCATTATTACGAGCCTGACCTCCACTTATTTTGATATTCCAATGAACCTTAATAAAAGCTCACGGAATTGCATCTCATTCTTTAATAAGCTCATAGCTGAATTCAAAAAATTCCAATCATAACCAGTCTATATTTTTTTCTGACCAGAGATGTCACAATTCCCCTGTTGTCACCTATAACTCCTTTAGACACTTTATTACTTTATTTCCCATTGTTAACCTCCTTTACCTTCACCACCACCTTTCTTACTGCCATCGTACCCCATGCCATATGTTCCTCTCCATTCCACCTCAATTGTCCTCGCCTCTCTTGTTCCATAAGTCCTATTATGATGTTTTCCAGATTCACAGAGTTGAAATGTGAATTTGTTGATCTCTGCGATTGCTACCTAATCTGCAGAGTCTTTACAAAAATCACCGCAGCATCCAAAAATACTAATTACCATACATCTATGAGGAGTAAAGAATCTATATGAAGGAATTGCAAATGCTGGTTTAAACTAAAAATAGACACAAAGAGCTGGAGTAACTCAGCGGGGCAGGCAGCATCTATGGAGAGAAGGAATGGGTGAAGTTTGGAGTCGAGACATAGTTACTCCAGCTTTTTGCGTCTAACTATGAGCAGTAACCTTAGCAAAGGCTTGTTCCTCCCCAATGCAATATAGTGGCATTAATGCAGCCGTAGATTAAACCAGGACAAACTAATGATTAGATCTGAAGTGTCTTGGCCCAAAACATCACCTATTCTTTCTCTCCAGGGGTGCTGCCTGACCCGGTGAGTTACTCCAGCATTGTGATCATCGTCAGTGTAAACCAGCATCTGCAGTCCCTTTCTACACAAACTTATGATTACTTTAGTTGCAGATTTATTTTCCTTTTGATGTTTTGCAATTTGCCAAAGTTATGACAGGAGAAGAAGAACTGCACACACCAGTCCCACGGGACGACAATGCATTACCCATTCATCACGACAACACTAATCCAATGATCGATTTTAATTGTTTTCGGAGCATATGATTCTTCACCACGAATCAAGTCAGCAATCTCTACAGAAAGATTGGTAAAGCAAATATTTACAGGACGTATGAGCTAAGACCTGCACAATTAATCCTCGTGGGATTAAACAAAATATTTACAATAGAGCCATTCAGCACATCAGATTTGTACTTGTTAATGAAAAGTGATCTAGGCACTGGTGCCATAACCTTGGGGGTTATGACACTTCATATACACCTCCAAGGACATATATTTTTAAACCATGTTTCTGCTTCCACCACTCATTCAGGCAGTTGCAGACTCTCCCACCCTCTGATGAATTTCACTTTTTCCTCATCTCCCTTCATTATACCATTATAATTTAACATTATACCAATTACTTTCACTCTTCCCTTCCCCCCCCCCACCTTCCCATTTTTGATCCATCTCCCAAGGAGAAATGTCAGCTCCATCTCGATTCTTCATGATTAGATTTCCTCTCTTCCAAACAAACCAACCCCAACTTCCCTGTATTATTCCATTCTTGGCATCTTTCTTGTAATGGGGTGATCAGCAAA
Source organism: Raja brachyura (assembly GCA_963514005.1). Next base: position 17,525,703 of record OY740806.1, on the reverse strand, counting down.
TTGATGCAATCTACAAGCATCCACAATCCACAAGTCTTATGCAGTTCTAGCATAACCTTGAAACTAACATTCCATGCTTTAGCTGGTGAATGGAAAAAATAGACCATGGCTTAGATGGTACTTAATGGTCAGCTTGAGTGAATGACCCCAGTCTCAGAGTTAGATTCTTAGCGTCATACAGCATGGAACCAGGCCTTTCTCCCAACTGCCAACCAAGAAACCCCATCCAAGCTAGTCCCATTTGCTCGCATTTGGCAAATATCCCTCAAAAACATTCCCATCCATGCACCTGTCCAAGTATCATTGAAATGCTATGGTACCTGCCTCAACTACATCCTCCGGTACCTCATTCCATATACTTAGTTGTCCATCAGGTTCCTATTAAACCTTTCGGTCTCACTTAAACCTGCAACCTTTAATTCTTGATTCTGCTACCATGGGTAAAAGACTGTGCATTTACCCTATCAATGTCCCTCATGATTTTTGGCACGTCTATAAAATCACCCCTGAACTCCTACATTGCCCGACTCTCCCTAAAGTTCAGGCCGTCTGGCAAAATCTGTCTGGTGTCCTGCAAAAACCTACTCTGCACTCCTTCCAACAATGACATCCTCCCGATAGCAGGGTGACCAAAGTTGAACACAATACTCCAGCCTCATCAACATCTCATATAACTGACAAAACATCCCAACTTCTATAATCAATACTCTGACTGATGAAGGCCAATGTACCAAAAGCCTTCCTTAACACCATATTTGTCTGTGGCATCACTTTCAGGGAACCATGTCCCTCTCCTCTTAAGTCCCTCGGCATTCCAACACACCCCAAGGCCCCCATCATTCAACTACAAAGGTCCTGGTTTGACTTCCCAACATCCAACAACATCCCCTGTATTAATATCTATTAGCTATTCTTCAGCCCACTTGGCTAGATCAAAATCATGCAGTATTTTTTGATAACCATCTTCATTGTCTATGATACTACCTACTTTAATGTCATCTCCAAACTTAATCAGGCTTTGCACAATCTCATCAAAATTAATGTGCTATACATTATCCATGCACTTTTTAAAACCACCTCACTGACTTGTCCAGCAACCGTTGAATATGCATCAATGCACACACCAAGGTCCCTCCACATTTCTCAAGCCCTCCCCCATCCCACAGAATGTTCTCATTCATTGTGACGTTTTACACTACGCATATTACCTCATATTGCATTTTATTGAATTGCACATGCAGACATTTGTCCAATTCATCAGTCCAACATCCTACAACGTAAATATTTCCTCTTCAGTCACCATAATTTTTGTACGATCTTCAAATTTTATCACAGTTAAATCCAAAATATTAATCTACATTAAATCTAGGCTCTGTGGATCTATAAAACAAATGTCCTCTCATTGCAATTGCAAAAACTCATCCATCAACTATTTGCTTTGCACTCTGAGTAATGTTGGATTCAACTGAGTAACAGTCTTCAATTCAATGAGGTTTAACTTTTTTTAATGTCATGTATTGAAATGTTTACTGAAGTCTGTGCAGCTGCACTAAATTCATTGTCCTCATCAGCTTCTTAGTTACCTCCTCAAACAGGGCAGTTTAGTGGGAGACAAATGTTTAAGTGTTTTTTTAAATGACCCCGAACCTCCATTTGACAAATAATATATTAATAATATCCTCTTTCCCCATAACCTATCCCCACCTTCAGATGTTCCCAAACATCTTTGCTGAATGTTGATCCTTATCTTCTCAAAAAGAAAAGTTGACCCTTAACTTTAAGCCTTCTATTGAAGAGTTTTTGACCCAAAAAGAACATTCCCTCCATAGCTGTGAGTATTTTCAGCATTTGCTTTACATATTCAGCACTTCCATGCAAATGAAGGCAGTAAGAGACATATCTTGCTGCCTTCAGGGGGTTCCCCTCCCCTACTATAGATGAGGCCCTCACCAGGGTCTCTTCAATACCCCACAACACTGCTCTCTCCCCATCCCCCCCCTACTTAGAACAAGGGCAAAGTCCCCCTTGTCCTCACCTTCCACCCCACTAGCTGTCACATACAACAAATAGTGCTCTGTCATTTTTGCCACCTCCAACGTGACCCCACCACTCGCCACATCTTCCCGCGTCTGCTATCCGCAAAGACCGTTCCCTCCGTAACTCCCTGGTCAATTCTTCCCTTCCCCTCCCTGGGCACTTTCCCTTGCAACCGCAAGAAATGCTACACTTGTCGCTTTACCTCCCCCATCGACTCCATTCAAGGACCAAAGCAGTCGTTCCAGGTGCGACAGAGGTTCACTTGCACCTCCTCCAACCTCATCCATTGCATCCACTGCTCCAGATGTCAGTTGATCTACATTGGAGAGACCAAGCGTAGGCTTGCCGATCGTTTCGCCGAACACCTTCGCTCGGTCCGCATTAACCAACCTGATCTCCCTGTGGCTCAGCACTTCAACTCCCCCTCCCATTCCGAATCGGACCTTTCTGTCCTGGGCCTCCTCCATGGCTAGAGTGAGCACCACCGGAAATTGGAGGAACAGCACCTCATATTCTGCTTGGGCAGTCTGCACCCCAGCGGCTTGAACATTGACTCCAATTTCCAGTTGCTGTCTCATCCCCTTCTCAGCTCTCCCTCAGCCCTCTGGCTCCTCCTCTTCCTTTCATCTTCCCACCCTCCGTGCATTAGTCTGAAGAAGGGTTTTGGCCCGAACCTTTGCTATTTTCTTCGCTCCATAGATGCTGCCGCAACCACTGCATTTCTCCAGCACTTTGGTCTACCTTCGAATTTCCAGCATCTGCAGTTCCTTCTTGAACAAGAGCCCTCTCTGATGGATGAAGATCAAAGGTTGCTGCCATCGACATGTACTGGTGGACTTGACAAGTTTGAATGGAAGGTGACATTTTCTTGCCCAAAACAGGACTATAACATGCAAATGTAAATCAATGTGTGAACTTAAGGAAAATCTTCCACGTGCAACTGATTCTACAACCAGAAAGTCTTCAATCAGGAGTATATACTGAAACAACAATAATTGACTTTGTGTGTTAAGTACTTACTTTTGGGAGAAGGAACTCAGAAGAGAGATTTCATTAACTTTAGACATTTTCTTTCATATTTATAAATCTTGGTTTTGTTTTTCCAAAACTCAGTATAAAATCTCTCAAATCTGTTATCAATTTATATTTGCAAATCCACTAACCTAGTTCTCTTTCACAACACATGTTTCCATTTTTATTAACTTGGGAGGTCAGTTCTTCTGGGACTGTTGCCAACTCTTGAAATTTAACTAATTTTGCACCATGGTGAAAATGCAAAGCACACCCAAGGTCCCTCAAAATCTCCAATAATGTAGCATTTTAATGCTTACCCTATTGAAATCACACTGTTTTTGCATTAGATGAGCCTTGTGCTTATAGAGAACTGCTTTCACAAGGTCATACAAAATGAATCTTCTCACACTTTCTCAAATAAAGATTCAACAGCCTTTAATTTTGTTTTACGACAATTTAGATTATTTTTACAGTTCACAAGGCTGTGGTGCGCTAACACGGTGGTAATGAGTGAATAATAGCTTCAACAGATTCCACTTTGAGAATCTTAAGTGCAACCCACGATACACTTAAGTGGAATATTACTCTCATTATGCTGGATGTTCAAATGATAGAACCTCAAAATTCACACCATGTCTGGGACACAATGAAAACTGATGGGGCAGTTATGCCCGCTCTGCTACGGTGATTTTCCCATATGGATAAATAGCTCTTTAAAAATAATTCCATATTCTTTAATCACAATGTTGACATATGAACAGTTACAGTCTCTAGAACATGAAAAAGTTATAATACACACTTTTTCCAAAAGGTATTGGGATACAAATCTGCCCGAGAACAAATCAGATTATATTAAATAAGCTGGTTCCCAAGGATACGATTCTAAATAATGTTACTCTAATCTTGTAATTTAAAGTTTGAACATTGGTTTCAAAAATATTTTATTCTCTCATGCTACAACTGTGTCAACACACTTATGCGTCTTAATAATCAAAGCTATCAGAATGCAATTTTTACATTATATGATTACCAGTTGGAGGGAAATCAATCAAGGGATATCTATTTTACATTTTTGCATCATTATACTCCTGGGTTATTTTTCTTCATTAGATATGTACACGTCCAACTATCAAGTGAATAATTATCTTTAAAATAAGTTTATAATAAAATGGGTTATCAACCATTTTGTAGATAACTGCTGAAAAATCTTGTAATGTTCTCAATAAATCTTGTCCCACTGTCTCACATTTAAACTGGGAGGCTCCTGGGGACTAAACCTCCAGAAAGCATGGCTGGCAAAATCCAAAACACAAGCTAATTGAAATCATAATACTGTTACACCAATAGGTGTCTTACTATTTATCGCTAAATGGGAGCTTTTCCTACAAGGGAGATGCCAACAACTTTCACAAACTTTTGCTGGATATTTAAGATAACCAAAATAGTCCACACATCAGAACACTAAATAAATGGCTTAAAATTGCATTAAGCCAGCATTGTAAACTGTCACATCGATTTATAGTGTTCAACATTTTGCAAACTTATAATCTTTAAAATAAATCTCCATTGTATTTTCAATAGTGCTGTGAAAGTATAATCATTTAAAGATCTAAAAACTGCAATTTCACAAGTGCCAGGGGCATCCACTGTTGAGATGTGCTTGAATATTTCTTTTTTGCTTATGTTCAAAATAATTTTTATTTTAATCAGCCACAGACAGAAATTCCACCTTTTGTGCCTCGATATCTGATCAATTATCCAATGACACTTCACGCATTAAATATTTTCAAAAAAAATGTGTCAATGTTGAATAATGTTCACAAGGCACTCAAGATGCACACACAATGTTATATTGGAATCATTTTCCTTGAATCATCCAGCTTGGAAACTTTACTTGTTTCATCAATAATGACTCCCTGAAATATTGTATATTGACTAATTTTAACATTTAAATTTTAAAAAAGCTGGTAACTAAATTCGACTTTGCTTTGATTATTCTTGTTGGAAGATCCAATTGGCTCAATGAGTGGTCATCAGTTAGTCTAATTGACACAGCTGCTTCCAACCAAAACACAATTGTTTCAATCAACCAGTTTATGCAGGAAGTTCTAAGACTTGCTTAAGATTGGCAACAAACAGATGAGTATAATGAGAAAATGTAAGAGTCACATTTTATTGTATTCTTTGCAGTCACTGGCAGAGGAGCATTAAATACATTGGCATGAACCCAAGTACTATTAACCCACTGGAGGATGAATCACAGTGAAGACTGGGACAAGGAAGAATTAAAACTGGTCATCTTGAATTTCACCTTCTCATTCCAATATATATTACAGAAGAAACGTCAAAATAGGGGCACCAAATGGCCAATGTGATTTAATTTCCTAATAATTGAAACCCAAATGAGCCTGTTCTTTAAAATACATATGTATAATGTCAAATTGGGATCAAATTGTGATTGTACTTGGGTTCCAGAGCACCAGAAGGACTACTCTACATTTCACAGCAAACCCTTGAACTCCTTGACCCTGGCCCTCCCCTCATCCTGCACCACCTACCCGTTTCCTTTTCAACCAGTTGCAATGGACTGCTCCCTTGCATCCTCTGCTGGCCAGTTTTCCATTCTTGATATACTAGGTTCTGGAGGCAGTCCAAAAAACAAGTTTTTTTTTTTGCAGTGAGAATCACCCTTTAAACTTGGCTTGGACTCAATTCACCATTCCATTATCCAATGGGCTCCACAATTCCTAAACACAACTTCCCCATTGCTGCAGTAAAATCAAAGTTGGTGGCATAAAGTACTGTGATGCAGTTGTCCCAGCATTACGCCAAAAAATACACTTTTGAATTCCTAATGAAGAACCACGAATAATAACAAATGGTCTAATTGACCAAAAAAAGAGCCCGTTTAAAACAATGTTCCATGTCATTTAGGCTCTCTACGTTCAATATTGTCTTTCCATTCACCAAGTTCCACGGGTAATAAAAGTGAAGACAAAATGGAAAATGGTCTCTACCTCCACAATGCATTCACCCAAGAGGGGTGAAAATATGGTTCTTACCTGTACTCAAAACTCCTCAAATTCCCCTTCAATTCAGTTACGTTCCATTGTATACAAGTATATTCCTGAATACATTTTGAAGTTTGAAATATTACAACTCTTAACAATTAGCTTGCAATTGGAATGTTTCAAGCATAACCCCCCCCCCCCCCCCATAAAAATAATGTTTCACTTATAACTGTTGAGGATAAATATTTGAAAGTATGCATTCACATTTTACAGAAAGGGAATTTTGCAGATCCATTTTCATTCTATTCAGTTTATAGTCAGTTCACATATTTTAGCCTACTTACTGCATTATCATAAGAGAACAGTATTTTACAGTCTACAAACTTTTTATGAGACTATTCAGCAACAGTCTTAATTGGAGTTAGATGCAGATTTATGGCAGTATTTGATACCATTTCCTGACGGTAGACAGGACAAAATTGACTTTCTGACCCTAATTATTTGAAATCTGGAAACATCCACGATTCCTACTGACTGAACAAGTGTATGTTTTGACACTGCAGCTGAGAGTCAGATACAAGACGGCTCTTAAATAATTTCAGTAGCTAAATACCATGCTTCGCTTGACACGGTTGCAACTCCACCAATTACTGCGAAGCAGATTTAACGGCGGGGAGAAGAGGGGACGAGGGTGTAAACTGACATGTACTACGTATAGAAGCTGGAAAGGGAATGTGTAATTCAAAAATATATATTCTTCCAAAAAGAAGAGATCCTAACAGAAAATAGGCGGACGATACCACTTAAAATAGTCAACCAATTATTTATCAAAAACAATCGATTCAGCAAATGAGGGGCACAGGGAAGATACAACTGATCTCTTAAACCGTGATAAATACTGCAATCAACGCAAAGTCAATGGTAGCTATCACACACGGAGAAAGAGATCGCTGTTCCACGCAGCTTATCCAGGGCAGCTATCTGGACAAAGTTCTGCTGCCATCTGGAAGGAGATTACGACGGACGCCCTGGTATTGGATGGGGGCGGTCATTTGCCTGCCAGCGATGGTTTCAGTCCGGCAGCTGGAGAGATGTGTAACCCAAAAATAATCCAGCAGCGATTGGAACGACTGCACGACAAGCAGTGGGTCAGAGTCAGAGAACAAGGACAGCTAGCACTGGGTTTTTTTTTTTAACACACTAAAAACGCTCACGTTGATTATATAACGATGATCCCGCGGCAGGGGAGGAAAACGTATCAGTTGAATACAGAGCGGGCAGCGACACGGGAGGCGGTGCTGAAAGAATAGCTCCTTTGGCTGCGGCAGAGATAGAAGACCAACTCAGTCCCAATTAATACCGAACCCAAACGTCTCAGCCTGTTCCAGGCGGTTCCGCTGATCGTTTAGCTACTAATCTGCACCAGTTCATTGTCAAACACAACCCCCATCCACACGGATACATTACAACTGGCGGCTCGAATGATCTGTCTAAAGAGCGAGGAGCAGCAATGGAGCAGCCCAAAATTATTATATTTCCCTCTAAATCGATAACCGCGGAGTCTCCACTCGAAACTCAGGGGTTCTCTGGTAGTTTCTATTTAACCACTGTAATCAAGACCTTTAAGTTGCCTCAAATAAATACCAACGCGTGCGACAGCGCCGAAACGCAAGTTAAAGATCACATACGGTCAATACGTTGCGAGAATTTGAACGCTTCAACGAGAGAGCGGCCGCGACTGAAGGGGCTCTCTATAGTACCCGCGGTCTATTGTTTTAACAGGAGGCAAACGAAAGAAGGCAGCAGCTATCTCTTTAAATGTTGCACAAAGGTGAAAGTTAGCCTGGGGTCTCCGTTTAATGTTCAAAAATAAAAGGACATCCTCGCAAGTTAACAGCGTTAGCGGAAGCACTCCAACCTCGAACGTCAGGAATGATTCTCCTAAAACTTTTCTTAAAGACACACGGTCCTGCGTTTGATGACAGAACGGACGCTTTTACTGTAGTTTCTGGAAATGGATGTCAAGCTTCTTAAAATCCAGAGGGGAGGGAGCGAGAGACCGAGAAAGCAAACGCTGCGCCTTTAACCAGAGCTGTTCTTACCGCCCCCCCCCCCCTCCAAAAAAAAAGCCATCCTCACTCAAGTCAATATCATTGAGCATTCATCAAAACGGAGCGTACATTAATGACATTTATCACTACACAGATTTATCACTATGCAGATTGCAAACCTCTCACTACTTTTATTTTTGCTCAAGTCATTTCAAACCCTTTTCAAAAAGATAAATAAATAACGTTGCCCCGCTTTGCTATTTTAGAAAAACAGGCTATGTTCCCGGAATTTGACAGTAACGGGGCTTGTCCGACGCCAAATACTCAAAAATAAGGTTCCAACTGGGCAAGCAATACAAGATTTTTTTTCTTTAAAAAAAGGACAAGTGTCTGAAACGTTCAATTAAACCACCGAGCTCCCCGGAGCCAAAGCAAAAGTTTATAACTCTAAGGTGCATTCCTTTACAACGAGGTCACCATCCTACAAGCAAGCCAGCAATTATTGAGCATGATAAAAACGCATCTGTTTCCACAGTGCCAGTACCTTGAGAAATCAGGAGTAGAGCCATTCCAATCAGGACGATGCCACAAACTGAGATGTGCATTTTTTTCTCCCCCTCCTTTTCTTGCTTTTATTTGTTGATGTTGTTGCTCCTGTTCCTGTCGCTTGCTTGTCCGGAGATCTCGGCGCGGTTTCACAGAAAACAAATCCAGCAGTCGAGCGAGCAAAGTGGAGGACGAGTGAGAGAGAATCAGCGACACACACAGTTCACAATACTGCTCAGGCAGGCGGGCATGCAGACGCGCGTCCCCGCGGCTCCTGCGCGCTCCCGCTCCCTCCACTCGGTCCGCACGCCACGGTCAGGCGCGTCCCCGCACCGCTCCCGTCATTGGCTTATTCCGCGACGGCTTGACTCACCAGGGACCTGCTCCGCTGATCGGCAGCGGCAGCAGCAACTCTGCAGTGGTCGGTGTAGACATTTAAAGACACACCGTCTGCAAGCTTCCTCGCACTCCTATCCACACACGTTTGTCTCAACGTTGGACGAATCGCTGCTGCAAATGGAATGAACAAGGGAGCACGATTAAGTATTCATTCCCCGTGGGACATAGGATGAGGATTTTATTGAATAAAGTTTCTGCACCATCATAAGAGTCTAAATTAGAATCACAGCACCAAAAGAGATAATTTGGCCCATTAGCACTCTGCTAATCCGATTTCACAGCAATTAGACATTTAGACAGTTACATGGATAGGACAGGTTTAGAGGGATATATGGACCAAACGCAGGCAGGTGGGACTCGTGTAGATGGGACATGTTGGCAAGTTGGGCCAAAGAGCCCAACTTGCCAACATCAGTATCATTTCATGCCTTTTGTAAGGGTGTCGAGGGTTATAGGGAGAAGGCAGGAGAGTGAGGCTGAAAGGGAAATATAGACCAGCCATGATAGAATGGCCGAATGGCCTATTTCTGCTGCTAGAACTTGTGAATTTCTGAATTTGGTGATTCAAATGCATGTATAGAAAGGTAGTCTTCACCCATTGTTAATGCAGTCGGTTTTGTCCACAATTAGCTTGTGGATAACTATTTCAGAGCTAACAAGATTACACAGAGTTTGGTGAGGAACACAAACTCAGTTTAGGACCGATGAGTGAGGGGTTACACCAATATTGATGGTTACACATGGGATGATTTGGTATTTTTCATTTACTTCAGAGCTTTATAGTTTTCTACAGCTTTTTGAGTCTTTTGATATTAAGGAATCAAGACAATGAATGGAATTATGGGGTTAGCATAGAGAAGTGGCAATGAGGTAAAAGATCTGTAAAAAATCTTATTGGAGACCAGAGCATGCACAAGAGGGAATTATTCCCACATCCATATTTTATGATGTGTGTGACAGTTCACCAAAAACAGATGACACAGCAAAATGAAGATTCAACTATAAAGACTCCGTGTGAAATATAGATGTACTTTTTTCTGCATGATTTGCTTCGACTGATCAAATGTGGGGAAAATATTCTTGAGGTATAGTGCCTGGGATCCAAGCAATTCAACTTTTGATAAGTAAATGTGTGCCTTGGATGAGGTTCGAACAAATCAGTGATTTAGAGAATACACAGCGCCGAGCTGCAGTTTTATTCGAAATAGAAATTGCCAGCTCATTAACCATCACTTTATTCCCCATAGTTGGTCCTCTGGGTCACACTATCCTTGTTCCATTAATTAAGCACAATTAATCCACACACACACACACACAGCAGAATGCACATGACTCCAATCTTCCAAAATGTGGATCAATTGACATTCTAGATGAGACAAAATATAAATCAATTAAGACCAAAACAAGAGAGGGGGCATAATAAGAGGGGGAAAGGTGGCTAACTGAGTTAATAAAATGGTGAAGAATGGAAATAGGATACCAAGGAAAATCAACTACCTATTCTTGACTGGGTAGACATACAAAAATACTGGTTACACATGAGAAGATGAATTGAGTCCCTTTTGGAAAAGATTGGAAAATACTGAAAAAAAAGCATAGAGGTGGTTTACAAGGTTGATACGAGAAGTTTGTTTATGAGGAGGAATATGAGAAACCAGCATTGGATTATTTTCAAGAGAGAGTTGAATAACATCTTGATGAGTTAGAGGGTGAGGTTTCTGATGAGCGTGGTTCAGGTTGTAGTTATATTGGACATGAGCTTATTGAATGTCAGGAAAGGCTGCAGGGCCACAACAGCCTACGCCTGCTCTTAATTGGTATGTTCATATGTGCATTGAGTTCAACACTGATTCATTAAACAATTAATGTGCCCCATCTGCTTCCATTCTCTGCCATTGCAGAGTTGTACATTCCTGCAAGCTGAATTTTACACGTTGTTTTAATAATTTCACCTCTGCTTCTCATTTTCAACTTCCTTAACTCTTTGCAATTCCAAAAAATAAAATGAGCAGAAATTACAAGAAGTGTCAGTATGGTGAGATAAAAGAGGAAATCCACTTTTTTATACACTCAACCTAGTCTTGTGTCAGATCCTCCATTGCATCAGTTTGATGTTTCCCTTTACAATTCTAACCCTAATAGACAATTTCTGTGCATTTAATAAAGACTTGCCCAATCACTGAAAACTGAACTCTAATTGTTTAAGCCCTTTAGAGGCGGTGGAGGACAACTTCAAACCAATTTTGGAGCGATCAGTCCAGCTGATATCTTATTTAAAGATCTTAATCCCCCCATGTGCATTCTTAGACCATAAAACTGTGACCATAAGACATAGGAGCAGAATTAGGCCATTCAGCCCACCTAGTTTGCTCTGACATTCAATCATGGCTGATCTATTTTCCCCTCTCAACCCCATTCTCCTGCCTTCTCCCCCATAACCTTTGATACCCTTACTAATCAAGAACTTATCAATCTCTGCCATCACAGTCGAGGAACAGTCAAGAATGGGTCAGTCAGTCGAAGATGAGAAAACAATGGAGAACAAAGAAGGGGCTGCCGAGAGAACAAGGGGGCACCAGCGGGACTATAATGAATACTTTTGTAACTTGCCCTATACATGGTGACTCTTCACATACATATGCAAGACAAAGAATTTCACTGTACTTAGGTATGTGACAATAAAGTATCATTCATTCATAAACATACCCAATGACAAAGAATACCTGAAGAAATTCCTCGTCATTTCCATTCTAATTGTACCTCTTTTTATTCTGAGGCTGCTTTAAGACTCTTCCATGACTGAAAACCTCCTTTGCAGTGAATAGTTCCATTTGAAGTACTCAATCCCCATTACCAAAGATAATTATTTCCTGATCAGATGCAAACTGGCTCCTCTCTCAATACATGGGAGCTCTGATGCTGCTTTCTGATCTTCCTCAAAAAACTTACTTATTAATTCTTGGTCTATCACATATGCCAATAATAACGCATAGTTTCTAGGTTATACTTTGTTGCACAGGAAGTGCCATTGGATCAGATGAAATACTTTGTTTTTAATTGACATTCTTCAAACTCATTTACAATACAGGTAATTATCAGCATCCATTAGCAAGTTCCAATTGTCTCTCATGATTTCCTTTCACAATTCATCATGAACTACGCAAAGCTCCTGCAGTTTTTTAATTTTTCTCAACAACAATTAGCAAGTGATGCTGTTATTTCTGCAGACACAATGCATTTCTATCGGTTTTTTTTGCAAGATCGGCCCTTCATTGGAACAAAAGTAACTTAAAGTAAAACTAAAACTCCTTCTGAAGTTGCCGCGAGACTCTTGTGTAGATTTGACACCAGCAGAAAAAAAGTTGCATGTATTTATTCAGTACAATTAAAGGATTTCAACTCACCAGCTCAGTTTAGTGACTCCTGTTTTGTCTTCATAATGATGAGCCGGACAATGGTGCATGCCAATTCTGTTTTCCATGTCTCTTGGAATATTGTCTAAACCTGTAGGTTTACAATCTCCATTAAAAATATTTGCATGTTGTTGCACGCAACAGTGGCACAGCGGTTGAGTTGCTGCCTTACAGTGGGTTGGTTTTCTCCTTGTGCTCTGGTTTCCTCTCACATTCCATACACATGCAGGTTTGAAGGTTCATTGGCCACTGTAAGTTGTCCCTATTGTATAGGATAGAATTAGTGTACGGGTGATCACTGGTCAGCGTGGACTCAATGGGCCGAAGGGCCTGTTCCCATGCTGTATATCTAAAATAAACTAAACTGTGCAGCATAGCAAATATATATTTTTGTCATGCAGCTCAATTTTTTGCCAATTATTTTTTTTCTTCCAGTTACATTAAATGCCTTGCATCAGATCCATTTTCCGCTTTGGAGAATTGTATTAATTCATTATCACTACCATGACTTCACTGGTTTTTCTTTGCAATAATCTGGAAGTCCATTTCTTAATTTTAATACTTTAAAAACAGCTCAGATATTGTGCATACATTTCATTTTTTTAGATATAGAATACACAAAGGAAGAGTGTAAGGCATTACATTTGATCAACTTCAGAGTCTCCTTATTGGGGGATGGATTCTGTAAATGGGTAAGAATATTATACTCTAATCCTACTGCAAGAATTTTAACTAATCAAATACTATCACCTAAATTTAAACTATTTAGGGGATGCAGACAGGGATGTCCGTTATCCCCTTTATTATTTGCCTTGGTCATAGAGCCTCTGGCTGAAAGAATTAGATCTGAACCTGAAATATATGGTTATAATACTGATACAACAATTAATAAAATATCTTTATATGCAGATGATGTTTTGATTTATATTACAAGACCGGAATGCAGTATTCCCAAGTTATTTAATGTTATAAATGAATTTAGTATATTTTCAGGATATAGGATTAACTGGAATAAAAGTGAAATTATGCCTATAACTGGCATAAATGTAAATATATTGCAACAATATCCATTAAAAATAGTCACAGATAAATTTAAATATTTAGGAATTAATGTACCTAAATCCTATAAATTATTAATTAAATCTAATTATCCTCAATTATTAGATAAACTTATAAAAAATATTTCATATTGGAAAACACTTCCTATATCTATGGTTGGTAGAATTAATGCTATAAAAATGATTTTTTTACCACAATTGTTATATTTGTTTCAGGCTATTCCTTTTTTTTCTCCCGAAATTTTTTTTTAAGAAAATTTATAATATTGTTAATAGTTTTATTTGGGACTATAAAAGTCATAGAATAAGTAAAAAACACTTATGTAAGTCTAGGATAAATGGAGGGTTAGCACTTCCAAATTTTTTATATTACTTTTGGGCAGTTCAGATTAAGAATATGAATTCTTGGTGGATAAATCTGGATAATGAACCAATGTGGTTAAAGATGGAAAAGGAAGACTGTTTACCTTTTAATATAGGCTCGATTCTCTTTGCGCCAAAGGAAGTACAAAAAAAGATTTATAGGGATAACCCTATAATTTATAATAATAGGCGTATATGGAAACAGATAGTTAAGACTTTACATCTGGATAATCTATCCTTCAGGTTACCAATTAGGAATAACCCATTGTTTAAACCCTCAATATTAGATGCGGGGTTTAGACTCTGGGAGGATTTAGGAATTAAAAGGATAGGACACATTTATAGAAATGGAAATTTTTTATTATTTGAAGAGTTGCAAGATATTTTTGGATTGCCTTCACAACATTTGTTTAGATATTTACAAATTAGAGATTACATTAAATGTAATACACAAGATTATAAAAATAAAGAACCAGGCTTATTAGATGGTTTGTTTAATTTACATCCAAATACGGAAAAGTTAATAGCTCATATATATAATATTATTCTAGATAAAGAGACCCCAATAACTGAAACATATCGCCAAGCATGGGAAAATGAAATTGGATTACCTATAACAAAAGAAATTTGGGAAGAAAGCTTACAGAGAATAAATCGGTGTTCTTTAAATGCTAGACATATATTAATACAATTTAAAGTACTATATAGATTACATTATTCGAAAACCAAATTAAATAGTATTTTTCCCAATCTCTCCGCTATTTGTGATAAATGTAAGAATCTAGAAGCAAACTTAATACATAGTTTTGTAACATGCCCTAAGTTGAATTATTACTGGACAGAAATTTTTAAAGTAATTTCTGAAGTTCTTAAAGTTAAACTGGACCCTGACCCAAAATTAATAATATTTGGAATTCCGGAATCAAGTTTGGTTTTGACAGTAGATCAAAGAAATATTTTTGATTACTGTTTGATAATAGGGAAAAAAAATCATATTGAAATTTTGGAAGGGAACATTATCCCCAACAATTAAAATGTGGACAGCAGAGATGCAGGAGACGTTATATTTGGAAAGAATTAGATTTGTCCTATTGGACAGGTATAATTCTTTTGAACTGATATGGTCTCCATATATACAGTATCTAGAGAAGTAGCTGTTCTTGGCATCACGGCTCGACGGGCACCCTACGGAATCCGATGAGAATAACTTATTTACATATGGGATTAATGCGCATGTCCCATTGATATTATTGTTTGAAATAATTTCATGTATAATGTACTTAGTTGTTTTTGATTTATATATATATATAATATATATATATTTTTTTAAATTTGTATTTGTAGATTGTTTTCTATTTCTATCTCTTTTTTTCTTTTCCTCTTTATTATATATCTTTTTCTATCTTTATTTCCAAAAAAACAGACGATATTAATTATCGATGTGCTATTTGTAGAAATTTTGAATTAAGATGATGTTTTAAATGTGTGCTATACATTGTAAACTGGTTACTTCAAATAAAAAAATATTAAAAAAAAAAAAAAAAAGAGTCTCCTTATGGTATTTCTTTTACCCAGGTAAATGAAGATATGACTGACCTCATATTTTAAAATTTTCCAATTAATTTAAATTCACCAGAGAATAATATTTTTTCTCCTGGAAAGTATGTGTACTTGAAATAAGGAAGAAGAAAATGAAGGAAATATCCAGCGGATCTGCAAAGTCAGGGGAATTATAAACTATTTTACCATGTCAGAAGGATCTGCAGATGCTGGTTTAAACTGAAGATAGACACAAACGGCTGGAGTAACTCAACGAGTCGGACGGCATCTCTGGAGAAAAATAATAGGTGATGTTTCGGGTTGAGACCCTTCTTCAGACGCTTCAGACTACTGTTTTAGAACAATGTCATGCCATCAGATGTGTACAAGGACGTGATGGTGACTTAGC
This sequence comes from Raja brachyura, assembly GCA_963514005.1. The sequence goes on along the minus strand of OY740806.1, from coordinate 17,509,863 downwards.
AGCACCTAAACAGAGAAGTAAGGATAAAACTTAATGAGTGGTCCATAATAGGTTGCAATGCAAGAAAGCTTAAATGAGAAAACATCACAATCAGAGCAAAAAGGTTGTAATGAGACAAACAAATAAATAATAGTTGGACCTTGAGGAGATGGAATTGCTAATGTTAGTTTTATTGCCAATGTTTGTTTGGCAAAAATTAGATATAATGATTATGGTCCAAAATTGTTGAACACACTGTCAAATCAGAAATCAATACAGCATTCTAATGTTGATTGAGCATCATTAGAAAACTCCAAGAGGAAATGTGCAGGAGGAGATGAGAATGGAAGTGGGGCACAAAATGAAAGTATTCAGATGTGCAGGATAGTTTTTCTCAGACTGAATCCGGCAATGTATTGATCTCGCTGATTTTGGGAAGTTTACTATGTGAGCAGGGAATGCAGATCACTGATCTTATTTAAACTACAAGCCACCTTTTCATGTGAATGGTGAGCCTGCAGGCCTGATAGCAAGGGACGCGATGAAACATATGAGATGCATCTTCTCTATGTACAGGAAGAGACTGTGGGAAATGAAAAGTATTGCAAGGCTAATTGAATTGAACTAGAAAATCACAGACTCAAATATTGAAAAGTTGCAAAGGAAGAGGTTGGCAAATATCGTTGATGGTAACATCATGTTGGAAGTGACAAGACTGGTAAAGAATGATCTATTAAAGCTGAAAACCTGTGGGTTGGAAGGCAAAGGTAAGGAAAGCCTGCACGTTGCTCTGTTTGGGAAGGTAATGAATAAGAACACTATTCCAGGAAATTGAAGATACATGGTTGAAGATCATGTCGGCCATCGTGACATAACGTTCTGAGTTGAGGGGAAGAATAAGCAATATAGCACATATGGAAGTGTATGCAATGGAGCTGTAGAGACTAGAAATATAAAGCAGAGCCTTTATGCAGGGCTAATTGTGAGGACGTCAGGGAAATTATGGGGTCAATGGCCTAATGATCAATATCCTTCACATTACTCAACATTAGTATCATTATAAGACCAAAGGTCAATAGCTACCTATACAAATGAGCGGGAGAAGCTGATAAAGCAAAGGACACCATCAGGGATGAACCTAATGTAAGCAGGAAAAGGTTTGAATTCGGGAAAAATATTGATGGGAATTTACATGTTGTGGAAAGAATAGGAAACAGCTCTAACGTACAAAGTCATTGGGGTGCTGAAACAAGAGGTGGTGGTGGAGTTTTGAATCGTTCTTGAACTGGGAATGCTCCATATATTTCACAAAAGACAGACATAGCTATGGCCCACATGGATTTCCATAGCAACAACTCTTGTTTGGAGAATGTAAGAAGAATCACAGGCGAAGTCAGTCAGTGAAATAATGTCCAGCAAATGGGTAGGGATGAATATGGATAGGGACCTGTTCTATTAGTCCAATATTCAAAAAATAATTGAAGGTACCGTCCTTTGGTGATGGCACCATCTTTGTGCCATCCTAATGAGAGCTGAAAATGTCATGGGTGTGGTTTAAATAAAGTAATCAGGAGCAGGATAAAGGTAATAATAAAATAAAGGGAAAGTTTAAACAAATGGGGGGCGTTGGTAAGAGAACACTGCTTAATGGGCAGGACAACGGAAAATGAAAGTTAGTCAAGATTAAACAACATTTAAAATAATTTTGGACAGGTCCATGGATAGGAACAGGTGAGAGGGATACAGGCCAAATATGGGCAGGTGGAACTAGTGTATCTTGGTCAGCATGGACACGTTGGGTTGAAGGGCCTGTTACCATGCTGTATGACTATGACTCTATTGGAAGGAATTAAGAAAAAGGTATAGACAGAATTAGAGGGCAGAATTAGGCATATTGGTTAGCATGAGCATGTTGGGAGGAAGGGCATGTTTCCATGCTGTCTGAATTTATGCCACCACAACTCAAAATTAATTGATGTGGGGCCTTAGGAATGCTGTTACAGTCTTTGCTGAAGACTGGTTGTTCAGGTGAGGAAAAAAAAAATGGACCAGGTCAAATACAAGGATGACTGGGGTCAGAAAATAGAGAATAAGGATCCAGATGGTGATTCATATCCAAGGTTTAATGAGTCTTGGATCCAGGGGTACCACACGATTGGCAGCCCCGTCAACAGTCTGTCTGTTTTTCGTCTTTTTAAAATATTGTTAGTGTGTTTTAAAAGTTTGTTTAAATGTTCTATGGTTTGTTTTATGTGGGGGGAGCGGGAGTGGGACGGACAAAACTTTTTTTTCAGTTTCCTTCCTTGCGATTGTTTTCTGGATCGTATCTCTAGTCGCTCTGTGGCCTAACATCGATGGAGCTGGTGGCCTCCTCAAGCTGACCTTGATCCCCACTGCTCAGCGTGGACTTAACAGCCTGCGGACTTTACCATCGCGAGCTCGCAGTCTCGCGAGATCGCAGTTGGCAAGCTCCAATGACGCAGAGGCTCAACCAGCCCCGAAGCGGGGTTCGATCGCCGGCGCGGGGAAGCTGACATCCCCGCCGTTGCAGGAGCTGATCGCCCCAATGCAGAGCGCCCAAACGCCGCCGGCTATGGTGTCAAGATCGTCCCATCTACAGAGGGCTCGGGGACCCCGACTGCGGGAGAGCAAAGAAGGGTAGACATTTTTTTTGCCTTCCATCACAGTGAGGAATGTGGAGGAGTCACTATTGTGGATGTTTATGTTAAAATCTATTTTGTGTGCTCTGCTGCTTTTTTTTTGCGACTGACTTGGCAAATGAGATTCCGTGTATGTATTATTGTGATTATATATATTGTATATATTGATATTATTATATTGTATTATAGCTTCAATGTTCCAGGACAAAGAGCGATTGTGATTATAATTGCGATTCATGCCAGAAAAAGGAAAATATATTTTGCATTTGCGGCAGATGAAGTGAAGAACAAATTGGAATTCATCCCAATCAAGCCATCCACAGGTTACAGATACAGGTCTCCAGTGAGGCAGATGGAAGGTCAGGACCACACTCCAGCTGGTGAGAGGATGGTTTAGTTGCCTGATAACAGGTGGGAAGAAACTGTCCCAGAATCTGAAGGTATGCATTTTCAAACTTCTGTAATGCTTGCTTGATGGGAGAGAAGAGAAGAGGGAGTGACCAAGTTGAGACTAATCCTTGATTATGCTGGTGGCCTTGTTGAGGCAGTGTAGATGGATTCTATGGAAGGGAGGTTGGTTAGCAAGATGGTCTGGGTTATGTCAACAACTCTGCACTTTTTGTGGTCTTGGATGGAGTTAAACCATGCTGTGATATATCCTGATAAAATACTTTGTATGGCGCCTATTCAGCCTATTGCACTTTATCTGTTTATGTATGTGTGTATGTATATATTCTATGATATATGGACACACTGACCTGATTTGTATTTATGCCTACAATATTCTGTTGTACTGCAGCAAGCAAGAATTTCATTGTCCTATCTGGGACACATGACAATAAACTCACTTGACTTTACTTGACTTGACTTGACTTGATATATAAAGTTGGTGAGGCTTGTTGGGGGCATGCTGAACTTCCTAAGTCTAGGTGTTGGTGTGCTACCTTTGCCATAGCTTCAATGTTCCAGGACAAATTGGTGATATTATGTATTCTTAAGAACTTTAAAGTCTATGAAAACCTTATTAGATTTGGATAATGTTCTATTGGCAGCTTATTAAGTTGATAACTCTTCCCCAAAACGCCAGAAATTGTTAGCCATGAACAGCAATGCTTATGGTCGCAGCAATTTACCATTTTAAGGTGGAAATGAGAAACTTTCCCTTTAAATCCACAGTGAATATATTTGAGTGGGGAACATTGATAAGGATAAGAAAGTGGCTTTGACAGTATTTGGGTCAATAACTCATCTGCTTGTAAAGAGCAGTACCAACTAATGAAGGTAAAGATGTTCATCTGTTTGTGTTATAGAGTGACTAATCCTTCATTAAGGTTTCATATTTAATCATTAGATATTTACTAAATGAATCTGAATCATAGCTACTAATTCACAGCAAGTAAATGAACCAGGCTAATTTAAAACATATTTTGTAAATGCTGGCTGCAAGTATCTGTCAGTTCCCCTTAAGAAAATAATTTGTTTTCTGCAACTTTATGTTCACTTACGAGGGATACTTAATAAAATATAAATAAGCATGTTAATTTGTATTGCAGTTTGGAAAGTTGTACTTATTATATTTCTTTTTAAAAAGGGAAAATACTGCAGAGAGCAAAAACTGAAAGAAAATGGTGAAAGCAGTGCACGACAGGTGTAATTAGTTTTCTGTTCAATATCTTTTCATCTGAACTGTTGGGGCCTGCTGAGTGCTTCCGATACTTTAATATAATGGTATTCCGCTGAAATTCTACTATTTATAATGTTGCCACATGTCCATCAATAATTTTCAGTTCACAGGGATATTTGGTTGTATCAGCTCATTAGAATTATCCCTGCAACAGATTGCAAGGTGACGGGTAAGGAAGGAGAAGTGTTCTACCACCACCTGAATTAATAGAACATCAACAATTCCCAGTCCAGGTTAGTTCCTCTGGAAGTGCGTTCGAGCAACATGGAATGAGGACAGAACTGGATTGGTCTTATGAATGTACAGCCTGACAAATGTCAAGATTCACTCTTTTAGTGATTGAACCAAATCGTGGCAATAAGCCAGGAGGAGAAATTTGGTAGAAAACATAATTTAGAAGTGAAAAGGCAAGTGAATAGTACCGTAACATAAGAAGACATTTCATTCTTACTGCCTTGGCTTGCAGCTGTAATCCCACAAGTTCCTGGTCTCAATCCTCAGAGAGCAAACCATCCTGGAATAATTCTACATATATAATGAGTGAATGTGAAATTAAAGCATTGCATATAAATATATTTACCAAATGTATTTTTCAGTATCTTTTATTGTCACAAGCGAAAAGCTTTTGTTGCGTGCTATCAAATCAGTGGAAAGACAATACATAAATACAATCGAGCCATTTACACTGTATAGATACATGTAAGGAAATAATGTTTAATGTGAGGTAAAGCCAGTAAAGTCCGATTAAAGATAGTCTAGGGGACACCAATGAGTTTAGCAGAACCTAGCATGGCTTCCTCATTTACTGAGTTCTGCATAAAATCACCTTGAATTTTGTGTAAAGACAGATGTTGACCATGTCTACAATAAGTGTCAGTATGAGGGATTCAGTGTTGAAGATATCTGCACACAGCCTTTGTCCTGCTCAGTCATTTCCGCGGTAACTCCAACACGTTGGACCATTGTCCGGGGTAAAGTCACAAGGAATTTGATCTTCTGTTGATTCCAAATCCCCGTTTCAGAGCGTATCTGGAAACACATGCAGGTCAGATAGTCTTCTCCAAAGAAAGAACATTACAGTCGGAGATAGGCAGTGTATTTTCCATAATATTGATTGTAAACAATAATTGGTGCTTTGAGACTGTTGCTTTTGAAGGATTGTTTCATATGACATTGTTCTCTCGGCGCTAACAATGTTTATGGAAAGTTTTGTTAGAAAAAAAGCTAATTATTACATATTAAATATGAATGGTTAGTACCGAGATAGACACAAAATGCTGGAGTAACTCAACGGAACAGACAACTCTGGATAGAAGAAATGGGTGACGTTTCAGGTCGAAGCCCTTCTTCAGGCAGAAGACTCAACCCGAAACGCCACCCATTTCTTCTATCCAGAGATGCTGCCTGTCCCACCGAGTTACTGCGCCATTTTGTGTCTATCACCGCACTAACCATTAATTTTTAATATGTAATAATTTGCTTTTTTCAAACAAGATTACCATGTCATAAATGTCATCTTCGGTGTAAACCAGCATCTGTAGTACCTTCTTACACTTGAATGGTTAGCAGTTGCTTTAGTTTTGTGCAAGTTAGTGGATTTCTGAAATAATACACATGAGTAAATACTAAATAAAAGACAAAGCAGACAAAGCAGAGAGGGAATACCACAAATTTGTTTGATGTTTAATTTGAATTAAATCTATGATTCACTCTGAAATGATTGTTTGCATAGATAGAAAAAATATCTATCTGGTCTATTCATTTATTTTGTATGAAACAAACATTCTTAGGTGAAGCTGGATGAATTGTAAATTCATACATTATTTATTATAATCTTTCTGGATTTATATATTGTTCTATATTTTCCTGCGCTCTGGCATTATGATATTAAATATTACATTAATCTTTTCTGAAAGAAAATTGAGGGTTTGCACTGAATAAATACTGTGACCAGTCATAACCTGGTGATGAGACTTCAAGCACGTGGCTCAGAATATCACAGTATGGTAATAAGAAAGAACATTGTCTCTGAAAGCAATTAGATCTTGTGAATGTTCCATTTATCCTTCTGACAAACAAGTTTAGTACATCATGTAATCTCTCAGCAAGAAGTTCATTACTATTTTCATAAATGGAAGTGACATGGAACTCACAAGTAATGAAATTACAGGATAAACTGTAACACACTTATGGTCATTTGGGAAAAGGTGGGCAGAAAGTAATTCTGGTTGCAATTTGTCACGAATTTGCAACTGTGGTCAAAATTGTGCTTCTATGGTTTTCTATTAAATTAGATGCTTTGGAATAATTACACACACAAATTATGATATGGCAAATGAAAAGAACTCCCTGTTTCATAAGCTTGATGCATTATATGTTATCTTGTGCAGGCACATTAGTGCTACAAAACATTGTCATGCGATTGAGCCTGGTCTCATGAGTAAACATGATGCGTGCTAATTAAATCTCTTGATTGTGATAATCCAGCAGTTTCCAAGAGTCATTGAAAAATCACAGGCCAATCCTGCCCTGGCACATTGAAAGATCAGCAGTGATTGATTTCACCACCACCTTTGTTTTGTGCACAATCCTTGATGTTGAATAGATTTGATAGGAAGAAGCAGAAGAGATAGATGTTACTGATGGGAGAATCATGAATTAGCAGTAATTTGACTGGAAATTTGACTGCATTCATCTTTTATGCATGAAGGTTAGTGCAAATCCCAAATTGTATGCCATCTAAAAATATGTCAAATGGGGATATTAAGAAAGTCTTGTCATGCCTTATTCCCATTAAATTGTGGTAAAACATGGCTTTTACATTTCACACACACATTGCTGCTTGCGACTTAGTTCAAAGGTGCTTCGTTGTCACATGTGCAAGTACACAGTGAAATACTTTCTTACAAACAGTCCAGTGGAGTGTTCCCATACCTAAACAAAATCCCCAATATATCAAAGTGTGCAGAAATAGTCCACTGAGCCTGCATGCAAGATTTTGGTTTGGCAGCATTTTCAAAGTCCAGTCTGCGCTCTAGTTCTTATGAGCGTTGCCCAGAACAGGTAAGCTCCAGGCTGCTGCAGGCCTCCAACCAACACTTTCCTTGGACGTGTGGATCAACCTGCGAACTGACGTCCCTCTCCTCCCCATCCTCCTTTGTCCCCTGGGGTGTCAATGAAGGCGCGGTAGGCCAGACCCCGGTCCCTCTCCTATCGGCCTTGATCCTCGCTTGGCTTGTCCATTGCCAGCTCCATCCTTCTGGTCGCCAGTCTTCAAGACCCAGGGTCCACTTGGCAGCCACTCCCTTACCGACCGCGGGTCACCAGTGCATTTGTCCACGGGGGTTGAACAGGAGCAGGCTCGGCACCTTCCCGCCAACAGGCCGTGGCACGCTGGGATCTTCTGTCGTGTGGCTCGCCGGGAGCTGAGGCAACTGAAACAATATTTACGGACTGGCCCATAGGAAATGGTCAGCAGTTGTTAAAGTGACTGCTTTATTGGAGACCCCCTCTTGAGCATAGAGTAGGTTTGTTACACCTCACAGCCAGGTCGTCCAGTGACTCTCGATCAGTGGCTGCACCCAGGTCACAAATTGTGGTAGCTGACCTCTGTAGCTTACAGTCTGCAAAGCACTAAGTCTGCACTGAGATGATTGGGGATTCACTTAAAATAATGCAAACTTCACTTTTCCCAGTACGGTGTCCCTTTGTTGAATTGGGCCACATATCACAGGTCATTAAATAAATAATGTGCACTGCATAGATTAATGTTTTCATCACGTGCACAATGATGGGGAAATTGTATTAGCATTGGCCGTGAATTGCACCTGTTTCACTCTGGGTGGAACTTCACCAAGAAATTTGTACAAATACTGCAAAACTTCCTGTCAGTTAGGGAAATGTGAAGTGCAGAAATTCAGTGCAGTGAACTGGAGTGGAAGGAAACAAGTGTGATCAAGGCACTGTTGAAAAAATCTTCATGTTACTGGACTAGTACCCAATGTTTTAGACCATTAATTCCATTCGACATTAGTTCAAATCCCACCATTACCTCTGAAGAATATAAATCAAATTTTTTTGTTGATAGCCTCATTAATAATAACCATGGAACAACAGGAACAGGGTATTCCTTATAAACCCTAAAGGTTCCCGAATATACTTCAGGATAGGCAATCTTCCATCTTTACCTGGAATGGCCAAAATGTGATTCCAGCCCCACCAAGCTGGTGGTAGACTTTCAATTGTCTCCTCATTTTGGACCAATTGATAATCCTGGTATTCACATCAAGGTATAAATCCTATGAATAGGATTACATTAACATTAAAATGAATTAAGAAAAAAAAAGTCAGAATAGTAACAAAAATATTCTCTGAGGTTTGAAGTTAATACTGGACACAAGCCAGCGAGAAGGAAACTAAAGAAGAACAGAAGACATTAAACTTGGAAGTATCTCCTCCAAAAGCCAATGGATGTAGGGATCTTCGGAAGTTTCAGCCTTACAATGTTTTTTTGATAAGGATATCAAGCTGTATGAAGCTTTCTTTGCAAATGTATATGAGATAGGGTAGCCGGACATGACGCCACGTCTGCACACGATGAGATAGAGGTCAATCATGATCTGACTGAAGAATGAGGCTTGCTAGAACTGCTACCAAAGAAAGTTTGTGAAACATTGACGTGTCCAGCTACTATACAAAATTGAACTTTGCTTTAATGTATTCCAGTAATCCCAATGTTATCTTGTTACCAGAAATGTTCTTCAAATGGTGACATTTCAAGTCACTTATGTTCATCGATGTCATACTAGTTTATTCAAATGGACTGTGCAATTAGGTTAATGGCATGGTTACCATCCATTCATTGTCAATGGGCAAAATATCCACCCCATGCATTTGTACCTTGTTTCTTGTGTATTTTTCAATCAGCAACTTTGGAAAGAAAATAACTGCCGTTTAAGTTTATTGATGTTTGGAATCTCACTTTTCTCTACTAATCACAAATATTTATTTTTATTCATTACAACACAAGAAATATAATATACGTCATTTTTACCTACCCCATGTGGTGGGAGATTGCAACCTTCACGTGGTCCACCCTGTTTCGACTAATACAATCAACCTGATGTGCACAAACAAAAAGATCAGTGAACAAGTTAACCTGCAATTTTAGGTTGTGCACGCCATACACAAGAAGAAGAAGACCTGCCCCACACATTTTTGCATTTAATATTTCTTTGTTAAATGCATCCAAAAACAATTAACGTTCCATATCCTCTCACCTCATACCCACTGCATCTACATTACCCTAAAAGTCTTTCTACCATTTAAATATATTAACATGTTGTTATGATTCACCATTTGGCCAAAGCACACATATTATCTTGAGAGGATATATTTTTAGCACACAAAAAGCAATGTATTTATATCACTACTTGATACCTTGTTTATTCATGTTTTATTTTAGAAAGAAATCTAGATGTGACTCATTATTTTACTGATACAAATATCAGCCATGGACATTTCTTTCTATAGTATATTAAATTATGTGTGGAATATATTTGTGGGGACATTGTGGTTTTCAGCCTGGTTTGAGTAGACAGTTTATGATGTAGATGGTATGAACCGTGGTGAATCAATCATGTTGAATTTGTTGATCAGTTATTAGTTAAGCTGTAGATTGTACGGAAATAATCTTTTTCTCAGTTCAAACTGTGGGTTATCTTATTCAGAAATGTGGGCAAATGTGACTAAATTTATGCAAATCGGCATCTTGGTCTGTATGGATGTGTTAGGCTGAAGGGCCTGCTTTCATGCTGTGGTCTATTAATAATTAGGTAGCGCAAATAATTTATTCCAGCTGCCCGATATTAATTCAGCTTATGATATACATTATAAGCATTACCAGAGTTGCTGGTCCAGGAAGTCAACGTCAACAAGCTGGCTTCTTGCGATCAGTGCAAAACTCAGTGCCCTAGCAATTCAGTTGCGTACAGGAAGATTTTAGTGCACTATGTGGTAGATTTTTATGGGTGCCATTACTGATCTCCTGGGGTAGGAGATTGCAACCATCACATGGTCCGCCCTGTTTCAACCAATGCAATCAACCTGGCGTGCACAATCAAATAAGATCAATTAGATCAAGTTGTCCTACAACTTTAGACTGTGCACGCCATACGCAAGAAGAAGAAGAAGTGATCTCCTGAAATTTGACCTAGATTTAATCTTATGATGTTAATGGGCACCGAGCCATCTGGGAATGCACAGCGACCTCACAAGGTTTGTGATAGATTTATTGTCAATTCTTGCACAAAATTGATCCTCCCATTATAGTCACACCAGCAGTGTAAAGTTTAATCTGCTTAAAGGTTGAAGGCCTTCTCAGCATTATTTAAAGGGTCTAAGTTTACCTGGGCTACTGCCCAAGAGGGACACATCTTGTTTCAGTTTACATAGTTCCTGATTGCCATCACTCCCTCTTGTCTCCATTAATGTCTTCAGGTCTCACCTCTTCTTCTCTCTCTATGACTGATGCCCCTCCAATTAGTTCTCCAATCTCTCTTGCAACATCTCCCTCACATCCCCAACTCTATCTGCCCCACCAATCATCTCTAAAGCCACATGTTGAATTCTCCTCTCCTGCCATATTATCTATGCAGCCTGAACTGAATAACATCAGAATCAGTGCTAACCTTCCACTCACATCCCAACACCTTGTGGTCCTCTCTCTGATCAACATCAAAGCTCCACACTCACAACTAACCCACTCTCTAATGCATTTCTTCCACATTCTGCACCATGATAGTAGATTGTGGAAAAAATCCTTTGTGGAAATTCATTTGTGTCATGACTTATTCCATCATACACAATCTCCTGGGCTTGGAACATGATAGGCAACCAAAGCGTGGGATCCTTGCACAAGACAGTCCTTCCCCAGAGCATGTCTTTGGTGTTTTACAATATCTGGTACTCAGGCTTCTCTTTGGCAGAATTAGGTCATCACATTTTTAGCTGTCAAATTTTACTTGTGCATTCTTGATCAATTTTTGGCCTCTTGTATTTGGAAAGAGAGCACGAAACAACTGCAGAAAAGTCACAAACTTTTCCTATCTCATCGGATTAAAGTAAAGTGTAACATTATAGTGTTGGAAACTTTGAGATGTTGAAAACCTTAAACTTTGCATTTCTATCTCTGGGCACAACACTCCTTCCAATTTGGAAAGCCAAGATCTAGAATCTAACAAGGCATTAAAAGTATTTATCGGACAGAAACAGGCCACATATTCACTTTCTACAGGAACCTCTTTCCACCTTCTGGTGAGGGAGGACGTCATTGAAACTTACCAAATAGAGAAAAGCCTGGATAGAATAGATGTGGAAAGGATGCTTCCACGAGTGGGAGAGTTTAGAATCAGAGGCCAGCGCCTCAGAATAAAAGATCGTACCTTCAGAGTCAGAGAGGAGATGAGAAGGAATTTCTCATTCTCAGAATGGCGGAGTAGAATTGATGGGCCGAATGGCCTAATATTGTCCCCAAAACATAGAAAGAAATGGAAGGATTTGTTGATGGTCAGAGATGAAAGATCTCTGACCATCAACAAATCCTTCCATTTCTTTCTTGACCATGTGGTTACCAAGCTTTTGCCTTAAATGCATCCATGTTGATTGCGTCAACTGCTCCCTCTAATAGTGTATTCCACTTGTCCTTGGAGAAGTGCTATCGTTATACAGTCATAAAGTCATACGGAAGAGGCACAGACTCATCGAATCCCAGGTCCATGCTACCTTCAAATACCTAGCCAAACGCATTCAATTTCACTGCATCTGGTCCATAACGCATAACGCATTTTACCTTGACACCCAGATGCTTGTTAAATGTGTGAGAAGACTTATCTTCTGAGACAGTGCCTTACAGATTGTAGCCACCCCCGGCATGAAAGTAATTCTTCAAATCGTCTCATTCCTGTGTCTTCTTGTCTTAGATATGTCAACCATGGAGAACATTCTCCCTATCTAATCCATCTATGCCTCTCATAATTTGATCAGATCCCCCAACTGCCTCCATTGGTTCACGGTAAATAAACCCATCTTCTTTAGTCTCTCTTTATAACAGCAACACCCAAGTTATTCTCTCTGCTTCCTCTCTATTGAAATCACATCATTCCTGCAGCGCGGCGACCAGTAGTGCACACAATACTCCAGCTGTGGGCAACTATAAATGAAGCAAAACCTGTTGGGAAATGCCATGTATTCCATGTTGAGCCACTTGCTTCTAAGTCTTGCCCAATGCATGCATCAGGCTGTTTAAAACTCCCACTGGCTGGGGAACCCATTGATGTAGCTCCACTGATATGGGAATAGAAAGTCCTTTATAATGAATGGAGAGAAATAGGTTCATGTGAAAAGGGTCAATGAACACAGTATCGTCTTTTTTGCATTAATTGATTTTTCCATTAATATTTATGTGTTTGTCAATGCCTGTATTAGTTTAGTTTAGTTTAGAGATAGTGTGGAAAGAGGCCCTTTGGCCTACTGAATCCGCGCCGACCAGTGCCCGCTTATTAACACGATCTTGCATGCATTAGGGACATTTAATGGTCCTAATTTACATTTTTAGAAAGCCAATTAACCTACAAACCTGTACATCTTTCGAGTGTGAGAGGAAACCGAATATTTTGGAGAAAATCCATGCGGTTAGGGGAGGAACGTACAAACTCCGTACAGACAGCACCCGTAGTCGGGATCAAACCCGGGTCTCTGGTGCAGAAAATGCTGTAAGGCAGCAACTCTGCCGCTGCACCGCTGTGCTGCCCACGGTATGTGTGGTGTAAGTGCTTTTTTTAAAATTAAGCATGTTTCATTTATGTTTAATAATTTGAAAATTCCATAATAGCTGCAGAAATAGCAGATGGAGTTTAACCCATGCAAGTGTGAGGTGTTGCGCTCTGAGAGGTTGAATGTAAGGGGAAAATATATGATTAATGGTAAGATTGTTAACAGCATTGATTGCAGAGGGGTCATGAAGTCCAAGTTCATAGCTTACTGAAGGTGGCAACATAAGTAGATAGGATTGTAAAGGTGTAAAGATTGGCAAGATTGGCTTCATTGCATTAAATATGTCAGGAAGTCATGATAGGACTTTGGTTGGGCCATATTTGGAGTATTGCCTGCAGCTCTGGTTACTTCTCTGTGGATTGTCACCTTGTTGTGCTGGAGAAGCTTGTGTGGTCCTGAGATCCTGAGAGAGATGCCGTCTGGAGCTGTCCTGGTAGGGCCACCCACGGCAGTAAGGTCGAGGGGGAGGACTCTGACAAAGAGCAATCCAACCAAGACCTCAATGGTGGAACAGGTGGAGGATGTTGGCTGACCTTAGTGGAGCGTCACAACGGCTGGGAAGGCGGATGAAGGCTGCAGCAGAAAAGGGCCTCCGGTCATCTTGGACTCCATGCCACTGGATCCTGACCCAGATCTGTCAAGGACTGCATGGTGGCTGTCTGTGCACCAATCTCCCCATGTTAAACAAAGTAACGCACTGGCATCCTCCAACCCTAGAGACAGCCATGGCCAGCCATGACCGAAGGAGGCCTAAGAAGAAGAAAATAATCTGGTTAATCCAGTACAGGAAAGATGGAGAGGTGTTGGAGAGGGTGCAGAGGAGGTTTACCAGAATGGTGCCTGGACAAGAAGGTTTCAGCTGAAGGGAAAGATTGGATAGACTTGGATCGTTTTCTCTGAAACGTTGAGGGGACTCTTGATAGAAGAATACAACATTAGGAAAGGCATAGATAGGGTAGACAGTCGGAATATTTTTCTCTGGATGGAACAATCAAATACTAGAGGGCATATCTTTAAGGTGAGAGGGGCAGAGTTTAAAGGATATGTGTGGGACAACTGTTTTGCAGAATATGATGGGATCTAGAATGCATTGCCAGGGGTGGTGGTGCAGGCAGATATGATAGTGGTGTTTAAGAAGCTTTTAGACAGGCACATGGCAGTGCAGGGAATAGAGGAATATGGATAATTAACAGGCAGATGAGATTAGTTTAACTTAGCATTATATTCGGCACAAACATTGTTAGCTGAAGGGTCTGTTCCTGTGCTGTACTGTTCTATATTTTATGTAAACAGAAACATTCAAAGTCCAAGGTTTCTAGGGGATAAAGCATCGTACATTGTTGAAATGCAAGTCAGCCTGGTTGCACAGTGGCACAATAGCAGCTGGAGTTTACATGTTCTCCCTGTGACAGCATTGTTTCTTCGAGATGTTCCAGTTTGGCCCCACATCCCAAAGGCATGCGATTCAGCAGATTAATGACCACTGTGAATTGCTCTGTTTATTTTTAATGCTTGTGGTAGAATAAGGTCACAAGGTCATAAGGAATATGGGTAGAATTAGGCCAATCGACCCATCATGTCTACTCCACCATTCAATCATGGATGATCTATCTCTCCCTCCTAACCCCTGTCTCCCGCCTTCTCCCCATAACCTCTGACCTCTGAATCTAGGAAGAGTTGATGGCAATGTGTAGTGAATATATTGGGATTGGTGTATGAGTAGAGTAAATGGATGTTTGATGGTCAGCATGTACTCGGTGGGCCGAATAGGCCTGTTCAATTCTGTACAGGTTTTATGGTCAAGACTTGTTATAACCCCATTCCCTATAATTTGACTTGAAGTTTGTACAATAACAACACTCAAGGGTCATTTGGTCAGGTACATGGATAGGACAGGTTTGGAAGTGTATGGATCAACCTTGGGCACATGGAATGAGCATAAATGGGCATCTCGGTCTTGGTCAGCATTGATGATTTGGGCTGAACAGCCTGTTTCTGTGATGTATGGCTCTTTGACTCTTCGATTCTATGTGATAGTATACAACACCCATGGCCCTATCACTGCATGGGTCCTCACTATTTAGAATGAGGACAGCTTTAGGCATGAAATCAACATCAGTGGATTTGGAAAAGATAGGGCCATGGTTAGTTAATATGTCAGCAGCCCATTACACCGCTGCCAGAACAACTTCTGTATTTTATTTCACATATTTGGGATAGATTGAAGAAATCTATATGAGTTATGTTCAGCTTACTATATCTTCGGGGAAAGTCATTGTCTTGAAGTTAATCCCCAACTGGCTTCTCTAAATGTGTTACATTTACGGTGCTGGACATCAGTCAGACTGACTGTTAGTTTTAACCTGTTTCCATTGATTTGATGGCATGGTGGATTTTATCATCCAGATTAGTTTGGAAAATATGGTCTATATCCCAAGTAATTTTCAATGAGCTATATCTTAAAGGGTAATTGCTAATACTGGGCCGAGTGCTTTGTGGTGACATTTATTTCTTAGAATCTCGGAATTGTTGCAGCTCAGAGAGAGACTATTTGGTCTGTAATGTCTTTACTGTCTCCGATTTGATCAATCCCATCAGTTCCATTCTCCCACTCTTGAACCTGGCCTACTGACTACAAGCTTATACTCAAAGTTATACTCTCTCAAGTTCTATTTGGTCCTGTTTTGAAGGCTTGATTGATTATATGCTGACTACAGAGAGTGAACTTAAGATACTCACAACTCTGTGAGAGAATAAGTTTCCCTCTGCAAATCTTCTGCACCCTTTTCCCCACATATTAAACCTGACTCCTCTATTCCTGGAACCGTTTTCCAATGGGATCAAAATCCCTCAATTGAATGTAATGTTTAGACTGGTCATGATCATGTGCAGGTTCATCAAAATCTGAACAAGTTTCCTAACCCGAAACATTGCATATCCATATTCTCCAGAGATGCTGGCTAACCCAATGCATTACTCCAGCACATTGTTGTTTTACTGATAAACCAGCATCTGCAATTCCTTGTGTCTAAACTTTCTTTACTTCTGGGTCAAGTTGCTACGGTAGAGTTGCTGCTTACAGCACCAAGGACCCAGGTTCAATCCTGACTCCTCTAGCACTAGCACTAGTTAGTACCTGACGGGTGCTATCTGTCTAGAGTTTGTATGTTCTCCCTGTGACCGCATGGATTTTCCCCTGGTGCTCTGGTTTCCTCTCATATTCTAAAGACGTACCGATTTGCAGGTTAATTTGTCATTGGTAAAAATTGTAAACTGTCACTAGTCTGTAGGATAGTGCTGGTGTACTGGGATCGTTGGTCGGTGCAGACTTGGTGGGCCGCAGGGCCTGTTTCTGCACTGTATCTCTAAACCACTCTTGCTGGGGAAATCCTTCAATCTGGGATCCACTCCAGCTAATCATTTTGCAACTTTTTCTGGGACACATATCTTTGGTTTCTCTCTATTAGACACCTGGTCTGTTTACAGAAAATGTCTTTAGAAATGTAGTTACATGAGAAAAATCCGAGTAGCAAACCTTAAATTGCAGTAGCTCAGAAAACAATGAACATCTTTAAAGGAACCAGGGAGAGGAACACAATTTCTAAAATAAATAATAATGACAGATTTAGACTAAAGTTGTTACAGATTTTTTTTTTTAGCCTATTTCTCCTCTCTAATTTTGCATCCGTTGTTACTTGGCATAGGCTGAGTCCAAAAGATGAATCGAAAGACTGAGATGCTATTTCTTGTGTGTATTACGTGCTTTATTGTTACCGTGTGGGGGCTTTAAGAAGGAGAGGTCATCTCGGAATGGATCGGGCAATAAAAGTGAGAGGCAACATTTGCATACAGGAACAGGTATGTTCTGCAAAAGTAGTCCTGCAATCTGTGTTCAGTTTTTTCTGGGAAGAGGAGACTGCATTGTGAGCGGCGAGTGCAGTCTGTTAAACTGGAAGAGTATTTCTCAGTTTTCCAAGGTGATTTGAACTCTATTACACTGACCTAGAATCTGAAGTTGCAATGCCAATAAAACCATCAACATCCATTAGTCTGTAAAATTGCCAACAACTCTCAATGTCTGCACACCTACTGTTAAATCCAGAAAATGTTGTCAGTGAAATTCTGCTCTTCTGCAAAGTCTTTTATAACCATCTTCACAAAATCAAAGAGGACATAAACTTTACCTTTTATCTGCTATCTTCATTGTATAAAAATGCTGAGCCTTGTTGAATGCAATGTAGCTGAATTGTTAATTACACACTAGGCTTTGCTTACTACTGAACAATTTATCAAGTCCTGAAGAACTAATGTTATCGTGAGGAATGTTATTTTTTTTTAATTTCAGTGCATATTTTTAAATAGACTTGAAAAAAACTTACTTGAAAAAAACTTACTTGAATATGAAAAATATTCCTGATTTCAATAAATATTACTCCTCACCTCCATTTTACAACTCTGCTTTTCACAAAAATCATTGATCAAACTCTTTCACTGACTCCGCCATAATTGTTCACATTCATTTTTTGAAGCGGGTTTAAAGAAATGAAATGCAAGCAGCATTTCTCTTCCTACTCAATTTTCTTTTTGTCTGAGAATTCTTGATTTTTATTCAGTTTGCTTGATGCCACAGATACATTGCCAAAGTTAGCCTGCTTCCAAATTATCAGAAAAGAAAATTAATGCTCTATTTCCCACATCATCCTTGTTTCAGGAGTGTTAGAAGTTATGGGGGGGGAAGGCTGGAGAATGGTGTTTGGAGGAAGAGATAGATCAGTCATGATTGAATGGTGAAGCAGACTTGATGGGCTGAATGGCCTAATTCTGCTCCTATCACTTATGAACTTTCCCCAGGATCAGAAGTCAAACAAGTCAATTTACAGCTGACCCGGAGATCAGGAACAATTGGCTCCTCTAAGCACTAGGAGCAAATCATGTTGGCTAATATGGCAAGTCCTGGATATAACCATTTTTTAACCATGTTTAACCATCTGAACATCATTAGGTTTGGGTGACCATGCATGTGTTGTCAAACACAAACATCTTGTATTGGCTGATGGGTTTAAATGCAGAAACAAGGAACTGCAGATGCTGGTTTACAAAAATGGACACAAAGAGTTGGAGTGACTCAACAGGTCAGGCAGCATCTCTGGAGAACACAGGTAGATGATGTTTCTGGTTGCATCCCTTCTTCAGATTTAGAATAAGGGATTCCAAACCAAAACATCACCTATCCATGATCTTTGGAGAGACTGTCTGACATGCTGAGTTACTCCAGCACTTTGTGTCCTTTGATTTAAATGCAGAATCTATTAACATACTCCATGTAGTCCAGTGGAAACCAACAGCAGAGAATAGTCTTGCTGAGATTTTATGGTATTACATTTTCATGCTTTCATATGACATAGAAATAATATTTTGGTCCCATCAAGTGTATGTCAGCCCACAGTGCAATCCTATTCTCCCATTAAATTTCCCTCTTAACTAATTATCCCCATGTTCTCAACAACTCCACCCAGATTCTACCACTCACCTGAACACTGGAGGCATATTACAGTGACCAAGAAATCTATCAACCCACACAGCTTTGGGAGATCGAAGCAGACTGGAGCACTCGGGAGAATATGCGGTCATGTCGAGAACATGCAAACTCCACACGGACAGCACCAGTGGTCAGGATTGAACCCAGGTTGCTGGGATTGTGAGGTAGCTGTGCTACTGTGCTGCACCAGTGGTGGGGCAAACTGGCTCTTGGATCGCAGGGTCCAAAGTATCATTAGTCCTGATGGAGGTGAGGGAGTGCAGACTTGGTGGCAATGGAAGGAGAATCTACTTTATTGGGCAAATAAAAAAAGTAACTTCAGTTTAATTAGTTTATTTAATGAGTGTATTTGTGGTTTTGATTCGCCTTCATTTTTAATTAATGATTCTAAAATTTGTGAAATTGTTTTTCAACATCTGCAAATATCAGATAAATTAATTGATGATCTAAATTGGTGAGGTAAAATACCAACATAGATAAATTAAAGACATGATGAGTGGTGGGCAAGGCAGACAAACGTAAGGAGGCTTGGCTGACGAGGGAAATTGAGGCATTGGTCAAGAATAAGGCGGCTGCATTGGACAGCTTTGGGCAGCTGGGACCAAGTGTATTCCTGGAGGAGTTTCTGGAAATAAGGAGCAAACTAAAAAAAGAAATACGAAGGGCAAAAGGGGCCAGGAGATAGCTCTGGCAGATAGCATTAAGGATAATCCAAAAAAAAATGTATACATTCCAAAGAGGGAAAAGGGTAGTCAAGCCAAGTCAAGTGAGTTTATTTTCATGTGTCCTTGATAGGACAATGACATACTTGCTTTGCTTCAGCACAACAGAATTGACTACAAAATAGGCATTGACTACAAAACAGATCAGTGTATCTATATACCATTATATAAATATATACACACATGAATAAATAAACTGCTAAAGTTCAAATAACAGATAATGGGTTATTAATGTTCAGAGTTTTGTCCGAGCCAGGTTTAATAGCCTGATGGCTGTGGGGAAGTAGCTATTCCTGAGCCTGGTCGTTGCAGTCTTCAGGCTCCTGTACCTTCTACCTGAAGGTAGCAGGGAGATGAGTGTGTGGTCAGGATGGTGCGGGTCTTTGATGATACTGCCAGCCTTTTTGAGGCAGCGACTGTGATGAATCCCCTCGATGGAAGGAAGGTCAGAGCCGATGATGGACTGGGCAGTGTTTACTACTTTTTGGGTAACCAGAGAGAGTGGGACCCCCTCTGGAATCAAAGTGGTTGACTCTGTGTGGAGTCGCAGGACATAGGCAAAGCCCTCAATGTGTATTTCTCCTTTGTATTTACAGATAACAAAGACAGGAGGATGGATAAACTTGGATCAGTCAATGGAAGTGTCTTGAGAACAGTCGGGTGCTGAAGGTAGGATCATGTATGAAGGTAGACAAATCTCCAGGGTCCGATCAGATATACATTGTGGGAAACTACAGAGGAAATTGCAGGAGCCCTGGGTGAAATACAGGAGAGGTGCCAGAAGACTGGAGCATGGCAAATGTTGTGCCTCTATTCAAGAAGTGTCTGCAGGGATAATACTGGGAACTGTAGGTCAGTGAGCTTAACATTTGTAGTTGGAAAGTTACTAGAGAATATTCTGAGGGATAGGATATACATGCATTTAGATGGACAAGGGCTGATTAGGGATAGTCAACATGGTTTTGTACATGGGATGTCATGTCTCACAAATCTGATGAAGTACTTTGAGGACATGACCAAAACGGTTAATGAGGACAGAGCTGTAGACATTGTAGACTTCAGCAAAGCATTCGAAAAGGTTCTGCAAGTTTGGCTGCTCTGGAAAGTTAGATTAAACGGGATCCTAGGAGAGATAGCTGAATAGATAGAAAATTGGCTTCATGGAAGGAAGAAGAAAGTAATGGTGGAAGGTTGTTTCTCAGACTGGAGACCTGTGATTAGTGGTGAGCGTCAGGGTTCGGAGCTGGGCCCGTTACTGTTTGTCATCTGCATCAATGATTTGGATTAGAACTATCTTGGCAAGGTTAGCAAGTTTGTAGATGATATAAAAGTGGTTGATTTTGCAGATAGTGAAGATGATTGTAAAAATATTACAGCAGGATTTTGATCGATTGGCCAGGTGGGCTGAGGAATGGTTAATGTAATTTAATACAGGGAAATCTCAGGTGTTGCATTTTGGGAAGTCTAACATGGGCAGGACCTACACAGTGAATGATAGGGCTCTGGGGAGTGTTATAGAGCAGAGGGCGTACAGGTGCATAGGCTCGTGAAGGTAGAGTCACAGGTAGAGAGAGTGGTTAAAAGAGCTTTTGTGTCACTTTGGCCATCATCAGTCAGAGTATTGCTTATAGAAGTTGGGAGGTCATGTTGCAGCTAATTGAGATGTGGTGAGGCTACATTTAGAGTATTATGCTCAGTTCTGGTCACCATGTTATAGGAATGATGTTGTCAAGCTGGAAAAGGTACAGAGAAGATTTACGAGGATGTTGCCAGGACTAGAGGGTCTGAGCAATACGGAGAGATGGAGTAGGCTGGGATTCTATTCCTTGGAGCACAGGAGGATGAGGGGTAATCTTATAAAGTCATGAGAGGAGTAAATCGAGTAGATGCACAGAGCCTCTTGCCTAGAGGAGGTGAATTGAGAACCAGAGGACATAGGTTTAAGGTGAAGGAGAAAAGATTGAATAGGAACCCGAGGGGTAAATTTGGGAAGTCTAACATGGGCAGGAGTTACACAGTGAATGGTAGGGCTCTGGGGAGTATTGTAGAGCAGAGGGATCTAGGCGTGCAAAGGGTGATGGGTGTATGGAACAAGATGCCAGAGGACGTAGTTGAGACATGGACTATCCCCAGATTTAAGCAACAGTTAAACAGGTACATGGATAGGACACGTTTGGAGTGAAATGGGTCAATCACAAGGGGAACTAGTGTAGCATGTCGGCCGGTGTGGGCAAGTTGGGCCAAAGGGCCCGTTTCCACACGGTATCTCTCTATGACTATCTTTGACTCTGTGCGTCCCAGAGAAAGTAGAGAATAGATCATCAGCTGACAAATTTGGACAGGGGGCTGATCTGGA
Source organism: Raja brachyura (assembly GCA_963514005.1). The sequence goes on along the minus strand of OY740806.1, from coordinate 17,488,091 downwards.
TGTTGATACTTTAGACAGATTGTTGGGGGCAGAACATCCTCGTTGTGTTTCGTGCCCATCCAAGATCTTTCGGGTTCTCTACATACAAGCATGTGGGTGTGGGGAGAGAGCAGGCGGGTAACTCCTGACAAAGGATACTGAATCAGAAAGATAGACACACAATGCTGGAGCATCTCAGCTGGATAGGCAGCATCTCTGAATAGAAGAAATGGGTGACGTTTCGGGTTGAGGCCCTTCTTCAGGCCGAGACTGAAGAAGGGTCTAGACCCGAAACGTCACCCATTACTTCTATAGAGATGCTGCCTGCCCCGCTGAGTTGCTCCATCATTTTGTGTCTATCTTCAGAATCAGAATCAGAATGCCTTTTATTGTCACTATACACATGTACAATGAGATTAAAAGCTGCTCCTACTCAGTGCAAAACAAAAGGGGGAGTGGGGGGGATAAGGTGCACAGTTTCTGCGACGCTATATACATATCTATAAAAAGACAATGGATAAATAGAATGAATAAATAGGATTCCTATATCCAGTATGGGTTATTGCACATATTGGAAATTACAGTTACAGTACAAATTACAGTAGGTGATTAGATGAAAGTCCGGGGGTTAGGCTGTGAAGTCAGTGCATGTGTGAGTTCAGGGAGATAATGGATTTTGGAAAGAAACTGTTCTTGAGTCGGTGTAAACCAGTATTTGCAGTTACTTTCTACACAGAATCAGTAAAGGTGATCTGTGGTTCTGTCACAGTAAATATGGTTATTATTCATGTGCTTGTGAGGGGGCTATATCTATTCTGGAAAGGTTTGATGTAATGATGTGAGTATCACAGCAGCCAAGAACAAAAATCACACGTTTAATTTGCAACTTGACAATCATTGAATCACAAGGTCCACGGAAAGCACAATTAGAATACAATTTGAATTCAAGTACATCTTATTTCTCTAAACATTCTGGGGAAAGAGAATACAGTGTGTTTCCTCAATAGTACTGCATTGGTTGGCCTGTTCCAACCTAAGCTGGTTTGAGAATATTTAGTGAATTGGTTGCTGGAACTGATTTTAAATATATAAAACTGAAGTGCAAACTACTGTACATACTGTAGGTGCTGTTGCAATAGTCACAGTGTAGTGTTATTTGTTTTGTTTAATGTGGTATTGAGAATCTTGTTTCTCATGGTCTGCGAGTCCCTTGGGTGCCTTTTGGAAAATTCAAAGCGGGCTGTCATGTGCCTTTGCTGAGGAGTAACTTCTATCTGGCCACTCAACCATAAAGGCCTGATCGGTGGAGTGCTGCAGATATAGTGGTCCTTCTGGAAGGTTCTCCCATCTCCACAGAGGAACACTGTCAGAGTGACCATCAGGTTCTTGGTCACCTCCCTGACCAAGGCACTTCTACCCCTATTTCTCAGTTTGTCCTGATGGTTCCAAAGTTCTTCCATTTAAGAATGATAGAGGCCATTGTGCTCTTCAGGATCTGCAATGCTGCAGAAATTGTTTTATACCCTTCCCCTGATCTGTGTCTTGACACAATCCTGTCTCGGAGGTCTACGAACAATTCCTTCGTCTTCATGGCTTGGTTTTTGCTCTGACATGCATTGTCAACTGTGGGACCTTATATAGGCTGGGGTGCGCCTTTCCAAATCATGTCCAATCAATTTAATTTACCACTGGTGGACTCCAATCAAGTTATAGAAACATCTCATGGATAATCAATGGGAACAGGATGAACCCAAGGTCAATTTTGAGTGCCGTATCAAAGGGTCCGAATATTTATGTAAATTTGATATTTCAGTGATATATTTTTAATTACTTTGCAAAAATTTCCAAACACTTTTTTTCTCTTCTTCATTCTGGGGTATTATGTGTAGATTGATGATTAAAAAAAGAATTTTAGTCATTTTAGAATAAGGCTGTAACGTAACAAAATGTGGAAAAAATAAAGGAATCTGAATACTTTCTGAATGCATGGTAGATCAGCCATGATTGAATGGCAGAGTAGACATGATGTGCTGAATGGCCTAATTCTACTCCTCTCACATGATTTGTACATTTGATTTGCTTTCCATCGAGTTAGAGTCATACGGCACAAAAACAGGTCCTTCAGACCAACTTGTCCCATTTTCCCACATTTGGCCTATATCCCTCAAAACATTTCCTATCCATGTACCCATCCAATAGTCTTTTAAGTGCTGGTATTGTACCTTCTTCTTTCTATCTAATGACATTCCTATAACATGGTGACCAAAACTGAACCTAATACTCCAAATATGGCATAACTATCATATTGTACAACTTTAACATAATATCCCAGCATCTGCACTCAATAATACACAAAGTGCTGGAGTAACTCAGTGGGTCAGGCAGCACTTCTGGAGAACATTGATATATGATGCTTCGGGTCGGGACCGTTCTTCAGACTGAACAAGGGTCCCCACCCAAAATATTACCTATCTATGTTCTACAAAGATGCTGCCTGACCTGCTGAGTTACTCCAGCACTCTGTCTCTTTTTTTGTAAACCAGAATCTGCACTTCTTTGTTTCTATATTCAATACCTTGACTGATAAAGGCCAATGTTATCTCCTCTACCATCTACTTTAATCTGTAAGTTTATTAAGCAAGCCTTGTATATTCTCATTTTAATCATTGATGAAAACGACAAACAGCAATGGACTCTGCACTGATATGTTAAGCATTAGTCACAGGCTTCCAGTTCAAAAAACAACCTGCCACCACCAGCCTCTGTTTTCTTCCATGAAGCCAATTCTGTATCCAGGCTGTTAGCTCTTCCTTGATGGCATTCAATCTAATCTTCCAGAACAGCCTATCTTGCGGAACCTTATCAACGAACTTGCTGAATTGCCCTCATCAACTTTCTTGCTTACTGTTTCAAGAATATCAATCAAATTTGTGATTTGATTGTAACTCTGGAACATTAAGCTCCCAGTCCTGGCCCTCCCTTAGTCAGGTTTCCATAATGGTTATAATGTCCGAGTCGCTCATACCTACCCATAGCCTTACCCATCAGGCCACTCGCATTGAAATAAATGGAGGTTAATCCAAAGGTCCTTCCTTGCTCCCTGCTATGCTGGACTGCCTATTCTCTCTACATCACCTACTTTCATCAATTTCCAGCATTTCACCAATCTCACTCCTGCTTTGGATTCCATCATCCTGCTTATCTAGGTTACACCATCCCGAGTAGCACTCGCAAACCTGCCTGCCACGATACTGGTTTCCCTACAGTTCAGGTGCAACCTGTCCCTCTTGTACAGGTCACCTCTGCCCCAGAAGAGATCCCAATGGGCCAAAAACATGAGTCCCGGCCCCCCTGCAGCAACTGCTCATCCAGCTATTAACCTGTTCTGTCTTCCTGCTCATATTGTCATTAGCACGTGGCATTGCAAGCAATGTGGAGATTACTACCCTTGAGGTTCTCCTGTTCTCCTTATACCCGACTCCCTGTATTCCCTCCGCAGGATCATTTCCACCCTGTGTCCTTTGTGCCAACATGCACAACAATGTCCGGCACAACAATGCTCCACTCCCCCTTGAGAATGTTCTGCAGCGGCTCGGAGATATTTATATTCTGGACCCTGTCACCAGGGAGGCAACACACCATCCTGGAGTCTCGTTTGTTGCCACAGAATCGCCTGTCTGTCCCCTAACTATTAGAGTCTCCTATCACTACAGCTGTGCTTGATTTGACCCTTCCCTGTTGTGCCTCATTGGCAGACCTATTGCATTTTTCAACCAGTTACGCAACAAAAATAACCTGTATAAATCTACTGGGTTACAGAAAAATGTAGCCTTCCTGGAAAATAATTGTGAGTAAGACTATCATTGAGTATTGTGTTTCTCTGGAATTAGCAGATTGATTTATGCTGCTCTGTGTTGCTTTGTACAAATGGCACCTTGCCCTTAACCAGCACATTATTTTTAAGAGCTTGCAGGATTTGCTCATTAACTTCCCATTAAATCAGCCACAGAAAGTTAGGTCTCATAAATAATAGCATAAATACTCATTTAATTAATATTGCAGTATTTGTTAATGAAATTCCACTGGTTCAGAAATTGAGCGATTTATACCACCAAAACAAAGTAAATTAAAGTTGGAGATTTAAAAATTATTATTTTTATTTTACTGCAACTTTTCCATTGCCTATTGTTGCTCAAGCTGATCCTGCTTTCCTTCCTCATTCTCGAGGTGATATTCCATGACAATGCACCTTCTTAACTTGTTTCCCTTTCCTATATAGTTGTTAACCCTCACTGTTAGACTGTTGGTCTTGTGGTTAAATGCCAGCTAGCTTCTCCAACAATCTTGCCAAGTTATTTGTATACTTCATTCAATATATTGTAAGGTTTAAATGTGTAGAAGTGTACTCCTAATTGACACAGCTGAATGCACATTAGAGTAGCATTAGAGCACAGCACTCTGCATTGGTAATTCCAGTGAAGCCCATGAAATTAAAGTTCATAGATAACATTTGCTGACATTGCTGTATATATTGCGGTTTTAGTGACACTGACTGGGAATGCATTTCCAAACATTATATTTGTGCTGAAGGCTGTAGAATAAACTGAATGACAGCACATGATGCAAGATTCTTCAGCTCTCCACCACTACAGCGAGATCAGGACCATTTATTTATTTTAAACACACTTCAAAGCATACACTAGAAACTGCGCTGTTGTCCAAACCTGGTGAGCCAGGGTTTGAATAAAACATAATATGTTGGGTAAACACGGTGAAATGTACAATCTATGTTCAGCACTCTGAAAATAACTTAAATCCATAAAATCATCAGATAAAGAGCACAGAGCACCAGCTCCTTTTTTTGCTGGTGAGGAGGAAAAGACTCAGCTACAGCCTGTAATGATTGAAAGACAAGTGAAAGATTCCTTATTTTTCCAACATGTTCATGTAATAACACAATTAATCCCAGCATATTCAATTCTTAGACAAAATTAAAATATAATTCATGGACACTGTAAGGTGCAAATCAGCACACTACACGGAATATAAATTGTCAACCACACCACTGTGCATTTCCAATGTGATCTCCTTACCTCCAGGCAGTATGCCTCCACACATACAAATGTACATGCATGCACGTGCACACACACACACAGAGGTGGACACAGTTTAATGTCCTCTTGCAATCAAATGTAGTTTTAATATTTCACTGCATACAATAATAAACATGTGTTCTATGAGGGGTTATTATGTTTTTCAGTTTAGTCTTTACATTCATGGGTTGTTTCATTGCCTAAAGGGCCTGTCCCACGGCCACCATTTACGTGACAGGCCGGTAGTGACTGACGCGCGACGGTCGCGTGTGTCATCATGCGTCCGCACAGTCGTCTGGAGAGCGTGATGTAATTTGAAGATAGACACAAAATGCAGGAGTAACTCAGCGGGACCGGCAGCATCTCTGGAGTGAAGGAATGGATGATATTTCACGTCGAGACTCTTCTTCATCTGCCTTCAGGTACATGATCCATATCCCTCTATTCTCTGCAATTCCATGTGCCTATCTAAAAGCCTCTAAATGCCTCCGTCACCAGCACTGGCACTGCGTACTTAGCCCCCACTACTCTCTGTGTAAAAATCTTGCCCCACACATCTCCATTAAACTTTTCCCCTCTCATCTTATAGCTAGGCCCTCTGGTGTTAGATAACTGCACTCTGGGTAAAAGGTTCTGACTGTCTACCCTAACTGTGCCTCCCATAATGTTATATACTTTTATCAAGTCTACCAACCTGTGATGTTCCAGATAAAACTGTCCATCAATTCAACTTCTCCCTGTAGCTGAAACCCTCAAATCCAGGTGGAGTTCTAGTAAATCTTGTCTACACCCTCTCCAAAGCCTTCACATCTTTCCTGTAATATCGTGACCAGAATTGCACACGATTCTTCCAATGTGGCCTGACCAGTCCTATGGACTATTGACCGACATCTACTACAAACCTACTGATTCCCATAGCTATCTAGACTACCCTTCTTCCAACTGTGCTTCCGGTAAAGACTCTATCCCCTACTCCCAATTCCTCCGTCTACGACGCATCTGTGCCCAGGATGATGTGTTCCATACCAGGGCATTGCAGATATCCTCATTCTTTAGGAAACGGGGGTCCTCCTCTCCCATTATAGATGAGGGTCTCACCAGTGTCGCCTCGATATCCCACAGCTCCGCTCTTGCTCCCCCTCCCCCATTCGTAACAAGGACAAAGTCCGCATTGTCCTCACCTTCCACCCCATCAGCCATCGCGTACAGCATATAATCCTCCAAGACTTTCGCCACCTCCAACGGGATCACACTACTGCCCACATTTTCCCATCTCCATCCCTTTCTGCTTTCCGCAGAGGCCATTCCAATCAAAACTGCCAGGTCAACTCGTCCCTTCCCACCCAAATCACCCCCTCCCCAGGTACTTTCCCCTGCAACCACAGGCAATGCAACACCTGTCCCTTTACCCCCCCCCCTTGACTCCATCCAAGGATGCAAACAGACTATCCAGGTGAAGCAGAGGTTTAAGGGCCTGTCCTACAAGCATGCAACTCTATGCGATTAGCGCGACCTAACGTGGTCGCTTGAGCCGTCCGGTGTCGCGGGGCTGGTCCCACTTCGATCGCCGGAGCCGTGCGGAATTCGTCCCGACATCGCGTGGGGCTCCGAAAACTGACTATGTTCAAAAATTCAGCGCGGCAACGGCTTGTCGGCTCACAGTCGCCTCGACGCATTACACACCGCCTCGACATCGTGGCTCCGTGAACCTATCTGTAGGTGCCTCCGTGACCCTCTATGTGTGTGGCTCCGTGGCCCTCTGTGTGTGTGTGCCTCTGTGCCCCTCTCTGTGTGTCCCTCTCTGTCCTGGCGAACTTACCTTAGACTTCGCTCCAAGTTTGCCTCACTTTGCGCTGCGTTGCGCCACTCACCCGACCTCCACGCGGCCCCTGCTGCCGGTTTGGTCACACTTGCTGCATGCAGGCGCATGCTGGTGGGAACGGCCCTGTACAGGGGATCACCCGACCTCCGCGCGGCCCCCGCTTCTGGTTTGATCCCGTTCATCGCATGGAGTCGGATGCTGGTAGGACAGGCCCTTTACTTGCACCTCCTCCAACCTCATCTACTGTATTTGCGGTTCCAGGTTTCAACTTGGCTACATTTGGCGAGACCAGGCGCAGGCTTGGCGATCGTATCGCTGAACACCTCCGCTCAGTCCGGTTTAAATTACCTGATCTCCTGGTTGCTCAGCACTTCAACTCCCCCTCCCATTCCCAATCTCACTCCATTGTCAAAGTGAGGCCCAGCGCAAATTAGATGGACAGCACCTCATATTTCGCTTGGGTAGTTTACACCCAAGCGGTATGAACATTGACTTCTCTAACTTCAGATAGCCTCTGCTGTCCCATCTCCCTTCCCAGTTCTCCCAACAGTCTTACTGTCTCCGACTACATTCTACCTCTGTTTCGCCCTCTCCCCTGACATCAGTCTTTCGAGGGGTCTCGACCTGTAACATCACCCATTCCTTCTCTCCAGAGATGCTGCCTGTCCCGCTGAGTTATGCCAGCATTTTGTGTCAAAGTCCTATGGAGCTGCATCATGACTTCCTGACTCTTATATTCAATGCCAATAGCATTGAAGGCAAGCATCTACACCGTTACCATCCTATCCAGTTGTGCTGCCACCTTCAGGGCTCCAAGATCCCTCTGCACTTCAATGCAGTTAAGGGTCTTGCTACTAACTGTATAGTCTCTTACATTCAACCTCCCAAAGTGCAACGTCTCAGAATGTAGAACAGTACCACACAGAAATCTTCGGTCCACAATGTTCGTGCCAAACATGATGCCTAGATAAACTAACCTCCTGTACCTGTACTTGATCGAGAGTCTTCCATGTCCCTCTTAAATGTCACGGTCATAGCTGCTTCCATCACCACCCTGGCAGCAAGTTCCAGACTACCACCAGTCTCTGCGTAAATCAAGCTTCCCCGGCACATTTCCTTTAAAATTTGCCCATTTCACCATAAAGCTATACCCATTAACCCTGGACACCTCCACTGTGGGATACGGATTCTGACTATCAAGAGAATGTGCCAAATTTCATCCATATCAGTCAGCCTAATGGCTTACAATGGAGATGACCTTCCTGCCCGGCATTGTGGTATCGATAAGTCCCTTGCGAGGATTTTATTTGGATTAGTTGTAATTTTGTAACCTTAAGACATGTTGGAGATGTAAACAACATAAATTCTGGGTGAAGTTTTGTGTAGCTATTACGTTAATCATATTTGCCTGTATTAGCCGTGGTAAGAATCACAGCGGTGATAAAGATCTTTGGCTTTGTAGTGTACAGATGCTGCACGTCTGTTTGTGATTGAGATCGATGTTGAACAAAGATGAGGTGGGCTGAACCTGCATGGTCATGAAATTGGAAGAGGCAAGGAGGTATGAGTAATTGTTGGCAAGATTGGCTGGAGGCTTTCAGGGAGAATGGGGTAAGAATGATTTGTGTGAAAGATAGAATGGTAAATAATTGTCGAGTGGAGTCAAGTGTATTGATATATGCACAATACACTGAGGTACGGGTACAATAAAAATCACTGCAGCAGCAACATCACTGTCACACATACAACACACAAATAAAATAAATTTTACATGAATGCATAATGTATTATTATATATTAATGTGCATAATTATACATTATATATTATTATATCAAGTACAATCATATATTAATCTCTGATGTATAATTATATACATTAATTTATGCATAATTAATGTGTAAATTAATACATTAAATGTACATAAATTATACATAGCTTCTACAAAAGGACTGTGAAAAAGACATAATGGCAAAAATACAATGGAAAAGCAAACTGTGAAGGCAAAATAAATGGGTGTTATTTCGAGCCGAGACCCTGCATCAGGACCAAAAAGTGTGGAGGGAAGATAATCAGTATGTAAAAGAGAGAGAGAGAGAGAGGTGAGGCCGGCTGGCGATAGATTGAATGGGAAAAGTGAGGGAGGATGAACAAATAACTTCAGTAAATACGCCCCAAATGATGGCTTGGATGCAAATTCTCCTTGTCATTTTCATCCACAAGAGAAATGTCCTGTGCAACTTTGACACAGTGAATAAGGAGAAAAATCAGGAGTTGTTTTCCAGAGTATCCTTAATTGTGCCGTTTTGGTGTGTTTACAGATATCAGTAGAACGTATGCCATGGCTGTCAGTCCCTCATAACGTGAGGCAACTTGCAGGACAATTAATTGTACCTTCCTGCAATCAGCAGCAAGCTATTTGTTTAGTATAGTTTAGTTTATTCTTCTATTTGGAGTCAGGACTGACCGAATTCCCTGGTTAGTGAAACTTTTAAAACCTATCAATATGGAGTGGAAGGGTGATTGTCTCATTTTTAATTCATTGTGAAAATCAGTTACATTTTCAATCTGTCAAATTAATCATGTTACAGACAAATATTTAATACATGATATTTTGCCGTAATTGAAGCGTTACTATGGGCACTAAATATTTCACTTAGCAAGTAGAAGTTTTGGGACACTACTTTTTTGCCGATTGGCCAATATCCTTCTCTTCTCAATTCTAACAGATTCCAGATCACAGAGTCATAGAGTGAAACAGCGTGGAAACGGGCCCTTCGGCCGAACTTGCCCACACTGGTCAACATGTCCCAACTACATTAGTTCCACCTGCCTGTATTTGGTCCACATCCCTCCAAACTTGTCCTATCCATGTACCTGTCTAACTGATTCTTAAATGTTGGGATAGTCCCTGCCTCAGCGACCTCCTCTGGCAGCTTGTTCCATACACCCACAACTCCTTGTGTGAGAAAGCTACCCCTCAGAATGCTATTAAATCTTTCCCCTTTCATCTTAAGCCTAGGTGTGCGCCAGTTTTAATATCCAACAGGTAATCCACCTTGTTGCTTATCAAGTTATATGACAATTTTTGATGAATGACTTTAAAGATGACAGGTAGCATTGAAGATTAGTAGAGATCCACATTAAGAGACTCACTTCGATTGTAGTTCCATCTTCTGAACCAAACAAAGAGCAATTGAAAACTATGGTCCCTTATATACAATATTTTGCCTACATCAAAGGTAGATGTTACGGAGAAGTCCTAATGAGCTATCTAATCTGAAATCCTTTGAAAACATTATTTTCATATAAACAGTTGTAGTTGTTAGTTTCAAAGATATTTTTCACAAACAGGTATTATTGACTTCTGTTCTTGTTTTGTTTGAAGTGTAAGCGTTATTAATATTTATTATATTATAGTTAATAAATCTCATTGGCTATGTTAATTTCACTGGGTGCCAAATTTATGCAAAAGTTGACATTGTTACTGTCACTTATTTCCAAGCACCATTCGTTATATATGAAGCTCAAAATGAGACAAGTTATGCTTTCATCTTGTGACACTTCAAACTCCTTTTTAAAATGCTATGATTCATTCCCACAATACAATGAATGTTGATCATTAACTTTTTATACCTCAAGATATACAACAACATCTTTTTTAAGATTTCACACAGAATCACCACTCTTTTGTTTACTTTTCCAAATATTTGCTTATATCAGCACATAGTGGAGTCTATTCCATTGTAATCTATTTATCTTTTCTTTCACTGTTTATGATTTCCAAGAGCAGATGAGATAGTTCCTTATACACACCAGTCTCCTAATGTTAGGGTACTTCATCTGCAGTAATCCAAAGAAATGTTTACCTTTTCCAGCTTCAGTTTTCAACATCATCTTTTGACCCCTTTTGGATTTATCTAAAGTATTAATCACATTACTATTTCAAAGTTGCATTATTATATTTGCTCATTCACCACAAGATGTACAGCTCATGCAATTGTCTATTTTTCATTTAGTTAGTAGCGCTCTTTGTAATATGGACAAGAATATCATTACACTTTATACAGAAGGATATTGAGTAGCAAATATCACGATTCCAGTACCTGCAAGCTTGTTCCAAATTTTCTTTAAGCATAACCCATAACATAGATATTCTTACAAAATGTTTTATTTCTTTTACCCAGTCCATTGCAGTTCTTTTCGTCTCAAATTTCTTATCTTAAAATGAATTTAATTATTAATTTTCAAAATCCAAATATGATATTCTCCAACTTTAATTCCAATCTTCCTGATAAAAAGTGACCCAACCCAAAAAACTGCCTGTCCATTTCCTCTGCAGGTGCTGCCCGACCCATTGAGTTACTCCAACACTCTGAATTTTATTAAAGAATCTTGCATCTGCAATTCCTTTTGGCTCTCTTATTTTTCATTTTGAGGTCACATTAGTCATTTCATAATTTGGTATAGTTAACGGTCTAGTTATTCTAACTAGTCTCTAGTGCTTCCTCCGTGCCTTTGCAAATCTACTTTTTTTTTCTAATTTGAGAGTTCATTGGAGTTAAGGACGGCTTATTTCAATTAAAAATGATAGAAAGTGCTGGAGTAACACAGCGAGTCAAGGAAGTATCTCTGGAGATCATGAAAAGGTGGCGTGTCAGGTATGGACCCTTCCTCAGATTGACTTTGGTGTAATGGTGGGAGGGAAGGAACATGGAAGAGAAGCCAAGGCTGGTCAAGGTTTTTTTTTTATTGGCAAATTGTTGGAGAAAGTCCAGAGATTAAAGGACAAAAAAGTGTGCGATAAGGACAGAAGAGGTGAGAATTATTAAACCAGAAAATGGAATACAGGTGACATGAGATGGGGAGAGGGGGAAGAAGAGAAATTAATTGTTCAAGCTGCTGTAAGCCACCAAACGGAATGTGAAGTGCTGTTCCTCCAGTGTGCATGTGGCCTCGCTCTAGCAGTGGAGCAGGCTCAGGACAGAAAGGTTCACAAGGGAATGGGGAGGGGAGTTAAAATGGTTAGCTTATTTCTAGTCTGGCTCTCCAGGCCCTGAGATGACTTATGATTGTTGTACTCGCTAGAATTTAGAAGATTGAGGGGGGATCTTATAGAAACTTACAAAATCCTTAAGGGGTTGGACAGGCTAGATGCAGGAAGATTGTTCCCGATGTTGGGGAAGTCCAAAACAAGGGGTCACAGTTTAATAATAAGGGGGACGTCTTTTAGGTCCGATATGAGATTAAAAAAATTCACGCAGAGAGTAAGGAAACTGTGGAATTCTTTGCCACAGAAGGTAGTTGAGGCCTTTTCATTGGCTATATTTAAGAGGGTGTTAGATGTGGCCCTTGTGGCTAAAGGGATCAGGGGTTATGGAGAGAAGGCAGGTACAGGATACTGAGTTGGATGATCAGCCATGATCATATTGAATGACGGTGCAGACTCGAAGGGCCGAATGGCCTACTCCTGCACCTATTTTCTATGTTTCTATGTTGATATGATTAATATCAGCAAATTGGACAGCAAATTCTATCACTAAGCGGCAGGGAGTGCCTGGCACAGTCATTGAGTAGCTCCTTCTGGCTCTTCACTCTGTGTTTCAGCATTCACCAAACACATGGGCTCGATTTCTCAGGGCCACCCCCAAAGCCGCTTCTCCACTTTGACTGACCAGGTATTCCCAGGATGATATTGTAATTCCGGGTGATATTGTAATTCTTCAAACAAGTGGCCCGGGGTGGCACGGTGATGCAGTGGTAGAGTTGCTGCCTTACAGTGCCAGAGACCCGGCTTCATTCCTGACTATGGGCGTTGTCTGTATGGGGTTTGTATGTTCTCCCCGTGACCGCGTGAGTTTTCCCTGGGTGCTCCGGTTCCCTCCCACGCTCCAAAGACATACAGGTTTGTACGTTAATTGGCTTCGGTAACAATTGTAAGCTGTCCCTAGTGTGTAGGATAGCGCTAGTATATGGAAATCGCTGGCGGTCATGGACTCGTTGGGCCGAAGGGCCTGATTCCATGCTGTGTCTCGAAACTAAAGTAAATGTAAATGAGTCATAGTCATACAGCACGGAAACAGGACCTACACCTACACTAGTCCCACATCCCTCTAAACCTTTCTTATCCATGTACCTGTCCAAGTGTCTTTTTAGAGCATCCTTGAAACCTTTTTTCCTCTTCATCAAGAAACCTCAGAATAGTGTATTTTTGAAATGCTTCCAAATACAAACTGCTTCAAAAGCAACATCACACATTTAGAGACACATTTGGAGACATTAAAATCCCATAAACATTCCACATAAAATACCAGCTATTGTTAGCCTTCTATAATTCTTCATCGAAAAAAGATTAATTCATCATCCTTTCACCTCCCTTGTATTGTTCTAATATAAACCCAACAACAGCTTTATTTTCAATATTTGATAGAATTAAAAAATAGAAATATGCAATTGAAACATATGGTGCAAATGATTTTCACCCAAATATTCCTGACATGAAACAGGATGTAAATAAGTGCCAAGTTCATATTTTTTCCAAATGATTTCATGGCTGCACTGAAATAACTTAGTTATAACCTTTGTTATCCTGAAATTATGTGATGCTGAAGCACTGTGCTTTGTTGTAAATTGCAATCAACCAGTGCAATTTCCAATGCCCCTATCATACATTCTCATCGCCTGATCCATTAATATTGTTCTTGTTATATTACTTTTAGATCCCAATCTTGAAAATTGGGGGAATTCCACCGTCAAATGCAATATGATTCTTTTTTAGTGAGCAGATTTTCAAACTTTTTGTGTGTTGGCATTGATGGAAATGATGGTGTAACTTTGACGTTGTGCTGTTTGGAGAGAGTAGGTTCATTGATTACTTTGATGTGGCGAAGACAGTGGAAATGAAAATTATTCCGTTTCCAGTCATGATGTAGATAAGTCGTCCAAGCTTCACTGCTGTACAGTAATGTGTTCAAGACTAACGCTCTGTGGACAGCTATTTAGGTCTTGATAGTGAGTTTCCTGTTCGTCCATGCCCACTTGGTTAGCCTCCGGAAGGTGATTGCTACCTTTCCCATACATGAAATCATTCAGAGAGAGTCTATCTGTCATCATATATCCCAGATAGACACAAAATGCTGGAGAAACTCAGTGGTTCATGCAGCATCTCTGGGGAGAAGGAATGGGTGATGTTTCTGGTCAAGACCCTACTTCAGAAGAACAGTCTCGACCCAATATGTCATCCATTCCTTTTCTGCAGAGATGCTGCCTGTCCCGCTTAATTACTCCAGCATTTTGTGTCTATCTTCGGTTTAAACCAGCATCTGCAGTTCCTTCCCACCATATATCCTAGATTGGTGAATTTGTTGATGGTTGCCGGTGGAGTGGTGTTTAGTGTCAGTTTAGTTTATTGTGAAAACCTTATGTTGTGTGCTATCCAGTCTTCGAGAAGATGGTACATGATTACAATTGAGCTATATACGGTGTATAGATACATGACAGGGGAAGGTGATTTAAGTATTGAAAGGTGCTTGATGGTTGAGGTTGACGCTGGGCCAAAGGGCCTTCCTCTATGACTCTATGATTATATGATTCTATATGCAGACTATCTTAAAGCTTTAGCGAGTTTCATGCCATGAAGATACATAGCGGAAAGGAAAGAGGTCCAAAGAGCAAATAAGCACATGCTGACAAAAATAATGGTAGATATGCAAAGATCTTGTGTGGTGTGGTAATATGGGAATAGGCTTCGATGTAAACAATAGCAGTTTTACCATTACATAACAGAATAGATTTTGAAATATTATAGAAACATAGAAATTAGGTGCAGGAGTAGGCCATTCGGCCCTTCGAGCCTGCACCGCCATTCAATATGATCATGGCTGATCATCCAACTCAGTATCCCGTACCTGCCTTCTCTCCATACCCTCTGATCCCCTTAGCCACAAGGGCCACATCTAACTCCCTCTTAAATATAGCCAATGAACTGGCCTCAACTACCCTCTGTGGCAGAGAGTTCCAGAGACCCACCACTCTCTGTGTGAAAAAAGTCCTTCTCATCTCGGTCCTAAAGGATTTCCCCCTTATCCTTACGCTGTGACGCCTTGTCCTGGACCTCCCCAACATCGGGAACAATCTTCCTGCATCTAGCCTGTCCAACCCCTTAAGAATTTTGTAAGTTTCTATAAGATCCCCTCTCAATCTCCTAAATTCAAGAGAGTATAAACCGAATCTATGCAGTCTTTCTTCATAAGACAGTCCTGACATCCCAGGAATCAGTCTGGTGAACTTTCTCTGCACTCCCTCTATGGCAATAATGTCCTTCCTCAGATTTGGAGACAATTATGTTGAGAAGTGGCCCTTTTTGATTATGTAATGATCTTGAATTCTCTTATGAAATGAATATTCCAAACTGGAAATCAGTTTCAAAATTTGATAGATTATAAAACATTTGTACGGATATATAGGACAACTAGACTAAGTGAGACCCGTTAGGGAGGGGGGGGGGTAGGGGCGGGGGTGTGTGCAGAGGAGGGGGGTGTAGGGGAGGGTGGGGATGGAGGAGAGGGATGTAGGGGAGGGGGGGTGTAGGGAGGGGGGTGTAGGGGAGGGTGGGGGTGGGGTAGAGGGATGTAGGGGGGGGTGTAGGGGAGGGGGGTGTAGGGGAGGGTGAGGTGTAGGGGAGGCAGAGGGTGTAGGGGAGGGGAGGTTGTAGGGGAGGGATGGGGTGTAGGGAAGGGGGGCTGTTTAGGGGAGGGGGGTTGTGTAGGGGAGGGGGGTGTAGGGGAGGGGGCTGTAGGGGAGGGGGCTATAGGTGAGGGGACATTAGGGGAGGGGGTATAGGGGGGGTGTAGGGGAGTGGTGTTTGTTGGAGAGGGGGTGTAGGAGTGGGTGGGTGTACGGGAAGGGGGAGTAGAGAAGGGGAGGTTGTAGGGGAGGGGTGGTGGTGTGGGAGGGGGGTGAAGGGGAGGGGGCTATAGGTGAGGGGAGTTTAGGGGAGGGGGTATAGGGGGGGTGTAGGGAAGTTGTGTTTGGTGGAGGGGGGGTGTAGGAGTGGGTGGGTGTACGGGAGGGGGGTGTAGAGGAGGGGAGGTTGTAGGGGAGGAGTGGTGGTGTGGGAGGGCGGTGTGTAGGCTCACTGGTTCCCGGCCCCGGCTCCAACCACACTCCTGGCTTCAGGACCCGGCTCCGGACTCACTCAGCTGCTCCCGTCCCCAGCGCCGGTCGCGCTCATAGCCCCCGCCCGCGAACACAGCCCACACTCCGCTGCTTCAGCTTTATTTTGAGTGGATTCTGGACGGGCGGCTCCTGTGCTACTGTGAGCAGTGTTCAGATTATCACACTACAGGTAAGATGCTATGAAGGTGGAGAGGATGCACTAAAGATTCACCACGATGTAAGGGCTTGAGTTATAAGGAGAGATTGAATAGGTTGGGTCTGATTTTCTTGGAGCAAAGGAGACTGATAAGTGACATGGTCAATGTATATGAAATTAGGAGCAGAATAGATGAAGTTGAAAGCCACATTCTGTTTCCCATGGTCAGAGTGTCATAAACTTGCGGTCATGATAGCGAGGGACCAGATATAAAGAGAAATGAGACACACAAAAAGTAATTGGTATTTGGAATGAGCTACCAGAAAAAGTGGTGGAGACAAAGTAACAAAACAAGAGGCATCTGAATGGGCATTTGCATGAGGAATGCACAGAGGTACATGTAATTAATGCAGGTAAATTACACTAATACCGATTGGCACAATGATCAGCATAAACAAATTGGTTCAAATGGCCTATTTCTATGCTGTACAACTCTAATTGTCAACATAGTGAAGGAAACTGTCCCTATGGTGCTTTGAAACAGTATTATCTTCAATCATTTAACAATTGATGCCCACATTTGGTTACACCAGGACCACTCAACTCCATACTCATCACAGACTTATTCCAAACATGGACTACAGAATTAAATTACCGAGATGAGGTGAGCATAACTGTTCTTGACAACAATTCAACAAGTTTGTTAACATACAGCACTTCAGCAATTGTGGTGTCAAGGAGCCCTGGTAACACTGAAGTCAATGGGCATCAGGCGTGTGGTATCAATCAATATGTTTCAATCTCCAATTTAAAAAATATGGTTGTGGTTGTGAGAGATGAATCATCGATTGACTAAGACCTCAGCTGAACATCCTGGGCATCCTATGGCGAGTGATACAACAAGCTCTCCCCCCCCACCATCCGCAATGCATGTTAAGAGGAGAGTGGGAGAAACAATTAACTGCAGGTGCTGGTTTACCGATGAAAACACAAAGTGCTGGAGTAACTCAGCGGGTCAAACAGCATCTCTGGAGAACATGGATTGGCAACATTTCGAGTCGGAACCCTTCCACAGATTGTGGGTGGGGGAAAAGCTGGAAGGGAGGAGTTCTCTCTTGTGGAATAATCTCATCTTCCATGGGTGAGTGCAACTCTAACAGCACTCAACATATTCAACAGCAACCCTATATTTGGAAAGAATAAGATTTGTCTTAATGGACAAACAAGAACTATTTAAAAAAATATGGTCCCCATTTATAGAATATTTGAAGGGGCAAACTGGTTCGGCACGAGAACCCGACTGAAACCAGAATCGAAGAATAGATGAAGTAGAAACATAGAAACATAGACAATAGGTGCAGGAGTAGGCCATTCGGCCCTTCGAGCCAGCACCGCCATT
Organism: Raja brachyura; assembly: GCA_963514005.1. The sequence continues at coordinate 17,470,487 of OY740806.1, read as the reverse complement.
CAATGTGATCATGGCTGATCATCCAACTCAGTATCCCATACCTGCCTTCTCTCCATACCCCCTGATCCCTTTAGCCACAAGTGCCACATCTAACGCCCTCTTAAATATAGCCAATGAACTGGCCTCAACTACCTTCTGTGGCAGAGAATTCCAGAGACTCACCACTCTCTGTGTAAAGAATGTTTTCCTCATTTCAGTCCTAAAGGAATTCCCCCTTATCCTTAGACTGTGACCCCTTGTTCTGGACTCCCCCAACATCGGGAACAATCTTCCAGCATCTAGCTTGTCCAACCCCTTAAGAATTTTGTAAGTTTCTATAAGATCCCCCCTCAATCTTCTAAATTCCAGCGAGTACAAGCCGAGTCTATCCAATCTTTCCTCATATGAAAGTCCTGACATCCCAGGAATCAGTCTGGTGAATCTTCTCTGTACCCCCTCTATGGCAAGGATGTCTTTCCTCAGATTTGGAGACCAAAACTGTACGCAATACTCCAGGTGTGGTCTCACCAAAACCCTGCACAACTGCAGTAGAACCTCCCTGCTCCTATACTCAAATCCTTTCGCTATGAATGCTAACATACCATTTGCTTTCTTCACTGCTTGCTGCACCTGCATGCCTACTTTCAATGACTGGTGTACCATGACACCCAGGTCTCCTGACACCCTGACACCCAGTAGTACATTTCATAAAACGCGGATATATCTCCAAAGATGTAAAATCTGTAAAATATTCCATTCTTTCCCAACTTTTTATATATATATATATTTTTTTTAAAATCTTTTTCTACTATTTTCTACCTTTATAAAAAATGGAAAAAAATAATAATATAGAAGCACAATTATTAAGTAAGGATTAACATAAATAATACTGATTATGTATATCTACAAAGAACAAAATGATTTTTATTATGTCAACAATGAACACGTATCTTTTTAAAACAAAATATGAAATTGCTTCTAATAAAATAAAGTCACCAAAAAAAACCATATTCAACAGCAATACTGGATAAAGTATTTGCTTCGATTGTCATTCCATCGAGCACCCTGAACATTCATTCCCAGCTCCATGCGAGCACAGTGTCTGAAATGTGAGCTATCTACAAATGCATTGTAGCAGCTGTTTGTGGCTAATATGGCAGACCTTTTGAAACCTGTGACCTCTACCTCTACCACCAAGTGGGACAAGGGGTTTGGTGCATAGATAAACAACCATCCTAAGACTACTTTCTAAGACATATCTACCATCCAAACTCAGAGGTATATGAATGTTCCTGTTACATTTTGGGACCAGATCCTGGAATTTCCTACACAACTATATTTGTGGGAGTACCTTCATCAGAAGAAAAAATTCCACCACCACCTCCACCTCCACATCAATTTGGGATGAGCGGAAAACACTGACCTTGTCAATAGCACCCACTTTCTGAAGTATAAATGAAAAGAATCAAACATATAGATTTCTCGAGAAATATCGATGCATTTTGTGTTGAAGAATGTCTCGGTCAGCATGCCTTACCCATGAGAAAATATTATATGTTAGAACTCAAATAGATTCCATACACAGCAAGTTGGGTAGAGTTTAAAGAATGCGAGTTGGTCTCATTGAAATATATAAGATTCTGTGAGAGGATGATAGATGAATGCCAAGATCTCAATATAAGGGGCAGCCAATTTAATACAGATAATAGAAATTTCTTCTCTTGACGATTGTGTCTCTTTGGAATTCCCAAATCAAAATATTGTGGTATTGCTTACTAATTATGTTTAAAGTGGAAATCAATCGATTTTTTGTGTGTAAATGAAAGAAGAGATATTGGGATTCATTGTGAATATGAAATTGAGGTCACAGATTATCTGCAGTCCTGTTGAATTATGGAACAGGCTTAAGGAACCTTGTGACGTATTGTAGCTCCATCTATTCTCGTGTTCTTAAATAATTAGGCTGCAACGGTCTGTGAGACAAGGAACAATCAGATATTTATTTTTCTTACGATAAATTTTACGATATTGTATATAAATTTGAACAAAGTAATGGAACAAAAGAGGAAAAAATAAAATGGAAAGGGTGTGAAGAAGGGTTCAAAGCCACAACGTCATCTATTCCTTTTCCTCCGACATTGCCTGACCCGTTGAGTAACTCCAGCATTTTCTGTTTATCTTCAATCGAAAGAACAACTTGTTTTTATGGAATGCTGGTCATAATTTGAGGCAATTCAAAAGGACTTTGTTATTGTACTGTTTTTGAAAAGTAAGGAATGAAAGTGTGAGAGAACACCACAACAGAGCGATCATAGCAAGACCCCACAATGAGCAAGAAGAGAAATAACCAGATCATCTGCTTCCGTGAAGTGTTCGGCAGGACGAAGTGTTCCAAGGATGCCAATGGAATCTTTTCTATTCACCAGAAAGAATAAAGAGCATCCTAGTTGAGCCTACCTTTACTACCATTGCTCCCAAGTCACCATCACCCAATCACCTTCTCTTCCCTGCAAAATCACCAAAACTAGCCTCGACAGTCATCACTCCTCACCGGGACTGGACAAGCTAGATGCAGGAAATATGTTCCCAATGTTGGGCGAGTCCAGAACCAGGGGCCACGGTCTTAGAATAAAGGGGAAGCCATTTAAGACTGAGTTGTGAAAAAAACATTTTCACCCAGAGAGTTGTGAATTTATGGAATTCCCTGTCACAGAGGGCAGTGGAGGCTGTCACTGGATGGATTTAAGAGAGAGTTAGATAACGCTCTAGGGGCTAGTGGAATCAAGGGATATGGGGAGAAGGCAGGCATGGGATATTGATTGGGGACGATCAGCCATGATCACAATGAATGGTGGTGCTGACTCGAAGGGTCGAATGGCCTTCTCCTGCACCTATTTTCTATGTTTCTATGTTTATGATGGTATCTGTCCCAACCCCCCCCCCCCCCTCCTCTCTCCCCCCCCCCCCTCCCACTATCACCTGCAGACTCCCATACCCTACACTTTCTACTTATACTTCACACTTACCTGAGCAGTACTATTGCTGTTGTAGTGGCCTGACCAACAAATGTAATTTTGATCACTGTTGTGTACAGTTCATCAATCCTACGTCAATCCGATGTGAAATCCAATATTTGGTGACCCAAGTGAAAAATTCAATCACTACATCGCCCACTTACTCGTGAATGGACGTTTGTGTTAATCATTAAGTTGCAAAGTCTCATCAGTTTCCTCGACAGCTTCAGGGGGACAGTTTGATGATCTTCCACTTTGATCAGGGAGTTGATTAATTACTTACAGCCCAGTCTGGCGATCCTTAGTTCTTGGTTCGTAAGTGGAGCACGTTCATTCCTGCACAGTACCTTGAGAAGACATGCAAAATATTAGAAGCTGGGCAACTCTCTTGTATGAGATGGGGTCTGAAGGATCTAAAATAAAAACAGAAATGCTGGAATACTTAACTCCCCACAGGTGCTTTTGACCTGTTAACAGAGTTACATTTTCTTCCGAATTAGGAAAAAAAAAGATATGTTAGGTTGCAGATAAGAGTGGGAAGAGGGGTGGGTGGAGAGAGGGGTAGGTGGGGAGGACAAGTTGAATTACTGTGATGGGGTTGAGACCAAGTGAGATTGAATGGCACAAGTGGTATGGAACTAGCTGACAGAGGGTAGTGAAGGCTTGTTAATCACAGCCGATCTGTGTGGAGGAAGTGTCAGTGGAAGGAAATGAATCGAAATGGAGGTGAGTGGAAAATACAAATGTTGGAACTGTGAGATACTTCCGAAGTGTCCTGTATGTATTATCATTCCACACCTCCACTTCCCAAACCTTTTCTCCACTGTATAAAGGAGATGTGTTGTATAGTGTCTGTTGAGTGAAGGAGAACTGCACAAGAGGCTCCATGCTTTGTGAACTGTTTGCAACTTATCCCACTAAGAGTACGGAGATCAACATTGACATTCAGCCCATATATTTTAAAAAGGGAAGTTAACACATAATCCTTTTGCTTAGCCTCCGCCATCTGATAACACTTGACTCATTCCTCGTTTACTCTCCTGTAGGATGATCCTTGGATACATTCACCAACTCAATGAATATTAACATTGTTCTCTCACCAACAACACTCAATATGCTTCATTGACTGGAGCATATATGTTTTTGAACAGAGGATATTTATTGCAGTATTTAATATTGGAACTTGTGTTCAGAGAAGATATAGTGCACCAATTTAGTGGTGAGTTACCACATTTAATCCAAGTCCCTCTGGTAATTGTTGACATTTGAAATCTTTATTCTATAACCATTAGGTTCCCTTGAGCATTCCTCCATCACTCCAGCAATTGATAAATCAGATCCACCATCCGTATAAAACCAGTGGGCTTGCCATTCAACATATGTCCTTCCAGTTCAAATTGTAAGCTGTTGCATTCTGTTGACCGGCTCTTTTTCCACTTTATAATAACATTAGATGGTCAAGTCTTCCTGGAACAATTGGTGCTGGCATTTACTGATGATCCCTTCTATCTCCTGGTTGGCACGTGAGTTTTCCCAAATAAAAACCCTGCAGCATGTAAACGTAATGCACCATTGCCTATACAAACCATTCACTGATTATAGATGATGTCTGATTAATTACAAATGGTCCAGACTGCAACATTAATTCCATTTTGTTATGATCTTTTATCTCATGCTGATACTCCCACGTTGTTCCTCACATTAAAACCTCCCATGAATTTGCAGCAAAACTGTCTCTTTGGAAACGTAACCAATAATTCCCATAATAACCATTGGTGCTCAATTATAAGAGAATCATTCACATCGCCTTGTACCTGCCTGGCAATTGAAATTTGTATCGTTTACAATCAAAGATAATTATAGCAGCCACAGAGATGCTGTTAAAATATATTATTAGCTATGCGAAAAGAGCCTATCGCAGAACACCTCAAAGCCAGATCATTAACTCTAAAGTGCAGTCATTGCTGGATGGGGTCGTTAATCTGAATAATGCGAAAATCCACAAACAGCTGAAATGAATGACTGCCTGCTCTGTTTCAGTAATCTTGGTCGAAGGACTGATAGTAGAATATTGGAAGAACATCCCTGCAGAATTCCATCATTAAAGAGAGCAGACAAACCTTCGTCCCTCATGTGAAAGAGAGCAGGGGCGAAGCTTCTAAAGGAGGTACAAGAAACTGCAGATGCTGACATTTTGAGCAAAACACAAAGTGTTGGAGGAATTCCAGCAGGTCAGGCAATATCTGGGGAAGGGATGAACAGGCAATGTTTTGGGTCGAGACCCTTTCTCTAAAAGTTTAAATCTGGCTCTGGAAATGGTATCATAGGTTGCAAATGATTTGATTTGATTTGATTTAATTTATTGTCATTGTCTTCAATTAAGAGACAACACAATTCTCTTTCCCTTGCAGTCGTAGAAGAAATAGAATTTTAAAAACCCTACAAAAACACAGAACACAGTAGTTCACAACACAAACATCCCCACAGCGGCACCAAAGTTCCCCAGTGTGAGGGAAGGAACTAAAGTCCAGTCGACCTCCTCGCTGATGTTCCCCACTGTTCACCCGTGGTCGGGGCCTCCCGAGCACCCCGTAGTCGTCACCACGGGCGGCCCGATTTTCAGGCCCTCTTGCCGGGAACGTTGGAACCCCGACGTCGAATGAGAGAACATCCTCAGCGGCCTGGACCTCTAAATCGGCCACCTTCCACCTTCCATTGGAGTCCGCGGCTCCCGATGTCCACAGGCCGCGCTGGGCGGAGATTCGCGCTGGCGACTCCCGGCAAAGAGTCCCAGGACTCCGCGATGTTAAAGTCAATGCCGCCCGAGTTGGGAGCTCCGCACCCACAGCTCCGCGATGCTGGAGCAGCGGCCCAACACTCCGGAGCTCCAAGCGGCGATCCCAGGTAAGGCCTCGCCCGCTCCGCGATGTATCGAGCGCAGTGCCGTAGCTGCTGAAGCTCTGGTCCGATCCCGGCAGGAAAGGCCGCGCCAATCCAGTTGGTAGGCCGCGAGGTGGGGGGCGGGGGAGCGAGGACGCAAATCGGACAATGGCCGCATCCTCTCCAGGAAGCGGCTGAAGGACGGTTTCCCCCTGACCCTACCTGCTTCCCCCCACAAAAAATACTGAAAAAAACGGGAAAAAAAACACACTCTAAACATAACAAAATTAAAAAAACAAACAGACTGTGGGCGGAGGCAGCTAGTAAAAGCGCCACTGGATGAGTAATTTGGTGCTACCAGTGTGGGCGGCACAATGGTGAAGTGGTAGAGCTACTGCCTTACAGCGCCAGAAACTCAGGTTCGATCCTGACTACAGGTGCTATCTGTACGGCGTCTGAATTTACTCCATGACTGATCTCTTCATTTGCCTACTCTGCTCGTTACTGGCAGGCACTTGGACCATTTACACTCATACCATCTCTGGTGTGGTATCTGGTATGATTCACCCGGTTAGGGTGTATGGTCTTTCTCCAGATGTCATTGTAGGTCTGTGGATGAGCTGTCAGCTGGCCAAAAGTTTCCCCACTCATTTCCAGTAATGGAGCACACTCCCACACACCTGCATTGAAGGAATAGCCTTGACATGCACATCGGACTGGAACTTGCCTTTGCACAATCTCATGACTCTCAGACAGAAGTGCTGGCTACGAGCCAAAGCCAACACACCACCTAACGTGATCATTAAAATGAAAATCTGGTGCTTTAAGTTTGGGTATTAAGGCCACTATTGGATAAACACACGCCTCAAATTTATTTTTATATATGAACATGTCACCTATGAAGAATCGCACGTCTGAGTCATCAGCTTGCAGGTTTAAATTCGCCTATAGAATTGTGTGAGAATGTTTTACAATTGTAATTCTTCACACGCTGTTCCTAATTTTTGCAACAATCATTGTCAACCACTGACATCTTGAAAAAAAAGACGTTAAAATTTCTGTTCCTAACACCTAAAGATCATCCGGAAGAAATCTGCCTAATGTAGCCCTAAAAGCGATTTTTATTTATGTACCTTGGAAAGAAAGCTGACCACATAAGAAACGGAAGAGCATGCCCAGGAGATTTGAAGTCCAAATTCTTATGTCAAATATAAACTCAGTTTGCATATACCATTTGACTGAATTATAAGGGGATCATTGTATATACAAGCATTTGGAATCGGGTATAATGTCAATTTTAGTATAATAATTCAATTAAAGCTAGTTGTCAAAAAGGACAAAGATAAAATGGGAGTAAAATTTTGAAACTGGAGTGAAGCCAGATTTTTTTACTTAAGAGTGATTTAGCGAAAGTGGACTGGAACTAGTGTATCTAGAACCAGCTACATTTTGATAAGTCAGTCTGAAGAAGGAGATTTAATGTATTCCCATAGATTAAACAGTGGGACCTTGGCCTTCAAGGTCCTCTGAGGCAAAAATATAACAAAAAATATATTGTGAATTGAATACTCCTGGAATCCTTGACGATTACTGAAAAATTGGGGATGAAAATTTGGAAAGCAAAGTAAGGGCATGAAATAAAATATCAGCAGCTAAATATCAATAAATATTAAAAATGTTTTATAAGCGCATGAAGAACAAAGAGATAGCTTGAGTCATAGAGCTACACAGCATGAAAACATTTTAATGCCAACTTAGTTGGCATGAACATGGCCCATCTTGTCCATGCCAACAAAGTCAAGTCAAGAGCCAAGAGTTTTATTGTAATACTAGACCAAGTGCAGACCCGTTGGGGTCCGCTCCCTCAATGCACCCGTTCCCTACCCGTAGCCCTCACGGGAGGCGTGGTCCTCTAACTCAAGCTGTACCTGAACATAAGATTCCAGCACACCACTGCCTCCCTCAGCAGGGGGCTAAAAAATAATTTCAAATTTCACTTGCCCTGCATGTTGCAATAGATATTCGCCCTCCCCCTCCTTTGAGGTGAAAGGTTCAGAGTGTTCCTGTGTCACAACATTGTATTGAATTGCATTGCATTGTATTGACCCCTCCCTTCACCACTTCCAGTTTAAATTCCAGTTGGAATATTTTGGAGGACCAAGTAACCAAGAACCAAGAACCAAGTGTGTTGGAAGCTGGCAGGAATTATTTTAACAGTAAAAATCTTGTGAGCCATTTGTGACATCATCATTTGAACCTGGTCGTTTTAAATTAAAAGTATTTTGATTTGTTTAAACTTTAATTAGTAATAAGTTGAGAAATAAAGCATAAAATGTTCAGTGAAGGTGATCTCTGCCTAGTGGGGAAAAAATGTGAATCAGAATATGTCAAAATCTTGTGAAAGTTGGCATTTTTAAAGCTTTAATCATGAATAACGTGAAATATAAGATGAAATCTTCAGTGAAGCTGATCACTGCTAGCCGAGCCATTGTGACATCATCAGTTGAAGCTGGTCGTTTTAAATTCAAAGTATTTTGTTTTTTTAGAAACTTTAATCAGTAATGTCGAGAAGTAAATGTTCAGTGAAGGTAATCTCTGCCTAGAGGGGAAAAATGTGAATCAGAATATGTAAAAATGTTACCGTTAATAAGTATATGATAAGCTGTCCCAGACACAACAATGAAATTCTTACTTACTGCAGCACAACAGAATATGTAAACATAGCACATAATGGGAGGGGAAAAAAAGTTAAGTGTGTACATATACACAGACACACATACTCAATAAACAAACAATTATAGTGCAATAATAATAATAATCTATTGTAGTTCAGAGCTTATTTGTTGTTGTGTTTAATAGCCTGATGGCTGAAGGGAAGATGCTGTTCCTGAACCTGAATGTTACAGTTTTCATGCTCCATACAGGAGCACTTCTTCCCGATTGCATTGGGAAATGAGTGTGTTGCCAGGAAGATGTGGCTCTCTCATGATGTTGGCTGCCTTTTTGAGGCAGCGACTTCGATAAATCCCTTTGATGGTGAGGAGGTCAGAGCCAGTGATGGACTGGGCATTGGTCATAACTTTTTGCAGTCTTTTCTGAATGCATTGAGCTCGTCAGGGAGTGATGATTCACTGTCGTTTGACAGACTTCTGATTTTGCCTTGTAGGAGGTGATGGCATTCAAGCCCTGCCACAGTTGGCAAACATCTGCCTCATCCTCCAGCTTAGAGCAGAAGCCCCTTTAGGCCTTTTTGATGGCCTTGTTAAGGTAATGTCTGGACTTTTTATGGACCTCTGTATCACCATCTGAATGCCCGGGATCTGGTCTTCAGAAGAATGCGGATCTCATAGTTCATCCAAGGCTTCTGGTTAGGAAACACTCAGAAGGTTTTTGTTGTAACACATTGCCATATTGGGCACGTTCCATTTGTCTGCATGAGGCTCATAACGTTCTATACCCTTCCTGTCCACATATCTGTCCAAATACATATTTAAATCATAATTGGATCCACGTCTATGGCATAATCTGGTAGGTCATTCCAGATATGGACTACCTCTAAATGAAAAAGTTGCCCTGAATGTTCTTCTTAAATCTCTTCTGTCAGCTAACAAATTAGATCCACCAATGGTTCAGTGTTTGGATGCAAGTAATAATTGACAGGTGATTGGAAGACAGCTGCTAATGGGATCCACAAAGCTCAGAACTTGGTTCCTTGTTTGATGGAGTTTTTAATATAGAGGCATGATAAGAAAACAGATGATAAAAGCAGATCACAAATTTAGGAGTAAATTTTTCGACCTCCTTGTACAAATGGTCGGGTCAGTTGGGCAGATAAACACCAAACGGAATTTAATCCAGAGATGTTTGAGGAGATACATTTGTGGATGTGCAAAAATACAAAGAGAAATAAAATAAATGTAAACAATATTAGACATGTGAAGGAGTGCATGTCCACCGACCCTTTATCATCGCAAGGCAGATAGATAGGGTCATTTAAAAATGTTCCTTTATTATCTGTGACATAGAATGTAAGTGGAGAGATTCTGCTAGAATTGTACACAATATCTGTTAGGCACAAAATGCTGGAATAACTCAGCAGGCCAGGCAGCACCTCTGGAGAAGATGGATAGGTGTCATTTCAGTTTGGTCCCCCTCTTCAGAGTGACCACAGTTTGTGTGCTGGTCACTATGTTACTGAATTAAAAACATGTGTGACTATATTGGAGGGGATGCAGATGAGATTGATAAGAATACTGCTAGCAATGGAAACCTGTATGAGGAAAAATTGAATGGGCTGTGGTCATGTTCTTCGAAACAAATAAGACTGAAGGGTGACTTCATTGAGTTATAAAAATTGAAAACAGTGTAGGTAGTTGGTGTGTAGGTAGTGATCTGTTCCTCTCATGATTTTGTACACCTCTATAAGATTCCTCTTCATCCTCTTGCATTCCATGGAATAGAGACCCAGCCTACTCAACATCTGCCTATAGCTCACACCCTCAAGTCCCGGCAACATCCTCTGAACCTTTTGAAGCTTGACAATATCTTTCTTCTAACATGGTGCCCAGAACTGAACACAATATTCTAAATGCAGACTCACCAACGTCTTATATAACTGCAACATGACCTCCCAACATCTAAACTCAATACGCTGACTAATGAAGGCCTAAATGCCAAAATCCCTTTTGACCACCTTATCTACCTGCAACTCGAACTTCAAGGAACCATGCACCTGTACTCCTAGATCCCTCTGATCTACAACACTACCCAGAGGCCTACCATTCAATGCGTAGGTCCTGCCCTTGTTTGACATCCAAAAATGCAACACCTCACACTTCTCTGTAGTAAACTACATCAACCATTCCTCTGCCCATTTGGCCAGATCCTGCTGCAATATTTCACAACCATCTTCACTATCTGCAAAACCATTCACTTATGTATCATCAGCAAACTTGCTAATCTTGCCCTGTATGTTCTCATCCAAATCAGTGATGTAGATGTCAAACAGTAACAAAGGATACAAAGGATATTTATTATCACATACACCAATTGGTGTATTGAAATTTGACTTGCCATTGCAGCACACAAATAAAGATAAGACACAACATTAAAGAATTTATCAATAAAAACATCCCCCCATAATGGTTCCCATTGAGGGGGAAGGCAGCAAAGTCCATTCCCGTAACGGGCCCAGCACTGAACCCTGAGGCACACGAATAGTCACAGGCCTCCAGTCCGAGAATTCCTGGAAACATCATCATAAACTCCAGTCTATAACTGGTCATAAATCCCAAGGCTGCCATTATTTTAACCTACTGCCCATCTTCTCATATTGCTGTGTTCAAAAACTTTACAGTTCCCATTTACCCTGCCACAGCACTCAGTAAGCCATGTCATACCTTATTGTTATCAGACAACTGAACGATCCTCCCATAAGTCAGAGTGTAGTCCTGATGTTCCAAACTACCTCATTGTGGACCTTCACGGTTTTCACTCTGCCCTTTCTCTAACACTGTAACACAATAATGCTGTAACGCTGTACATTGCACACTGGTAATTTTCTCTTCGCACTACCTATTGTACTTATGCATGGCTTGAATTTACTCATGCATGAGATGAATTAAATGGATAACATGCAATTAAAGTTTTGCACTGTATCTCAATAACGTTAATGGTCAAAATGTTGGAAAGTGGGATTGATTCTGGATAACTTCACCATGATGAGCTGAATGAACTGCTCATTCACCCAGGGTTGTTATTCAACTCATTGCCTTCCTCAGTTAAATCAGAAACAGGTATATTAGAGTCAGCTGGGAGCAGTGTTTAAAATGTTCCACTTTTTTTCTGTTCACCCATCAATTCCTACCCATTCTCAGTGGTGAGATGTTTGGGGCTGGAAATTTAGTCTTTTCAGCAGAAAGTTGGGAAGAACAATGTAACAGTGTATTTGCTAAGCATTTATAATAACTTCATTGAACTGTTTTCTCATTTTTTAAGTAAAATAGTGTCGTCAATTATACCCCAGTACAAGTTTCGAGGAGTAAATATCACCATCAACTGTCCTGAACTATCCATATCGAAGCAATGGCCAAGAACGTACATCAACACCTCTACTTCCTTAGAAGTAGGAAGTTTGGCATCTCCCCAGCAACTCTCACCAACTTAGTCATTGAGTCATTCAGTGTGGAAACAAGCCCTTCGACCAAGTTGCCCACACCAACCAACATAACCCATTTACACTAATCCCACCTGCCCGTGTTAGGCACATATCCCTCAAAACCTGTCCTATCCATGATAACTTCAACAGAGGCGCAGTATAAAACATTTTATCGGGATGCATCACATCATGGTTTGGGACGGCTCCATCCAAGACAGCAAGAAATTTCATAGAATTGTGGACACGGCCCAGATCATCACACAAACCAACCTACTTTCCATTGACTCCATTTACACTTCACGCTGCCTCAGCAAGGCCACCAGCATAATCAAGTCGAGTCTGACCCCGGTAATCCGCTCTCCCATCAGCCAAGAAGTACAGAAGTGTGAAAATGCATACCTCCAGATACAGGGACATTTTCCTCCCAGCTGTTATCAGGCAACTGAACCATCCTTTCAACAACAGGAGTGCAGTCCTGAGCTACTACCTACATCATTGGAAACCCTAAGACTATCTAAATGCACTAAATGTTATTCCATTTATCAAGTATCCGTACATTGTGGATAGCTCGGGTGTAATCATGCGCAGTCTTTCTGCAAACTGGTTAGAATGCAGCAAAGGCTTTTCACTGTACCTCGGTACCTATGACAATGAACTAAATTGAAATTTACAATCTGCTTTATTCCTTTGACAACCCGAGCTCTTCGCTATACTGTGTCATTGTGCAGTCTCATTCTACCTTCTGTGATTTGTATGGAAATGACGTTGTATTAGTCTAACCAGACCAGTATGGTGGAACAACCTGACTACCAGGGATGTGCCGCAGTCGGGCACCGTGTTGGAGGCTGACGTGGGCATCAGGGACACGCTTGATTTGGGCACCAAGGACCAGCCTGAATAGGGCACCAAAACCCAAAATGGAGCCATTTCTGAGCTATGTTGTCCTATTTGCAATGTGACAAGAACAATCCGATGGAACAATTTGTTCTCAGTAAAAGGTCACAAAAGGGAAATCTTTGTTCAATCTTAACATGCCAAGTGGAATCTCTTTGGAGGTTCAGATGTTAATACTTTGATAATGTTGCTTCACGATGCCTCCAGTGTTATGTCCTTGAATCTGAGGTCACTATATATTCCTGTGCCTATGCTGCAGCCTGACAGTTCACACTGTTCTCCATCCATTTATGGAAAAACAGAGCTGAATGAAATGTGATGCAGTGTCAGTGGAAGGTGCTAATAAAATGTACAAAGTTAGAATCATAGAGTGACGCAGTGTGGAAAGAGGCCCTTCAGCCCAACTTGCCCACACCACCAACAATATCCCAGCTACATTAGTCCCATTTGCCTGTACTTGGTCCATATCCCTCTAAAAGCAGTCCTATCCATGTACCTGTCTAACTGCCCCAGCCTCATCTACCTCTTCTGGCAGCTTGTTCCATACACCCACCACCCTTTGTGTGAAAAAGTTATTCCTCGGATTTCTATTAAATCTTTTCCCCATCACCTTGAACCTGTGTCCTCTGGTCCTCAATTCCCCAACTCTGGGCAAAAGATTCTGTGCATCCACCCGATCTATTCCTCTCATGATTTTGTATACCTCTATAAGATCTTCCCTCATCCTCCTGCGCTCTATGGAACAGAGACCTGGCCTACTCAACCTCTCCCTATAGCTCACACCCTCTAGTCCTGGCAACATCCATCTTATCTGAACCCTTTCAAGCTTGACAATATCTTTCCGATAACATGGTGCCCAGAACTGAACACAACATTCTAAATGCGGTCTCACCAATGTCTTAAACAAATGCAACAAGACCTCCCAACTTGTACACTTGTAGACAGGGGCGGTCCAGTATGGGACAAACTACGTTAGCCCAATATACGGGATGTCTTTCTATCAAAACAGAACATAGAACAGTACAGCACAGGAACAAGCCCTACAGCCACAATGTATGTGCAAAAATGAGTTACTTAGGCTGCTTATCCCATTATACCCTGCATATCCATGTGCCTATTTAAAAGCCTCTTAACCACGATCACGATATCTGCCCATTCCACCACCCCTGACAATGTGTGCCTGACACCCATTGCTAAATCTTTCTGGAGATCTCATGTTTTAGTTTAATTTAGTTTAGCTTAGTTTAGAGACACATTGCAGAATGTGCCGCCCCCTTCGATCCAAAAGATAAATTTATATTAAAAGAATAAAAGGATGAAGCAACAACAATACGAAAATATTAATACCTTCGAGCATCATAAAAAATCATAAATAATCTCACTAGTGTCATGCTTCATGTAAAATGACACAGAGACTCAGTGGACCATGCAGCACAGGAACAGACCCTTCTGCCCACTATATCTGTGCCAAACATGATGCCAATTTCCTCTTCATCCTCTTCTTCTTAAACCCTTTGCTCCTCCAGGGAGTATAGGCCAATCTCCTCCACATAATCCATATCGCTCCATTTGCAGCATAATCGTTAAGCCTCTTAAACACCACAATAATATTTGCTTCCACCACCACCCCTGGCAACGTGTTCCAGCCACCCATTATTCCTAGTGCAATAAAGGCTGCCCTGCAAATAAATCTTCACCACATTTTCTCATTAAATGTATTTAGATATTACTAAGTTCTGGCCATTTAATTTCTCCTCCTCTAGTTGTTTACCTCACACTGAGCTTTGTTCAAGCGCTGCGTCATTCATATGCAAGTAATTTTAAGAGACTTGTCTAGCAAGCAGCTCGTTGTACCTCCTCTGTTTTAACACACCTCCCACAAAAACCTGTTTAAGCTCCCGAGGAAATGGAAGAGGCTGGCCCCTGCGATATGCACCAGGAAATGGAGATATAAATAGTCTACATAGGGAGAAATTACCCTATGAATCACAGAATATGTGAGGGGGAGCATTTGGTGACTTAAAAGCTGCTGACTGGAGAGAAGAGGGATTCTTTGCAATTCTGCATATAAAGAAAGCTGCTAAAGCAGCATCATCACTATGTTCGATACTGTGCTTCAGTGACAGTGTAATGACTGATACATGGGAAATAAAACAGTGATATGGCACCCTCCAACAGCAGTAAGATAAATGAGCAAAGGATTTGCTTTTGCTGGTGTTAGGTATTTACTTGGGCATGGCAATGTAAAAGAATAACGTTAATAGTATTATTTTAAAGGGAGTAACGGGTTCTCAATTTCCAGCTGAAACACCGTCAATGCCTGGCACCCGATTCACCAGTGCAGCCACCCCAGAGAACTATCATGTTAAATGTGCATCCACGTGGAATAAGACTCGAGCCATCGTTCTCTCACTAAGGGTAATGATCTGGTCAGTTGACCAAATCCTAAAAATCATTGAGGTAATTGCACAGTGAATTGCTGACATTGGATAGTAATTACAGCAACATCAGGGAGGGAGGAAAGATGCCCCTGCTCTTCCCATATATTTAAATTTAACAACAGGTGTCAGAAGGGACACGATGGTGGGGGGATCTCTTTTGTTTCTCACACCACTTTAAATGATAATTCAGAGACACAAGGAGCTACAGATGCTGGAAACTTGTATAAACTCAAAATGCTGGAGTAACAGTGGGTCAAGCAGCATCTGTGGTGAGAATTAATACGTGCCTATCCATTCTCTGCACAGATGCTGCCTGGCCCACTGAGTTCCTCCAACACTTTGTGTTTTAAACAATGGTTCGGCTAACTCTATATTTACACTACACATGAGTCCCCTCCAAAACCTCTCACACTAATCCCACCAGCAAAGCCTTGTCCAGTTATTTATGTTTTACGGCATCCATCATTTTCCTTAATCAATTGTTTTTTCGGTCTCATCCCCATTCGCTTCTCTAAGATAGTGGAAACAAACACTAATTTAAACCAAGGCACACCATTAATGAAAGAGCTTAGAGTAGCAGCCAGCATTACTGAGTTTTTCTTCTTGGAACCTTCTGCAGTATGGTTTTGCAACAAATGATCACTTATACACATGATGCATTATTAAAATGGCAGTAGTATTAAAGGAACACTTTGGCCAGAACATGTATTTGTAGTAGTTTGCCAACGACCTCAGGTACTCCTTGGGATCCTGCATTCCACAGTTCAGCAACTTAGGTTAATAAGTTCCTCCTTAGTTCAATGTCTTGTTAACTACATTTTATGCTGATTGGAGAGAAGAAGCTTTGCTCAAATGGATCTATGAAAGGCGTCTGAGCCTGAAGAAGGGTCCGGATCAAACCCCTATCCATGTTCTCCAGAGATGCTACCTGACCCATTGAGTAATGCCCCTGTCCCACTTAGGAAACCTGAACGGAAACCTCTGGAGACTTTGCGCCCCACCCAAGGTTTCCGTGCGGTTCCCGGAGGTTTTTTCAAATTTTTGAAATAATTGCCGGAACATAGAAGAAGCGGAAACCACTTTCGACCATTAGGGAGACTGACAAAAACCTCCGGGAACCGCACGGAAACCTTGGGTGGGGCGCAAAGTCTCCAGAGGTTTCCGTTCAGGCTTCCTTAGTGGGACAGGGGCATTACTCTACCGCTTTGTGACTTTTTTGTAAACCATCATCAACAGTTGCTTGTGTCTCTCTAGGAAAGGGGGACGTCAGTTACACAGAGAAGGTACATCTGATCTTCCAAGTGTTAAGGCTGGGAGGTGATCTGGTAACTCTCAGATGGTTATCTGTACAATCATCTACTCTCAGGCAGAGATATTAAACAATCTACCACTGTAGTTATAGAGAAAAATAATTTCAGGGAGAGTCATACATTATGGAAGTGGCCACTGGGAGTGTGTTGACCAGAAATCACTCATCTCCACTGATTCTGCCCATAATCTGATCACCTTTCCCCAGGTTCTACCACTCGCCTACACGAGGGGCAATTTACAGTGGCCAATTAACCTATTAACCTGAATGTCTTTGAGACATATGAGACCATGAGTTCATAAGTTCTAGTAGCAATGTTACAAAATTTTGAGATTTTAAAAATCAAGTCTGCAATTTATCCCATCAGATAAAGCATAAAAAGAAGTTTAATTTGACACCTAATTCACTTTCATATCTTCAGTATTAAGAAAGTTATGACCATTTACATGCTTGGAAATTAGCATCTTGTTCCCCATTGCCTTTCAATTGACTAAACTCAAAAGTTGTGATCGAGAACAGTTGAAAGCCCATAATTTTCTTAAAAATTAAGGGAACCCAATGAAATTTTCAGTTATTATAGATTGAAGCATTCTGAAACAAATATGAAACAATCTTACTTGGATGACCTGAAATTAAAGCATATAATTAGTTAGCTATCTAATTGTAGCTAATTATAAAATTCAATGAGTGGATCTAAACATCTATCCATTTCTTAAGAAAATATAAACTTTTTTTTAATTGCCTAAGTGTCCAAATAACATTCACACAATAATCCACAATATCACATACTTTTTAAATCTCATTTTCATGAATTTCTGGGCCAAATGGAAGGAATTTAGTGTTTAATGCCTGTAAATTAATGGCCATTTGCGAGTGGGTTTTAATGGAATGCGGTGGATTAGAACGTTGCGGTTTGCGGTGAAGTCGGTATGAAAAATACAGCCGGTTCATACATTTTTTTTGTCCCCTTTTTGCAACATGAAAATGTGATTAAAGCCTTCCTAAAAACCAAGTTTTTATGAAAAAATAAACTGTGTAGCTTCTTTTATCGCCTACCTTAGGTCCGTTCCGCTGTCACCGTTCAGAGCTTGAGAAGATGATTTTTAAACTACTCTAGTGAATAAATAATCTAGCGTAGTTTAAAAATACCTTTATGAATGAAATGTCGGAGCGATTTCTCTTTAGCGACAAAATCGCCAGACATGGATCGACTTGGACTGCCTAGAAAAAAAATCGGCGTTTTAAACACGCCCCCCTCTGAAAGGCGCCAAGTCGCGCACACGGGGAGCGGCAGAACTGCAGCGCTGCTAAAGGTAGGTATTGTAACATACCTAGTTCTAGGAGCAGAATTAGGCCATTTGGCCCATTAAGTCTACTCTGCCATTCAATCCTGGTTGATCTATCTTTCCCTCTCAACCCCATTCACCCCATAACGCCTGACACCCTTACTAATCAAGAAGACCATCTGGTGAATACCAATGCAAGTTACAGGGTTATTGTGCAAGTCCTACACGGACAGCACCGGAAGTCAGGATTGAACCTGGGTTGTTGGAGCTCTGGGGCAATGGGTCTATTCACTATTCCATTTAGTACAATCAGATGAACAACATTTAGTTGAAGCTGGGGACAGTAGGCATGGGTGTTTTGTGGTGAAGGATTTTCAAAAGGGCCAACAAGACTTAAAAATTGTCCATATATTTTATAGAAATAAATCAGAGGATGCTTGGAAATTTACTATACATTTTCCACTTGAAAGCCAATCATCGGAATGCAGCTAGAGTCAGCAAGTAGGCCCGATGCTTCTCTATCTATTCTCTAATGTAAGGCAGCAACTCTATCTACCACTGAGCCACCCTTGGAGACTGGGAGATTTCAGCCAATTATAAACAAGAAACCTTATACCAGGTGGAAACACCCCAACCAGGGAGCGGCGGCGTGCCTTGCAGCTGCGGCTCGCCTGCAGTCCCTTTGTCTTTTCTTTTTTTTGTTTTCTTTTGTCCCATTGTTGCAGTTTGTTTTGGTTTATTTTGGTTGTATATGTGTGGGGGGGTGGGAGAAGCATGTTTTTTGGCTCTTCCTTCGGGGGGGGATGCGACCTTTCTTGCTGTATCCTCCGTCTCCATCTCCGTCTGCGCTGAGGCCTATCGCGGAGCTGGCGGCCTCCAGCTGGGACCGACCTTGAGGCTCCATAGGCAGAGCCGGCAAGGACTTACCATCGCGGGGCTGGCCGACTTCGGGTCTGTGGTGGCGTTGCAACCCAACTTCCGACCCGACTTCAGAGCTGTGGATGTGATGCGGCGGCGGCTCGGAGGCTTGGCGCGGGCCAGTGGATGACATCGCCGGGAGCTCGCAGGTCACAGGTTGGTGACCTGTTTTTCCGGAGCTCCCGCAACCACAGCTTCGTCCACTGGACTGGAGGGCGGCAGCTTCGGCAGCTTCGACCGCCCCGGGCCACGGAGTTTGAACCGGCCCGTTCGGATTTAGCTGCGGGACTTACTTACCATCACCCGGCGGGGTCACAACATTGGAGGCCTGGATTGCCTCAGCGCAGAGGGAGAGCAAGGAGTGAAGAGACAAGGACTTTGGGAATTTTTGCCTTCCATCACAGTGAGGAGGTGCCTGGTGGACTCACTGTGGTGGATGTTAAACTGTGTTGAGTGTGTGTTTTGTTATTAATTCTATGTTATGACTGCAAGGCGAAACCATTTCGTTGCACTAAAAAGTGCAATGACAATAAAATTGAATCTGAATCTGATTCTGAATCACTCCTGGATACTCCTGATAGTCGATTAAAAACACTTCGTTTTTTATTAGTTTAGAGCTACAGTGCAGAAATAGGCCTTTCGTCCCACCGAGTCTGCACCCACCAGCGATCCCCACACACTAACACTATCCTACACACACTAAGGGACAATTTACAATTTTACCACGCCAATTAGCTGACAAACCTGTACGTCTTTGGTGTGTGGGAGGAAACCGAAGAATCCAAAGAAAATCCACACAGCTGACGGGGAGAATGTGCAAACTCCTTACAGACAGCTCTGGCCTATCGTACACACTTTTGCCCAAGGCATCTCAGGGACATTGAAAACACCAGGCTCCACGTGCTAGAAAATGTAGATAGTGTGAAGGCAAAGTCTTCATTACCTACACAAGCTTTCAACCTGAGGGGATGCACTTTGGTGCATTAAAGATTGTGATTTTTGGTTATCTCTTTGGTAAATGCACTGGGATTCAGTCTCCAATCAAATATTGAACGGGTTCAAACTGAACTTCACATCTTCACACACCTTGGGTTAAGGACACCGAAGGATGACTTGTAATAGGTGAAAGGACATGAAGAATTTGCCGTTCATTAGTTAGTATTCATCAATTTAATATACAAACTGGGCTAGAAATTGCAATCTGTCTGAAAAGGGGCGTCAGAACTGTGTTGTGTGGGAAGCTCATGTCAGTTTTATGAGTCCCTCTTGTGTGATGTTCTATTGCAAGCAAGGCTTAATACATCATCCATAATGTAATTACTGGGCCACCGTATTTACTGCTAATGGTCTAGCATTTAATTCAGAGGCAGAAATCCTCAAAATCTTGTTGTTTAGTTTAATTTAGTTTAGTTTAAAGAAACAGGCCCTTCGGCCCACCGAGTCCACACCGACCAGCAATCTCCGTACACTAATGCTATCCTACACACCCTAGGGACAATTTTCAATTTTATCAAGCCAATTAGCCCACACACCTGTACGTCTTTGGAGTGTGAGAGGAAACCGGAGATGCCAGAGAAACCCACGCAAGTCATGGGGAGAAGCATTTAAATTCTGTGCAGACAAGCACCCATAGGGAGGATCAAACCGAGATCTCTGGCACTGTAAGTCAGCAACTCTACCGCTGCACCACCATGCTGCCCTTTTGTTTCAATCTGCATCTCCACTAATATTCACAAATGTTTGTGCTGATGTTGCTATATTATTATTCGTTCCCGAGTCTATTGGTAATTTGTTGGGCTGATGAACTACAAGTATCACTTCCTGTGGGGGGCCGCACTCGTGGTGTGTGCCTTGACTTTGCAAACTTGTTAGCTAATTATGTTTGTCGTTATTACCAAAGGCCGCTGGGGACAGACATGGGAATAGACTAGTTTCCACGATCATCATACTCGAAATATCACACAGTAAAGCAAAGTCAGTGACAGTAAGGAAGATGCCATGGGCAATAACTTCACTCGAACATCAATGTCTCTTGTGAATTGATCATTTATACCTGATGACAGCTTGGCATAATATGAGTGAGCTTTTACAATGATGCATCTAGGTTTAGGGCTTGATCAAGAATGTGTTCTAATAACATTTGAGAGAGAGATTTGAGAATGTCAGCATTGATACCACAAGCTGGCAACATGAAGCAATCAAAAGGGTGCATTGGAGTGTTGTGGTACATGCAGCTGCAGAGTGCCGAGAGGCAGAGGGTTGGGGGGAATTAGGGAAAGAGACAGTGAAGAGTGTGCAGATCAGACAAGGAAATAATACAGTACAGGATAATCTTATAGTTCTTACAAAAGAACACAATGTGTTGAAGTAACACACAGAGTTTGGAGGACATGGGTAGGTTGTGTTTCTGGTCGGGACCTGACCCTCAACAACTTCTCTTTTGACTCCTCTCACTTTCCAACAAGGGTCCCAGTCTAAAATGTCCTCCAGAGATGCTGCCCGACCTACTGTGATATTCCAGCACTTTGTGTCATTTTATTGCAAAACCAGCATCTGAACTTAGATATATCTGATCCTTTTATGCTGTTGTTTATGTCCAAATGATCATTGCCTAAGTATTGGACTCCTCAGCCATTCATAATAATGCAGGTTACCAAATATTGGGACTTAAGGTACCAGGGTCAGAGGTTATGGAGAGAAAGCAGGAGAATGGGGTTAGGAGGGAGAGATAGATCAGCCATGATTCAATGGTGGAGTAGACTGGATGGGCCAAATGGCCTAATTCTACTTCTATTCCTTATGACCTTATGATTTAAAGCATCATCTGTGGAGACAGAGTTTCATATCTTATTGCAAGCCATATGCAGCTATTATGTAAAGCATGGGCATAAATTCCATTTGTCGTAAAGATTTGCAAAAACAATAAAATCTGTTAAATTTAAAGTAATGTCAGTGCTGAAAGTTGCTTTAATGTGCGAAAAAAACAAAACTCAAGAAACAAATTCACAATTGTAGATACAATTAGTTCAGCAGGGACATTGTGGGCCAAAGGGCCCTGTGCTGTACTGTTCAATGTTGGTAAAGGAAAAGATAATGCTCCTTAGAGAGAAGAAAATCTGTCAGCCTATCTGACAACTTGTGAGATAGATACGATACAAGGCATGCTGTGGTGTAAAGGCACACAGTGTGGGACCACCTTTAGTCGATTGATTATTTATGTCAAGTTGGCTGGTTTCAGTTACAGTGGAAATAAAACTCCCTAATGTGCGAATATCTGGACAAGAGACCACATAGAATACACCATTAGCTGATTATCCAATGAGTGTACTGCTGAGCCTTTTGGTCTCGATGAATAGTCTTGATAGTCAATTTGGTTCCCGTTTTGCACCAAGTGGTTCAGTTAGTACCGTTCCGTGCGCCAGTTGGATCAGGCCATCTTCTAGGAACTGAGCACAACAAAAGCTGAACATACCTATGCATTTTGGAAGGAGCAGGGAAGCAGATTCATCACAATATCAATCCAACCTTTAGACTTTAGAGATACAGACTGGAAACAGGCTCAGCAAATCCGTGCCGACCAGCGATCACCCCGTATACTAGCACTATCCTACACACTGGGGACAATTTAGATTTTACAGAAGCCAATTAACCAACAAACCTGTAGATGTTTGGAGTGTGGGAGGAAACCGGAGCACACAGGGAAATCTCATGCAGTCACAGGGAGAACATACAAATTCTGTACCGGCAGCACCCGTGGTCAGGATCGAACCTGGGTCTCTGGCGCTGTAAGGCAGCAACTCTACTGCTGTGCCACTGGGCTGCTCCCGTTTGATCGATATTCCTACCTCAAGCAACATCACCGAAAACAAATTATTTATTCCCCGCAAATCATAGGCAAAGGGTATTTTGTTGTTAAATACTTTCTACATGAGTTAACATATTTTTCTCATGCAAATTATTGGCAGTTTCAAATTATTGGATTTACAGTTTATAGTCACTGGCGATTAGAGGTGCTTGAGAGATTTCCGTAAAGGGCCTTTCAACATAAATGGAGAAACATCATTATATTCTGTGGTTTGAACTGGATGAAGACATGCTCCAGAGATCAAAAATACACCATACGTGGCCTGATCAAAGTCCTAAAAAGCTGCATCATGACATCCTGACTCTTCTATTCAAGTAAGTGGGTGCCATCATAAAAGGGAGAAGCTATGAATATAGACACAAAATGCTGGAGTAACTCAACAGAACAGGCAGCATCTCTGGAGAGAAGAGATGGATGATATTTCGGGTCGAGACCAGAGATACTGCCTGTCCTGCTGAGTTACTTCCGCTTTTTGTGTCTATCTTTAGGGTAAACCAGCATCTGCAGTTCCTTCTTACACAAAATATATGAATAAGTTTGTATTGAACATGAATAGAATTTTTAAAAAATCACAAAACTTAAGCCAATGTTTATGGTAGATTTTTCTTATCATCAGTGAACCAAAGTTATGTTTAGTTTTAGTTTAGAGGTACCGCATGGAAACAGGCCCTTTTGGCCCACTGAATCGCCACCCATACACTAGTTCTATGTTATCCCACTTTCACATCCTGCGCACTGGGGGAATTTACAGACGCCAATTAACCTACAAACCTGCACGTGGTTGGAATGTGGGTGGTATCCGGAGCACCCAGAGAAAACCCACGTGCTCACCAGGTGAATGTGCAAACTCCGCAATTATTTTCTGCGGGTCTTTATTGTTCCAAACACTGGATGGCTGGTGCTACGAGATAGATGGGCAAACAGAGAAGGGAATGATGAAAGGAAAGCCTGGACTAACATATGTAATTATAGATACGTACATTTAGATCTAAGCTTATAATTGTCTCGTGTTTGGATGTACAGTGAAAAACTTTGTTTTGCATGCTATCCAATCAAATCAGCTAATCCTATATATAAATACAATCATCAGACACAAGTACAACAGGTAGGGCAAAGGAGAAGGTACAGAGTGCAGAACATAGTTCTCGGCATTGTAGCGCATCAGTTCCATAGACAATACATATTACTCATGCATGTTAATGACTAACTTGGTTCTTGGTTCTTGGTTCCTTGGTCCTCCAAAATATCCAACAGGAATTTAAACTGGAGGTGGTGAAGGGAGGGGTTTAGCCAGAGAGGGTTATTGGGAAGAAAGTGCCACTTTAAATTTAGTTGCATCTGGCTGAGCATCCGTGGCTTGGTGGAGATTATTCCATGCTTTAATAGTGCGTGGAAAGAACAAATTGCTGTACACATCTGTCTTTGAGGCTGGGACCACAAATTGGATCGAATGCCCTCATCTGCTCCTAATTGGTTTGGGGTTGGTGTAGGTCTTGTGATCTATGTCTAGCTGACCATTTAACATTTTGTAAAAACAGGTCAAACAGTGAGCTTCACGTCTGTCTTGGAGAGGGTTCCACCCCAGAGAATTCAGAAGTTTGGTGACACTCGCTTCTCTCTCGTAGGTGTTAGTAACAAATCGAGCGGCCTGTCTTTGGACACGTTCAATGGATGAAATGTTTTTATCTGTGTATGGGTCCCAAGCTGCAACTGCGTAGTCCAGATGAGGTTTAACGAGGGTGAAATACAGCTTCTCCTTGACAGAAGCTGAACAATGATGGAAGTTGCGCCTCAGGAAGTTTAGGACACCTGTTGCTTTCACTGTTACATGATGAGTTTGACCATTCCAACGTAGATCATTCTGCAATTTGATGCCAAGATACTTGGTTTAACTAATGTAATCAAACAGTTTTCATTAAGAGTCTGGGAGATATACTGTTGCTTTTTCTGATTCACAAACAACACTAAAGCAGATCTGCTTGATCTGGCAGCTCTCAACTTCATTTAGTTCACAAGGTCATAAGTGATAGGAGAAGAATTAAACTATTTGGCCCATCAAGTCTTCTCCACCATTCAATAACGGCTGATCTATCTCTCCCTCCTAACCCCATTCTCCTGCCTTCCCCCCATAATGCCTGACACCCGTACTAATCAAGTATATATCAAACTGCCTGAAAAATATCCATTGACTTTGCCTCCACAGCCTTCGGTGGCAAATAATTCCACAGATTCACCACCCTCTGACTTAAGAAATTCCTCCTCATCTCCTTCCTAAAGAGACGTTCTTTAATTCTGAGGCTATGACCTCCAGTCTGAAACTCTCCCAAATATATAGTGTAGAACCTCCTCTCCACATCCACTCTATATATTTAGTACCCAGGGTTATTCTGAGCCAGTGCTCAATTTAATTCAGGCTCCCAAGCACACTCCCCGTGTAGAGTAGCAGACAACCACAACACACAATCAAAACTGCCGCACAAAACTGGCAGGAATGCTCAAGTGGTTAGCTTTTATGACAGAGTTTAATGTAAACAGGATGAAGCGGGTACCTAAACCTGAACAATAACAAATAATGGCAAAGACCTTTCACCTTTTAAAGGGGTTGTAAATTTTTCTATACATTTTAACATTTCCAAAAATCTGAAAGACTAAAGTAATTTCAATTTACATAGGGACCATTACAACTGTAGAATAACAAAGTGCCTCTTGGCCTATGAAATACATTAATAAAGAGTAATCAGTCTTCTAATGAGGAAAAAACCATCCAATCTTTGCTTAGCAAAATCTTACACATAGAAATAAATATACGGTGGAATTAATGTTAGAAACATAGAAACATAGAAATTAGGTGCAGGAGTAGGCCATTCGGCCCTTCGAGACTGCACCGCCATTCAATATGATCATGGCTGATCATCCAACTCAGTATCCCGTACCTGCCTTCTCTCCATACCCTCTGATCCCCTTAGCCACAGGGGCCACATCTAACTCCCTCTTAAATATAGCCAATGAACTGGCCTCAACTACCCTCTGTGGCAGAGAGTTCCAGAGACCCACCACTCTCTGTGTGAAAAAATTCCTTCTCATCTCGGTCCTAAAGGATTTCCCCCTTATCCTTAAGCTGTGACCCCTTGTCCTGGACCTCCCCAACATCGGGAACAATCTTCATGCATCTAGCCTGTCCAACCCCTTAAGAATCTTGTAAGTTTCTATAAGATCCCCTCTCAATCTCCTAAATTCTAGAGAGTATAAACCGAGTCTATGCAGTCTTTGTTCATAAGACAGTCCTGACATCCCAGGAATCAGTCTGGTGAACCTTCGCTGCACTCCCTCTATGGCAATAATGTCCTTCCTCAGATTTGGAGACCAGAACTGTACGCAATACTCCAGGTGTGGCCTCACCAAGACCCTATACAACTGAAGTAGAACCTCCCTGCTCCTATATTCAAATCCTTTTGCTATGAAAGCTAACATACCATTGGCTTTCTTCACTGCCTGCTGTACCTGCATGCCTACTTTCAATGACTGGTGTACCATGACACCCATGTTGCGCTGCATCTCCCCTTTTCCTAATCGGCCACCATTTAGATAGTAGTCGGTTTTCCTATTTTTGCCACCAAAGTGGATAACCTCACATTTATCCACATTATACTGCATCTGCCAAACATTTGCCCACTCACCCAGCCTATCCAAGTCACCTTGCATTCTCCTAGCATCTTCCTCACAGCTAACACTGCCCCCCAGCTTAGTGTCATACGCAAACTTGGAGATATTGCCTTCAATTCCCTCATCCAGATCATTTATGTATATTGTAAATAGCTGGGGTCCCAGCACTGAGCCTTGCGGTACCCCACTAGTCACTGCCTGCCATTGTGAAAACGACCCGTTTACTTTTTGCTTCCTGTTTGCCAGCCAGTTCTCTATCCACATCAATACTGAACCCCCAATGCCATATGCTTTAAGTTTATATACTAATCGCTTATGTGGGACCTTGTCGAAAGCCTTCTGGAAGTCCAGATACACCACATCCACTGGTTCTCCCCCATCCACGCTACTAGTTACATCCTTGAAAAATTCCACAAGATTCGTCAGACGTGATTTACCTTTCGTAAATCCATGCTGACTTTGTCCAATGATTTCACCACTTTCCAAATGTGCTGCTATCCTATCTTTAATAACTGACTCTAGCAGTTTCCCCACTACCGATGTTAGACTAACTGGTCTGTAATTCCCAGTTTTCTCTCTCCCCCCCTTCTTAAAAAGAGGGGTTACGTTTGCTACCCGCCAATCCTCAGGAACTACTCCAGAATCTAAAGAGTTTTGAAAGATTATCACTAATGCATCCACTATTTCCGGAGCTACTTCCTTAAGTACTCTGGGATGCAGCCTATCTGGCCCTGGGGATTTATCGGCCTTTAATCCATTCAATTTACCCAACACCACTTCCCGACTAACCTGGATTTCACTCAAGTACTCCTTTGACCTGCGGTCCCCTGCTATTTCCGGCAGATTATTTATGTCTTCCTTAGTGAAGACGGAACCAAAGTAGTTATTCAATTGGTCCGCCATATCCTTGTTCCCCATGATCAACTCACCTGTTTCTGACTGCAAGGGACCTACATTTGTTTTAACTAATCTATTTCTCTTCACATATCTATAAAAACTTTTGCAGTCAGTTTTTATGCTCAAGGCAACATAAAACGCTGATGAACACTCAGTTTATCTTCTCTGCTACAAGAAAATGCTAAAACAGTGCAGTGTTTCCTTATTGCTGCATGGACATTTTTGCTGGTTGGTAAATTTTAAAAATCCTTCAATGAGACTTTCCGATTCAACGAATGACCAAATATATATTTCCTCTCATTTGCAACTCAATCATCCTACCATAACCAGAAAGCAGTGTTGAACTACTATCTATCTCTTCGGTGACCCTTGGACTATCCTTGATCGGACTTTGATGGCTTTACCTTGCACTAAATGTTATTCCCTTATCATGTATTTATATACGGTACATGGCTCGAGTGTAATCATTTCTGCTGATTGGACAACACGCAACAAAAACTTTTCACTGTACTTTGGTACACGTGACAATAAACTAAACTGAAACTGAACTGCCTTAACATACCTACTTTTATCTTGGTTACATTTTCACGTGCCAATCATTTCTTATCAGTTTGATTTTGATTCTTCATGTTTTGCAAATCACTCACGATGAAATGGCACACAATCCAAACATCCCAATGATGACTGGTGCTACATTTGATAGATGTGCTTGGCTCTTGGAACCTCTCCAGAGCCATCAAGACAAGTGGGGAAAGTCAACAAAAAAAAAAACATGCGGGAGGAATGCCTTAAGCATCACTATAATAATGAAAAAATAACAAATGTTGAAAAAGGAAAGGGATTATGGAAATAAATCATAAAGGCTGATGCAAACAAAACACTGTTCGTCAGACAGCAGATGAACCTCAACGATGATGGGCCAGATGATGTCTTGTTACACTCTGCTGTTATTCAACAGTTCCAACATTATGCGGCTTAAGCCAGGCTTTTTGGATCAGACCATCACATCTGCAAAGTGTAGATAAGATTCCAAAATGTGTAAAGCAACCTTTCTGCAGAAGTACTATGAGCAAACCCTTTCAGACAAGCACATTAGAAGGCAGCGATGAGCTTTGAGTTGTTGGCAAATTGCCCTCTCTTGGCTTCAGGCCTTTCAGTTCCCGCTGCCTCCTCATATGCTTTCACCAGCAAGTTCCAGACAGCCCAGAAAACACATAGAAACATTGTTAAAAGGCAATGCTCATGTAACATTGCACAAATTGGCCACCAATGTATTAGCTATGGCAATCCACATCTCCCAGTATATGCAGCCTTAATTGCTGGGAAATAAAGGAAAACCAAAAGACCAAATGACCATGGGGTTTCTTCCAGATGCTCGAGTTTCCTCGCACATCCCAAAGATGTGCGGGTTTGTAGGCTAATTGGCGTCAGTAAATTGCCCCCAGTTTAGGGTGTGAAGGGGAAAGTGGGATAACGTAGAACTAGTGTGAACTAGTGTGAACAGATCGATGGTCGGTATTGACTCGGCGATCTGAAGGGTCTATTTCCATATTGTATCTCTAAACTGAACTAAATTAAAGCTAGTTAACTGGACCTGCTCAATTGTTTACTGGATGTCAGCACCCACCTATCCTCAAACCCATGTATTCACCTAAGATAAAATACTTTTCAGTCTGAAGTTAGTAAAAAAAGTGTAATTCGTCACTGAATAAACAGAAGGTTATTCATATGCTCAGTTGCTTGAATGGATCCTAATAGCAAATTGGTAATATAAATGCTAATATAATCCTATCCTCAGGATGTGGGTCAGCTTGCTGATCCATAACTTGACATTATTTACACTTAAATTGAATGGTAAACCCACACCGCTTCTTGATGAAGAGCCTAAATGAAAGGTTAATGAGTGATCTGATGCCTGCCATAAATATTCAAGGTTTATAAAATATCCTAACTGTCATTGGCAGTGTCACTTACGTTGTGCATGTTGATATGTATAAAAATGAATGGCTCCACATCGGTGTAGAGATGGTCAGCTGAATGGTGCTGCAGGTAGTGCTGCTACCTCTCCATTCCAATAATACAAGTATGATACTGACTTCCCATTTTATCCGTGTGGAAATTCTATGTTCCTTCTGTAATTGTCTGAGTTTTCTCGCAAATCCCAAAGACATGCTAGTTGTTAGGTTAATTAGCTGCTGTGTAGATGGCAGATGGGAGAGTTGAGTGTGTTAATGGGTATATGTGAGTCAATAGATTACTGGGAGATCCTGACAGGAGAGGGGATAGGATATCTTTGAAAGTCAGCATAGACTTGATGGACCAAATGGCCTCCTTGTTAGACGAGGAGAAAATTTCAAAAACATTGTTTGCCATTTTCAATGGACAACAGACAATAAGTACAGGAGTAGGACATTCGGCCCCTTGAGCCAGCATCACCATTCAACGTGATCATGGCTGATCATCTACAGTCAGTACCGTGTTCCTGCCTTCGCCCCATATCCCTTGACTCCGCTATCTTTGAGAGCTCTGTCTAGTTCTCTCTTGAAAGCATTTCAGCGACAGTTTCAGATAATGGAGTGAAGAGAAATGTGCTATCTAATGTTGATTCCCATAACATGTCTTTTGGCTTGTCCTGGATTTAGACCAAATGTCAAATGCATCACTAACAGAGTAACTAACCAGAGAGATTTACTGTTTAAAGATGCTCAAATCATCCCGTGGTCTTATTGTTTGGTGTTTTTTTCTCCCCATTAGCACAGCTTTTGTGAGCCTTTTTACTTTCAGTAAAGGCTCATAACACCTCAATGTCACTAATCTATTTGCCAAATTATGACAATAATCTGGCTACAGATTCACATGAAAAAAAAACTTAGGATATGTAAATGAGCAGGGAAAGTTTCAGGGATACACGGAAAGCTAAATAAAAATATATTGTAAAATCTAATGGCCAAAACCAATTAATGATCTTCTGTGGGCCCAAGTCCAAATTGGTGAATTAAGCACTCATTTCAATGCCATCTAGACAAACTGAGAATTGTGCCAGATTTCAGTGAATTGTTCAAATAAAGCTAAGATAGATCTTTGAACAAGATCACTTGAGAGTACTAAAACCCCTGCTAAAAACTGTGCTCAATCCTAGGGGAGCAGTGGCCTAGTTTTATGGCCATTCTACTGTCAATTACTACTCTCATGAAGCAAACATCTAACTCTCAAATAAACAGATGTCATTTCAATCGGGTAACATAAGCAAATAGGAAATCAGTACAAATTGTATGAATTTGATTGGCTGAGAGCACTGGTACAGTAGGAGGCCATCTCTGTAGAATGCTTGAGATAGTTACTGCGTTTTATCATTCCTTCCTAAAATCTTCTCTAACCTCACTTACTTTGGTCTTTATGCTGGGAATTTATGTTCCTTGTACTTATTTACAAGGTGCTTCAAATCAGACAGATAAACTATTAATTCTGTCAGCAATCTACTCAACCAAACCTTCACTTCTGAACTTGAATCACAATCATAATTATACTTTATTAATCAAGTATATTTTGTAACATACGAGGAATTTGATTTGCCATATAATCATACCAATAAAAAGCACCAAGACACACACAATACATTTTAACATAAACATCCACCTCAGTGACCTCCACATTCCTGACTGTGAATGTTCGATTGATTCAGGATCAGTTCCTGTGGATTGGGGGATAGCTAACGTTATCCCACTTTTCAAGAAAGGAGCAAGAGAGAATCGAGGAATTACAGACCAGTTAGCCTGACTTCGGTGGTGGGAAAGATGCTGGAGTCAATTATTAAAGAGGTAATAATGGGGCATTTGGATAGCAGTAAAAGTATTAGTCCAAGTCAACGTGGATTTATGAAAGGGAAATCATGCTCAGAAAGTCTTTGATAAGGTCCCGCATGGGAGACTGGTGACTAAAATTAGAGCACATTGTATTGGGGGTGGGGTGTTGACATGGATAGAAAATTGGTTGGCAGACAGGAAGCAAAGAGTAGGAGTGAACGGGTCCTTTTCAGAATGGCAGGCAGTGGCTAGTGGAGTGCCGCAAGGCTCGGTGTTGGGGCCGCAACTGTTTACCATATATATTAATGATTTGGAAGAGGGAATCAGGAGCAACACTAACAAGTTTGCGGATGACACAAAGCTGGGTGGTGTGTGAACTGTGAAGAGGATGTTAGGAGGTCGCAGCTGACCTGGGCAGGTTGAGTGAGTGGGCAGATGCGTGGCAGATGCAGTATAATATAGATAAATGTGAGGTTATTCACTTTGGCGGCAAAAACAAGGGGGCAGATTATTATCTCAATGGGGTTAGGTTAGGCAAGGGGGAGGTGCAGCGAGACCTGGGCGTCCTTGTACACCGGTCACTGAAAGTTGGCGTGCAGGTACAGAAGGCAGTGAAGAAAGCAAGTCAAAGAAACAAGTCAAACAAACTTTATTGTCATTTAGAAATACATTGATATATGCAGTTCCAAACAGAATTCCGTTGCATTCGGCTCCCTGTGCAACACGATAATTAACAGAAGGATAAACATGGAAATCATGCTCAGAAAGTCTTTGATAAGGTCCCGCATGGGAGACTGGTGACTAAAATTAGAGCACATTGTATTGGGGGTGGGGTGTTGACATGGATAGAAAATTGGTTGGCAGACAGGAAGCAAAGAGTAGGAGTGAACTGGTCCTTTTCAGAATGGCAGGCAGTGGCCAGTGGAGTGCAGCAAGGCTCGGTGTTGGGGCCGCAACTGTTTACCATATATATTAATGATTTGGAAGAGGGAATCAGAGGAACACTAACAAGTTTGCGGATGACACAAAGCTGGGTGGTGTGTGAACTGTGAAGAGGATGTTAGGAGGTTGCAGCTGACCTGGACAGGTTGAGTGAGTGGGCAGATGCGTGGCAGATGCAGTATAATATAGATAAATGTGAGGTTATTCACTTTGGCGGCAAAAACAAGGGGGCAGATTATTATCTAAATGGGGTTTTTGGCTCCCTGTGCAACACGATAATTAACAGAAGGATAAACATGGATAAAATGGATAAAAAGGATAAAAGGATAAATAGACAATGGTGGCAACCCATTACATGGCATTCAGGAGTCTGATGGCTCGTGGGAAGAAGCTGTTGCAGAACCTTGATGTTCTGCTCCTTAAGGGCCTGTCCCACCAGCATGTAATTCTATGCGATTAGCGCGACCTAACGTGGTCACTTGAGCCGTCCGGCGTCGCGGGGCCGGTCCCACTTCGATCGCCGGAGCGGTGCGGAATTGTGTGGAGTTCGTCCCGTGTTCGTCCCGACACCGCGCGGGGCTCTGAAAAACTGACTATGTCCAAAAATTCCGCGCGGCAACGGCTTGTCGGCTCGCAGTCGCCTCGACATTTACACACCGCCCCGACATCGTGCCTCCGTGAACCTATTTGTAAGTGCCTCCGTGACCCTCTATGTGTGTGGCTCCGTGGCCCTGTGCGTGTGTGTGCCTCGGTGCCCCTCTCTGTGTGCCCCTCTCTGTCCTGGCGAACTTACCTTAGACTTCGCTCCAAGTTCGCCTCACTTTGCGCCGCGTTGCGCCACTCACCCGACCTTCGCGCGGCCCCTACTGCCGGTTTGGTTGCGCTTGCCACATGCAGGTGCATGCTGGTGGGAACGGCCCTGCACAGGGGATCACCCGACCTCCGCGCGGCCCCCGCTTCTAGTTTGATCGCGTTCATCGCATAGAGTTGCATGCTGGTGGGACAGACCCTTTATGCTGCGATATCTTTTGCCCGAGGGCAGCAGAGTGAACAGTCTGTGGTGGAGATGTGTGGGGTCTTTTATAATACTGCTTCCCTTAGACATGCAACGTTTGGTCGCAATATCCCCGATTTATGGGGGGGGGGAGAGAGGTCCCGATGATTTTTTCCGCTGTCCTCACCACTCCCTGCACGGACTTCCAGTCAGAGGCTTTACAGAGGCAAATGGAAGGTTGACCTTCATGACAAGAAGATTTCAGTATAGGAGTAAAGAGGTTCTTCTGCAATTGTATAGGGCTCTGGTGAGACCACATCTCCTAATTTGAGGAAGGACATCCTTGTGATTGAGGCAGTGCAACATAGCTTCACGAGATTGATCCCTGGGATGGTGGGACTGTCATATGTGGAAAGATTGAAAAGACTAGGCTTGTATTCACTGGAGTTTAGGATGAGGGGGATCTTATAGAAACATATAAAATTATAAAAGGACTGGACAAGCTAGATGGAGGAAAAATGTTCCCAATTTTGGGTGAGTCCAGAACCAGGGGCCACAGTCTTAGAATAAAGGGGGAAACCATTTAAAACTGAGGTAAGAAAATCTTTTTCACCCAGACAGTTGTGAATTTGTGGAATTCCCTGCCACAGAGGGCAGTGTAGGCCAAGTCACCGGATGGATTTAAGAGAGAGTTAGATAGAGCTCTAGGGGGGCTAGTGGAATCAAGGGATATGGGGAGAAGGCAGGCATGGGTTATTGATTGGGGACGATCAGCCATGATCACAATGAATGGCGGTGCTGGCTCGAAGTGCCAAATAGCCTCGTCCTGCACCTATTTTCTATGTTTCTATGATGGAAGAGGAAAAATAAGTTCAATCTCTTCCCTTCTTTTTCCTCCTGCAGTCGAGCCTTCCATTGACAGAACGATCTTGGCTCCCGTAGCCAGCGGTCGGGCCATCCGCGTCGGGGCGATCAAGCTCCTGCATGGAGGGGCGATCGAATCCCGGGTCGGGACTGGTCAAACCTTCTGTGACTTTGGAGCTTCCCGACATCGGTCTCTTCCCGAAACTAAGAACTCCTCGATGGTGAAGTCCGCAGGCCGCGGTTGGAACATCGATCCCAGGCAATGGATCGGCTCCGATGCTAAGACCACGGCCCCGCGGTGGGGCTCAACGTCAGTCCCGAGCAAGTCCGCCAGCTCCATGATGTTAGGCCACAGTGCGACCGGAGATACGATCTGGAAAATAATCTCATCTCCGGCAAGATAAGAGATTGAAAAAAAAAATTCCTCCTTCCCCCTCTCCCACATAAAATAAACCAGAGAACATTAACACAAACTTTTAAAACACACTAAAAATAACAAAAAGGACGAAAAGACAGACAGACCGTTGGCGAGGCTGCCATCACTGACGGTGCCACCAAAACCCCCAAAAGGTGTCTAGTTTGGACTGAGCTGAGATTAAAACAACCTCAATCCTGTCTCTAACTCTTCAGCTTTCTTTGATCATTGTTGCTGGCATTGATTTGTTCATTTCATACCTTTCATTTGTTTGTTCTTTTTACCTTTTCAAACCTCGAGTTTCCCTCTGCCCTGACTCTCAGTCTGAGGAAGGGTCTCGACAAGAAACTTCACCTATTCCTTTTCTCCAGAGATGCGGCCTGACCAACTGTTACTCCAGCATTCTGTGTCTATCTTCACTGTAAACTAGCATCTGCAGTTCCTTCTTAAACATTTCACCTATGTCTGTGTTCAGCAGAAGATGGTAATGGATTGTGTTGACTGCCATTCCTCAAGCATTCCTTAGGTTAAACTCAGTATGAAAAAGGGTCCCGACCCATCATCATCTACCCATGTTCCCCAGGGATGTTGTATGATCTGCCAAATTACTTGAGCACTTTATGTCCTTCTTTGTAAACCAAGATCTGCAGTTTCTTGTTTCTAATTCTAAGCTTAGGTTTAACCTGCTCTGCAAGTTTAACTCTGGATGAGTATAATAACATTCAGCAAATCTTTGTCATTTTCATGGCAAAGCCTCCATATTTGGTCCTCTAAGTCCAAGTTCGTAAGTTGTAGGAGAAGAATTAGGCCATTCGGCCCATCAAGTCTACTCCATTATTCAATCTTGGCTGAGCACTTCAACCAATCTTTCCCATTCAACCCCATTCCCTGGTCTTCTCCCCATAATCCTAGGCACTCTTACTAATCAAGAACCTGTCAATCTCTGCCTTAAAATATCGATTGACCAGGCCTCCACAGCCCACTGTGACAATGAATTCAACAGATTTACCATCCTCTGACCAAATAAATCCCTCCTTTTTAAAGCTACGTTCTTTCATTCTGAGGCTCTGGTCTCTGGTCCTAGACTCTCCCACTGGTGGAAATACAGATAGCATAGATTTAGATAATCGATATGTTGTTTTGGAGCTGCCAACATCTGTTTTTGTTGCAAACCAGCTGCTGCAGTTCATTGGGTCTACAGATAAGCCACATGTTTGGACATCAACTCTTTGCATTTCTGGCCTTGGTGTAAATAACATATTTTTGTCGCTTCCATCTCCTCTTAAGCCTTGTCTGAGTTAATCTTATAGATGTAATCTAACGTCTTGCGTCTTTGTCCCATTTCCACATACTCATTCTCCACCTGTATTAATATTGTTCCCTTTGTATTTCTGATTATATAAACAAATATATGGCAATAACACTACAAACTGACCAACCTTTATTGAAGACAGTAACTCAACTAAATGGCAGTATCTCGCACAATGTATCAGAGTCACACCACATGATAGTAAACACTTCTTAACAGTACCCTGCACAAACTGCACATGTTTATGAAATATTGTAATTAGTTAAATTTTTTTTTTAATAGAGTTATAATTTCAAACAAGCATGAATGCACTCAATCCCTTCGTCTCCTTGTGCACTGAACTATTAATGCAAGCTGTACTGAACATCTCTGAAGTGTCGACTTCATGCATTAATGATTCAAGAGAATTGTTGCCTTTTTGCATGAACAAAATTGCTTTCATAACTTTGAAGAATTACGATTATACAATCTGGATCATTACCTTCTTGGAATTACTTGCGTACATCCCAAACAGTCTACATAAATCTTGAGATAATACCTGATTAATATCTACAACAGCTCCAGTTATATAATGTATTTCACTACTCTGAATTCAACGAAGTCTGCATTATCCTGCCATTGATTTTGCACTGCCTTCCATTCTGTCTCTCCGTCTTCTTTTGCAATTCCTCAACAGTGCTTCTCTCCATTTCATTCCCTTTTAAACATTTCTTATGGACCCGTCCATTGTGTGCTCTTTTGAATCATCTATCTGCATCTAACTCCGCTGACCACTCCATCTGTAGTCTTGCTACACGAGGCTACAGCTTATAAAGGTCGCATTGTCAACTGCTGAGGGTTTGATCTTCCTTCGCCAAGGTTTTGAGTCAAAACAATAAGATTTGTTCATAAACTTTCTCAATTTGAAGTTACATAACCAGTTATGATCTGATGTGTGTGTGGAGTAAAGGGCCTGTCTCACTTTCCCAAGTTATTCACGAATTCTCTAAGTTATTCACAAATTCTCCCGAGTTTACAAACTCACAGAATGTTCGTAACGCGTCCGTAGGAGTCCATGGATATATTGTAGTGGTTCATTATGCCAGCCGCTCGGGGCTATTTTTTTACTCGTGGACATTTTTCATCATGCTGAAAAAACGTCCCGACTTAACAGATGCTCCCAGTACCTACGACTGGCATAACGAGCCACTACGATATATCCACGGACTCCTATGGACTCGTTACCAACATTCTGCGAGTTTGAAAGCTCGGGCAAATTCATGAATAACTCAAGAGAATTCGTGAATAACTCGGGAAAGTGGGACAGGCCTTTAACATGAATGATGGGCGCCGTGATCTAATTTGCTCTCAACCTCCTTCATTTACTCAGTTCCTTTAATGCATCAACCTTTGTCTCAACTTCCTTTGCACTCTGCCATCAGAGTGTAGATTTTCTGTGGCATTGAGTCTACCCTTATGTTTTTAGTTCTTCAACTGTGGTTGGTATTAGGGGATTAGATCATGCTTGCCTATAACCCTCACCTTTTATGCTTCTTTTCCCAAGTGGTTCTGCGCTGTTTATGGCTCTCCTCGTTGTGTCAAAACCTTGCCATCTTACGTGATAAATATCTATAAATCCTACTATATATTTGTATCCTTCACTTTGAGTGCACTTTCCACAACCTGGACAATGCAAAGACCACCTATCCTTGTTTCTCAAACTATTTCATTCTCACCTTCTATAAATGTAACACCCTGACACCCTAGATCAAGCCAAGATCTAGGGAGTCTAATGTCTATGGCATCCTGGAAAATCGGCTTGCTATCAGCAAGCAACACATGTGTGAACAGTTCTTGACATTCCACATGCACTCCCTGGGTCGTCCTCTAATTTCTCTCCAATATATATTGCAGCTTGAACTTCTTGCATAATCCTCTTCACCTTCCAAGCCTCACTGGTTTATCTGGGATACCCTTTTTGAAATCCAATTTTCAATTCCCAATCTATGATTGAAAACATTGTTTTGTTTGTGCACCAAACCACTTTGCAAAAAAAACTTATGTTCATCTGATGACCTGGACTGTGTTTCGTAAAGCGCAGAGTCTTTGCGAAATTCCAGTGTCAACTGAGCACTCACTTTAATTTGCCCACTACAGATGTAGAGTAGACATTTTTCTTCTTCCTGGGATGTTAATTAGTTGGCTATATTTCCTATTGCTTCTGTCTTTCACTCACTGAGATGCTGCACTGTGAATTCTCAATATTCTTTTTCATCCATTAATTTAATTCATTCACCTCAGCTTCACAGTTGGATACCAAAGCTGACAATTCACCTGATCAAGCTTGCTTTCCAATGGATTCATTTTCATGCTATGCAGAGTAATCTTTCTCAAGACTTCTTCTGATTCATGTTGTTCTCTCCCTTTGGTTGTTTCTTTCTCTGGAGTGACATTACCTTACCTATCTTTGCATTGTCCTCAGTTGATCACCAGTGTCCCTGGTTAGCCCATCTGTACCCCATGCACTCCATTGTCTACTGGCTTGAGAACTCTTGTCACATCCAAAGACCACCTGCCTAATGCATCTACTCGGGCTGAATCAACTCACTCCACAGTGGCGTCTGATATATGAATGTATTCCTTTCCCAAGAAAATGGTCATGCTAAGTGCACACTTCCAAAAGCTAAGCAGCTCAATTGATCCAGTTATTTCATTGTAGGTGCAGATTCATAGCACATAACCATTCATGTTAATGTTGTAATCCATCTCACCAATGACCTGAACAAGTGCATAACACGACCTTGGTCCCGCTCAGCAAAGGAGCCAAAAATGTTGCAAATATACAAAGGAAGACAAACAATTGCACTAGATGGTGGACATAAATATATCAACTGTATTACTCTCTTTAGATATGCCAATAAATACCATGGAGTATTTCCACTTCTATCTCTGCTTCACATGTTCTGTATCTCAATAAGTCCAATCCATGGCAGGCGCATTGCCTCTGAAGTATGTGAGGACTTCATTATCATTTATATTCTTCAAGAACGTACTTTTTAGTAATGTATTCCATTGTTCTGGCAGCTGTCACACCAGGTCATTTTGGTTGGGCCTTCAGAGGACGGGTGACTCTCATCATATTTTCAAAGTGGCCTGCCTTTCACATTCTAGTGGCACATATCCTTCCTGCCTTTGCATTCATGTGACCTGCTGGCTTCCCGCTGAACTTCCTTGCAGGTTTTGTGTAACTTAGCTTTGATCAATAAAAACATGACCATAAGATCAAATACACACTTGCATTGGAGTGTGCAGAATCAGACCATTTGGCCCATTGAGCTTGCTCTGTTATTCAATCATGGCTGATCTATTTTTCCCTCTCAACCCCATGCTCCTGCCTTCTACCCATAACTTTTTGTCACCTTTACTAATCAGAACCATTTTTTTCTCTGTTTCAAAAATACCCAATGACTTTGCCTCCACAGTTGTCTGTGGCAATGATTTCCATTGATTCACAAGTCCTTTTATTTTAAGGCTGTGCCCTCCGGTCCTCTGGTCCGAGACTCACCCACTACTGGGAACATCCTCCCCACATCCACTCTAGGAATTCCCAGTAGGGATGTTACTATTCTTCATGGAGGCTTTCAGGGCACTGTCAAGTATTATCGTCCATCCATCAAATATTCATCCGTCTGGACCATTGTGGGCTCAACCTTTCTTGAGTCATCGGTGTTGGCTGTTTGTTCTGTACCTTTTCATACCTCTAGTTTCACTCTTTCCTGACTCTCAGTCTGAAGAAGGATCTCGAACCAAAACTCATCACCTATTCCTTCTCTCCAGGCCCGTTGAGTTACTGCAGTATTCCGTGTCTATCTTTGGTGGAAACCAGCATCTGCACTTGGTTCCCAATCATTCTCCCACTCCAGTGCTTGGAATAGCGTTCCAATCTTGGGAGTCTTGCATGGGCATATGAACAATGCGGCCTGTCCAATGTAGTGAACATCTGCAGCCAGGACCCTCAGCAGTGGCGATGTTAGCTGGGGAGAACACTGACTTTGATTTACCTCCAATTCAGAACATTTTACGGAGACCCCTTGTTCCACTGTCACTGTTCTGTTATCAACAGCCATATTGCTAACTGCTTAGGCCTTAAATTTAGCAGTGAAACCACACACACTTCACTCTTCATTACTTATTACTGAAGATGGAGTTAGTTATTGTCCGATATCATAAGTGTGTATAAACAGTTTAGATACCACTTTGGCATTTGGCTTGGCTATATTAGTTGAGGACATATCCTGGTGATATCGTACACAATTACTTTGTATTTTAAAACTAACATCTCTAATCTTGCAATTCATTTTTTGATAAATAAATGCTTTTGTCATCATCTTTAATACCCTTTTCTTTGCGCAGATGCCAATTTGAGGATCTGGTTTGATTAAGCTTCTGTGGGATATTCTTCTGCTTTAAAGATCCATTCATTCAAAAAGCATTGGACCTGCTGTTAATGGAAAGTGTACTTTCTGGTGGACTCTAATCTTATCCGTTTTTCACCATCTTTATCATTTGTTTACTCCAACATAGATCTGACATGATTGAATGGAATTCATTGAATGTCTGCAACTGAACACATTCTGATACCCTTATTGGATGAGTAACAGCAGAGGCAATCGTTCTTAATATAATTATTGAATCCGTTGAGTCGGCACTTGAAATTGCACATCATTTGTCTGCCATTGTCCAATTCTGTCTATATCTGCAGTAATTCAGTAATTGCCTCTATTTCAGCTGCATTGAGTCCATCAAGTCACTGATGAAGACAAGAAATAGGAAACTCACATATTTGTTTCAAGAACTCAGCAGACATACAGCAGTGACCAGCCTTGCAATGAGATTGCAATGACGAAAACTGCTGAGGATGCTGTAAAGGTTGATGGCTACATGGTCAATCTAACGGGTTCAATCAATACATTTTAGACATGACACGGAAGGTTGTGAATTAACACCCCTTCAGTGTTCAGGAATGTAAGCTACACCGACAGTTCTGTGCACTGTGCTGCTATTCGGAACATTGAGCAGAAAGAACAGGCCAACATACCATTCGGCCCCTTGATCTCTGGCCATTCATTTGATCACGGTTTAGTCATTTATCCCATCTTCCGCCAGTTGCCCTGGCACAATTTTACATCAAGCATTCAAACAATATCAAACTTTAAATTATTAAACTATTGTTTACTGCTATCTCTGGAAAGGTTCCATCATACTGCACAAAGAAATGCTTGCTAACCTCTCATTTGCATGGCATTATCTGATATGATGGGATTGCAAATAAACAAAAGTTGTTCATTGCACCTCATTATCAATGGGAATAATAATAAACCTAATATCCTTTGCCCCTAAATAGCAGAGAAGAATACTTGTCTATGTCAACCTATTGATCCATTTTAAAATCTCAATCAACTTTTACATTAATCTGCTCTCAGAAAATAACGTCATTCATTCTTTCTCTCCCCAGAGATGATGCCTGTCCCGCAGAGTTTCTCCAGCATTTTGTGTCTATCTTCAAATCAAATGATCAAATGGGTTTTCAATGAGATCTAACCAAATTTGTTCCTTCTCCTGATATTCCTTAATTTTAGACAGATTAAATATTAAAAATGAACCAAGCTGTATTTCCAGAAAAGAGTTTCAATGTTCTCCAACCATTTCTTTGCTCAAGCGTTTCCTAACTTTATTCCTGAAGGGCCTGGTTTTAATTTTCAGCCTGCATCCTTCGTCCAGTCAGGGGGAATCATTTTTCTCCATCCACTCGACTGCTTCCCTAGAGTAGGTTGAATCAAACTGTACCACAGTCCGCATCATTAGAATGTGCCGGAAGTAAGGCTAAGGAAGACAGCAAGGCAAGTTCTGAAGATAGACACAAAAAGCTGGAGTAACTCAGCGGGACAAGCAGCATCTCTGGAGAGAAGGAATGGGTGACGTTTGGGTGTAGACCCTTCTTCAGACTGGTTCTGCCCCGTATGAAATCCACTGCGGAAATGGAACCAGAGGCTACACCCACCAATTTTCCCCAAAGAGTTGAAAGTTTCAAGCAAGTCATTCATCAATCTGTTTAAGAAGGAACTGCAGATGCTGGAAAACGAAGGTAGACAAAAGTGCTGGAGAAACTCAGCGGGTGCAGTAACATCTATGGAGCTGAGGAAATAGGCAACGTTTCGGGCCAAAACCCTTCTTCAGCCCGAAACGTTGCCTATTTCCTTCGCTCCATAGATGCTGCTGCACCCGCTGAGTCTCTCCAGCACTTTTGTCTGTCCACATTCACAAATCTTCTCAACTACAAAAAATTACAATTCTGCTTTGTGTAGTTTCCAAATAAAATGGCACCACACTACTTCCAATGTCACTCATCCTTCCCATGGTGTGATAGCCAGGACTGCTCACTGTACTCTAGGGCTTGACCTTGCCTTGGCATGACATCTAACTCCAGCGTGCATGACCTTCAGATATAAATGCCAGCATTTCATTAGCCAGATTCATAATTTTCTATATGCCCCTTAGCACTTGTATAATCCCTTTACATGCAGTATTAAGACTCTTGAACATGCACAGTTCGTAGATTAACATTGGTTGGAAATACTTTCTATATTAGCCCCGCTATTAAAATTATTTTGGTCCAGTTTATCAGTTGCTTATACTAATAACCAGTGCTAATTTTTAATAGGCAACAAATGCTGGTATGCATATGACGGCACTCGTAAAGACATGTTCTCAGTCCCCAAGGGCGACAGGATCTCCTGGTTGTTAACCATTGTAACTACCCTTCCCATTCTCATACTCATCTTTCTGTCCTGGGCCTCCACCATTGCCAGAGTGAGGCCACATGCAAACTGGAGATACAGCAACCCCTATTCTGCTTGGGTAACTTACCCAACAGTATTAACATTGAATTTAACACCCCCTGCCCTCCTCCCATTTATCACCTATGACCCGACTAGTACCTATTTTCCCCTCAACCTCCGCCTTCACCTACATTCCTTCCTCTCGCTTCACAATTTGCAACTCTTTAATCCTTTTGTCTCACACCTTTTTTCATCTCTGGCCTTTGTCCAATCATTTGCCTATCAAAAACCCTCTTCCCTTCCATGCTTTGTCCTGTCCCTCATCTCTTCTAACTTTCTAACAACCAACCCCCACCCCCTACACTCCACCACCATAATCGGTCGGAAGAAGGGTCCAGACCTGAATCATCATCTATCTATATTCTCCAGAAATGCTCTTTGACCCGCTGAGTTATTCCAGCACTTTGTCTTTTTTTTATGAACCACTATGTGCAGTTCCTTGCTTCTACATGCAATGCTGATGGCTGCTGTAAATCAATCTCATTTTTAACTTTGTGGAGGTGATGGTATGTTGTCTCGGTGTTCTTCTGTACAAAAAAACCGCATTGTTCTTATGCCTTATTTTACAGTTCTTATAATACTACTAGCTATCTTTGTCCTTGACAAACTTGAATCCTATCATCTAAACACAGTGAATGCATGAAGTTCTGGCACAAATCCTACTTGTCACATTGTGTCATTTAGAATGCCCATGCCATTCTCTTCCATCTGTTCAGGCAATTTACTAACCGGGTCATTAACTCAACATCAATTCCATAAGATTCAGTTTTACCAAATTCCTTCTCTAACTCCATAGAAATAGTGAAAGCAATTCAATTCAAGTTCAAAATTGAATTCACCTTTTTAAATCTTCAAATCAAGTTAACAAATATGATCTATCTTTGCAAATGCACACGAGATTTCCTCAATCATTTAAAAATCTTTGGGGTGTTCAGTTAATGTAACCATAATTATAGCCTTTGATTATGGACGTGGCATTGAAGGACGAGAAGCCGAAGCAAAGAAGTGGAGGCCAAATTTGCTTTAGCCGGTGTTCACATCCATTCCATCCCTCCCTCACAAAGATGTGAGATTTCATTAAGAGCACACTTGGATCAATAGATGCAAGCCGCATGTAAAGCGTCTCTTCCATCCGCGCAATACATGAAGTCGATGAAATGAGACAACTGTCACACCAAAAATAGATACAAAATGCTGGAGTGACTCAATGGGACAAGGGCCCGGGTGTCGGGGGGGCGGGGGTTGTGTGAATCACCCTGGTGTGGGGGTTGGTGTCCAATGGCGGTGCATCGCGGTCAGTAACTGGGTGGGCGGAGGGACCAGCCTGTCACACACCTCTGCTCCATCAGGTGCTGCCAACGCACAGCCCATCACAGTGTGGACGCACGGGGGAGACGAGGCAGAGGGCGGCCGTGGCCGTGGGAGAGTGGGGGCTGTCCCAAGAGATGCGCTCCTTCGGCTGCTTACAACTTGGTGCTCGGGTTCATGGTGCCCAGTCACTTATGGCTTGTGTGGGAAAATGACCCCCACCCTCCTGTCTCCACTGGCCAATGATGTGATGGACACAAGGGTCTGGACCAATCACTGACAAATCTCTCCCCCCGGCAACATCATGTCCGTTATTTGACGTTTTGTCTGAGCGCCATTCGGTTAGTTGGCTTGTAGGCGATGTAGCCTTTCGGTTAGTTGGTGTTTCGGCAGAGCGGCCATTTGGTGAGTTTGCTTTTAGGCGATGCAGCCTTTTGGTTAGTTTGTAGTTAGGTGTCCCACCCTTTTGGTTAGTTGGCATTTCGGGTTCGTACGCTTTCCGTTATTTGGCTTTTCGGCTTAGTTTCCGTTCGGTTATTTGGCTTCCACTTCTTTGCTTCAGCTTCTCAGCCATGTCTGCACACGTTCATAACACATGTCCACACCATTGATAAGACGATCAACTTCCATCTTCACAATGCAATCTAATTCTGCTTTTCTAAGTTCATTAGTTGATGGAATAATTATTCATAACTTGTCTTAATGACAATAAAACAATCCTGGTTGACCTCCGTGCTTAGCTGAATTAAATGTGAGGGTGTCTTCAGTCCATGTCCTAAATTGTAACATTACACATTATCCTACGCTTGCTAATTGACACTTGATCAATGTTAATCCAATCAACAATGTTTGAAAGTTGGTTTCATCAATTTATTTCTATCCTCCAACAGTCACAGCCACCTCCTGCTCGTCCAATTATCCCTGATTTAATCTTTCTCATTGTGCTGTCTGAACTTTTCTTTTCTCAACCTTTCTTTTTTCCTTTAACCCTCTCCATCTTAAACTTCCGTTAATATATCTTTATGTAGCACTATATCCAATGTTGTTTGCTTATGCACTTCAATGCAGAAGTGAGTAAACAAAGTTGTGAT
The DNA here is from genome assembly GCA_963514005.1 of Raja brachyura. The sequence continues at coordinate 17,425,580 of OY740806.1, read as the reverse complement.
CTCATCTGTCTGAAACGTTTCCAAACTAATTTTATCTAGTGGTATGACAATTGATAAATTCATGTTCTGGCTATCCAATTATTAAAATTACAAAGGGTTCCTGGTGATATCACCAAGATCCAGCTTTTAGGTATTGAAGTGCTTTGTGCATGGATTGGAAATAGTCACTTCATGGTGTTTCCAGGGTAGAAACATAGATCTTCCAATCATTGCCCACTTTCTTCCAAATTACCTGCATTAAATTGGTTTCCAATGTTTCTGTGTAGAGTAACATGCTTCATGGCTTTGTTGTCAGTAGCAATGGCATTAAAGGACATTATACATACAAGTCACTGGAATCACATCTCACTCATCAACACAATTATTCTTGAAAAACAGCCCTTTAATGGGACAGCATTTGTTGCAATCAATATCTCTTCCTTGCCTCTGCTTTTATCCTGAGCAGCAGATGGTGAGCTGAGGCGATAGGGCCAAGTTGTCTCTAGATGATTACTGATGAAGCTTTAGATTACAGCGATGAGACACTGCATGTTTATGGCAAATATACTGGAAAAGACAGCTCACATTAATGCACAGTTGCATTCGGAGGAGTCTAAAGTAGCGGGCATCAGTTCATATCTAATTTTGTTTTAAGTAGTAAAATAGTTTAATATATTTTGGTTGGTAGTTTTAGTTATTTTTTCTTCATGGTTTTCTTTTTTGTAAAGGAATGATTTGCCCGGTCTTGATAACAATCAAATAACAATGGCCGTGAGCAGATGTTCACAGGGGAAGCGAACAAGGGAACTGAATCACCAACTTAAGATGCACGATTCCTTATTTGGCATTTTAAGCTGACACTAGAAAAGCAGAATTAATGTACATTACCTGAACCAACTCAATAAGTGACCTGCGTTTCTTTCGAGAGCTACTATACAGAATATATATATATATAAATGTCAACTTTATAGTTATTTGTCCATTCACAGAAGGCAGGTGAGAGCTAACACCCACTTCACCCCTCCAATCAAAGTGTAAAGGGCCTGCCCTACAAGCATGCAACTCCATGCAATGAGCGCGACCTAACGTGGTCACTTGAGCCGCCTGGCGTCACGGGGCCGGTCCCACTTCGATCGCCGTAGCCGGAGTTCGTCCCGACATCGCACGGGGCTCCGAAAAACTGACCATGTTCAAAAATTCCGCGCGGCAACGGCTTGTCGGTTCGCAGTCGCCTCGACGCATTACACACCGCCTCGATGTTGTGCCTCCGTGAACCTATCTGTAGGTGCCTCCGTGACCCTCCATGTGTGTGGCTCCGTGGCCGGTTTGGTCACGCTTGCCGCATGCAGGCGCATGCTGGTGGGAACAGCCCTGTACAGGGATCACCCGACCTCCGCGCGGCCCCCGCTCCTAGTTTGATTGCGCTCATCGCAGAGTCGGATGCTGGTAGGACAGGCCCTTTATTGTCACTGCTGAGAGAAGGACAATGGAAAGCCAAAGGTAAAACACAATTAAACAGAATGATTTAGTTCAATTTATAGATACAGCATTGAAACAGCCTTTGTAACCCACTGGGTCCATACTGACCAGCAATCATCCATTCCTATTAGTTCTTTGTTATCCCGCTTTCTCATCCACTCCCTCCACACCCAAGGCAATTTAAAGAGGCCAATTAACTTAGAACCCTGCATGTCTTTGGGATGGGGGAAGGAACCCAAGCACTCGGAGAAAACCCGAGGGAAACTCCACACAGACAGGACGCAAGGTAAGGATCGAGCCCGGGTCTCTAGCACTGTGAAACAACAGCTCTACCAGTTACCCATAGAATGGTAAAAGGTTATAAAAGGAGACCAATGAGTATCTTAAGCCAGCCACAAGGAGATATACTTTTCCCTAGTCTCTATAATACTTAGTTTTTAATCAAATGATCTATCAGCCTCTGTGTATTGATATGGATGTCTGGGGAGAATGGTTTCAAAGAAAGACATGATCTAAGATGCTGGCCTCGGGCAGAGAGGCTAGAGATGAGCCATACATGTTTTATTTTACAAAATTAAATAGGTTACAAAATTAAATAAAATGATAGAAAATACTTGCACACAATTCTTGCAAAGAAGGAGAATGTTTTACAATCTATTTTCTTCCAGTTGTACATAATACAGTTGCAATTATTTAAAATAAAATGAATTTACCATACTGGTTGTGTACTGGTGTATCATGCAGGTCCCAAAAGAAGGGTCTCAACCCGAAACATCACCCATTCCTTCTCTCCAGAGATGCTGCCTGTCCCGCTGAGTTACTCCAGCTTCTTGTGTCTACCTTGTGTCATATTTTCTTATGAAAGAGAGGAGGCCATTCAACCTATTAAGCCAATACTGACTCTCAGCAGCCCCTTCACTTCCATCCCCCCACTAATTTCCCCGCAAGTTACACTCCTAACACTGCCTCACCCCCAACCCCCTTGATTTAACCATCATCCGTCTACACCAGGGAGAAGTTTGTCTTTGGGATGCGAGAGGAAATCGGGGGCAGCATGCGGTCACAGATAAAACATGCAAACTCCACGCAGACATCACCGAAGGTCGGATCAAATCAGATTGCTGGCGCTGTGTGTCAGCAGTTGTATCCGTTGTACTGCTGCCCCTCTCCTGGAACCTAGGGTGCAAACTAATCCTCAGGAACAGAAGCCTGCATTACCTACAGAGGCGAGAGTTCTGAAAAAAGTTGTTATCTGGCCCATGGGCATAAAGTGGGTCTTCAAATGTTTTGCAAGCATTTGACGGCACTGGGCCTCTACTCGCTGGAGTTTAGAAGGATGAGGTGGTGACCTCAGTGAAGCTTACCGAATATTAAAAGGGCTCGATAGAGTGGATGTGGAAAGGATGGTTCCACACATGGGAGAACCTAGGACCAGAGGTCATAGCCTCACAATTAAATAATGTTCCTTCAGGAAGGAGATGAGGAGGAATTTCTTTAGTCGGAGGGTGATTAATCTGTGGAATTTATTGCCACAGAAGGCTGTCGAAACCAATCAAAATATTTATAAGGCAGAGACAGATAGATACTTGATTAGTAAGGGTGGAAGGGGTTATGGGGAGAAGGCAGGAGAGGGGTTAGGAGGGAGTGATAGATCAGCAATGATTGATTGGTGGAGCAGACTTGATAGGCCGAATGGCCTAATTCTGCTCCTATCACTTATGAACTTATAATTCGCACTGTTCCAATCGAGATGCTTAGTTTTGCACGTGAATGCCAGACTGAGCAAAAACATCTTTCAAATTTAATATCCCCATGGAATATTAAATGAAGCATCAGTGATCATTTGATGTTCACCACCTATGTTAAGTGGGCTTGTGCCAAGTCAAGCTAATTTCCCAAATTACGTTTGCGGTCACTACATTCCAAACACAAATCAGATGTGCTCCTCAAAGTTTAGTGCTAATTGTGATTAACAATTCTTAATAAATCATGTTAATGAATAAACTTCGAAAAATTAAAGTCTTCTGGGCAGAACACCAACAGTCTTCAATCACCACAAAACGGAAGCCACAGTAGCTAAAGACATACTGGGTCTATTAGACCCTGGTAATTAATTAATAATTCTCCTGATTAACATAGATTAACATATGCAGACAAAACAATGGAGGAGGTTCCCAAATAATCTTCTTAAAGCAGCATCTGTTAATTTACTTATTCGGTAACTTACGCAAAGCAGAGAGCAGAAGGACATTGCAAATTCCATAATGCTAGCATTGCATCACTAATTGCATCTGTACCTACTCTTGGCTCTGACAACAAGCAAAAATAAAATGGCATTGTAAAATTCCTTCATCGGCAGGTTAAATGCCTGGCATGTGATCACTGCCTCTGCACATGCACGTCTTCATATGAAATGCATTTTCCAAAGTGTAAGATGACAATTTTGATGTCATGGAGAACATTTTGAAGGCTCTAGTAGACACTTGATTTTCCATCCTCTAACAACAATGTCAATAAATCACACATATTCAAGATTCATCGTGGGAGATTTGAGGTAGGATGATGGGAAAAGGTTTGGGACTCTCTGGAAAAATAATCTTGGAATTGGTTTGAGGAGAGAAAGGGCGGAATTTGGGATTTACTGACAGAATTAATTCACAAAGACAGAATTGAAACAGGAAGAAGACAGTTGAAGTTAGATAAATAAATATTGTATGTTCTAATTTTAATCAAATGATCAAACAAAAAATTATAAACATTTTTTTAACCATGTCCACAATCCCTTCTCTTTCACAGTAGATGTATAAAAACTTCAGTATGGTGACAATTTAATTACCGGTTAATGCCAGTGCTCTTCAGGTCTTGCCCTTATTACCTTTGTTTTCCTTCACCTGTACACCTCGATTCATTTGTTTGCGTGAATGGAATCTATCAATGGTATTTTCTTCAACTCCAGTCTAAATACATTTCTGCTAAATATACCTGACCCACAAGGGGAAATTCACCACTCTGCCAACTCCATTCAACAGGTCGATAGTTCAGCAACATTCCTCCTTTTCTTTTGCATTTATTTACTCTGCTCAGTTCAATGCTGCTAATTTATTGAACACTGCACTTATTTGCAGAGCACAAATATCGGCCTGGCATCTGTCTCATTTCCCAATGCTTATAGTTTCTGTGGCTGTGTTCCTGATATTTGAATCCCTCGTTAACAAACTATTTTCTTTTAATTCTTGGCTCACTGAGATTTAATCTCCCCAAGAACTCTTTGTCGAGGTATCATAAAACACTTCTAACTATACTTTAGAATTAAATATCAGCGCTCAGCACTTACGCACATAAGATATGGGAGAATTTTGGGACAGACCTTACTGTATATAATGAAAAAATACTCTTTTCACAGAAACCTCATGCATTTCTGCATTATTCACTTAATAAATTAAAATGGAATGGCAATTTTGCTCACAAAGCAAACAATAGGTTTGATAACTGTTCAGGATTTCAGGATGCAGGACAAATTTTAGATAGAAATTTTGATTCAACCAAAAACAATTTGGTTCTGAGCTGGCGATCGGTTCCCTCGATCTCAAATTCTATTTTATAGTGTGCTTGTCTCCCCACAGATATCTCCATAGGTGCCACATTAACAGTGTCCATCTGGGAAATTAACTTTAAATGCCCAAAGGTTTAAATACACAAAGTCTTCACAAAAGCTGAAGGCATTAAAGGAATCCTACCAACCCATCTCAATCATTACAGAGGAAAAATGTACATAATCCAAAATTTGGGAGTAGTGAAATGGAATGTAATCAAATATTTTATATATATATATGTGTGTGTGTGTGTGTGTGTGTGTATATATATATGTGTATATTTATATATATATGTATCGTTTCCATTTTCTGTGAATTGTTGAGATTATTCCAGGATACAATGACTCAATGACATACAATCTTATACCCTTCTGTTGGTAGTTATGTGATTTCCTTGATTAGCACCATCATATTTATGTATGCTGTTAGGTTATTCTGTTAAATGATATTATTAGGAGTTTTATTAATCGTGTCTTCATCTTCTGAAGCAGACCTTTGGGAATGAGGATGAACTGCCTCTTCACTGTTTTGTGGGGACTGAGATAACTGTCAAGGTTAACATGGAAACTGCAGAATCGTTTACAGTCAAGGGGGGGGGGGGACATGACAGGGTGAGCATGTGTAAGTTTGTGCCATTGTTCTCTCCTTCCACCGCTTTTGCTAGACATTTGTGGGCTCTGATTAGTGATCTTGCGATTTTCAATCCTATTCAGAATTTATGTTCAATCTTAAACCTTAAACTCATTGTCCCAGAGTTAAGAGTAGATAGTCATAGAGTGATACAGTGTGGAAACCGGCCATTCAGCCCAACTTGCCCACACCGGCTAACATGTCCCAGCTACACTAGTCCCACCTGCCTATACTTGGTCCATATCCCTCCAAACTTATCCTATCCCTCTTACATTTTGCCAGGGAGCAAATACATGATTTTTTGCTCTGTCCATGTGGTAACCTCCTCCTATGACAGAGCTCAGAATGGAGTTTGAGCATGCAAATGAAGTGGATTACCCATTACTGACAAGTAAGTGCAATGTGGGCCTCAATGCAAGTAACGTTGGTCTCAGAGTAGACACTAACTTTAATTCACATATCCTTCTGCTGAAGAAGGTGGATTTTGCAGAGATATCACTAGTAGTATTTGTTTCTGGTGTTTGATGGCAGTTTCGGTTCCAGAAGCACATAGGACAGCAGGAATTACGACTGCCTGGTAGACACTGATTCTCTACCATGTTGTTTGATTCATTGGGATCATCCCAATTGACCAAGCCTATGCTTGTGCAATAGCGAATTTCACGATCCATGTCTACCTTCACTGAGAGGTGGTTCTTGAGATATGGAAAGTGGTCAAAAATGTTTCAGGTCCTTGTCATGTGCCATTCAACTTGGAGGGAGGTGTTGTGTAGTAGGTGTAGGCTGGTAAAGGACTTTGCCCGACAGATGATAATGCTTACAACATCTGCCACTTTATTGTGACAGCTAGGAAAAGCATAAGTAGCAGGTCTGCCATAACCTGAGACATATATCTGAAATAATATTGGAGATAGAATTTGATATCTGTAAAGGGTCTGTCCCACTCTAGGCGCTTTTTCAGCAAATTGCCGGTGACTGACAAGTTCGTGGCACTCGCCTGAAAAACCGGGAACTGGAACGCGACTGTCAGAGTGGCACACACACACACGCACACAAACACATCGCAAAGGTGGGGGCCAGGGAAAGCGGGGGGGAGCGCTGTCTGAAATTGACACGGTACAAAGCCCAGGTGATACAGACACACACCGCCATGACCAGGAACGTTAAGATGGCAAGCATAGTGTATCATGTCCTTTAAAAGAGGGGGGTAGGGAGGGGAGAATAGTGGAGGGAGAAAGGGGGAATGGGGGAGAAGGGGGAGAATGGGGGGGAGAAGAGAGAAGGGGGGAGAGTAGGGGAGGAGAGAAGGGGGGGAGAGAAGGGGGGGAGAAGAGGGGGGGGAAGAAGGGGAGAATGGTGGGGGGGAGAACGGGGCGGGGAGGGGGGGGGAAAGAAGGGGAGTGGAAGGAGTGGAGACACTTTTAAGAAGCTTGACTTTTAATAAGCCAGAGATATATAGCTGTGAAGTTTGGCAGGCATTTAACATTACCAGTCGGTTATCCTTGGTTCTGAATACTTGTGCTTACGTGTTTTTTCCCCCAATATGCCAATGAAAATGCCCGGTCAGCAAAGGTGATTAACTAAAACTACCTACGACTGCCCATAACTTCATGGCTACCCCACTCCAACTGCACCAACGACTACAGGATTATCCATTTACCCCATGGCGACCATCTTTTGGTCGCAGAAAATTTTTCAATATATAGAAAGATTTGCAGCGATCAAACTGAGGCCATGACTAGTTCCCAGAATGCGAGAACTCCTTGCGACCATGATGGAGACTCACTAGAGACCATCAGCGAACATGTGGCGACCATGTGGCGAGCGCAGTCTCCCCTACATTCGCCTAAAAAGTTGCCTTAGTGGGACAGACCCTTCGGCCTGACAAGGAATGAAACTGAATTGGATTGAATGAGAAGATTCTCAGTTAAACTCAGTCTTTTCTGAAAGGTGCACAGCCAGAAGTTGGGTTGCTGCATGGAAATGTTAGGTGCTGGTGCAACCCCGGGAATAGACACAAAAAGCTGGAGTAACTTAGCGGGTCAAGTAGCATCGCTGGAAAAAAGGAATAGGTGATGTTTCGGATCAATACCCTTCTTCAGACTAAAGAACCCAGGGGACCCTAACTCTTCTTCACCCTGGGAATGTTGTGTGATACCGAACCAATGAACTGTAGCAGAGATGGAATGTGATACTTCCAGAATTAAGTTTACAATAACAATGGGAAAGCTCAAAAAAGAACATATGTTCTGTGCGAGAAGTGAATGTTGAAGGCATTCTGGGAATAGTTATGGATTGGAGATCTCAGACAGTTTGGATCTTTATCAGTGACTCCTCGGGACATGTCTACTTCATATGAGTTAGCAGATGAAGCTAGTGATACTAAGCCATTGTGTACAGAACTACCTGCAGAGAACTAGAAGCTAAGAAATAGGCCTACAAACTAAAATAGCAGGATGACAGAGAATTGGACTGACATGTGGTGTCCCAGAGGGGAGGATGTTCTGCAGTTAATGAAGATCATTTTCTTTTTGTAGCATGAGTGAAAGGCATTGCTTCAACTATGACTTAAGATCCTTGCAATAGTGGGACAATTCACAAACCCAGATGTTATTCAGTTAAGAACAACAACCTGTAATTGGTTTGATCGGTATGAGAAAACCCGTTCACCCAAGACGTAGGGTAATAGCTATGCCACGAACACAGTGAGAAGCAAAAGGCTCAACACAGGATGCTGTAAGGAGCCAATATCAATTATGTTTGGCACGAACAATACATCTGCGAAGGGCTTTGGTGTCGACTGTATTTAACAATTGCTGAATGGTTTGAATCACGTCACTTGCATCAGAAGCATTATGAAGACATTGCAATACAAAACTGAGGTGGGTTAAAGAAGATTCATAAGGGATATCATAGGAGGAGTGGGCTTGCTCATGTTAACCAATATAGTGTAGCCAAGGTGAAGCTAATCAGACTTCAAACAACATGGCAGAGTTAAATACCTTCAACTCTATGGGTCCTGTTTTAGATCCTGCTCCTAAGGGAAATAGGTCCTTCTCATTTAAGCATAGTTTCTACAATTCAATTCAGGCCTCAGCCTCATGTGATCCAAAGCAAAAAAAAATCCTAATAAACTCTTTCATTACAGCTACAATTTTCCATTCCTGGGAATATCCTCATTACATTTCTGTACCGTTTCCAATACAATCACATCTCTCTTGTAATGAGTACTTTCAGTACTCAAAATGTAACACACTGTTGTACACAGTTCAGGCATAACATCCTGGTTTCTACGGTCTACGCCTCAGCCAACAGAGTAACACATATGCTCGATATGCTCGATATACTTTTCTAGCACCGCCTTAATAACGCCTTATGCTACCAAAAAGAATCCGTGAGCATAGACCCAAAACCCTTTGTTCCTCCAGTGTTCTCCATACTCCTTCATTCATTGTGTATTACCTTAGATTGCTGTGTCTTCTCAAGCGGAATTGTGATTACAGCTTATCTAATATCCTCCTTTTTTCTCTGATATGCTTGGGATAATTTTGCATTTTCTAACAAGCTAAATCCTTTAATGCCCTCTCTTACTATGTTCATCCCATAAATTATTGCACAAATCCTCCATTACGATAATATCTCTCCCCTTTGGCCTTTGCACGGTGACTACTTTTATGTAGGCATGAGATCATGAAAAATAGATATGTGTGGCAAAGCAAAGCCCCAGGTAAAGAATTAGGTCCAGATGAACTGTCCCAGAAAGCGCCACATTGGGAGTCTGGGCAAGTGGCAGACCAAAATAACTTACTGAAAGTCTTTGTGCAATCATCAGCCCTTTGCTCATTTCAACAATTTTATGGAGAATCTACCAGCAAACTTTAATGAACCTATTGTTTCTTTTTCTGAGTTAGACAAAAGAATTCTGGAGTAACTCAGCGGGACAAGCAGCATCTCTGGAGAGAAGGAATGGTTGAGACACTTCTTCAGACTCATTTCAAAGACACAGTAAATGTATTTTTCTGATACGCGTTCATTTGGGTTTAGGTTTATTAGTGTCATGTGCAACGAGGTACAGGGAAAACCTTTGTTTTGCATGCTATCCAAACAGATCAGATACACCATGCACAGATGCTATCGATTCAAACTCAAGTACAATAGATAGAACAAAGGCAAAGATACTGTGTACAGAATATCATTCCATCATGTAACGCATCAGTTCTAAATGTTTGCACAGTGTCACACAGCATGGAAACAGTCCTCTTGCCCATTTACACCAGTCGCATTAATCGCATTTTATCTGCCCAGATTTTTCCACTCAACACATTCACAGTGGTCAACCTACTAAAGCTTCTCGGATTGTTTCTTTGTTTGTAGTTCATTTGGACATTCATTTGGGCACTATTGGATCCTATGTTATTGTTTTATATATTATAGATTTGAATTTTTTTTTTCATTTTGTTTCAGCTTTGTAACTCATTTCCCTTCAGGTTCTGGGCTACATGCATGTCTCTATCTCAGCTTTTAACAATTAGGGCTTCTTTATAATCATAAAGCACTTTGCTTTCTAATCACCCAGGCATAACTTACACATGGCAAGGGGATTGCCAATTATTTTAACTTCTTATATTAACTCAATTTAGTCTAACGCTCCTGTCTAACCATGAACTAATGAAATTCACTCAAGCGTAGCAAGCAACTTTAAGGAATAGGCAACCCAGGATTCAGTACATACCTTGTGAGTGTCCTTCAGTTTCTAATACAGAGCTCACTTTATGAATCAGCCTTTACAAATGAATACAGCCACAAATCTGATTTGTATTTGAATCCACCAACATCTAATTTCTGATAGACGCAAAATGCTGGAGTCACTCATCGGGACAGGCAGCATTTCTTGATAGAAGGAATGCATGCTGTTTTGGGTCGAGACCCTTTTCCAATTCTGATTCTGTTTGTAAGGAGGTTTGAACAAATGCTTTACTAAAAATATATTTTTTTGTTTAATTTCAGGACATTTATCTCAAATGAATTTGAAGGATATTTATAGTTATTATCTTTGAAATTCATGATTTTAATGCACTTACATAGACTGACATCAAAACTGGCTTTAAAATCTTATTTACAACTTTATTATGTAAAAATATCCTATACGTTAATTTATGTAACCATAGTTTCTAAATAGCGGAAGGTGACATTTTTTGATGTTACTGGAAAAACACTCAATTAATGTACTTAAGTTTCTTTTAATGGCAATTCTGAACATTTCATGTCTATTATTTCAAAGATTTGCTGAATGCATGGCAATTATTTCTATGGAATCCACAAAGAATTTGGATAAACTGCAAGGACTTGAAAGTTAAAAAAAAAAATGCAAACCAAATAGCTGAAATCTGAAATAAAAAAACAGAAAATGCTGGGCGCATTCAGTTGGTCAAGCAGAGACTGTGGAAAGAGAGACAGGGTTGTTGTTTCAGGTCGGAAATCCATCATGCAAAACCAGGAAATAGAGAGGATTTCACAATGCGGAGAGCATGGGAGAGGGATGGAACAAGATGGGTCAAGGGTTCTCATGATGACCAGATGTTGATAATGTCACCTGGCTGATACATTAATGGGGATAGCAGAGATAGACGGAGAACAAATCCATAAATATGCATGTAAAAGTTGTGAAATATAATTCAAATATGTAAAATGCTCTCTAGTTCAGGTAGTGTCAGTGCTGGGGACAACTGTTGATGTTGCAGATAGATAACCTACAGCATATCTGGCCAGCAGAATTAAAAAGATAAATTGTTTTAAGTCATCATTGTCATTATGGTGCTGTTTCAATAGTTTCAGTGCTGAGGAGATTGCTGAGCCAATTCAAAATTTCCAGGTTGAAGCACAAACAGAAAATTCAGAAAAACTCTGTGTTGATGGAGAAAACATTCAGACCACCTGACATTCTAACAAAACATTCTAACGCCTCTTCAGAATTGGAAAGGTGTAAAAATACTTTTGTTTTATGTCACAAAGAGAGGGGGGAGGAGGGCAGAAAGAATGGGTAATGTCCAGTTTTTTCCTTTACAATCATTGACCTGAAGTCTCATAGTTAGGCAGTGGAGTTCTCATAACTTGCTATAAACATATATGTATTGCAGAAACTGGGCATCATAATCAATTTACAAAATTTGGTTCCTTTCTCTTCAATAGGATCAAATTCCAGAAGACATGTTCAGGTGACAATTGCTGTTATTATGTACATTTTGCACATGCTACCGGTGATACATTTCTCCCAGAGTCTATGGGCTTACATGAAATCATGGAACTTTAATGTCCACCAAAATGATTTCCTGGGCATGTTTGCAGTGTAGCTTCTGTCACTTTGTTGTGAGCAAAATACTGGCATGTTTTTTGACAGAATAGTGACTCCATTTCAAATTAGTTCAGGGGCGTGGAGTTCGGTGGTGGGTCCACACAGGCTCAATCATCTCCCTTCTGAAAAGGAAGTCTTGATGCCTTGGGAAGCTGAACGTTCCCAGTTATTTGCAAGTCAAAACACGTTGGCAACCCCTGTGGTTGCGTACCTTGAAGCTGGTAATGCAACCGAAAGATTACAAGTGTTTGAGTCCTGCACATTGACTTCTCAAACTTACTCCTTAGTATCATGCCCACACAGGAATATTAATGCTACTGTATGACCTTTTCAAACGCTGAATAGATGACTGTTGGCAAGACACTGCTTGCAGGGTCATTGGTTAATTAGTATCTGCACGAGCTTGCTTAATAATTCACTTAAAGCTATTCTGCAGGTACAGTGAGCAAGACGGTGTAACAATGCTACAGTAGTGCATCCTAGTCCATTAACAGGAAAGACAGGTCGACTGGGAGCATGTCACAGGGACAGTATTTTTTTTGGGGGACCGGTGAGGAATTGAAGAACTATTCTACTAATCCTTCTAGCTCACTGCTTCTTTGTATCTGAAAGAAGCATTTGTATTTACATAGCATTGATCAGATTCTCAACATATCCCAGAGCACTGAACTGAAGTCACCCGTCTGCTTTGCAAGCATATGTAACTACCAGTTTGTACACAGCAGGGGCCCCACAAACAGAAAATCAACGAGCAGATAATTAGTTTGGAAGCCAGGAAAACAAAAAAAAAGCGTTCCTCCAGCAGTACAAAACACCTTCAGCATCACACTGTAGTATCGGCAAAAATAATGTACTTTGCCCTACAGTGGATTTTAATTTTTGTTTTCAGTGCACAAAGTGGTACCAACTGAGCCTAACTGCCAGTTTCAGTAGACCGCAGGTAGACTATCGTGGGCAGTTAGTACCTGTAGTTTCTACTAAGTACTGGCTTATTACATTTCCAGTGGAGATCAATAATTTAGCCAGTACCATGAAAACCAAAATAATATGACAAAGTGATTCAAAATGTAATAATGCATTGACATTATTTTAGATGCTATTTTAACAGATGTAATAATTCATCTGGTTTGAGGGGCACAGAGAATAGCATATATACCCTGGACTGTATCAATTATGCTTTAGTGGAGTTGGTCTGTAGCTTCAAGTTCCCAGGTGTAAATATCACCAGCAGTTCATCTTGGTCCAATTATTTATGGCAAAGGAAGAAATCGCACCAAAGCTTCTATATGTCTCCAAAGACTCTTAACAATTCCTACAGGTGCACCATTGACAGCATTCTGTCTGTATGTATCACGGCTCGGCGTGGCAACTGCTCTGCCCCAGACTGCAAGAAATTGCAGAGTTGCGAGTACAGTCCAGTCCATCGTGTAAACTAGCTTCTCCCCTCATCGACTCCATCTACACTTCACGTTGCCGCAGGAGAGCATCCAACATAATCAAGCGCCATGTGCATCCCAATCATTCCCTCTTCTCCCATTAAGCAGAAGATGCCAAAGCATGAAAGTGCATCTCACCAGTTTCAAGAACAGCTTCTTCCTTGCTATTAGATGACTGGATTGTCCGCTCAAAAGCTAAGGATGTAGTCCCGATCTCCCAGCCAACCTTGTGGCCCATGCATTTTTTTTGCCTGCACTTTTCTCTGTAGCTGTAACACTATATTCCGCACTATGTTTATTTTCCCGTTGTATGGTATGATTTGTCAGGTTATCACACAATGTGAATGATTTTAATATTTCTCAATACAGGTGATGACAATAAACTAAACTCATTAACGTTTAATGCCAATTATATTATTGAAACCACCAATAGTGGCGATAGAGGATTTAATTGATGACACCAATGGAGAAATATTCCATTTTGTGAGGAAAAGATTGCAATTACTCACCAGAATTAGATCATTATGCATCCAAAAAGTTCCTTCAAATTTATATACAATACTATTTCAAGAATTTTACTGTCTGTTTGGATGGATCCTAGGGACATATCAAAGCTTGGCAAGCCACATCTACGATGCTGGCATGGACATGACCTCTTTCCTTGGCTCTGAGCTGAATCCATAATGCGATTTGAGTCATGAATTATGTTAGACAAAATGAATGATAAAGAGAAGGCTGGAGTAAGGCTGGTGGGTCTCTGGAACTCTCTGCCACAGAGGGTAGTTGAGGCCAGTTCATTGGCTATATTTAAGAGGGAGTTAGATGTGGCCCTTGTGGCTAAGGGGATCAGAGGGTATGGAGAGAAGGCAGGTATAGGATACTGAGTTGGATGATCAGCCATGATCATATTGAATGGCGGTGCAGGCTCGAAGGGCCGAATGGCCTACTCCTGCACCTAATTTCTATGTTTCTATGTATTTTTACCCATGTTTACAGCTGAAAGGACCTTGTGTCTTGACTGAAGACATACACTCTAGACATGAACTCTACATTCCTCACCACACACTATTTTAAAATTAGTTGCAATGTTGGTTTCTTTATACTTTAGCCTGTAGACTTTAGAGATACAGCGCAGAAACAGGCCCTTCGACCCACCGTGTTCACACAACCAGCAATTCCCGTACACTAGCACTATCCTACACACGCGGGACAACTTACAATTTTACCAAAGCCGATCAATCTACAAACCTGGCGTGTGGGCGGAAACCGGAGCACCCAGAGTAAACCCATACGGTTACAGGGAGAACGTACCATATCTGCACAGACAGCACCGTAGTCAGGATCAAACCCAGGTGTCTGGCACTGTAAGGTAACAACTTTACCACTGTGCCTCCCAATCTATCTGACAATTTAGACAATTGTCCCGTTATGTCCTGTTTACTAAGATTAGAACAACCCCTTAAACTCTTCAAACTTGGCTTACACTTTCTGCTCTTAACTCTGGCCTTTTGCTCCAACCATCTGCTGATTAAAACTCCCCCCTCGCCTATGTTGACCTATTACCGGCCATGCTTTGACATGCCTCTCCCCTTTTCCAGCTTTCTTCTCCCCTCTCCACCTACAATCAGACTGAAGGAGGGTCTTGACCCAAAACATCCCCTATCCATGTTCTCCTGAGCTACTGCCTGACCTGCTGAGTGATTCCAGCACTTTGCGTCTGTTTTAGCCTACTTGACCTTTTTGTTAGGTTCTTTTGTTCAGTAATCTATTAAATGTAGTTCATACAGATGTTTCCGACAGTACCCTTTTTATTAAAGGTAGTTTATTGTTCTGCATTGCAGCAATTCTCCAAAGCAAGATTGGCTGACGTTCTCACAGTAAGAATGTTGGGTGTTGTGTGGGTGGAAGTGTTTCCAGAATCTGATGAGGTGTAGCAAAAACACAAAGGAAAATAAACCAAAGCAATGATACACCCACCGTGAAATTATGCTCAAACAACTTCAACATTATGTATACAGTCTTGAATGAAAAGGCAAAACCCTTAACCCACATTGCTTCATCCAACTGAAATAATGTAACATTGTCACATTATTGTTAGTTACAATGCTAGACATTGACTGTGTTCAGATTTAGCAATATCACATTTGATGATTGCGATTGAGATCCAATCACAAAACTCTAGCAGACGCAGATTTTCTCAGTTTTACAGTGTTATAGACATGTACAGCTAATCCATTCTCTTTCCAAAGAATAACAATATGGTCCTCACAGTCTTTAATAAAACAAATCATCAATCCTTTCCAAGAGTCTTGAAACTGAAGATGAGCGTTCACCCATTAACAATCACTTTAATGTCGTCTGCTGTTTTCCTCGTCAAAGTTTGCCATTTCTGCTGAATCAAATGTGCTCGAGGGCACTTAGAATAGAATAAAATGATTAGTAAGAATCCAGTTCCTTAACTTTCACTCATACCCCAAAAATGTACACTGCAACATGTCCTATCTACAAAATGCATTGTAGTTAATCTCCAAGGCAAACCAGTCAATGCTACAAAGCCACCAAAAAAAGACAAAAGCAATAGGTGGATGGAAAGGAGTTACACAAAGGCATGGATTGCGAGTGTAAGAAGGAACTGCAGATGCTGGTTTATACCGAGGATAAACACAAAATGTCTGATGAAGGGTCTCAACCCGAAACATCACCTATTCCGTTTCTCCAGAGATGCTGCCTAACCCGTTGCGTTACTCTAGCATTTTGCGTCTATCTTCGATATGGATTGAGAAATTGCTATCAGTTAGAAAGTGAAAGCATTTTCTGATTGATTGGCTGTGTCAGGCCGAACATCACAGGGATCAGTGTTTCGGCCTCTGTTTTTTCCCCCAATCTATTTCATTAATTTGGCTGCGGGACAAAATATCACATTTCTTAGTTAATTAACCCGACCAAACTAGGTAAAGGAAGTACAGAGGAGAGTGTAAAAGGGTTTCAAGAGGACAGAGGTAAGTTGAGTTCATAAGAACAAGGCAGATGGATTATAAAATGGAAGAATGTGCATGGAACAAGTGGACATGGCGGACCGAAGGAACGGTTTCCACACTGTATCTCTAAACCTGGCTTTTATTTGCACACATGTCTATAGCATCAACCTGCAGTTATTTTCAGATCAAGTAAATCTCTGTTTCACCGAGATGATAAAATTCCACTCCAACATCAATAGTCATCAAATTGGATCATTCAGATGATAACTTTGAAATCAAATTACTGACAAGGGAAGAAGAGTATTGTTGCAGACTGCCATACCTCTGTAATTATCTTAATAGAAATAAGTGGAACATGTGTTTCACGAATTAGATTCCAATTCCATTTTACTTTGCAAACATAATTCCCGGTGTGATAAAATCCATGCTCCATGCTAAACATACGGCCATGAATGAGCAATGAAAGCAAGATTAAAAACATTGAAAATTACAGCACAGAAACAGGCCCTTTGGCCACAATGTCTATGCCAAATATGATGCCAATATGAACTAATCTCCTCCGTTGACAGATAATTCATAACCCACCATTCCAGGTAAATTCATTTGCCTATCTAAAAAGCCACTATTGTATCTGCCTCCACCACCATCCCTGGTAGTGCCTCCAAGACACTAACCTCCCTCTTTAAAATCCTTGTCTCTCTCACATTAAAATGAAGACTTCTAGTCTTTAACATTTCTACCCTGGGAAAAAGGTTCTGACTGTCTACCCCTATCTATGCATCTCATAATCTTATATACTTCTATCAAATCCCCCTCAACCTCTAGCACGCTAGAGAAAACAAAATCTGTTTATTTTATCTCTTCTTGCAGCTAATATCATGTAGTCTAGGCACTCTGATTAACCACATCTGCACCCTCTCCAAAAGCTCCACACCCTGTGATAGACATGGTCGCCCTTGTGATGGTGAACTTTAGAACTGCAAACTCCAACTGCCTAGCCAAACTTTATAGAACTCCATCGTGACTTCCCTGCTATTGTACTCGAAATCCGAAACGATGAAGGAGCAGATATCATCTACTTTCGTATGCACCCTCTCTACTTATGTTGCCACTTTCAGGGAGCCATGGACCTAGATTCCAAGATCCCTCTTCATATCAATGCTGTTAAGCATCTTGCCATCAACTGCATACTTCCCCTTACATTCGACCACCCAAAGTGCCACACCTCACACGTGCTCAGATTCAACTTCTTCCGTCATTTCTCTGCCCACTTCTGTAGTTGATCTATATCCCACTGTATACTTTGACAGCCTTACTCACCACCCCCTCTCCAGGAATCTTGGGGTTGTCTGCAGATTTACGTACCAACCCATTTACATTTTTGTCCACGTCATTGGTAGAAATCATAAACAACATAAATCCCAGCACAGATCCTGCAGAACTCCACTGGTCATAGACCACGAGCCTGAATAATGGTAAGATTAAATGAGAACTTACCAGTTTGAAGTTTGATCTTTATTTTATGTGGAATTACGATGAGGGATTTCGTGAAGAAACCGTCAGCCGCGAATGCTCGTCAACCTTCAAAGTAGCGGAATGGAGTCACAGACAGGAAACATTGACCTGAGAACCGTAAGATCGAAGAAACTAAAACTACCAGCTGGTTTTATGAGGAGGGGTTGGGAGTGGAGGGCACATAATCTCTCATCGTAACTGCTCATAAAATAAAGATCAAACTTCAAACTGGTAAGTTCTCATTTAATCTTACAATTTTACTTTGAAGTCACATGAGTGATTACGTGAAGATTTTAAAGCTCTGTGACTCCATGCCATGGAACTAATCCATGCGTCACACACTGTATAGTTGACCAAGAAGAGTGGACCAAACTGTTCAGTCATGACATAATGTACAAATTGACAATTTAATGTGTAGTTAACAACAACAAAACAACAACAGTTCCCCCTCTACGCGAGAGGGCCATAACCCGAACTTAAAAGGGAGTTAGCAAACATGCTCGTTCCGGCTAAAGGTTTGTTATAAAACGTCTGAATGTTGAATGAGCAAAGGTACAGTTTGGAGCATGCTGCGTGGGTGGAAGAGAGCCCGCAAATTCAATTCATATACTATATCTATACTGTGATACCCATCTATACTGTGCAGTATGAACAAGTCAGAAGTTAACCACCGCCACTCATGCACAAAGAAACGCAACCTACCACCAACATGCAATGAACCCACACCCGGTATGTTACATTGAGACCCAGACCCACCTACCTCCATATTAGTCGGTGGATTCTGGACATTTATTTCCTTCCCCGATGTTTGTGGATTTGAGGTGCTGGTATGTGCAAGCTGCGCATCTTGGCTGTTGGCCATTTCGGGCCATGTCCTAAAAAAGACCTCCGGCCGGTTCTTTGGTTCTTCAAGCTGGAGGTGGTCTCCGCAGCTGGCCTTGTGCTGGTCGAGGCATAGGGGTGCTGGCGTCGAAACGACGACTGTCTATTTGGTGGTGGAGCCCGAAGTAGCCTCACAGCCTTCGACTTGTCATCCTAGTCCTTCACCTGCTGGACAGGTCTTCTCCAAACAGTCCTCTGCCCAGGACTGGTGGTCTATGCTCCCATCTTCGGATGGGGACACATAATGCAGCCCTGCACCAGGCGCTGCTGCGGGCCCTTGAGGCCCACTGAGTTATGACTCCTGACCAGAGGGCACATCATGTTGTAGCATCTTCTCCAGAAGATGCTCTATGCAGGAAAGGCGTCTGCCGACCCTTCCTGCTCGAGGAGGCGAACCCTCCCGGCCAGACTCATCAGAGTCAACTGGCCTGTTGGACTTGCACTTGGCCTTCCTGACTCGCGGGGTAACCAAAGTGCTGTCCATGGGCACCGAGCCCGGGGTCGCTGGCTGTGGATTCAGCGACTGCGATGGTGAAATGGACTGCCGCCGCTGACCGCACTGCCACGGTCTTCGGAAGTGGTTCTCCCTGTAGCCCGTCGAGACTTCACCTTATTGATAATGCTCTTGCTGTAAGACAGAAGATAAACGACCGCAGACTAAGTGCAAGACTTATCTGGAGGCCTTTTAAACTTACCGGTGGTGGAGTGATGCGCCACCAGCCAGTCAGAGCGCCATGCGCCACCACAAGCCTCTGTCTTCCATGAGTAAGCCAGTTCGAAATACTCAACACAAGCAGCAGCACGGTGGCACAGCATTAGTGGCTGCCTCAATGCATCAGGGACTCGGGTTTGATCCTGACTAAGGGTGCTGTCTGTACAGAGTTTGTACATTCTCCCTGTAGCCACATGGGTTTTCTCCAGGTGCTCCAATTTCCTCCCACGTTCCAAAGACGTGCAGATTAATCGGTTAACTGGCTTTGGCAAAATGGTAAATTGTCCCTTGTGTGAAGGATAGTGCTAGTGTGCGGGGATCACTGGTCAACATGGACTCTGTGGGCCAAAGTGGCTGTTTCTGTGCTTTATCTCTAAACTAGACAAAACACTAAAGGGCCTCTCCCACTTTCACGACTTAATCCAAACCTCTGCCGAGTTTAAAGGACCTAAAAAAAAAAAATCAAGATTTTGGTAATCTACGAACTCCTATGACCTTCCACGACAGAGGTCACGATCTGATGTTGACTTAAGCTTTTTTTTTCACTCACCTTTTTTCTCTGTCCCTTTGCCGAGCTACAAGTACCCACGAATATCTACGAGTACTGACGACTAACTACGACCACCCTCACGGCCTACTACAGTCTGCCCACAAACTAACTACGAGTAAAAAGTTGCAATTTTTTTCATCCCGATTTTTTTTTACACACATGGACATTTTTTATTGGGCTGGAAAAACATCCCGACTTAGCTGATGCCCCGAGTACCTATGGCGAGCATAACGAGCCGCTACGATATATCTGCAAACTCCTATGGCCTCCTACGGACTTGTTACGAACATTCTGCGAGTTTGAATCAGGTGAAAACTCGGGAGAATTCGTGAATTACCTCGTGAAAGTGGGACAGGCCCTTTAGGCACCATGAACCACGTGCATCTTAATCTTTTCAATCAGCCCAGCATGGGGTGTTTATCAAATGCCTTACTGAATTACATGTAGACAACATCCACTGTGCAACAGGATCCAACTGGCAACACCTGTTTCCCAGGGCCCAGAGGATTCCTGAACTTTCTGCCTGCTCCCTTTCCCGGTGGTCAAGTCATTATTTTGCACCTACACCTTAGGCATGACCACCTCACTATAACTCCTATCTATGACGGTTGAGCCCAGGGTCACCCAGCTGCAGTTCCAGTTCCCTAACGCAGACTATAAGGAGTTGCAGAAGAACACAGGTGTGGTCATCAGAGACACTAAGTCACCCTGACTTCCCACATCCTGCAGGAGGAGTATTGCACCTTCCCACCTAACATCTCTACTGCACTAAGACCAAGGGTGAATTGCATTTAAAGAATCAGATGGTACCTTAAACTGCGTAGGAAGGAACTGCAGATGCTGGTTTGTCAAGCAAGCTGATGCAGTGCGATGCTTGCAGTATGTGGGAGGTCAAGGACACTGCTGGTGCCTCTGGATGCTACAAATGTGAGAAGTGCATCCAGGTACAGCTCCTGAAGGACCGTGTTGGGGAACTGGAGAAACAAGTGGATGACCTCAGGTTCATCCGAGAAACTGAGTCGTTCCTCGACAAGTCCTGCAGTAAGATTGTTACACCCAAGGCACTAGAAGAGAGAAGGTGGGTGACGGTGAGAAAGGGAGGAAAACATGGAATGCAAAGGTCCCCGGGTGTTGTACCTCTTGTGAACAGGTTCACCCACGTGGAAGCTGCCGGGACAGAAGACGGTATCTCACTGAGCGGCGGACTGGCTTGTCAAACAAAAAGGGCTGATGAGCCAAAGCCAAAGAGGCCAAAGTCGGGCAACGCCATTGTAGTTGGAGACTCCATTGTGAGAGGTACGGACAGGGGTTTTTGCGGCAACAGACGGGATTCCAGGATGGTGTGCTGCCTTCCTGGTGCCAGGATCCAGGATGTTACGGACAGAGTGCAGACAATCCTCAAGGGCGAAGGTGAACAGCCGGAAGTGGTCGTGCATGTTGGCACAAATGATGTTGGAAAGAAGGGGATGAATATTTTGCAGCGGGACTTCAGAGAGCTTGGAAAAATGCTGAAAAGCAGGACTTCCAGGGTTGTTATCTCCGGTTTGCTTCCAGTTCCTCGTGCTGGCGAGAGCAGGAACAGGGAGATACGGGATCTGAATGTGTGGCTGAGGAACTGGTGCAGGGGGCAGGGATTTAGATTCTTAGATCACTGGGATCTGTTTTGGAGTAAGGGGGAACTGTACAAAAGGGACGGATTGCATCTTAACAGGTGGGGGACCAGCATTCTGGCCGGCAGGTTTGCCACTGCTACACGGATGGTTTTAAACTGAATAAGGGGGGTGGGGGGTCAAATGGGATAATCGAGAACGGAGTTAAAGGGAAAGAGAGTAAAGGGATGGTTAATGACCCCAGAATTAACGGGAAAGAAAGCTCACAAAGGGATAGGAGAGTATGGCCAAGTGTAATGGGGATCGATGTGAAAGGGGCCACTTGTCAACATAATTGTATAAGGAGTAAGAGTGTTGTAAAAACAAGCCTGAAGGCTTTGTGTCTCAATGCGAGGAGCATTCGTAATAAGGTGGATGAGTTGAAGGTGCAGATAGCGATTAATGACTATGCTATAGTTGGGATCACGGAGACATGGCTCCAGGATGACCAAGGCTGGGAGCTGAACATCCAGGGATATTCAATATTCAGGAGGGATAGACGAAAAGGAAAAGGAGGTGGGGTAGCGTTGCTGGTGAGAGAGGAGATTAATGCAATAGAAAGGAAGGACATTAGCGTGGAGGATGTGGAATCGATATGGGTAGAGCTGCGAAACTCTAAGGGGCAGAAAACGCTAGTGGGAGCTGTGTACAGGCCACCTAACAGTAGTATTGGAGTTGGGGATGGCATCAAACAGGAAATTAGAAATGCGTGCAACAAGGGTAACATGGTTATAATGGGTGACTTCAATCTGCATGTAGATTGGGTGAATCAAATTGGCAGGGGTGCTGAGGAAGAGGATTTCCTGGAATGTATGCGGGATAGTTTTCTCAACCAACATGTGGAGGAACCAACGAGAGAGCAGGCTATTCTAGACTGGGTATTGAGTAATGAGGAAGGGTTAGTTAGCAATCTTGTTGTGCGTGGCCCCTTGGGCAAGAGTGACCATAATATGGTTGAGTTCTTCATTAGGATGGAGAGTGACAAAATTAAGTCAGAAACAAGGGTTCTGAACTTGAACAAAGGTAACTTTGAAGGTATGAGATGTGAATTGGCCAAGATAGACTGGCAGGTGATTCTTAAAGGGTTGACAGTGGATGTGCAATGGAAGGTATTTAAAGACTGCATGGATGAAGTACAAAAGTTGTTCATACCAGTTTGGCAAAAGAATAAATCGGGGAAGGTGGTGCATCCATGGATAACAAGGGAAATCAGGGATAGTATAAAAACAAAAGATGAGGCATACAAATTTGCCAGAAAAAGCAGCCTATCGGAGGACTGGGAGAAATTCAGAATGCAGCAGAGGAGGACAAACGGCTTAATTAGGAAAGGGAAAATAGATTATGAAAGGAAACTGGCAGGGAACATAAAAACTGACTGCAAAAGTTTTTATAGATATGTGAAGAGAAAGAGACTAGTTAAAACAAATGTTGGTCCCTTGCAGTCAGAAACAGGTGAATTGATCATGGGGAACAAGGACATGGCAGACCAATTGAATAACTACTTTGGTTCTGTCTTCACTAAGGAAGACATAAATAATCTGCCGGAAATAGCAGTGGAACGGGGGTCAAATAAGATGGAGGAACTGAGTGAAATCCAGGTTAGCCGGGAGGTGGTGTTGGGTAAATTGAACGGATTGAAGGCCGATAAATCCCCAGGGGCAGATAGTCTGCATCCCAGAGTACTCAAAAAGGTAGCCACAGAAATAGTGGATGCATTAGTGATAATTTTTCAAAATTCCTTAGATTCTGGAGTAGTTCCTGAGGATTGGAGGGTAGCTAATGTAACCCCACTTTTTAAAAAAGGAGGGAGAGAGAAAGCGGGGAATTACAGACCAGTTAGTCTAACATCGGTAGTGGGGAAACTGCTAGAGTCAGTTATTAAAGATGGGATAGCAGCGCATTTGGAAAGTGGTGAAATCATTGGACAAAGTCAGCATGGATTTACGAAAGGTAAATCATGTCTGACAAATCTGATAGAATTTTTTGAGGATGTAACTAGTAGAGTGGATAAGGGAGAACCAGTGGATGTGTTATATCTAGACTTTCAGAAGGCTTTCGACAAGGTCCCGCATAAGAGATTAGCATACAAACTTAAAGCACACGGTATTGGGGGTTCAGTATTGATGTGGATAGAGAACTGGCTAGCAGACAGGAGGCAAAGGGTAGGAGTAAACGGGTCCTTTTCAGAATGGCAGGCAGTGACTAGTGGGGTGCCGCAAGGCTCAGTGCTGGGACCCCAGCTATTTACAATATATATTAATGATTTGGACGAGGGAATTCAATGCAACATCTCCAAATTTGCAGATGATACCAAGCTGGGGGGTATAGTTAGGTGTGAGGAGGATGCTTGGAGGCTGCAGGGTGATTTGGATAGGCTGAGTGAATGGGCAGATGCATGGCAGATGCAGTATAATGTGGATAAATGTGAGGTTATACACTTTGGTGGCAAAAACATGAGGGTAGACTATTATCTGAATGGTGGCAGATTAGGAACGGGGGAGATGCAACGAGACCTGGGTGTCATGGTACACCAGTCATTGAAAGTAGGCATGCAGGTGCAGCAGGCAGTGAAGAAAGCAAATGGTATGTTAGCATTCATAGCAAAAGGATTTGAGTATAGGAGCAGGGAGGTTCTACTGCAGTTGTACAGGGTTTTGGTGAGGCCACACCTGGAGTATTGCGTACAGTTTTGGTCTCCAAATCTGAGGAAAGACATCCTTGCCATAGAGGGGGTACAGAGAAGATTCACCAGACTGATTCCTGGGATGTCAGGACTTTCATATGAGGAAAGATTGGATAGACTCGGCTTGTACTCGCTGGAATTTAGAAGATTGAGGGGGGATCTTATAGAAACTTACAAAATTCTTAAGGGGTTGGACAAGCTAGATGCTGGAAGATTGTTCCCGATGTTGGGGGAGTCCAGAACAAGGGGTCACAGTCTAAGGATAAGGGGGAATTCCTTTAGGACCGAAATGAGGAAAACATTCTTTACACAGAGAGTGGTGAGTCTCTGGAATTCTCTGCCACAGAAGGTAGTTGAGGCCAGTTCATTGGCTATATTTAAGAGGGCGTTAGATGTGGCACTTGTGGCTAAAGGGATCAGGGGGTATGGAGAGAAGGCAGGTACGGGATACTGAGTTGGATGATCAGCCATGATCACATTGAATGGCGGTGCAGGCTCGAAGGGCCGAATGGCCTACTCCTGCACCTATTTTCTATGTTTCTATGTTTCTATGTATAGTGAAGCTCGATTTATCATACAGTCACACTAAAAAAAGCAACACGGCACACTACATAAAAGTTAACATAAATATCCACCACAGCGAATTCGCCACATTCCTCACTGCGATGTAAGGCAATAAATTATAATCTTCTTTCCTCTTTAATTGTCACATTTGCCCGTATTTGGCCAATTACCCTCTAAACGTTTCGTTTCAGTGTATCTATCCATGTTCCATCATGTTTCCTGACTCGATTTGGAGGCAGTTCAGCCGATTCAATCCATGCTATTTCTCAAAAGAAGGGTTTTGACCTGAAACGTCACCCATTCTTTCTCGCCAGAGATGCTACCTGTCCCATTGAGTTACTCCAGCATTTTGTGTCTGTCTTCGGTACTTTAAACTGTTCAGTCCCCTCAACAAACTTTCTTGACCCAAGCCTCAACACTGAAGGGGCTGTCTCACTTGGGCGACCTAATCCGCGAGTTCCGGCGAGTTTGCACTCGACTCATACTCGCAGCAAGGTCGTAGGTCTTTGTCACTCTCCTTCATGCTCGAGAGTAGTCCCCGTGT
Source organism: Raja brachyura (assembly GCA_963514005.1). The sequence continues at coordinate 17,400,034 of OY740806.1, read as the reverse complement.
ACTCGAGGCCTCAGCTAGGTCGCGGCGTATTTGTCAACATGTTGAAAAATACCCACAAGTAAAAAAAGGTCGCCATGGAAAAAAATCGATACTTTTTTTATTTGTTAAGTTTAATTGTAGTAGGTCATAGTAGGTCGGCATGTTAGTCATAGGTAATCGAGGGTAGTCAAAGTTAATTAAAGGTAGTCGAAGGTAGTTGTAGATATTCATCATAGACGAAGGGAGGTCGAAGGAGATCGAAGGAGGTCGTCTTCACTCTCCACTATTCGGTTTCCAATTTTCCCAAAGATAGTCATAGCTAGTCGAAGTTAGTCTTCAACATAGTCGAAGGAGGTCTTCTACATTGTCGAAGGAGGTCTTCAACATGACATTTTTTCAAACTCTCCTAAACTCTCCTATTAGGTTGCCCAAGTGGGACGGTCCTTTATCCTCAAACAAAGCACTTCACTTTAGAACTCAGCATCTCCCAACAAGGTCACTCACAATTGGCTGCTCCGCTATTCTTTTCCTTCTTCTTATTGATTGCCGCGCCTATCAATAATCCAATCAAGCAACTCCTCTTATTTAAATCCCCTGCAGCTGCTCTCCGTCTGACACTGAAAACTCCTGAAAAGGTTCAAAAAGCAGCGTTAAACAAAACAAGGGGAATAATTAACTCCCACTTGCTTAAAATGCTTCATCTCTTTTATTTGTAAAAATCATAATCAGCCTCAGGAATTTTTTTAAATTGGTAAAAGTAAAATAATTTTCAGTCACCATACTAACTTTATTCTGCAGTATGCGATGTGAGGCTAGATTTGACCTATTTTCAATCTCCTTGTAGGTTGTGCGTTTGTCACTAATTTCCCTTTCCAATTGATTGCTGTCGAGCTTTGTTATTCACTAATTAAATATGCCTGCCAGGATAGCTGCTAACACAGATTTAATCTGAAAAATACAATTTATCGCAAAATAAATTGCCATCTTCATCTTATATTTGGCTGAAATAACTCCCCGTCTTTCTTCCAGTTTAATGACTTTATTGATGCAACCTGCAGGCTTCCTGTAATTCTGGACTCCAAGACTGTCCCCCACTCTTAATACATCTAGCCAGCCACCCGACCAACCAAACCCTTGGCCCAAAATTAATACACTTGTTCGAGACTTCATTCTATGGAAAATATATTATTTTAAAAAGCATTTAGGACTAGGACAGATAAAGGACTTGATTTATTGGAATTAATTTTCCCCATACATCATTGAGGGAGAGTTAGAGTTATAGAGTTACACAGCATGGAAACAGGCCATTCAGTCCAACTCTTCGGCCCAAGCACCAAGATGCTAAATCTGAACGTCACATTTACACATATTTGGCCAACATACCTGCAAACCTTTCTTTTCCTTGTATCTATCTATGTACCATTATATTTCCTTACAACATATTAGGAGGCCGTTTGGACCATTGAATCCATGCTGCTTCTCAGATCAGTTCCATTGTCACATTTATTTCCCTGTGGCTCTCTTTACCATGTCTATGAACTCTCCTATGATTCTCCACATTCTCAACTACATACAGCTATATTGGGAATCATTTACAGCATCAAATTAACCTACCATCAGCACATCTTTGGAATATGAGAGGAATCCATTGCACATCCACCTAGCCACAGGGAGAACATACAAACCTCACACAGACAACACCATAGGTGAGCTTTGAACCTTGGTCACTCAAGTTGCAGTCTTTAGCACTACCTGCTATGTCACTGTGTCACCCACTGTGCCAGGGTAGCACTGTCGAGCAGCTTCACTGCAGCAGAGAAACGGGTTCGATCCTGACCTTGGGTGCTGTCTGCGTGGAGTTTGCACATTCTTCCTGTGACCACGTTGGTTTCCTCCAGGTGCTCCAGTTTTCCCCTCACATCCCACAGACATGCAGGTTTGTAGATTGATTGGGATCTGTAAATTGACCCTAGTGTGTAGGGGAGTGGTTGAGAATTTGGGATAACATAGAATTAGTCGCCATGGACTCAGCAGGCTGAAGGGCCTGTTTCCATGTTGTATCTCTAAACCAAAACTAAACTAAATGATAGATGAATAAATTTTAGGAACAAATGCCAATGAATAATTATAGATGCTATGCAATGTACTGGCATTATAGCCAAACAGTTGGTTGGGCCACTGACTGAGTTTCAGACACCAGGGTTCAATCCTGACCTCAGGTGCTGTCTGTGTGACGTTCTCCATATGATCGTGTAGGTCAGGGAAACAATCCTAGATTAATCTCCAAACATTTTGCTTAAACTCCAGGATCCTGTGGCCTTAAAGTTCAGAACTGGGCCGTACAGAAACAATTTCAAGTGTGTAGGAAGGTACTGCAGATGCTGGTTTACACCAAAAGTCGGCATAAAATGCTGGAGTAATTCAGCAGGACAGGCACAGCATCTCTGGAGAAAAGGAATAGGTGAGTTTGAAGTCTGGGCTCAGTCTGAAGAAGGGTCTCGACCCGAAACATCAACCATTCCTTTTCTCCGGAGATGCTGCCTGACCCACTGAGTTACTCCAGCAATTGGTGTCTATCTTCAGTCACAATTTCAAACTGTTCCATTTGTGGAATTTGTATAATTATTAATATCTTGTGGTTCGCGGTCAGTGATCCCTTTGGAAAGCTCACACATGCACTGCCTGACTCCTCCTCAACCCCTATCATCCACCCTCCTGCCCCAGTTGTATTTACAAGGAGAAGTCAACTCTAATCATTGCAGGTGAGCCTTCTGCCATGTTAATTGCTACTTAAGTAGGTAATCACAAAGCAATGAACAAATATAATGACAACTGGCTGAGTCACATCCCTGCTTTAGACAGCTGATGACGTTCTCAGAAACTTTGAATGCTTCTGATATTCAAAAACGTTCAAAATATATTCAAATTATTGAACAATTTTATAGTTCATAAAAATTTTAATCTCAAAATACTTAAAACCGCTTAAAAACACAAACTCCCAAATTAAACCTGAAAACATGTATACTTTCGATTTTGCCAGTGAATGCAATAGTTTGATATGAGTAGACAAGTTTTATGAGAACTGCATTCATCCTGAGTGTGTAGAAAGGAACTGCAGATGCTGGTTTACACTGAAGATAGATACAGTGGGTCAGGCTGCATATAGCTTGTCCTAGCAGATTTTCCAGTGTGAGCAGTGAAATTTGCCATGGCTATATACTACCTGAAGATCTAGAATTGGTGCATTATTACTACTGACAGCAGTGTTGCTGGGATTTTATACACAAACATTTTTTAAGCGTCAAATGTCAAGAGTATTTAATTGTCATATTAACTAACAACAGAACAATGAAATTATTTCTTGCAATAGCATAACACATCTCATTCAAGTTCTCACTCCATCACTCCACCTTCCCAGGTTCTCTGATCAGTCTGACTGTCCTGCTGATTACATTGTACCTCTGTCTGCTTTCTTGTCACCTCCTAGCTAACAATGGTCTATTCTACAATTTCCTTGAACTTCATCTCTTTTCTCTTACACTTCCTTATCTCTGTAACTCCCTCTCCCCTGATGTCCATTCTGAAGATGGGTCTCGACCCAAAACATCACCCATTCCTTTTATCAAGAGTGGCTGCCTGTCCCGCTGAGTTACTCCAGCATTTTGTGTCCATCTCAGTCAGGTTATCCTGACTCTGTGAGAACTGTATATTCATGTACTTAATGGTAAAAACATTTCCTAAATTACACAGTGATTATTTTTTAAGACATACTTAATTTCCTGTTACATGCACTACAACAGGAAATTAAAGAGAAAAAAAAGGACACTCAAGTCACTGAAGTCAGGAAATTAGGGACAAAAAAGGACACTGAAGTCACTTTCTAAATGCACATTACTTCTCTTGAGAAGTGTTTTTTATAATTTACAGTTTAATCATTTCCTCCAACAGGAAACAAATACATTATATGAATCGTAACTTGAAAACTTAAATACCCACCCATTCTATCAATTCCAAAGAAGGATGTTATTACTTAAAGAGGACGGTGCTGTCAGTTTACACCTCCTTCTTCCATCCATCGTGACGGGAAATATTTAATATGTTTGTGTCCTTCATCGCAGGGTCTGACTTGCATAAACATTCCATACAAGTCAACCAGGCTAAGGTGAATAGGATGCAAGTTGGATACATTCTGTAAACCCTGGATGTTACTAAGTGGCATTCTTTTGCGGAAAAATTACACCGCAATATGCGGTACAGTCAGGAGAGCGTGTCTGTCAACAATCTTTTAGAGTTGGTACATACAATCTAATAACCATCCAGAGTTACCAGGAGCACCGGAACACAGTGTTGCAGAATAATATCATCACCACAACTGCTTACATCTCACTCCAATGATAGCATACATCATATGCACACAGATCGACATGCAGATACACTGCATGGTGCTGTATTATTTGTGTAACTATAACAGATATCCTCAAGAGAGGACCTGATAGCAATATACATGATGATGAGGGCATGAACTGCTGAGTTAAGGGCCTGTCCCACTGTACGACATAATTCAAGAGTTCTCCCGAGTTTCCCCTGATTCGAACTCGGAGAATTACGGTAATAGCCGCTCGTAGGGACTCGGGGCTCTCGTGGACATTTTTCAACATGTTGAAAAAACTTCAAGAGCTTACCGCGTTTCCCGAGCTCCGACGTACCCTCTACGCAAATTCTACCTACCTACCGCGAGTTTGATTTTTTAAAAAACTCGGGAGAGCTCTTGGGTAAACTCGTATAGTGGGACAGGCCCTTTACTCCAGCATTCTGTGTCTATCCATGTTGAGCACATAGTTAGGGTAAGTGGTAGGAAACTTTTCTCTGTAGGACAGATGTTTAAAAACTAGAGGGTATGGGTTTAAAGGAAAAGGTGAGTGATTTAGAGAGAACCTGGGAGTTTTTTTTTCTACCCAGAGTATTGTTGGAATCTTAGTCCATCGTTTGAGGGGGCGATGAAGGCAGAGACTCTCACAATATTTAAGAAGTATCTCGATCAGCAATTGATTTGCCAAGGTGCTAGTAAATGGGATTAGTATTGATGCCTATGCGATGGTCTGCACGGATATGGCAAGCTAGAAGGCTCTTTTCTTGTTCTGTACAACTTTATGATGTAATAAGTTATGTTATAACCACAGCAAAAGAAGAAACATTATTTAATTACCTACCTATTGCTATGATCATTGCCATTTATTTGTGAGTTTAATTTGTTGATGTTTTCAATGAATGAGAATTACCAGAATGGGACCATGTATTATTCTGTAAAACCAATTACTGAAGGTTTCAATATCCTTTGGTGTCAAATATCGTACCTTACAATTTCATCAGGATTCCAGTAGTAATTAATATTACCATCAGAGCCACACAGAATTAGATTAATTTCATTCTGGCATCCCTCTGTGACCAAATTGTTCTGGTTTGGACATCCTCTTTGTCAACATGAGGGGGTGGTAAAGGAACAATTAGCTTGTGCAAGTTCACAGCATTATTTGCCTTTACTAGAAATGAGCACAGCTCCATGGGGATAAGGAGGCATTAGGAAAGATCAGCTCCGCCTCTTATCTGTGCCTATTGTTTACTTGTCACTTCTGTAAATACAAACGTTGGATTGCATCTGGACTGAAAATTAATTTAATCTGTTGCTCCCCCAACGTTCACTGTTGAACTGATTTGTCACTTCATTAAGGTGTTGGTAGGATGTAATTTCTCTGGAATCAAGTCTCTGAATAACTATAACATATCAAAAGAAGTTAAGCAGAAAGTCAATGCTATTTGTGGGATGATCTACAAGTAAGCATTTTTATAAACAAATTGTGGAACAATTCCATTACTCAACAACATCTCTCACCCGCAATTGCACAACACAAACAAGTCAAGATTTCAATTTATTTTTGATAGTTGAATACTGGAATTATCAAGCAACAATTTCCCAAATTGATTTTTGTCCTCTCTGACATTGTTGGTCCTGGTATTTCTACACATTCTAAAACTTCTACACCAATTTCTAAGATGAGATAGATGGAACTGGATGAGTATGGGGGTTGGGAGTGAAGGTTAGAGACAGTCAAGTTAAGTCATGTTTATTTCTCACATACGCAAACGTGAAGTGAAATGAAAAGTGGCAATGCCTGCTGAATGAGCAAAAAACTACAAAACAGAGCAGAACAGAATCAGTAATTACATATTGGTGAGAAAAACAAAACAGTAATTTAAAAAAGACAACACAACAGTAGTTTGGTACAGGGATGTAATGCTGCGGTTCTATAAGGCGCTGATCAGGCCGGATTTGGAGTATTGTGAGCAATTCTGAGCACCATATCTGAGGACGGATGTGCTGGCCCTGGAGAGGGTCCAGAAGAGGTTTACAAGAATGAGTGGATCAACTTATGATGAGTGTTTGACGTCACTGGGCCTGTACTCACTGGAGTTTAGAAGATTGAGGTGGGACCTCAATGAAATGTACCGAATAGTGAAAGGCTTGGATAGAGTGGATGTGGAAAGGATGTTTCCACTAGTGGGAGAATCTAGGACTAGAGGTCATAGCCTCAGAGTTAAAGGACATTCCTTTAGGAAGAAGACACGGGATTTCTTTAGTCAGAGGGTGGTGAATTTGCAGAATTCCTTTCAACCGAAGGTAGTGGAGCCCAAGTCCATGGGTATTTTTAAGGCAGAGATCGATAATTTTTTGTTTATTACAGGCTCAGGGGCTATGGGAGAAGGCAGGAGAATGGGGTTAAGAGGGAAAGATAGATCAGCCATAATTAAATGGCAGAGTAGACTTGATGGGGCAAATGGCCTACTTCTGCTTCTATCACTTATGAATATGAACATAGTGTGCACAGTGTGTTGGAATCATTTAGGGAGAAACCTTTCCTACAGTTTGTATGCAACGCGTCACTCTTCTTGAGTGACCATCAAATAAACTAATGTGCCACTCTGGTGCCTGCCTCAATATTTGAAGCTGCAGCTTTTGTTACTTTCTATTCAAGATGGGTTGACAGATCTAAGTAGCCTCTCCATAGCTTTAACAATGGCTTGACATTTCACCTCAATTTTTCTTTTTGCTGAAGATTTTCACTTCATTTTTTGTCACATTATTTTGAAACTCACCTTCCAATGTAAACATTTCTCCTTATTTTAATGACCTGCTATATTCCATAATTGTGTGTTCACATACCCTGATCACCATCCCCATAGTAAAATGGCTATGAAACACTGGGAACAATTAACGCCGACTTTGGCCAAAGCAAGTGGCTCAGACAAACTCTCAGAGGAACTAAAGCCAGCAGCAGGTCATCCAGCAAGATGGTTCGCTTATGCCCGATCTGTCCCTTAATTAATTCTACCTCAGTTCCTTTAACACAAAAAACCTCATCCAGTATTCCAGTGCCTTCTCCTTTGCTCAATGCAGCATGAGTTTCAGACTGTTGTTTAAGAAGGAACTGCAGATGCTGGAAAATCAAAGGTAGATAAAAGTGCTGGGGAAACAGCGGGTGCAGCAGCATCTGTGGAAACAAAGGAAATAGGCAACATTTCGGGCCGAAACCCTTCTTCAGACTGATGTGGGGTGGGGGGGGGGGAGAGAAGAAAGGAGAAAGGAAGAGGAGGAGCCCGAGAACTGAGGGAGAGCTGAGGGGAGGAGACAGCAAGGGCTACCGGAAATTGGAGGTCAATGTTTATGCCGCTGGGGTGCAAACTGTCCAAGCAAAATATGAGGTGCTGCTCCTACAATTTCCGGTGATGCTCACTCTGGCCATGGAGGAGGCCCAGGACAGAAAGATCAGATTCGGAATGGGAGGGGGAGTTGAAGTGCTGATCCACCGGGAGATCACGTTGGTTAATGCAGACCGAGCGGATGTGTTTGGCAAAACGATCGCCAAGCCTACGCTTGGTCTCACTGATGTAGATCAGCTGGCATCTAGAGCAGCGGATGCAATGGATGAGGTTGGAGGAGGTGCAGGTGAACCTCTGTCACACCTGGAACGACTGCTTGGGTCCTTGAATGGAGTCGAGGGGGGAGGTAAAGGGACAAGTGTCGCATCTCTTGCGGTTGCAAGGGAAAGTGCCCGGGGAGGGGGTGGTGCGGGAGGGAATGGAAAAATTGAGCAGTATTTGCGGAAAGCAGATGGGGGGGGGGGAGATGGGAAGATGTGGCGAGTGGTGGGGCCACGTTGGAGGTGGCAAAACTGACGGAGGACTATTTGTTGTATGTGACGGTTAGTGGGGTGAAAGGTGAGGACTATGGGGACTCTGCCCTTGTTACGAGTGGGGGGGATGGGGAGTGAGAGCAGTGTTACGGGGTATGGAAGAGACCCTGGTGAGAGCCTCATCTATAGTAGGGGAAGGGAACCCACGTTCCCTGAAGAATGAGGATATTTCCGATGCCCTGGTGTGGAACACCTCATCCTGGGAGCAGATGCGGCGTAGACGGAGGAATTGGGAGTAGGGGATGTAGTCCTTACAGGAAGCAGGGTGGTAAGAAGTGTAATCCAGATAGCCATGGGAGCCAATGTGTTTCAGACCATTCCAACATAAATTCCCTTTTATATTGGAAAGAGTTGACTTGTACATGTTTAACATTGCTGTATGAACTAATCAGAAGCAGGCAGTTGCTCACTGTTTAAAGTCTATGAGACCATGTTTGGCAAACACATATTCTGCAGTCCTTAAAATAGCACACCATGGTTATGCTACATTAAACTGAGCTGACCTGGAGCTGAGGCACTCTAATTCTAAAGGTGAATTGCATTTAGTTAAATTGCCCAGATTAATACTATGCAACTGAATTGTCTTCTGTCAGGCTGAATGCAACAGACAATGTACCATTGCGACTCTAAGGTGGCATCATTGCATTGTTTGTGGTGATTAAATTAAAAGTGCATATCATCCAGATTTGTGTTGCAGCAACAAAATAAACCAACTGCTGAAATGTAACCAGGCTGTGCCCTCTTTATTCCTGGTATGTGTTTTAACTGGCAGTTATTCAATACAATACTTGTGGCAATCGTCCTAATGGCCAAACTCTGGCTCAAACTTAAAAGCATTTTATTTGAGTGGAATTGCCAGATTCCCGAGTGTCGGATCATGGGAATGATCATCGTGGAGCCACGATTGGGCTACCAAGTACAGATGGCAAAGAGCAATGAATTCCAGATCTTGCCAGCAACACCCACATTCAAAGGCTGAATGAGAAACATGCTGAGTTATGTGTCGCGGGATGTCTCAGGAGACAAATGAGAGATCGCATTAAGAGACGCGAGATAAAGTCAAATCCAGGTCCAACCCATCCTGCCAGCATTGAGTGCTTCCCAGGGTAAGTTCATGCATTTGCATGTGAGAAAGACAGTCAGCTATCAACTAACCTGCTCCTTTTCTGAGTGATGAAATGAAAAAGGACACAAGAAGCATTTGCCCCAACTGTGGATTTCCCATTTCATGTTAATTCTTTCTTAAAGGGCAGCATGGTGAAGTAGAGGTAGAGTTTGCTGCCTTGCAGCGCCACGGACCCGGGTTCGATCCTGACTGTGGGTGTTTAAGAAAGAACTGCAGATGCTGGAAAATTGAAGGTAGACAAAAATGCTGGAGAAACTCAGCGGGTGAGGCAGTATCTGTACAGTATCTGTACAGAGAGCGCAGTCAATCTGAAGAAGGGTCTCGAACCGAAATGTTTTGGGTCAAGACCCTTCTTCAGACTGACTGTGCTATCTGTACAGAGTTAGTAAATTCTCCTCGTGATCTCTGTAGCAGCTGTCTGTCCTTTAATTTTTTTGTTATTTTTAGTCTGTCTACAAGTCTTTAGTCTTTTTTATGGGGGGGTTCGGGGGGGGGGGGTGAGGAGGAAAGGGGGAAACTGTTTTTCTCAGTCACTACCTGGTCGAGGATGCGTCTTTGCGCCCAGCCACATCTTCACCCCCTCCTACCATCTAGATCGGCGTGGCCTTTTCTGCCAGAGACCGGCCAGAGCTGCAGCTTCAGCAGCGGCACAGCGCTGAATTCCATCACGGAGCGGGACGATGCCTTACCGGGATCGCCGTATTGGAGCTCCGGTGTGTTGGGCCTGCCGACTTGAAGACTGTGAAGCTGTGGTCTGTGGTCTGCTGAGCTTCCAGACATGGGCGGCGCTGACTTTAAACATCGCAGAGGCCTGGGATCTTTCGCTGAGGATCGTCAGTGTTGGAGCTTCACCCAGCTCCGCCTGTGAACTTCGGGACCCGCAGTCTCCGGTAGGAAACGGCCGATTCGGAACTCCAGGCTGCTGAGAGTGTTCTTCCGACGCCGGAGCTCCGATCATCATGGCGAGAGGGCCTGAAACATCAGTCCACCATTTTGGTGACTGCGGAGGCCTCAATAGGCCCTGACTACGGGTGAACAGGAGGAAGAGGACCGAACTTTGTTGTCTTTCCTCTCAGTGGGAAACGTTAATTCCACTGTGTGGGGATGTTATCACGTTTTATGTTAATTTTCTATAGTGTTGTGTTTATCTTATATGTGTGCTGCATGGTAACTCAAATGATGTATTCACTCATGTGACAATAAATATCCTTGTCCTTTGTCCTTTAGTGTGTGCAGAATGGTGTTAATGTGCGGGGAACGTTGGTTGGCGCGCACTCAATGAGCCGAATGGCCTATTTCCTCGCTGTATCTCGAAACTTAACTAAACTTGACATAGGTTTAATCTCTTTGGGGCCAGATTTTTTTTTAGCTTTTACTGTACTTATAGGTTCCACTATATTGCTGTTTAGAAAGGCAAGGGAGAAGATTATGTATGATGCTGCTGAATAATGTTTAATTAACAGCAGTGGCTGATGCTCCAAGGTATCTAAAGTGATTGCAGCTTGGATGCAGAGCTTAAAAAGTATCTGCACTTGCTAACATACTACACTGCTTTCCCTTTCAAACTATGTTATTGCCATATCTACCTTTATATATTTAAATTTATCAATTTACTTAAGTTATACTAATAATTATTTCCAAAAAATCTTATAAAACAATTAATGACTACAGATTTAGTGAAACTGCTACTTATCTCAAATCGTCTCAACTACATAGCTGTGATAAAAACTAACCTTACAATTCAATAATATGTACCTCATTAAGGATAATCCAACAAATAACATCAAAAATGACAAATCCCACATTTTGTACTATAAAGTCACTTTAATTGAAATGCATATATCATACGCATTTCTATATGTCAATTCTTATTCTTAAACTTAGCATAAATTAATATGCCATTAATTTTTCCAATAAGGCATTGTTTACAAATAATCCTATGGATATGAAATGTAATAATAACAATAGGGTGGTACAGATGGTAGAGGCACTACTACACAGTGCCAAATGTAGGCACTACTACACGGGCACACCCAATTCTAATCTCGGGTGCTGTTTGTGTGGAGTTTGCATGTTTTTCTTGTGACGACACAAGTTTCCTTCAGGTGCTCCTGGTTTCCTTCCACATTCCAAAATGCATGCAGCTTACACTTGAGAGGCAAATGTAAGTTGTCCCTACTGAATACGTGAGCAGCAGGATCAGGAGGAAGATGAGAATGTGGATAGAATGAAAGAGGATTAGTGCAAAAATGGATTTAAACATTTGGTGCTGGCTCAGTGGGTTGTAGGTCTTGTTTCTACGCTGTATATCTCTCACAACTTAAAATATACTAGACTAAGTTGGACCCGTTGGATCCCATGGGTGGGCTGGTCCCCCAACGTAATATTCCACCTCTCCACCAGTTCCAATTTTGGTGGCCATGTGTGTGGGGGGTGCTTTCTGAAGTGCTAGTATGGGTGTAGTGCACTGAAGGGACTGGTTTAAAGAGGGCTAGTATGGACAATGTGGACCAAATGGATTATTGGGGTGGCAGCTCAGTCACTCATGCCTGATATGCTGGCAGCTCACTCACGGCTGGTGGGCTGGCAGTTGACTCCATTTCAGGCAGGGTGCAAGGCCACCAAATTCAAATGCAGTTTCCTACCATTTCAAGCAAGGTGCAAGACCACCAAATTCAAGTGCAGTTTCATACCACTTCAAGCAGGTTGCAAGGCCACCGAATTTAAGCACAGTTTGATACCACTTCAAGCAGGGTGCAGTGTCACCAAACTCAAGTGCAGTTTCCTACAACTTCAAGCAGGGTGCAAGGCCGCCAAACGCAAGTGCAGTTTTATGCCACTTCAAGCAGGGTACAAGGCCACCAAATTCGTGCAGTTTCATGGGATTTCAAGCAGGGTGCAAGGCCACCAAATTCAAGTGCAGTTGCATGCTACCAAGCAGGGTGCAAGGCCACCAAATGCAAGTGCAGTTTCATGCCACTTCAAGTAGGGTGCAAGGCCACCAGATTCAAGTGCAATTTCATGCCATTTCAAGCAGGGTGCAAGGCCACCAAATTCAAGTGCAGTTTCATACCACTTCAAGCAGGTTGTAAGGCAACCAAATTTAAGTGCAGTTTCATACCACTTCAAGCAAGGTGCAAGGCCACCGAATTCAAGTGCAGTTTGATACTACTTCAAGCACGGTGCAAGGCCACCAAACTCAAGTGCAGTTTCCTACAACTTCAAGCAGGGTGCAAGGCCGCCAAACTCAAGTGCAGTTTTATGCCACTTCAAGTAGGGTGCAAGGCCACCAAATGCAAGTGCAGTTTCATGCGACTTCAGGCAGGGTGCAAGGCCACCAAATTCGTGCAGTTTCATGCTATTTCAAGCAGAGTGCAAGGCCACCAAATTCATGCAGTTTCATGGCATTTCAAGCAGGGTGTAAGGCCACCAAATTCAAGTGCAGTTGCATGCCACCAAGCAGGGTGCAAGGCCACCAAATTCAAGTGCAGTTTCATGCCACTTCAAGTAAGGTGCAAGGCCACTAAATTTGTGCAGTTTCTTGCCACTTCAAATAGGCTGCAAGGCCACCAGATTCAAGTGCAGTTTCATGCCACTTCAAGCAGGGTGCAGGCCACCAAATTCAAGTGCAGTTTCATACCACTTCAAGCAGGTTGTAAGGCAACCAAATTCAAGTGCAGTTTCCTACAACTTCAAGCAGGGTGCAAGAATGCCAAACTCAAGTGTAGTTTTATGCCACTTCAAGTAGGGTGCAAGGCCACTAAATTCAAGTGCAGTTTTATGCCACTTCAAGTAGGGTGCAAGGCCACCAAATGCAAGTGCAGTTTCATGCGACTTCAAGCAGGGTGCAAGGCCACCAAATTCGTGCAGTTTCATGTTATTTCAAGCAGAGTGCAAGGCCACCAAATTCATGCAGTTTCATGGCATTTCAAGCAGGGTGTAAGGTCACCAAATTCAAGTGCAGTTGCATGCCACCAAGCAGGGTGCAAGGCCACCAAATTCAAGTGCAGTTTCATGCCACTTCAAGTAAGGTGCAAGGCCACTAAATTTGTGCAGTTTCTTGCCACTTCAAGTAGGCTGCAAGGCCACCAGATTCAAGTGCAGTTTCATGCCACTTCAAGCAGAGTGCAGGCCACCAAATTCAAGTGCAGTTTCATACCACTTCAAGCAGGTTGTAAGGCAATCAAATTCAAGTGCAGTTTCCTACCATTTCAAGCAGGGTGCAGGGCCACCAAACTCAAGTGCAGTTTCCTACAACTTCAAGCAGGGTGCAAGGATGCCAAACTCATGTGCAATTTCATGCTACCAAGCAGGGTGCAAGACCACCAAATTCAAGTGTAGTTTCATGCCACTTCAAACGGGGTATAAGGCCACCAAATTCATACAGTTTCATGCCATTTCGAGCAGAGTGCAAGGCCACCAAATTCGTGCAGTTTCATGGCATTTCAAGCAGGGTGCAAGACCACCAAATTCAAGTGCAGTTGCATGCCACCAAGCAGGGTGCAAGGACACCAAATTCAAGTGCAGTTTCATACCACTTCAAGCACGGTGCAAGAGAACCAAATTCAAGTGTAGTTTCGTACCATTTCATGTAGGGTGCAAGGCCTCCAAATTCAAGTGCAGTCCGTACAACTTCATTCAGGGTGCAAGGGCACCAAATTCAAGTGCAGTTTCATACCACTTCAAGCAGGATGCAAGGCCACTAAATTCAAATGCATTTTCATACCATTTCATGCAGGGTGCAAGGCCACTACATTTAAATGCAGTTTCATACCAATTCAAGCAGGATGAAACCACTATAAAACCTCACAAAACACCACATAAACACCAGACACAGTTCAGTAGACATTCAGTGTGTTCAGTTGATTCATAGCTCAGACAGAGTCCCTCCCCCAGGTTTTATAATCCCTCCCCCCTTCCACCAGTAGGGGCATGGCCTTCATGGTGTGATTGACAGGAGAGAGATTCTCAACATTTTTTAAACACTAATAACATTTATATTTTTCATTGATGGGAAGAATCCACTGCACCTGATGAGTGGAGGGGGACTGAGTAAGATGGCCAGAAATCACAGCCGTAAGTGGTAGCATTTTATCTAAAATCAATATACAATGCAAACAGGAAGTTTTCAAGTTTAGACTTTTAATCATTTGCTATCTCAAACCAACCACCACCAACCATTTTCTATGCTTTATTTCAAACCAACCACCACTAACCATTTGCTGTGCTTTATTTCAAACCATCCACCACCAACCATTTGCTGTGCTTTATTTCAAACCAACCATATTTTCATTTTCAAACCATATTAAGGTCTCCCACGGTCAGTAAACCCACACTCACAGTTTAGTAAACATGTATTTAGTGTTATTCACAACTTAGACTGAGAGACATGACCCTCTCGCTCCCCCATCTTGCAGAGACTGACTGAGGCACTGCAGTTACTTCCGGGTTTTATAGTCCCTCTGGAATGGGTGTGGCCTTCAGGAGAGAGAATCTCAATGTTTTTTTAAACACTAATAACTCTTTCATTTTTCATCGATGGGAAAAATCCTCTTGTCCTGCACAGCGGAGGGGGACTCTGAGGAAAATGGCCAAAAGTCACAGCCGTAAGTGGCAGTGTTTTTTCTAAAATCAATATACAGAACAACAGGAAGTGGTCAAGATCAGACTTTTAGTAATATAGATTTATTTTTGTTTACTTCCACTTCCTGTCATCATGCAGAACATGTTTCACATCATGATTTCCCACCTATCATGACTAAGGGTCTCGACCCGAAATGTCACATGTTCCTTTTCTTCGGAGATGCTGCCTGACCCGCTGAGTTACTCCAGCATTTTGTATCTATCCAACCCTATGACCCGCTACCTTCCCATTTTGTGCTCTCTCTGAGTCTGCTCATGGGATTCAATTGCACAGAGGGAGGACACATTGCCATTTTCTGCCTCTGTGGGCTTGCTCACGCCTGCTTCTCTGAATTGTGTCCTGATCAAAGCATTTTGCATTCTTCAATACACTTTCATACACGTGACTGCTTTGCACGCTCCCTTGAACATCAGAGCCAACATTTCAAACTGCGCTTGAATTCTCTAGGTTGACAGTGAATTTGCACTCTGAACAACTTAGCAGCTCCTGATCTAAAAAGATTTGAAAGTTGCACCTTTTAGCCATGCTTATAACTTGACAATTAGCTGAGTGTCTCTTCTGGTTCCTTGTTCCACTTATCAAATTTGTAGTTCACCGAAGTCACTGAAGGTGCTGAGTTAAAACGAGTCCTCAAAGCTCTTAAAACATCCTTGTAATTGGATTCATCCGTGGTCTGAGACACCAATAAGCTTGCCAATGTTTTGAATGCCTCTGGTTCTATCACAGTAATAGTTCCAGCTTTCTTTTTTCACAAATGGACGTGTTGCTCTTTATTCTTTGCATCTGGACAAAGTGCTGGGTAACTCAGCTGGTTATACAACATCTCTGGAAAACATGGATGGATGATGTTTTGGCTCGAGACGCTTCTTCAGTTGTGGCATTTGAGCCAATGATGAATCTCATCATCAATGCTTGTCATCATCAAAAGGCGGCTCATTTATGAAAATGCTCTATGTATACCAGGTCTCACAGTCAACCTTAATTTTCAGAGGATAGTGTGATGCAACAAGGGAAGGTTGATCGAAGTCCTTGTATTCGTAGATGTTGAGTGTGAGGCACATCAATACCTACCCAACAGTAGATGAGTTAACAAGGGCCTGGAGTTCAGCTTCTGAGCAAAAATAATCTCTGCATTAGGGTTGGACAGCTCCGTCTTGAGATTTGGATGACCTTGGTTCTGCAGTTTAGTTGTCATGGATTCCTACTGGTTCTAAAAATTATGTCTACTTCATTGGGAAGTCTGAGGTGCAACATTACAGTGAAAAAGATTGAGAGAAGCGCTAGGGCAATGATGCAGCCTTGTTTGAGACTTGCCTTCATCGATTTGAATAGGATCATGGCGTGCATGTCATCACAAAGCAAATGTAAGATGGCAATACATTTTTGTTGGCAACCGTATCTGGTTGAGGCATTCCACAGTCCCTTTAGTCACGGAGTCAAAGCCTTTTGTGATGTTACAAAAACCTATGTTCAGTGTTTGCTGCTGATCCCTGCAGTTTTATTGGAGTTGCTGAAGATCATGTCCACTGTGCCTCAAAATGGGCAGAATCTACAGTGTGATTCGGGAAGTAGCATTTCATCTAATGAGAGGTTGCAGTTATGGAAAACCATGGTGATGCCTCTCCCTGTGGCGGACAGTAGGAAGACCTCTTTGTACATTATGATTACAGCATCTTTGATCTCTATGCACTGGACACATATTTCTCCCACACTTGTCTTCAATGAAGACATTCCCTTCTATATTCATAGCACCTCTTCGAATCGTTTACCGTGTCATCGTGAAGAGGCTTGTGTGACCCCATGATTCCGAGAGCGATGCCATCAGAAGCACTAGCTTCTGGTAGGGCCACCCAAGGCGGTAAGGTCAAGGATGAGGGTCCAGACTAAGAACGATGCAACCTACATGACCTCAACGGCAGACGAGGCGGACAAATGTATCTTGAACTCAATGGCTCTGAAAGCGGATGAAGGCTGCAACAGATCTATCAGCTCCAATCATCTTGGTTCCCTTACCATTGGAATTAGTTGAGTGATTTGTGAAGGACCGTGAGCTTCTTGGAGTGCAACATCAAGTACACATTAAACAAATACACGCACAGGCGCCTTCGTTCTGTGAGTTTCAAAGCCTGGAATGGACTGATAAGGCACCTGAGAGTCCATAAAAGCAACAGAACATAGACCATCATCCTCGACGTCGAGGGATAGCCACGACGACGACCTTAGAACTATTCTGAAGCCCCAGTGTTTTGCGCCCTGTAGTTCATTGGTGTTGCACACCCGAATGCCAGTACTACTCAGAAACAGCACAAAGAGGTCAACAGCATGAAATAAGGTCTGGAACATGAACTCAATGTCCTTCATAAAGAATGGTTCAGTTGCAACACAGTGACCAAGCTCATCAAACTCTGAAGCTGTTATAGTGGACATAGAGGATAGAAAATACATTTGCAGAGGACAAACCTACTGCACCTCTTCCTCGACAGTCTACCTTATCAGTACACATATGTCAAAGATAGTACTGGTAGGAATTACTTTCATACATTCTTTGTGTAGTCAAAGTCCTGTCAACATAGACAGCCACCTCTGATTTTATAGCACCTTATAACTATTGCTAATTTTGAATCTTGCACGAGGAGGAATCTTGCATCATTACACAACTTGTATTTGATTACAGTTACCTGCTGTCCCTTTAATTGTTCAATGTTTCAATGCCGCTTTATTGTCACACGTGCTAAGTGCAAACACACGATGAGATAAATCTCTTACAAACAGTCCAGTAGAGTATCACCATACCATCCCTATTAGCAGTTGTACAAAAATAATATACTGAGCCCACATCCAAGAGGCACCGTGTTGGTGCCATTGACCAAGTCCAATCCAGTCCTGCCTAGCAATTTATCAATGTTTTTGTGACATTAGCTTTAAATCTGATTTTCCATTGTCCCATGAATCATATAATCTCATTAAGTTACATATAAAGCTTTAGATCTTAAGGTTTTACATTATTTGAAAGGCTCGTACTTTTCTGACCTTGCTAGTCTATTGCAAGATAAGGTCACATTAAGCAAACTGCAGTTAAATCTTATGCTTCAATAGTTACCGTAACATTTATTTGAAATATAGTAATTATGGGCAAAGCAAGCATTTCATAAATTAGGTTTGTACATATTACAGAACATCTTGGCTACTTAATGAGTCAGACTTTTTGTTGGGAACTGAGGATGATTTTAGTTTTTACTGTCAACCTCAGTAAACATCCAGTTGAGAGGGGTAGGATACAAGACTGCACCTTTTAATGGCTCAAAGTGTCTAAATTAAATGAGTTCAGTCAGTCTCAAACCAGTTTTCATGATAAATGGGCCATCACATCCCTCAAACGTGATCATACTTGGAAAATGAAATACTTGTCAATTTTGGCAAAACAAAATAAGCTGATACACATATCTCATTTCCCATCTTCAAGTCCCCAGAATGAGTTATGAGATGAACTTAGACCTTCTATTTATATTAAGAAAACACATCATTTTCTGATGACACACATACAAATCCCAGTTCAATTTACAAATAATGGATGACAGTCTGTACAATATTGCAGGGATTGCAGCCTAGTAATTATGTTACTGGGCTCATCATCTAGACCTCTGAACTAATGATCTAAAGGAAATATTTCAAAATCCCACCAACCTAGGAAATTAAAATCAATTACTGACACAAAGCTCAAACCAGAGAATAAAACTTAAAATCAGCATTGGCCTAAGAAACTAGCAGATTGTCTTAAAGCCAAGTCCATCAATATTCCTTGGGGAAGGAATTGCCCTGGTCTACTTGACATGTTATGCAATAAACTGTAACATTGTTATATAGCTTAATTCCAATCTGGAATGCAAAGCTAGCCATTCAGTTGTGTCAAACTGCTAATAAAAATAAGTAATCATCAGAAAAAATCTGGATGGATCAACTAGAACTAGAAGTGACTAACGTACAATCTATTCAATCTTGCTGAGTCTTCCTAGCTAATATCTGAGGAAATGTTCCGTTGACCATTCAAGAAAGAGGTTTAAAATGAGCATACCCAGAGAATCATAATTTTCAGTCGTTGTTGCATTTTTGTTCGTCTCCACTTGCTAAGTATGACCTGTTCTGTCTACTGGGCAACCAAGTTCCGTCCTGGCATCAGATCAGATCCACCAGAAGTTACATAAGCAATATGCAGTTGGGAAAAGGTGGATTTGGGAGTCATTAACATCCACTCCAGAACCCGAGAAGCCAGTATCTTAATTCAGTTGTGTCACCTGTTGATTATTGCATTCCCAGAGTCGATGGTACAGTACACCCCAACTTCAATGCTACTCAGAAGCAGCACAAAGAGATCAAGAGAGTGGAATATGTTCTTGGATGTGAATTCAATGTCCATCATAAATAATTGTCCAATTACACCACAATGATCAGGCTCAAAGTGCCCTGAACCTGCCATAGTGGACTTGCAGCAGATGGTAAGAACTATTCACAGATGACACCACTATAGTGGGCTATCAAAAAATGATGAGACAGAGTACAGACAGATTGAGAACCTTGTAACTTGGTGCCAAACACCAATCTCTCCCTCAATGTCAGTAAGACAAAAGAGATTGCCAGTAAGACAAAGGAGCCTGAATTCTGCAACATCCAGGTTCAGGAATAGCTACTTCCCCACAGCCACCAGGCTATTAAACTCAACTCAAACAAAACTCTGATCATTAATAGCCCATTGCACTTTATCTGTTTATTTATGTGTATATATATATTCATTGGTATATGGTCTGTGGAATTCTCTACCTCAGAGGGCGGTGGAGGCAGGTTCTCTGGATGCTTTCAAGAGAGAGCTAGAAAGGCTCTTAAAAATAGCGGAGTCAGGGGATATGGGGAGAAGGCAGGAACGGGGTACTGATTGGGGATGATCAGCCATGATCACATTGAATGGCGGTGCTGGCTCGAAGGGCCAAGTGACCTACTCCTGCACCTATTGTCTATTGTCTATTGTCGATTGTCACACTGATCTGTTCTGTATTTATTTATGTCTACTATATTCTGTTGTGCTGAAGCAAAGCAAGAATGTCATTGTCCTATCTGGGACACATGACAATAAACTCTCTTGAATCTTGAATCTTGAATCTTGAGATTGAGATTGAAATTTACTTCAGAAAGTGAAGCAGTATACATACCCTTGTGATGGCGCTGGAGTAGAGATGATCAAAAGCTTCAAGTTCCTAGGAATAAATATCACCAGCAATTTGCCCTGGACCAGTCACATCAAAGCAATGGTCAATAGGTCAAAAGTACATGGGCTGGAATTATAGTGAAATTACTATCATATCCAAATTTCGTACCATCCTAATTTGCAAATCGTCCTTTCACATTTGCCAGGTCAAAATCTTGGAAATCTCCACCAACCACAGAGGTAACATGACTAGAAGGACTGCATGGTTATTTAATTCCTGGGATGGCGGGACTCTCATTCGATGAAATAATGGAGCGACTGGGCTTGCATTCACCAGAATTTAGGATGAGAGGGAATCTTATAGAAACATGTAAAATTATGAAGGGATTGGATGCAGGAAACATGTAGATGCAGGAAACATGTTCCCGATGTGGGGGGAGTTCAGAACCAGGGGGCACAGTTTAAGAATAAGGAATCGGCCATTTAAGACAGATGAGTACAACTTTTTCATACAGAGAGTTGTGAATTTGTGGAATTCTCTGCCTCAGAAGGCAGTGGAGGCCGATTCACTGGATGCATTCAAATGAAAGTTAGATAGAGCTCTTAGGGCTCACAGGATAAAGGGATATGGTGAAAATGCAGGAACGGGGTACTGATTGTGGATGATCGGCCATGATCACACTGAATGGTGGTGCTGGCACGAAGGGCCGACTGGCCTACTCCTGCACCTATTGTGTATGTTTCAGGAAGCATTCCAGTATTTCCTCTCTGGCAATAATTATTGCACATGCCAGTGAAACCTGCGTCACATAAATGAATTAAAAATAATCCAGAAATCAGTTCAAATTGTAAGACAGAATCAGTGTTGCTCCTTCAAGCACTTAGTTTGGGTTTTAGTTTAGAGATACAGCATGGAAACAGTCTCTTCAGCCCAGCGACTACACGCTGGCCCTTTCACACTAGTTTCTATATTATCCCACTTTCTCATCCACTCTTTGCACACTAAGGGCAATTTAGAGAGGCCAATGAAACTAACAATCCTCACGGCTTTGGGCTATGGGAGGAAACCGGAGCACCCGTAGGAAATCCATGCGGTCACAGGGAGAACGTGGTCACCAAAGATGGACGCCACCTTATATCAGAATCAAACTCGGGTCTCTGGCGCTGTGAGGCTCCACTGTGCTGATAACTTGACGTTATCCTTCCAATTTTATGATGTGGAATTTATATGCAGGAGATCACAGTTTTTCATTGCGGTAAGGATGGTATGAATTGTGATGTGCAACTTGTGTGGAAGGCCAGGATGTATCGGAGTTTATTTCCCTGTTCATTGGTGTCATGTTTGTTCGAAGTTCAGCGAGCTGATGTGAATTGAGCAAGTTCTCTGGGAGAATGCCAATGTTTGCAGGAAGTAACTACACAGCAAATCTAGGCTACAGGCTTTTTGCATGAAGGAGAGTGATTTCCTAAGATTATCTCTTTGATAGGCTTCACTCAAAATGACCCTGAATCAATACAGAGTGTTAAACCCGTGGAATCTTCCAGTTGCAAACACTGAGATAATGTACTACGTTTTAAATGGGATGAATTGTGATGGATGGGCTATCTGCTACTCTGAGAGATGTTCGGAAATCCATGACCTCTACCTTTATCTTGATGGACCAGGCTGTATGTCCGAGCATTTACAAGAGGTGAATGTGGTAGCCCTCTCTCCTGTAATTCAACAGCACAGTCTGGGCTTCAGGTGATGAACTGTGAAATCAGAAATTACCTCGACAGTTGGAGGCAGGGCCATGTATGCTGGTAAAAACACCACTGTTTAAAAAATATATATCTTTGGCAATAAGATATATTAAATTAAGGCTGTGGTGAATAATTAATTAAATAATAATTGATATTATTTCAAAGCTAAATAATTATCAGAATATATGAAGCACTTTTAAATAATAAACAACAATAAACATAGAAAAAATGGTTTCATTTAAGTTTGTGGAAAAAAGGAACTGCAGATGCTGGTTTACCCAGGAAAGGCACAAAATACTGAAGTAAATCAGCGGGTCAGGCAATATCCCTGGGGAACATGGATAGGTGATGTTTCCGCTGGGAAGAAGTGTCGTCTTCCATGTTCTCCAGTGATGCTGCCGGAGTTCATCCAGCATCTTATATCTTCCCTTTTAGTTTAGTTTAGTTTTAGTTTAGAGATACAGCCCCGAAACAGGCCTAGCGGCCTACCGAGTCCGCACTGACCACCGATCCCCACACATTAACACTATCCTACACTACGAACAATTTTTACATTTTATACCAAGCCAATTAACCTACAATTAACCTATACATCTTTGGAGTGTTGGAGGACACCAAAGTTCTCGAAGAAAACCCACGCAGGTCACAGGGAGAACGTACAAACCCCGTTTAGACAAGTACCCATAGCCAGGATCGAACCCGCGTCTCTGGCGCTGTAAGCGTTGTAAGGCAGCAACTCTACTGCTGTGCCAATGTGCCGCATGATTCTTTTAAGATATTTAATTTCACATTTGCTTCCTAAATATTTTCTGCAAAATCCTAGATACTATTAAATGAGCCTCAGATCCTCTGACAGGTCAATTTAACGTAAGGACCAATTAGTAGTTTTTCAGCAAGACTGGGGTTCATGTAAAGGGCAATGTTGCAAATATGACAATGGATTCTGCCTTTGGAATTATCACTAATCTTAGACTTCCATGTTTCACTCTTTAGGCACATAGTTCCAAGATACAGAGTAATTTAAACACGTGGAAAGACTTACAACATTCACTTTTTTATTATGCTTTTGAAAATAAAATGAAACATAATAGTAATACCATATAACACAGCCATATAATTCAGAACCTAGTTGGAAAGATAGATGAGAGGATTTGCTGTTTTTCTCCTTGGAATAGCTTGAGAAGAGATTGTAGACACTAGACACTGCAGATGCTGGAAATTTGAGCAAAAAAACAAACCATTGGAGGAACTGAGCAGGATGGACGTTTGTGGAATGAATGAACGGATAATGTTTCAGGTTAGGACCTTTCTTCAGAAGGTGGATGCTGCCGATCCATTTCCCTCCACAAATACTGCCTGACCCGCTGTGTTCCTGATGTACACTCATCAGGGATTTTGGTAGGGCAAGCGAAGAGGAATGTTCCCATTGGCGAAGGGGTCGCCCATGCATAGACTTGGGCGGCACGGTGGCGCAGCGGTAGAGTTGCTGCCTTACAGCGCTTGCAGCGCCGGAGACCCAAGTTCGATCCCGACTACAGGTGCTGTCTGTACAGATCTTGTACGTTCTCCCCGTGACCACACGAGTTTTCTCTGGGATATTCGATTTCTGCCCACACTCCAAAGACGTACAGGTTTGTAGGTTAATTGGCTTGGTGTAAGTGTAAATTGTCCCTAGTGTGTGTAGGATAGTGTTAACATGTGGGGATCGGTGGTCAGCACGGACTCGGTGGGCCAAAGGTCCTGTTTCCGCGTTGTATCTCTAAACTAAACTTAAATTTCTTTTTTTTTTTTTTTTTTTTTTTTTTTTTTTTTTTTCCATTATTTATAATATTTTTTTTATTTGAAGTAAATAGTTTACAATATATAGCTTACTTTATAAACTAACACCTTAATTCAGTATTACTACAAATAGCATATCAATACATAATATCTTCTATTTTTATGGAAATAAAGAAAAAGATATATAAAAGAATAAAGAAAAAAGGAAAAATAAAAGGGAATAAAATAAAAATAAAAATTTTCGCACATATATCAATTAAAAATTAAAAAGATAATTTGAAAAACAATAATATTACATATATATATATATATATATATAAACAAAAACTAAAGACATTGTACGAGATACTATTTCATTCAGAAATATCTCTAATAAATACACAATATTATCAATTATAGGTAAGTTATTCGCATCGGATCCATAGGGTGCCCGTCGAAGCCGTGATTCCAAGAATAGCTACTTCTCTAAATACTGTATATATGGAGACCATATCAATTCAAAAGAATTATACTTGTCCAAAAGGACAAATCTAATTCTTTCCAAATTCAACGTCTCCAACATCTCTGCTTTCCACATTTTAATTGTTGGGGATAATGTTCCCTTCCAAAATTTAAGTATCATTTTTTTCCCAATTATTAAACAATAATCAAAAAAATTTCTTTGATTAATTGTAAGTACCAAATTTGGCTCCGGGATTCCAAATATTATTAATTTTGGGTCTGGGTCAAGTTTAACCTTAAGGACTTCCGAAATAACTTTAAAAATTTCAATCCAATAAAAATTCAACCGTGGACATGTTACAAAACTATGTATTAAATTTGCTTCAAAATTCTTACATTTATCACAAATAGAGGAAAGGTTAGGAAAAATACTTTTTAATTTGGTTTTCGAGTAGTGTAATCTATATATAACTTTAAATTGTATCAATGTATGTCTGGCATTCAAAGAACACCAATGTATTCTTTGTAAGCTTTCTTCCCAAGTTTCTTTCGTTATAGGTAATCCAATTTCATTTTCCCATGCTTGACGATATGTTTCAGTTGTTGGGTTCTCTTTATCTAAAATAATATTATAGATATAAGCTATAAGCTTATCCGTATTTGGATGTAAATTAAACACTTCATCTAATAAGCCTGGTCCTTTATTTTTATAGTCGTATGTGTTACATTTAATAAAATCTCTAATTTGTAAATACCTAAAATGATGTTGTGAAGGTAATCCAAAAATATCTTGTAACTCTTCAAATAATAATAATTTTCCATTTCTATAAAGGTGTTCTATTCTTTTAATTCCTAAATCCTCCCACAGTCTAAAACCCGCATCTAAGATTGAGGGTTTAAACAGTGGATTATTCCTAATTGATAACCTAAAAGAAAGATTATCCAGATGTAAGGTCTTAACTATCTGTTTCCAAATACGCCTAATATTATGAATGATAATGTTGTCCCTATAAGTCTTTTTTTGTACTTCCTTTGGTGCGAAAATAATCGACTCTATAGTGAAGGGTAAACAGTCTTCCTTTTCCATTTTTAGCCACATTGGTTCAACATCCATATTTACCCACCAAAAATTCATATTCTTAATCTGGACTGCCCAATAGTAATATAAAAAATTTGGAAGTGCCAGCCCTCCATTTATCTTCGACTTACATAAGTGTTTTTTACCTATTCTATGGTTTTTGTAATCCCAGACAAAATTATTAACTATGGTATCAATTTTTTTTAAAAAACTTTTTGGAAGAAAAAAAGGAATTGCCTGAAATAAATATAACAATTGTGGTAAAAAAATCATCTTTATAGCATTAATTCTACCGATCATAGATATAGGAAGTGTTTTCCAATATAAAATGTTTTTTTTAAGTTTCTCTAATAATTGATAATAATTAGCTTTAATTAATAATTTATAGGATTTAGACACATTAATTCCTAAATATTTAAATTTATCTGTAACTATTTTTAATGGGTATTTTTGTAATATATTTACATTTATACCAGTTATAGGCATTATGTCACTTTTACTCCAATTAATCCTATATCCTGAAAATACACTAAATTCATTTATAACATTGAATAGCTTTGGAATACTACGTTCCGGTTTAGTAATATAAATCAGAATATCATCTGCATATAAAGATATCTTATTATTTGTTATGTCAGTGTTGTACCCATATATTTCGGGTTCTGATCTGATTCTTTCAGCCAGAGGTTCTATCACCAAGGCAAATAATAAAGGGGATAACGGACATCCCTGTCTGCATCCCCTAAAGAGATTAAATTTAGGTGATAATATTTGATTGGTTAAAATTCTTGCAGTAGGGTTAGAATATAATATTCTTACCCATTTACAAAATCCATCCCCCAGTTGATATTTTTCCATTATATTAAATAAATATGACCATTCCACCTGGTCGAATGCTTTTTCAGCATCCAACGATATAACTGCTAATTCTATATCTCTCCTTCTTCTCGAGTAAATAATATTAAACAAGCGTCTAAGATTATGTGATGAGTAACGTTTTGGAATAAAACCTGTTTGATCATAATGTATTATTTTGGAAATCACTAAACTTAGCCTCCGAGAGAGTACTTTAGTTAGTATTTTTTGATCAGTATTTAAAAGGGCAATCGCTCGGTATGATCCAGGGTCTTCCAGGTCCTTATCTAATTTAGGAATTAATGTAATTGTAGATTCATTTAAAGAGTCTGGTAATTTTCCTAATTCATAGGTGTGTCTATACACTGTTTGTAATCTAGGTGAAAGTAGATCGTGAAATTTTTTATAAAATTCTGCACTCAGGCCATCGGGGCCCGCTGTTTTACCATTTTTTAACGATCCAATTGATTCTTCGATATCTATTACAGATATTTCAGCATTTAATAATTGCCTACTCTCAAAATTTAACTTATTAAAATGACATTTTTCTAGAAATGTTTCCATTTCATCTGTTTGCCCTGTTAATTTAGATGAATAAAGATTTTGATAATATTGTAAAAATGTATCATTAATGTCTTTTGGTATAGTCAACGTATTTCCCTGCGCCGATCTAATACTATGTATAGTTTTTTCATCGTCTAATCTTCTGAGTTGTCGTGCTAATAATTTTTGAGGTTTATCACCGAATTCAAAATGAACTTGTTTAGTTTGTTGGTATAATTTTATCACTTGGTCCGCATAAATTTTATTTAATCTATATTTTAATATTGCAATTTTATTACTCAACTCTTTTGAAGGGTGTATTATATTTTCACTATCTAATTGGTTTATCTCTTTTTCTAACTTTTGCTCCATCTTTCGATTTTCTTTATTAAAATGAGCTTGTGCTGATATTATTGCACCACGCATAAATGCTTTAAATGTGTCCCATAATAGTAGTGAGGAAGTCTCAGGTTTATCGTTAGTTTCAAAAAATAATTTAATCTGTTTCTCCACATAGTTACAGCAGTCTTTATCCTTTAATATCTGTGTATTGAATCTCCAAGTATTAGTTTTATTAACCATATCTTTTAATTTTATCTTAAATGTTAAAGGGGCATGATCTGAGATAATAATATTATGATACTTTGCATCATATGTAAAGGGGAGTAGTTTTGAGTCTACTAAGAAATAATCAATCCTCGAATATGTTCCAAATACCGGCGAGAAAAATGAATATTCCCGTCCGGTAGGATTATCCAATCTCCAAATATCTTTAACATTCAATGTCTTACTAAAGGAGTTTATAAGCTTGCTTGATTTAGAGAGAGCCTTAATTTTTGTAGAAGATCTATCCAGATAATTATCTAAAGTACAATTAAAATCACCTCCAATTATTAAATTATATTGGGTGGATATAGGAATACTATTAAATATTTTCTTAAAAAATAGTGGATTATCAAAATTAGGTGCATATATATTCATAAGAATTACTTTTTTTGAATGTAGTTCCCCTGTAATTATTAAATATCTACCCTCCTTATCCTCTATTAATGAATTAAGTTTAAAAGGTATACCTTTACGAATAATTATTGCAACTCCTCTAGATTTGTGTATAAACGAAGAGTGATATACTTTTGAAATCCATTTCGCGGTTAATCTATATTGAGCATCTTTTTTAAGATGTGTCTCTTGAAGAAACATAACTCCAGATTTCAATCTATTCAACTGAGCTAGTACCTTTCCCCTTTTAATTGGTTCATTGATTCCTTTAACATTCCAGCTACAGAAGGTGATTCCATCATCTCCATTCCTTACATTCATATCCTGCATTTTATTGTTAGGGTGGCTTTTTTTGGAGTAGCCTTCTTGGCTCCTCCAGCCCGACACTACACCCCAACTTCAATCCGATGCGAATTTCCAATTCCGTTAAACCATATTCATTTAATCTGATTATATAAAATAGATAAAAGTCATGATTATATAATATATAATATAATATCAAGTATGTGTTATGCAAAAAATAACAAAAATAATAACAAATGTGAATATAAAAAAAGTAAAGGGTGAAAAAAAGGTGATCAGAAAAAAAAGAAACTACACTTATATAATGTGTAGTGAGTGCAAGTGAAAGCCACACTAACATGGCTACTAATCTAACGACTTCCGTATTAAAAAAAAAAGATGTTAAATATTCCAGCTCTTATTTGAAATACTGTGTATATTGGGGTGGGGGTGCTAACTTTATTTTCTTAATAAATTTTTCTATTATTCATATTACTAATTTTTAGTTGTTAATCTCAGCTATAATTATTATCATAATTAGTAATACTATATAAGGGGAGTAAGGGAAATCAAACCAATTAGTAATTAATAATTAATAATTAAAAATTACAAATTAGTATTTATTAATTAATTAGTAAACATTATAAAACTACAAATCGATGTCCATTATTCCGCCTTTTTCTCAGTGAATGATTCACAGCCACAGGTCCATAAAGTTCATTCATCCACTACCCAGTTGGGTCTACTCCTTCTTCCACAGCGTCTCCTTCTTCTCCTTCTTCTCTTTCTTCTGCCTCCTTCAGTATTTTCCGAGCAAATTCCAGTGCCGCTGTATGTTTGGTGAAACGAAGATCCTTATTCTCGTAGGTAACTCTAAGTATTGCCGGGTACACCAAACCATATCT
This sequence comes from Raja brachyura, assembly GCA_963514005.1. Next base: position 17,371,214 of record OY740806.1, on the reverse strand, counting down.
GATCTCCTTTATTCCTTTTATGTCTCTCAAGATGCGTCTTGTTTCTGTAAATAGAGCTCTTCTTTTAGCCACTTCGGCCGGGTAGTCTCTGAAGATACTGATGTTATCTCCTTCGTATTTCAGATTTCTTTTTCTTATGATTATCTTCATCATATCCTCAAAGACACTGTCATAAACCACCTTTACAATTACTTGTCTTGGTGGTGCACCCCTCCTAGGGACCGGTCTTAAAGCCCTGTGGGCACGGCCCAACAGGGGTTCTTCATCCAAATCCAAAATGTCCTTTAGGAGTTTTGCAAAGAATTTACGTGGGTCATAGTTTCCTTCGCGTCCCTCAGACAGACCTACTATGCGCAAATTCTTACGTCTTTGGCGCCCCTCCAAATCAATACATTTCTCATTAATTTTACGTAATAATTCAGAGAGGCGTTTGTTCTCTTCGTTTATCTTCTCATTCTCTCTCGCAGTTGTTAGAGCAGCATCAGTTAATTCTTTAATCGTATCATTTTGTTGATCCAGTACAGTTGACATAGGGCTTAACCTCGCCTCTATTTTCGCATCCATCATCTCTTCCATCAATCGCTCCATCCCAGCAATCTTATCAGTTGCCTCGATCAGTTGATTGTGTATGTCCTCCTCAATTTCTGTTTTCCAATCCAACATCATGGTTTTTACCATTTCTTTAACTTCTCTTGTTAATTCATCTTTGATATTTCGAATATCCATTTTTAAGGCCTTCATTTCATCCTTAGTTTCTTTATAATCTTTCTTCATTTCTGTTTGTGTATCCTTCAGCATTTTCTTCATATCTGCCAGTAAAGACTTTTTAAAATCTTCCATTTCAGCTTTTCTTTGTGAAATCTCTTCTTGGGAGGCAGCCAGTCCCGAGCCTGAAGCTTTGGTAGGGCCTGCCTCCCTTCTGGAGCTTTTCTTCGGCTGTGTGGGGGAGGAGGGATTCATTTTAAATTTCTTACCGGAGTCGCTAAAGTCGCGCGCCTGATGACGTCACGCAGCTTACAATCGCACCCGGAGCCGTTTAAAATCGATCTCCTACGGTAAGTAGTGTTAGCAGCCTCCTCTAACCCCGTTTTTTTTCCAGATTTTTTAAGAGCTGGTCTGGCACTGTTCTCTCCTAGAACATGGCGCCACCGGAAGTTTCTAATGACTTCGCTAATTTCAGATAGTCCTTGCTTTCTCCCTCCTTCCCCTCTCTCTTCCCAGCTCTCTGACATCAGTCTGAAGAAGGGTCTCGACCCGAAACATCGCCTATTCCTTCTCTCCATAGATGCTGCCACACCTGCTGAGTTCCTCCAGCATTTTTGTCTTCCTTGAACTAAACTTAACGTGATTTATACAAGATCCAAGAGCGATGAAAGGAAAAGTACACTGAGTGTGTATTCGTAATCTGGAATGCACTGCCTCAAAATGTAGTTCACTGTGACTTTCAACAGGAAACTGAGTAAAGATTTGAAGGTTGAAAAAAGATAACAGAGAGAAAATGTCAGAGGATTCACACATGGAGGTCCTCCTCCCCTCACCCCACTCATCATCAACAACACCACAGTCACATTTGTGGAGTATTTTAAGTTCCTGGGACCCATCATCTCCAATGACCTTAAATGGGGGCCACCATCGACTCCACAGTCAAAAAGGCACAACACAGGATGTACTTCTTGCGGCACCTGAGGAAGCACAATCTGCCACAGGCAATGATGGTCCAATTCTACATGGCCATCGTAGAGTCTGTTCCCACCTTTTCCATCATGACCTGGTTTGGCTCAGCCACCAAGCACGACACCCGGAAGCTGCAGCGAATCGTCCGATCAGTTGAGAAGGTTATAGAAACATAGAAACATAGAAATTAGGTGCAGGAGTAGGCCATTCGACCCTGCACCGCCATTCAATATGATCATGGCTGATCATCCAACTCAGTATCCCTTACCTACCTTCTCTCCATACCCCCTGATCCCTTTCGCCACAAGGGCCACATTTAACTCCCTCTTGAATATAGCTAAGGAACTGGCCTCAAATACCTTCTTTGGCAGAGAATTCCAGAGACCCACCACTCTCTGTGTGAAAAATGTTTTTCTCATCTCGGTCTTGAAAGATTTCCCCCTTATCCTTAGACTGTGACCCCTTGTTCTGGACTTCCCCAACATCGGGAACAATTTTCCTGCATCTAGCCTGTCCAACCCCTTAAGAATTTTGTAAGTTTCTATAAGATCCCCCCTCAATCTTCTAAACTCTAGCGAGTACAAGCTGAGTCTATCCAGTCTTTCTTCATATGAAAGTCCTGACATCCAAGGAATCAGACTGGTGAACCTTCTCTGTGCTCCCTCTATGGCAAGAATGTCATTCCTCAGACTTGGAGACCAAAACTGTACGCAATACTCCAGGTGTGGTCTCACCAAGACCCTGTACAACTGCAGTAGAACCTCCCTGCTCCTATACTCAAATCCTTTTGCTATGAATGCTAACATACCACTTGCTTTCTTCACAGCCTGCTGCACCTGCATGCCTACTTTCAATGACTGGTGTACCATGACACCCAGGTCTCGTTGCATCTTCCCTTTTCCTAATCGGCCACCATTCAGATAATAGTCTACCTTCCTGTTTTTGCCACCTAAGTGGATAACCTTACATTTATCCACATTATACTGTATCTGCCATCCATTTGCCCCCACACACAGCCTATCCAAGTCACATTGCAGCCTCCTAGCATCCTCCTCACAGCTAACACTGCCCCCTAGCTTCGTGTCATCCGCAAACTTGGAGATGTTGCATTCAATTCCCTCTTCCAAATCATTAATATATATCGTAAATAGATGGGGTCCAAGCACTGAGCCTTGCGGTACCCCACGAGTCACTGCCTGCCATTCTGAAAAGGACCCATTTACTCCTACTCTTTGCTTCCTGTTGGCCAGCCAGTTCTCTATCCACATCAATACTGAACCACCAATATCATGTGCATTAAGTTTGTATACTAATCTCTTTTGTGGGACCTTGTTGAAAACCTTCTGAAAGTCGAGATATAACACATCCACTGGTTCTCCCTTATCCACTCTACTAGTTACATCTTCACAAAATTCTATAAGATTCGGCAGACATGATTTACCTTTCGTAAATCCATGGTGACTTTGTCCAATTATTTCACCACATTCCAAATGTGCTGCTATCCCATCTTTAATAACTGACTCTTAGCAGTTTCCCCACTACCAATGTTAGACTAACTGGTCTGTAATTCACCATTTTCTCTCTCCCTCCCTTTTTAAAAAGTGTGGTTATATTAGCTACCCTCCAATCCTCAGGAACTACACTAGAACCTAAAGATTTTTGAAAAATTAACACTAATGCATCCACTATTTCTGGGGCTACTTCCTTAAGTATTCTGGAATGCAGCCTATCTGGCCCTGGGGATTTATCGGCCTTTAATCCATTCAATTTACCTAACACCACTTCCTGGCTAACCTGGATTTCACTCAGTTCCTCCATCTCATTTGACCCGCGATCCCCTGCTATTTCCGGCAGATTATTTATGTCTTCCTTAGTGGAGACAGAACCAAAGTAGTTATTCAATTGGTCTGCCATGTCCTTGTTCCCCATGATCAATTCACCTGTTTCTGACTGCAAGGGACCTACATTTGTTTTAACAAATCTTTTTCTCTTCACATATCTATAAAAACTTTTGCAGCCAGTTTTTATGTTCCCTGCCAGTTTTCTTTCATAATCTATTTTCCCTTTCCTAATTAAACCCTTTGTCCTCCTCTGTTGGACTCTGAATTTCTCCCAGTCCTCTGGTAGGCTGCTTTCTCTGGCTAATTTGTACACTTCATCTTTTGTTTTGACACTATCCCTGATTTCCCTTGTTATTGGCTGCAACCTTCTCTCCATTGATGAACTGTACACAGCAAGGGCCAGTAAGCGAGCGGGCAAGATCATCTCTGACCCCTCTCACCCTGGCCACAAACTTTTTGAATCATTTCCCTCTGGAAGGTGACTGTCAAAGCTGCCACAGCCAGACTTCCAAACAGCTTTTTTTCCCATGAATAGTAGCTCTATTCATTAACCAAAAATCTGTAGCCTCCTTTTGCTCTGGTATTTTATTTAATTCACATGTCTAATTGATAATGTTTTATTATTAATGTTTAATGTTTTATGTGTCATTCGTAACTGTCACTGTATGTCTTGTTGTCACTTGTGGGTGGAGCACCAAGGCAAATTCCTTGTATGTGAATACTTGGCCAATAAAGTTATTCATTCATTCATTCATTCAGTCACGTGCATTGATCCATCCTACATCCCGCTACTACCACTGAGAAGGTAGCCTACAACGGTTCCTCCAGACTACAAAAACAGCATCTTCTCAGCAACCAACACACTCTTGAACATAGCACAACCGCAACCATTAACTCAGCAGCTAAGATTTACTATGAAGTTCATTTTGATTACTTCTACGAACTTCAGTTTTTGCACTATTATGGACTGATTACCGAGCACTAATTAGTAATTTATTGTATTATTAATTAAGAAAAATTTACTGGTATATTTATTTGTATGTTTTCTATTAATGAACCTGTTAAGCTGCAGCAAGTAAGAATGTAACTGTTTTGTTGTCAGTACTGGGGCCAGTACCGGTAGAGTTGCTGCCTTGCAATGCTAGATACCCAGGTTCGATCCTGACTATGTGTGCCATCTGTATGGAGTTTGTTCATTCTCCCTGTAACTGTGTGGGTTTGCTCTGGGTGGTCTGGTTTCCTCCCTCATTCCAAAAAGACATGCAGGTTTGTAGGTTAATTAGATTGGTAAATTCCCTAGTGTGCAGGATAGCTAGTGCATGGGTGATGGATGGCCGGCGTAGACTCGGTGGGCCAAAGGGCCTGTTCCCAATCTCTAACTCCCAAACTAAAACTAAAACTTCATATGATAATGAATGACTCTTGTATGTTTGGAAGCATAACTCACCAAATATTAGGGCTTCTGTAATGGAGGAAGAGAAAGAAAATATGAGGAGAAATAATAGATTATCTTTGCTTCACAATCATTCATATTAGATAGTGCTCAACGTTTTCACATTCAACGTATTGTAATTTCCAAAGGCACTTTTCATTCAACTGGTTTAGCCACAACATAGATACTCAGTCTTGTTAAACAGCATTCAAATTAATGCAATGATTTCCCATTTTATCCCATTCACAGGAGGTCTAATTTAAGGCATAACCATAAGATCCAAGAAAAAAAATGTTTGTGAATTTTTCATATTTTCAATGTTCCTCCATTGACCCAAAGGCAGTCAATCAATTGCTTTATTTAATTCTTAGTTTACTAGATTTACACCGATCATTCTAATCTGAAAACTTACCAAATATGTACCTTAGAAGCAATGTTGTGATTTTCATTCAACCGTTTCCATTGTTGAAGGTTATTTGATTATAATAGATTGAAAATCTATTAGCAAAGCCAATAACAATTCCAAAGTGCACGTGGCATTATTTGCAAGTTAGCTGTTTGTGATACATCTAATTGATAAAAATGATTGATGCTGAGAAATAGACTGTAACTTTGACAAGAATAGAAAAGGATAAGCCTAATTTAACCATCTGATGACTGACAGAACAAGCTTTCCAGATTCCCATTGGTGATTTGTAAGGTAATACCAACAAATCTCATGAGTTATAGGCTTCGGAAGAGCATTGTTATCACCTTAGGTAGGATTCACCAGAATATTGAAAGATGTGAACTGCAAATGACCTCTTCAGATGGGAGTAGAGAAAGAAATCCTAGCATGTGCTGTGAGAGTCGTGATCGGAGTGAGAAGTCTTGGAGCTTTGGAGGGAATGTTAATTAATATTTGGCAACATGAAGAATAATTTGGGTGTCAGATGGAATGATTAATAGTTAAAGATTTTAAAGTACAGAGGGAATAACTTCGAACAAGGGAACACAGTGATTTTGTTAAGTGGAATATTACGATTTGGCAGGAATATGATGAACTTAAAGAAAAGAGAGCTAAGGAGGGATTGCATGAGTGAAGTAGATGCAGGAAGAGGCTTAGATGAAATTTACTTTTGGCACCATTTGAGCCATTAATAACACATTTCTCCTCTTTAGCCACCTTCTTTAATACATACCTGTCTCCTTTTGTATTGGCACCCCCCTCTGTCATACTCTATCTTTGTTTATGTTTCTTAAATAAAACAAGTCTTTCACTTCAGATTAATTAAATAAATCATGGTTGATTGGATCCCATACTAGAGGGCTTATATGGTCTTGCCATCCAATACAATTATTAGTATTGCTATGTTATTGGTTAATTATTGTCACGTGTACCGAGACACGGAGTAAAAACGTTTTTGTTTGCTATACAGCCAAATCATACCATGCAGATGTATAATCAAGGCACATGCAAGTACAACAAATGGTGCAAAATATTGAGTTACTGCAAAAGTATGGATAATAATAAAATGTGCAAGTACCATGATGAGGTCGGTAGGGAAATATACACACAGCTTAGGATAGATAAAAATGCTGGAGAAACTCAGCGGGTGAGACAGCATCTATGGAGCGAAGGAAAAGGTTATGACCCGATACGTCACCTTTTCCTTCGCTCCATAGATGCTGCCTCACCCTCTGAGTTTCTCCAGCATTTTTATCTACCTTTGATTTTTCCAGCATCTGCAGTTCCTTCCTAAACACAGCTTAGGATAGGTCTATTAAGTAGTCTAATAACAGTGGGGAATAAACTATTCCTGAATCTAGTGGGACATGCTTTCAAGCTTTTGCCCAACAGAAGAGGGGAGAAGAGGGAATCACTGGGGTGAGAATGGTCCTTGTTTGTGTTGGCTGCTTTCCTGAGGTAGCACAATTGTGGAGTGTTGTTGGTGTTCGATTGCACTGAATTGCACCCATAACTCCACAATTTCTTGCCATATGGCCAGAGCAAATTGACAAGCCAAGTAGTGGTGCATAGGGTTAGGATACTTTCTACGGTGCAACTGTAGAAGTTCATAGGAGTCATTGGGGACATGTTGAATTCCCTTAGTCTTCTGACGAATTGATGAAATTGAATGAAAATGAAAATGAAAAGTCCTTGTTATTATGTGTCACATAGTGAGTGGAGCGGATCATTCCATTCTGTTTCTGATACTGATAATACTCCATGGTGTATTTAGCATGAACAACAGGGACAAGTTTCCAGCCAATATTTCTTCAAAGTCAGTGAGATTAAAAAGATATATATAAGCACATTTGCATAATAAGAGTGTCAGAACAATAAAAATCTAAAAAAGAATTATACCCAGGAAAAGTGCAATTTAGATCTATTAATCCTTTAAGTCTAAATAGAAGATGATTGCTGTCTTGATTTCAGACTCTGTTGGCACTAATGAATTTGTTTCAGATGAGTAATCAACTGTAATTTAGACTGACTGAGAAGTTTCCACAGTAACTGGCACCAAAACAATTTCAATTCAGTTTGTTTCTCAGCAGTAAAGACTTTTATAACAAGAGAGTCCCTTAGAAATAAGAGCTGGCAGTTATTCAACCATTTCCTCAACCAGTGCAAAATGCTTACGAGAGACTGAAGAGATGTGAGCACCATTTTAACCCATGCACCGCGCACAGTGGCATGATTTGTGTGGCAAAGGTGGTCTCAGATATAACTGCACATAATATGTGTGTGTGTGCATGTATGTGTGCGTGTGTGTGTACTTGTGAATATGTGTATATATACAGACTGATTTTTTTTCCTCTCGTTTATCACATTCTTTACAGTGTGCTATGTTTACATATTCTGTTGTGCTGCAGCAAGTAAGAATTTCATTGTTCTCTTTGGGACATTTGGCAGTAAAACACACTTGACATGTTTGAGGATATGAACTTGAAGTTGACCTACACAAGGTTTGCATGGGAATATTCATCATCTCTGAGTGCAGTGGAAAAAACCATGAAAAATAATAGCATGGTCACAATTGACTGTGTGCAACACCCCCCGTCGTCTTGTTGGATTTCCAGTGGAATCTTGAGCACCAAGATATTCAGATTTGTTAAGAAAAATATATAGATTTGTTAAATCTAATTGGAAGGTGCAATGTGCAATGGAAATCAAAAACCTAATTATCAGACGGATTAGAATGAGAAATCTGTTTATTGTCATTAATTTAATATATCAGAACATATTATTCAGACTTATTCAGAAGATAGTCTTCCTATTTGCCCTGCAGAGGGACATCTCTAATTGAGCATCCATAATTAAACATAGATATTAACATGTTCATCCAAATGAAGTATTTCATGCAGTTCAACAGGGATAATGACAATTGCGATAGATTATTTGATGATGCCGTGAGGCATCCAAGCCATTGAATAATAGTTCTCAGGCAATTACAGGAAAGAGCAGTTTTGTAAATGGAGAGAGGAAGAGAGTGGCATCAAGCCAGATCATGCTTCACTCCCCAATGATAGCTTTTCTATTAACTTCCACATCTGCTCACTGCAGTGCAGATGTACATAATATTGGAGATCAGATGCCAACACACCTGATCTCCAATTCATCTAATGGATTAAGTACTGAGTTCAGCATTGGTCCAGAGTGTACTAAGCTGATAGACCTGATAAGTTGTGCAAAAGTGAACTCTAACCCAGCCTATCAAATTCTGTCACAGCAGGTCAATGTGGCTGGGAGATTAGCGCAGGGAAAGCAAATGTGGGAAATAGATCAAGTCAAGCTCCATCCGACACATTGCAATGTGTATATAGATTAATAATTCAAATTTCACACGCCTCTACTCCAACTGTAATATTTTAAAATCTATTAACTTGCACATGATCCCCTAGGCATAATGCTCACCTTGACTGGCATAACCTTCCCGTAATGACGTATGGCAATTTCTATTCAAGCCAACCACTGTCTTGGCTATATTTGCCACCTTTTGTTAAAAGGTAAGTTTGGATATTTATTTTTATTTCACCCAATATTTTCATTAAGTGAAGGTTGTGTGAGCTGAAAAAATTGTGATGTCTCATCTAAATACGTTTAAACTCTTAAAATATTTCAAAAAGACAAAACAGGGGAAGATGCCTTTCAGAGCACTGGGATGTCAAAAGATGTCCTGGCAGTGTAGAGGTTTGACCTCAAACTCCAACACCTAACTCCCAGTCGACACTCACAGATAGAAGTATGAAGATGCACATCAAGCAGAATCTCCAACCTGGTGAAGGGTCTCGACCTGAAACTATTCATGTTCTTCAGAGATGCTGCCTGACCTGTTGAGTTACTCCAGCATTTTGTGTTTTTTTCTGTAAACAAGCATCTGCAGTTCCTTGTTTCTACACTCACATCCAGAATCTGTCTCCCTGATAAGCTATGCAGCACAGTTCTCCAACCTAACAAGTAGAATCAGCGGGTCAGTATGCCTGAGAGGTTAAAAAACGTGCGAAACTGGTCAAAACAAGATTTATCCAGTCTGAGAAATGTCCCAACCTGAAACATCACACATCCTTTTTCTCCAGAGAAGCTGCCTGACCCATTGAAGTACTGCAGCCAAGGCCTTCTCAACGCATGGGCAAGCTGGGCAGTTGCCCGGGGCCCTACGAGCATAGGGGCCCTATGCTAATCTGTGTGTGTTGTGACTTGCTGTCAATAAATAAATACTGGATTGCAAGCTCGGATTCATCAACTGAATTAGTTCGCCATCTATGTCCCCTGTGCTGGACACAGCCTGAACCTGGTGGGTGTAAAATCGGCAGAGTCTTGTCTACAGACTGTAACATTCTTTGACTTTGTTCAGTGTCTGTATTCCTTTTTCTCTGCCTCTACACATCGATGGAATGTTCTGGCATCATCTTTAGGAAAAAATGTTGTGGTCTGACACGAGATGGTCGTCACATTTTGATGCTGTTCATGCTCTGTATGGGGGTTTGGAGAAAATTAAACATGCACTGGATGCTGTATCAGCTGACATTGAACAGGAAGTGAACACAAGGCGAGAGGCAGAAGAGTTGAGCTAGAAAATGGAGAACATGGAAACGATCTTTCTCACAATTCTTTGGAATGACATTCTGGAAACAGAACAAGTAAGGTCCTGCAGTCAGAGGATGCGAACATACTTGTTGCCATGAATCTTCTTGAGTCTCTGAAAACCTACCTACAGGAAATTAGAGGCAAATTCAGTGAATACGAATTGAAAGCCAGGAGTAGGTATCCAGATTCAGATTATAGCGATGTGAAAAAACGGGAACGAAAGTGAAGTGTGCATCTCACTAGATATGACGGATCAGACGAAGAAGATCAAAATAATTTCGAACAACTTGAAATCTGTGTTTCCCAATGTTGAAATTGCCTTCAGAGTGTTCATGTGCATGATGGTGACCAACTGTGCAGGGGAACATTCATTTTCAAGACTGAAACATAAAAATCTGCTTCGCAGCTCAATGGGGCAGCAGCGTTTGAACTGGCTTTAATTTTATCGACCATTTACATTTTCATTCCTGTGAGTGGTTGTGTAGGTTGGGGTCCCAGTGCACTGTTTTGCCCGGAGGCCTATATTGCTGTTAAGCCGGCCCTGACTCCAGCACTTTGTGTCCATCTACGGTATAAACCAGCATCTACAGTTCCTTTCTACACATGCCATCCTCCACATTGCAATATGGATGTAGATTGATAGTTCAAATTTCAGAGAGCACCGCTCAATTTTTTATTAATTTTATTACTTTATTTTATGTATGGCTCTGTCAATGCTCAGTATCTATTACTCTAATCGCCCTTGAAAAAATGGTGGTGACCTTTCGTTTTGAACTGCTTTAGTCCTTATAATGAAGCAAATCTCACACTGCGTTAGGTAAGGTGCTCAGGGAGAATTAGCAAGGAAGAAGCAATATGTTTCTATCAGCATGATACTTAACTTGGAGGAGATCACAAATAGGTGGTGTGATATTTGTCCCTGTGATAAGAGGTTACCAGTTTGGGTGGATGCTGTCTAGTCTAGTTTGTGTACTGCAGTGCATTTTGTAAATTGTACACACTGTGGCCTCAGAGTCAATTAACATTGAAGGTTCTGGATGGGGTACTATCAAAAGGGCTGTTGTGCCCTATATGATGTTGCAGAACTTTGTGTACAACTTCTATAACATGGTGCAGGAACAAGCGTTGTACATTGTGTTACAGATTTTTTTTAAGTGTTTTTGAACCATGATCATCCACATTGGTGGGCAATATTCCATAATACTCGCGAAATGGAATATTGGAATGGCTTTTGTGGTGTCAGAGATGCATCATTCACCTCAGGATGATCAATCATTGACCTACCATTTAAGTTGAATTATTTATGTGGCATGCCCAGCTGAATGGTAATATTTTATACCCAAGGTGATGATTGGATTGTTGCCGATGGCAATGCCATTGAACCAGTCTCTGTCTTGCTGGATATGGTCATTGTTTGATATTTCCAGGGTGTGTATATGTTCTGCCACATCAAAATCCATGCCTGAATGTCGTCTGGTCTTGCTGCATGCAAACAATTTTCAAAAGATTGTCAATGAAATTGAAATTAAACTCAGGGCAGCATAGTGGCCCAGCTGGTAAAGCCACAGCCTCACAGAGCCAAAGATCAGGTTTGATCCTGATCTTGGTTGTTGGCAGTGTGGAGTTTGCATGTTCTCTGTCACTGCGTGCGTTTTCACCAGATACTCCAGTTTCCTCCCACATCCCAAAAAAGTGTGGGGTGTGTAGATTAATTGGCCACCCCCATAGTGTGTAGGGAGTGGATGAGAAAGTGGGATGACACAAAGGTAGTGTGAACGGGTGATTGATGGTTAGCATGGACTCAGTGGACCGAAAGGCCTGTTTCCACACTGTATCTCTAAACTAAACTTATTTATTTATGTATTTTAGTTAAATTCATTGAAATTGGACCATTTATATCTGGATGCAAATAATCATTGGAGGACATCCATAGTAGTTGAATATGAATCAGTTAGACTGGCCAAATTTCCCATCTGAGCAACTTATATTTACAATTGTCAAACATATTTTGTAATTACGTTGTGCGATATGGCCTTTTCCCATCTTAGTTGCCTGGAGATATTGCTTGTGGACCTTCTTTTGAGCCATCGGTGGCCATTTAATACAACTGTATGTCTTGCTAGATCTCCACAAAAGGCATTAATCGATAATCTGCTGATGTGCACAGGAATTTGAATCAGCAGAGCAAAGGCTGTGGATCTAATGCAGGTAAAAGAGGTTGTTATAGTTGGGTGCAATGGATATGGTGGACAGCAGATTTTTTTCAGTACCATACCACGTTTCCAAGAGAAACTGATTTCAAGCTGGACAGTTGACAGTATTTCTTCCCTTCATACCAATTGAATTTTAACAAAAGGTTTCATGGTTAGCTTTATATTCTGAATTTTTTAATTAAAATTATATTGCCAACCGTTTAGCATCTGCCCAAATGTCCCACAAACAAATGCAAGCTTCCCAATTTTCTCTGGATTTTTATAATATTTGAAGAAGGAAATTTTAGATCTTCCATTGAAGGTTAGCATTACCTTGGCGGAAAAGGAAGCCTGTGGTGCTTTGCAGTGTTGCTATCACTTTTACTGAGCTCTGCGATGTTTTTATCAATTTCCCAAAAGTAATCTCTCCATTTATGCATTGACCCGGCAATGATTAGCTTGGAGAGGACGAGCAAATATTATGTTTTTCTTTGTGCCATACCACTTAACATAAGGGTGTGAAATATTCATTTGAATTTGAGCATTGCAAGTCCTGGAAGCTCTGCACTGTCTATCAATGGAACTGCTATGAAATACTTAGAAAACCATAACATTAAACTGAATATGCAATGCAGGCCCTTCCTTCACATTCCTCGTTCTTACTGAAACCGGACTGTGGGATAGAAATCTTTTCCAAATGGCGACTACAGGTTGGTGTATTTACATACTGTGGTTGGAAAGTTTGTAGCATTGTCTTTATATAATTCATGAGTTCATAAATTATAGCAGCAGAATTAAGCCATTCAGCCCATCTAGTCTACTCCGCCATTCAATAGTGGCTGATCTATCTTTCTCTCTCAACCCCATTCTCCTGCCTTCTCCCCATAATCTTTGACACCTGTTCTAAACAAGAATCTGTCAACCACTTTAAAAATACCCAAATACCCAATTTGCCTCCACAACCATCCGTGGCAATGAATTCCACAGATTCACCACCTTCTGACTAAATAAATTCCTTCTCGTCTCTATTCTAAAGGTAGGTCATTTTATTTCGTGACTGTGCCCTCAGGTCATGGAAACATCCTCTCCACATCCACTCTATCCAGGTCTTTCACTATTTAGTAAATTAGTGAAAGAGGTCCCTTAATTCATAATGAAGGACGTTAGCTTCTTTTGTTGTCTTTGGGCTCCATTTGTATCTGAAGAATCAAAGATTCTTTCTGACCAAATGAAGAATTTGCTCTTTAGGGAGTACTCAATAGTCACACATTCCATTTTCTATTTTTGTTTTGAAACAAGGTCAATTTGTTTAACAAGGCAGTCATGAAACAAGAGCTTGCTTCCTTGTTCCTGAGTCTGAAGAAGGGTCTCGACCCGAAACGTCGCCTATCTCCTTCGCTCCTTAGATGCTGCTGCACCCGCTGAGTTTCTCCAGCTTTTTGTGTAACCCTTGCTTTCTTGGTATGTTTATTGAGTACCTGTGAGTCCAAAGCCACACAGCGGCTGGACTACGTAATGACGGCAGAGTCCAGTGAATCATTTGGGTTTTTGCAATCGTCTGGTAGTTTTATTGTCATCATGGTCGTTGTGTTTTAAAAACATTGTGTTTATTAACTGAATTTAAATTCCAGAACTGCCATGGTGAGATTCAAATAATTGTTAGTCCAAGTTTCTGGGGTTACTTGTCCACCAACTAGTAACCATTTCAACAAACAGGCAAAATAACTGGAGAAGGGGGATGAAAGTTAAGGGGAGTTGGGTGGTTGGTCACCATTGACCAGAAATGTAACTGGATCTGCTGCATAAAATTATTCAGTTGAAGATTCTTGATTAATACGGGCGTCAGAGGTTATGGGAGAAGGCAGGAGAATGGGGTTAGGAGGGTGAGATAGATCAGCCTAGATTGAATGGCAGAGTAGACTTGATGGGCTGAATGGCCTTATTCTATTCTTCCTTATGACCTTATGAAAATCTATGGTGACGAGGACAGGTCAGGAACTTTTCTTCACACAGTAACATGATGGAATACTCTCAACTTGCTTGAACAAGCATAACTTGTCTGCTTCTTTCACCTTTCTCCAAGGTTTGCCCATATTTGCCCGGTGGGGTAAAATTAGTTCAGGCTAGCAGAACATCACAACCAAGAACTCTTTCAAATTGTCTCATGATCAAGTGAATGCTAGAATGAAATAATTAAAAACAAAAGAGCTGCAGCTAAGATTTTACAAGAAAGAGCAAAGATTATGTATGATACAATATACTACAAAATACCATACACTACTGTGGAATGAAACAAATGGTTCCGTTATTGTTTTAAAAGTTCATTTGAAAGCTCATTGGTTCTTCATGTCACGCTGTGTCATTCATATCATTGTTGGTTTCAGATCAGTTACAAGCATTTCCCTGAAGGTTTGGCAGCACATTCAAAAAGCTTGACATAATCCAGGTCTAGGTGGTATATTTGAGTGGCATCACATTATCCCATTTTACCACCCTACATGATCAACCCCTTCATCACTATTGCTATGTCTACCATCTAAGGATACTCACCCAGACTACTCTAACACCTTCCAAACCTGTGGCCTTTGCCTCAGCAAATGACAAGAGCATCATGAAAATGGCAATGGCAACATGTGCAGTTTTCCTCCAAGTCGCTTGTTTTCTATAATATGATGCTAAACTTAAATACATGATTCCAGTTGAAGGCAGATATGCGGTTTTATACTCTGTGGTTTAATTAATAAAACACATTATTATATATATCTTGTCAACTAATTCCTCAGCTTCTTGTTCAATTTTTAATGATTTGTGCAAATATACCCCAAGGACAGAGTGTGCCAAACAATATATTCGGGTAGGTATCCACTCAGATTTCCCCCGAATGATCACAAACAAATGGGTAAGTACATGACAGATGGAATATCATGTGGATAAATGGGAGGTCACACAATTAAGGAAAAATAGAAAGGTGAGGATCAAAAGGTAATGTGTTTCTTCGTACACCAATCAGTAATAGTTAACCTAGAAGTTGTAGAGTTACAAAGAACAGAATCACCTTGTCCATGCCAACCAAGTAAGTAAGGTAGACTCAGTAATTGGCAGGCAAATGGTATGTTTTCCTTTAGGAGATCTGAGTACAAGGGTAGAGTCATATAACTCCAATTACATAGGGCTCTGGTGAGATGAATTTGGAATATTGTTCAATGCTAGACTCCCTATCAAAGATTGAATTAACTACAATAGCAGGAGTGCAGCAAATGTTCACCAGATTGACCCGAGAAACAAACCCCTTTGGCTAAGGACAGAGCAAGCAGACTGGGTCAGTACTCTTTTGAAGTGAGAAAAATGAAAGGTGTTCTTATTGAAACATACCAAATTCACATGGGAGAAATGTGGAAATAATAGTTTTGTTTGGCTGGGGTTTTGTGAGCCAGAGGTCACTGTCTCAAGAGTTTGGGCTATGCCAGAGAGAGATAAGTAGACATTTCATGTTGCTCCTGGGTTAGAAATCCTTAGAATCACTCACACAAGAGGGATGTGGGGTCGCAGAGTTATATTCACAAGATTGATAATGTTTTGAATGTCAAGGGAATCAAGAGATTTGGGGTTAGTGCAGGAATATGGCACTGAGGTGAAAGATCAACCATGATCTTATTGACTGTCAGAAGGGTCGAAAGGCTTAGTCCTGTCTTTCTACACCTTGTGTTCTTTTGATATACTGAAAGTTATCAAAGAGAGCAAACAAGGAACGAGAGTGCTTGGGCCAATATCATTAAAAACAGAAAGGTTGCCAAATAACAATAATTTAGTAAATGTCAAATCAATCAATGGATTTAAGCTCAGAAAGGTTCAGCATTTATACTGATGTTTAGAGGGAGGACAATAGCCAATTGTAAAAGGTGCATTTAATAAACATGGTAAGCTGACATTAGCTGGTTTATATAGTGTCAGTGTTTTTACGAGACCATTACTCAACATTAAGCAGCAACCCTCATAAATGGGCCTTAAACCATCATGCACGAAGGTGACTTTATTACCACAACATCATATAATGCAGCACAATGAAATAAAAATTCTGGTCACAGTATTCTTGCCAGATGTGTCACAATCCTTTATCTTGCAAAACTCAGGAAAAAAAGGTCTAACAGATTACAGTTAACCTGCGCTCTGTATAAACAGACAAACAGCGGCAAAACAAAACGTACAACACCATCAGAGTGGTTACAGTGTCTCTGCTGAGAATCTCTCCTGCAGAATGAAATTTAACTTACGTCACAGCACCATGCCATTTGCTTGTGCATTCAGCATCACTTGGTGAAGAAGGTGAAGGGGAGATTTAATGGAGATGTTCAAAATGATGAGGGGGTGTGATGGAGAAGATGGGGAGACTGTATTTTCACAGACAAAAGGACAATGAATAGATTTAATGTCATCAACAAAAATAAAACCTCTTGGTTCTTTCACATGCAGATCTGATATGTGATCTACGATCTGCGGTGGACCATTCAGCCCATTGAAACTTCCAGCATAAATGAAGATTGCCGAAGATAGACACAAAATGCTGAAGTAACTCAGGCAGCATCTCTGGAGAGAATGAATAAGTGACGTTTCGAGCCGAGACCTTTCTTCAGACTCGACCCGAAACGTTACCCATTCCTGTCCCGCTGAGTTACTCAAACATTTTGTGTCTATCTTCGGTTTAAACCAGAATCTGCAGTTCCCTCCTGCACATAAATGAAGATTGTGGCTGGCTTTCTACCTCTGTGTTTTTCCTGCACTGACCCCCCCTCCTAAGGTTCACTTGATGTTCAGAAATGTATCATCTTCTGTTTCGAATGAGCTCCATGACTCAGCCGCCAGAGCCCTCCAACATAGAGATCTTCTCTTCATCTCAGTCCTGAATGACCTACTCCTTGTTCTGAAATCACTCTGGATTGGGCTGCTTGAAAGTATGTTTGCAACAGATTCAATGATAACTTCCATAAGGGAACTATATATATACAGTGGCTTGCAAAAGTTTTCATACCCCTTGAACTTTTCCACATTTTGTCACGTTACAACCACAAACGTAAATGTATTTTATTGGGATTTTATGAGATAGACCAACGCAAAGTGGCGCGTAATTGTGAAGTGGAATGAAAATGATACATGGTTTTCAAATTTTTGTACAAATAAAAAACTGAAAAGTGTGGCGTGCAAAAGCATTCAGCCCCCTTTACTCTGATACCCCTAAATAAAATCCAGTGCAACCAATTGCCTTCAGAAGTCACCTAATTAGTAAATAGAGTTCACTTGTGTGTAATCTAATCTCAGTATAAATACAGCTGCTCTCTGAAGGCCTCAGAGGTTTGTAAGAGAACACTAGTGAACAAACAGAATCATGAAGCCCAAGGAACACACCAGACAGGTGAGGGATAAAGTTGTGGAGAAGTTTAAAGCAGGGTTAGGTTATAAAAAAAATATCCCAAGCTTTGAACATCTCACGGAGCACTGTTCAATCCATCATCCGAAAATGGAAAGAGTATGGCACAACTGTAAACCTACCAAGACATGGCCGTCCACCTAACCTGAAAGGCCGGGCAAGGGATTGGTCATTGATCAGAGAAGCAGCCAACTCTGGAGGTAACTCTGGAAGAGCTGCAGAGATCCACAGCTCAGGTGGGAAAATCTGTCCACAGGACAACTATTAGTCGTGCACTCCACAAATCGGGCCTTTATGGAAGAGTGGCAAGAAGAAAGCCATTGTTGAAACAAAGCCATAAGAAGTCCCGTTTGCAGTTTGCCACAAGCCATGTGGAGGACACAGCAAACATGTGGAGGAAGGTGCTCTGGTCTGATGAGACCAAAATTGACGTTTTTGGCCTAAATGCAAACGCTATCTGTGGCAGAAAATTAACACTGCACATCACCCTGAACACACCATCCCCACTGTGAAACATGGTGGTGGCAGCTTCATGCTGTGGGGATGCTTTTCTTCAGCAGGGACAGGGAAGCTGGTCAGAGTTGATGGGAAGATGGATGGAGCCAAATACAGGGCAATCTTGGACGAACACCTGTTAGAGTCTTCAAAAGACTTGAGATTAGGGTGGAGGTTCACCTTCCAGCAGGACAATGACCCTAAACATACAGCTAGAGCTACAATGGAATAGTTTAGATCAAAGCATATTCATGTGTTAGAATGACCCAGTCAAAGTCCAGACCTAAATCCACTTGAGAATCTCTGGCAAGACTTAAAAATTGCTGTTCACAGACATTCTCCATCCAATCTGACTGAGCTTGAGCTATTTTGCAAAGAAGAATGGACAAAAAATTCAGTCTCTAGATGTGCAAAGCTGGTAGAGACATACCCCAAATGACTTGCAGCTGTAATTGCAGCGAAAGGTGGTTCTACAAAGTATTGACTCAGGGAGGCAGAATACTTTTGCACGCCACACTTTTCAGTTTTTTATTTGTAATAAAATTTGGAAACCATGTTTCATTTTCCTTCCACTTCACAATCATGCACCACTTTGTGTTGGTCTATCACATAAAATCCCAATAAAATACATTTATGTTTGTGGTTGTAACGTGACAAAATGTGGAAAAGTTCAAGGGGTATGAAAACTTTTGCAAGCCACTGTATATATATATATATATATATTTATTTTTTTAAAATATGAAACATATGCACGAGGAGAAGCAGTGGTGTGAACTGACTGGTTAGATCTTTCAAGGAGCCTGCACAGACACAACCGTCCAAGCGATATTTTTTGGTTTGGCAGGAATGTATGACTCGCTGCACAGACTTAATATTAGAACTGATATTACTTGGTGTATGGGGCAATTTATCACCATCAGTTCTGCCAATTATTGAGCCATGACAAAAAACCTTTAAGCATACTGATTATTTTTGTGGGGTTCAGCATTTGCCAATTTAAATGCACCAGAGAATTCAGTTGCAGCAGTTCTCCAAGTGGCTTCCGGCATCAGACTGCAGCAGCTTGAAGTCTCCACAAGTTTCTTGTGCTATTATTTATGCGAGTCAGTAAGAAAGTCAATACTTCAGGCAGCTTCGTGAGTTATTTCACTGCTGAAACCCTCAGCGCTGATCAGGCATCAATCTGTTCAGAGGCCCATAACAAACTACTACCAATGTGCCCTCCACTGTTCAGCGCGCGCTTCTGCGTCTGTGCACTCAGCATGAAAATAAGGAACACATTAGGAGGTCAGATGGCGAAGCAATGCCACTAAACTCACTGCTTTGCATCCATTTCCTTTGATGCATGCCAGCCTTGAAAGCTGTCTCAACAAACCAAATGGAAAATGGAAGTGAATTGAAGTGTAGCCTTTCTTCATCTGAATAAACATAGATCATAGAACAGTGCAGCACGAGAATAAGCGCTGTGACCCATGATGTCCGCGCCAAATATGATGGCAAGTTAAACTAATCTCCTCTGTCTGCACCTGATGTACATCCCTCCATCCCACGTGTATCCATGTGCCTCTCCAAAACCCACTTGTAAACGCCACTATCATGCCTGACTCCACCACCACCCTGGCAGAAGCTTTCAGGCACCCACCACTCTTTAAAAAACACTTGTCCCGCACATCTATGTTTTAAATGAACTGACACCAGTTAAGTTCTTTACTAAAATTTGTACACTTGGTACCTTACTTAATGTTCTTGATGCGCTGTCAGCTCCATAAAAGGGTTCTAATACACGCATCAGTGTATTGTGGGTTCATACAATCAGTATGGAGCAAGATCTAAGACTCTAAGGTAAGGAGTTTTTTTTCTGGGAACCATTTGGAGCTTTCATTGTCTTGTATCCAGTTAGAGTAAGAGGGGGTTTGGAGCAAGGAAGGACAAATGTAGTTGAGATGCATGTTAGACACAATCTAATTGAGCAGAAAAGCATTCTCCACATAGGCTGGAGTGATCTTCTACCTTCCAATGTTCTGATCATCCAAGCATCATCAGAGACCCGTACCACTGGCCACTCTCTCATTTCCCTTCAGCCATCGGGAAGATGATACAGTATAGGAGCCTGAAAACTGTAATGTCCAGGTTCAGGAACAGCTTCTTCCCGACAGCCAATAGGCTGTTAAACACGCCAGCCACCAAATAAGCTCTGATCTACATAGATGGGGAAGGGGAGGGTGTGTGGGTGTGTGTGTGTGTGTGTGTGTGTGTGTGTGTGTGTGTGTGTGTGTGTGTGTGTGTGTGTGTGGTGTGTGTGTGTGTGTGTGTGTGTGTGTGTGTGTGTGTGTGTGTGTGTGTGTGTGTGTGTGTGTGTGCGTACGTGTGTGTGTGTGTGTGTATGTACGTGTGTGTGTATGTACGTGTGTGTGTGTGTGTATGTACGTGTGCATGCGTGTGTGTTTCATAGCCTGACAGCTGTCGGGAGAAAGATGCTTCTAAACCTGGACATTACATTTTCAGGCTCCTATATCTTATCAATATATATGTACTCACACACACTGAACTTTATTTTTTCTCATTGATTATATTGTTTACAGAGCACTGTGTTTTACATATTCTGTTGTGCTGCTGCAAGTAAGAATTTCTGTTGTTCTGTCTGGGACATGTAACAGTAAAACCCTCTTGACTCTTCACATTTTTATTGTTCCAAAATTAAGTGTTAGACGTGGCAGAGTCATTGTCAAGCTGGAGAGGGTTCAGAAAAGATTTACGAGAATGTTGCCAGGACTAGAGGGTGTGAGCTATAGGGAGAGGTTGAGTAGGCTGGGTCTCTATTCCATGGAGCGCATGAGGATGAGGGGAGATCTTATAGAGGTGTACAAAATCATGAGAGGAATAGATCGGGTAGATGCACAGAGTTTTTTGCCCAGACTAGGGGAATCGAGGACCAGAGGACATAGGTTCAAGGTGAAGGGGGAAAGATTTATTAGTAATCTGAGGGGTAACTTTTTCACACATAGGGTGGTGGGTGTATGGAACAAGCTGACAGGGGAGGTAGTTGAGAATGGGACTATCCCATTGTTTAAGAAACAGTTAGACAGGTACATGGATAGGAAAGGTTTGGAGGGGTATGGACCAAGACCAGGCAAGTGGAACCAGTGTAGCTGGGACATTCATTGTTGGTCGGTGTGGGCGAGTTGGGCCAAAGTGCCTGTTTCCACTCTGTATCACTATGACTCCATGAGCCATGCAGCACAGAAACAGGTCTTTTGGCCAACATGATCTGCGTTGAACACCAAGAAGCCACATCAATGCAGGATATATATTTGTTGGTTTAAATGGAACTGGATGGAGATCTTCATTAAGTGCAAAATAGAAAATAAGCATTTCGGACTTTTGACCATTCCTTGGCCGACTTTGCAGTAACAGCATCATGTAAGCATGGGGCTTCCAAAGAACTTCAAAGAAGCATCCTTAATTGACACTGTGGATCATGGCGAAGCCTGCATGTATATACCCATTACATAACTGCAGGTGGGGGGAAATCAAGGGGAAATATAACGGGTTCAATATTGAAGAACAGCTTCCTTTAAACACACAGTTTAACAGTATTGCATTTTTGTGGTGGTTGTAAAGTTCTGATTGATCCACTGTTGTAATGGTCGACTTCCACATGGTTTAGAACAACGTTTAACGAGAGATTGTGAAATGGAAAAGGAACTGACTTGAGCCATGAGGGATTTTAATATTCACATCATTAAATATTTACTTGTTGAACATCATTATAGCTGTGCTTTGGTGCCATTAAGTACTTTGAGTGCCTTGTTTGCACATTGCCCTTTTTACATCAATTAAGTTTTAAGCTCTTCTATCTCACCTGATGCCATCTGAATGTTAGCGCACACAACATGTAAACATGAGGCAGGAACTCCACACTCTGTTTTCCACAACTCTAGAGATGCCGGAAGCAAAGAACCTTTTCAATTCCACTCTTTTATTTTTTTCTCTGAAAATGCCCTCAAGACATTGCCAAGTTTAGGAATAATCTTTTCATAAAACTTAGATTGCTACTCAGCCCATCAAGTCTAAGCTAACACTCAGTGCATTGCCATTAGCCCCATTGCATTGCCATCAGTCCCCTTCCCCAACATATCCCTGCAAACAAAGATAGGCACAAAATGCTGGAGTAACTCAACCGGACAGGCAACATCTCTGGAGAGAAGGAATGAGTGACGAGATGCTGCCTGTCTATCTTCGGATTAAACCAACATCTGCAGTTCCTTCCTACACTTATCCCTGCAACCTACTCTTTTTCACACCTCCAGCAACTCCCTTTGCCAGCTGAAGAAGGGTCTCGACCCGAAACGTCACCCATTCCTTCTCTCCAGAGATGCTGCCTATCCCGCTGAGTTACTCCAGCTTTTTGTGTGTACCAAGACCTCACTGATCTAGTTTTCCTGCCATCACCGAAACTAGTGGTAATTTCTGTCGCTGATTAATGGATCACCAAATGAAACCAGAACACCTACGGGAAATCGGGTCACAGCGAGAACAGGAAAACTCCACACAGACAACACCCAAGATAAGAAGAGAGCTCAGGTCTTTGGAGCTGTGAGGCCACAGCACTATCTGTTCCACCACTGTACTGTTTAGAAGTACAGGGCCTGTCCCACCAGCATGCAACTTTATGCGATGAGCGCGACCTAACGTGGTCGCTTGAGCCGTCCGGCGTCACGGGGCCGGTCCCACTTCGATCGTCGGAGCCGTGCGGAATTGTGCGGAGTTCGTCCCGACATTGCGCGGGGCTCCGAAAAACTGACTATGTTCAAAAATTCCGCGAAGCAACGGCTGGTCGGCTCGCAGTCGCCTCGACGCATTACACACCGTCTCAACGTCGTGCCTCCGTGACCCTCTCTGTAGGTGCCTCCGTGACCCTCTATGTGTGTGGCTCCGTGGCCCTCTGTGTGTGTGTCTCTGTGCCCCGGCGAACTTATCTTTAAGACTTCGCTCCAAGTTCACCTCACTTTGCGCCACTCACCCGACCTCCGCACGGCCCTCGCTGCTGGTTTGGTCGTGCTTGCCCAATGTAGGCGCATGCTGGTGGGAACGGTCCTGTACAGGGATCACCCGACCTCCGTGCGGCCCCCCGTTTCTAGTTTGATTGCGCTCATCGCATGGAGTCGGATGCTGGTAGGACAGGCCCTTACTTAACCCTGGTTGTGTATTAGAAGTGATGCAGAGAAGCATCCAAAGGATAATGCAAAGTATTTCAGGCTGAAGCAACTTTTTAGATTTATTTGCTCTCTAGTAACTTTGGAAATATAATTGGATAAATGCTTAATGATCAAGAATATACAGGTCAATGGGAAAAATCTAAGAGTGGGACAACATACATTATCTTCCCAATGAGTTGGGACAAACATAATGGGAAAGATGTTCCCTTTCTATGCTTGTCATTTCTAAAGATTAGGTTCTTGTTAATCACATAATAGACAGCAAGGTAGGCATTGATGTTTTGACATTGCTTTATATGAACTATACTAGTAAGTTAAAGATCCACAAGTTAAAGTTGGTGAGAGACAAGATTAGATTTGACATGGTGATGACTTGCATTATTGACCTTCTCATTAGAATAATGGAGCATTAATATTCAAATAGTTGTGAAACTTTTGGTGGATTGTAGCTTCTGTAAGATGAGTGAGCTGCAGTATAATACATTTGCTTCTTCATCGGGATTAAGCCCCTAACTTCAGCAATGTTCCAATGTCACATTTTTACTCGGGGTTGTGTTTCTGCCACTTTCCGCTTTACATTGGGGAATGTAAAAAACCTCAAAAATAAATCAAATAAATTCACAAATTGTCTGCACTTCATGTCATATTGACTCTAAGGCTTTTAGCAGGAATAAAATAAGTCAATATTTTAATTCAAGAGATCTTCACAACTTATTGTTACATAAGTGGTTGACCCAGGAAAGCAGCATCCTTGAAGGAGAAAGAGACAGTATTGAACGGCATTTAATTGTCATTGTCAGCTTCACTAATATTAAAGCAATGCAAAAGCATCCTACAAAAAGGCAACGTGTTTTCACTCCCATTGCCAAGGTGAATTTAGGAGCTCAAAGTAACTGCATTATGTTATTGGAATAAATTTAATGTTTTAATTGGCATAGATATGAAGGAATCCATTTCATTATGGATGTCATCTGACCTACTGAGATTTTTCTAGCTTTTTGTGTTCTTGTTTTCAAATTTCAAACACACTAATATTTTCCTTTCTGGTTAAAAATGAGTCATCTCTTTTATTTTTTTTGTTATTCTTCCATTTGCTGAATAGTCCCGCACACAAATGTATGATCTTATCTGCTCGGTTTTCTGCTGCCTTGCATCCTCTCCTCACTAGCCTCTCCTCTCCTCCTCCCTCCTGTGTGCTATCCCTCCTCCTGCAACCTCTCTCTCTGGAAGTCCTTGTGTCCCCTCTACATCCTCTGTTCCTTTCCCTCACCATACCCCTGCTCTCTGCGCTATCGCCTCCTCCCAACTCTAAATGCTCGCTCTCTCGTGGAACGGAGCGGTCGACTTTGCAACCTACCCCCCAAGTCCAGGGTTCTCGGCCGGGATTTATCACACACGGCGCTGTCCGGTACCGCCGGACTGGGATTCAGTTCTGCAATCAGCTCCACCGATACTGCCAATTGTGTGTGTTTTTTTTTAGTTTTCCTGTTATATTGGCCACTGCAGGCTTTGTTATGCAAAACCAAAATGCGACATTGTAAGATCACATTTTTATCAGATCAGCATCTGGAAATTCTATCAAACCTCTTGCCAATTCGATTCTAATCTGACAATGACTCCGGCCAATTGCTTTTGCTTGTATCTCACCGTCAATTGAAATGACAGGACCGTAGTTCAATTCTCAACATGCACAATTCTCTGCTCTGTACAATTGTAAAGGTTGCCCCCCTGTTTCCCTACAACGATCACAATTATGTTCTCACGTTCGGTCGGAATTATCATTCCCTTTGCAGTCCCTTTGCTTTGCATGCCGTTCACGGGGAGATTCACAGTGTTCCCTGAACATGACCTGAATTCCGGTGACAGATCAGCCCGTTGAAGACGCGAAGACTGCAACGCAAGGACAGGGACGAAACAGGAACTGGTAAGAATCGATGACATCTGTAATAAATAAACAAAAACTCCAACAAGTTAGCGTTTTTCACTGCGTCCTTCATGACCTTTGCTGCCAATTAAGTATTGACCCGAATGTAATGGAGGAGATGCAGAAGCCAATTTGTGGGCATCAAGGTCTCCATGGAGAAAGGCAGGTGTATGACTCCGGATTAAGTATTAAGGATGAATTATTATGACTCTTCATTAAGTATAGAGAATTAAATTATCATAAAATGAGTAGCCAATATCACACCAAGCAGTGGTGGCTCCCTAGAATGTCTGTCTGCCCTTCCATCCATCAGACTTGATGGGCCGAATGGCCTAATTCTATTCCTATCGCTCATGTCCTTATGACCATCCACCCATCTATCTACACTATAGAATTCCCCAACTAAATTTTATCCATTCCCCAATTTCTCTTGCCACCCTGCTACACTGGGGGCAATTTATGCTGGACCATTAACTTTGAAAACAGATCATCTCTGATCATCATGCCAACCATCTCGTCCCCATCCATAATAATTCTATGTACCAGCCCTTGTCTCCGAGCCTTCTGTCGCTTGGCAATTCAAGTGTTCATACAGATATTTCTCCCCCGATCTGCTCACAGTGTATTCCAGATTGCAACCATGCTTCTTCATGCAAAGTAAATTCCTCATATCCTCCCTAACACCCTTGCTTCTCACTTAAACCTCAGCTTAGATGTTTTCAATGTCTATGTCATAGAGAAAGATTCCTCTCTATCCACTCTATGTCCTTCATAATCTCAAGTGTGTTTGCACATTTGCTGGTCATTTTCCCCCATGCTAGTCTTTTGAGATCAGAGGCTGAATGGTGAAATCCTTCAGAGAGCTCTGAGATATCCTCTTGAGGCTTCATTGATGGCCAGCATTGACATCCAGCTAAGAGATACATTGAGAGAATACTTGGAAGAGGGAACCTAAAAATAAGCTTTAAAAAATTCAATAAATAGAATCAATTGACTAGCGGTTGCAGTTCATTGATGTACATTGGGTAGAGAAAAAATAATGATGTAGGCTCAGGAACGATGTCCCCAAATCTTCATGATTAATTGACTAGTTCACTTTCCATTCATGGTTGGGCAGAATGAGGCAGAACAACAGCAACGATCCACTGAGATAGCTAGAAGGGTCTATGTTTTGAATCTCAGAATGATAGAGTAATGGGCCTGTCCTACCAGCATCCTAGTCCATGCGATGAGCATGATCAAACTAGAAGCAGGGGCCACACGGAGGTCGGGTGATCCCCTGTACAGGGCCGTTCCCACCAGCATGCGCCTGCATGCGGCAAGCGCGACCAAACCGGCAGCGAGGGCCGCGCGGAGGTCGGGTGAGTGGCGCAACGCGGCGCAAAGTGAGGCGAACTTGGAGCGAAGTCTTAAGGTAAGTTCGCCAGGACAGAGAGGGGCACAGAGGCACACACACAGAGGGCCACGGAGTCACACACATAGAGGGTCACGGAGGCACCTACAGATAGGTTCACGGAGGCACGATGTCGAGGCGGTGTGTAATGGTCGAGGCGACTGCGAGCCGACAAGCCGTTGCCGCGCGGAATTTTTGAACATAGTCAGTTTTTCGGAGCCCCGCGCGATGTCGGGATGAACTCCGCACAATTCCGCACGGCTCCGGCGATCGAAGTGGGACTGGCCCCGCGACGCCGGACGGCTCAAGCGACCACGTTAGGTCGCGCTCATCGCATGGAGTTGCATGCTTGTAGGACAGGCCCTTAATGCAGCATGGAAACAAACTCTTTGGCCCAACTTGCCCATGCCAACCAAAACGTCAATCTTTGCTAGTCCTATATGCCCCCACTTCTCCCCTGTCCCTCTAAACATTTCCTGTCCATACACTTGCCCAAATCTTTTTAACTCTTGT
This sequence comes from Raja brachyura, assembly GCA_963514005.1. The sequence continues at coordinate 17,344,038 of OY740806.1, read as the reverse complement.
TATTGTACCTGTCTCAATCACTTCCTTTCGCAGCACATTCCACAGACCCACACCCTTTGTGTGAATAAATAGTTCCTCACATTCCTGTTAAATCTTCCCCTTTTTCTTTAAGCCTCTGCCCTCTATTTTTTGAATCCCCTCCCATGTGAAAAAATACTGTGTGCATTCACTGTTTCTATGCCCCTCATGACTTTATAGGGTCAGTCTCCGACTCTCCGTGGGAATAATGTTAAGCCTGACCAGCCTCTCCCTATAACTCAGCTCTCCAGTACGGGCAAGATTCATGTGAATTCAGGTACATGGATAGGAAAGATTTAGAGAAATAGGCAAAATGTGTTAGCATAGTTTGGGCTTCTTGGTTGGCGTGAATGAGTTGGGCCAAAGGGCCTATTTCCATGCTGTAAGACTCTTTGACTGTATTCTTCTTTGCACTCTCAATGACTTCTTTCCTCTAGGACTGTACACATTACTCCAAGTGCAGTCTCACCACATGTTGTACAACTGCAATGCCCTGACTGACAAAGGTCAACGTACCAAACGCCTTTCTCACCACCCTCTCTCCTTGTGGCGTGAAGTATGTGTTGTGTTTGTATCCCTTGTCATCTTTCACATTGAGTGCAGACAGCTTTAGTGTTTTGACAGGCCATATGTGGAAGGATATTTGTATTTAGCATCTCTGGTGTACAGACAAAAGCCGCACTCAACTTATCGGCATGGTGGCACAGCTGTAGTGTTGCTGCCTTACAGTGCAAGAGTCCTGGGTTCAATCCTGACTACGGGTGCTGTCTCTACTGAGTTTGTACGTTATCCCCGTGACCGTGTGGGTTTTCCGGTTTCCTCCCACACTCCAAAGACATACAAATTTGTAGGATAATTGGCTTTAGTAAAATTTGTAAATTGCTCCTGGTGTGTAGTGTACGGGGTTCACTGGTCAGTGCGGACTCTTTGGGCCGAAGGGCCTGTTTCCATGGTGTATCTCTCTAAACTAAACAAAATGAATGCTAGACCATTTCAAATATCCATGAAGGAATTTCTGTGGTATCTGTTAGTGTCAATTGGGAGGTTCACACAGGTTTTCCTGACCTCCTGTAAAATGCATCAAAGGCTTGTTAATCTGCAATCATGTGTGACAGGCTCTCCCGAAGAGAGATAACAAATCAAATGGAATTGATCAGTTAGTGCCTTCAGATGTGCCTCTGCTCTGTCACTAACCTTAAGCAACTTACTGTGTGAAATCTCAGAGCCATTTGCTCTCAAAGGGAAATGATTTAACTGAATCAATGATTGCTGAGAACTTATGGTCAAACGTAGGCTGATCATTTTATTTTCCTTCTCAAAGGACTGATAAGAAACTTCCGAAATACAAGATATTTTCAAAACCTGGTGCCTGGAATCCAAAGATCCCAGTTAACTTTCTATGGAGTCCATTCATAAAGAGTTCAGAACCTGGAATGAGGGGAATAGTGCCTTGATTACCTTCTCTTGAAGAGCGATCTCTTACAACACAACTTAAGATATCATTGTAATCACTTAAAGTCACCACTGTGCTTGACTGATTGCAGCTGCTATCATATTCCTTTGCTAATGAGAACTGAAGTGTACAGGTGCTTTATATGGCAGCGTTATTATATGACTTGATGGTAACATCATATCAAGCTTAGAAAGTAGAAACACAATGTGGTAACATTATTTCCCACCAGTGCAGCTGCAGGCACACCGTGGTGTACAGTGACAGGTGTTATTAACTGTGGTCTTCTGAAACAGAACATATTTTATTTTTACACATTTAAATCCTCAAACTGATCATGTTGGCTGCAGTTGAAGGTTCTAAAGTTAATCATCGGTATTTGGCTACCGTCAGGAAGTGAATCCTAGATTTGCATGGATGAAGCTAGCTGTACATCTGGCATGTGGTGAGTGACAGATATGGGCACATTTGTACCCATTGCTCCCCTTGCTGGACATGACTTAGACCCATGACTGTGGAGCCTAATCGTTATATTTGGGGTTCCATCTTTCCAAACCAATGGTCTTCCCATTTCAGGAAGGACATGGGGGCTTTGGAGAGTTTGCAGAAGAGAATGCCTGGGGTAGAGGACATTAGCATAGATCATAGAACAATACAGCACATGAACAGACCCTTCAGCCCACAGTTTCTGTGCTAACCATGATGCCAAGACCAACTCTTTTATGCTTGCATGTAATCCATATGCCTTCATTACCTGCATGTCCATATGCCTATCCAAATGTCCCTTAAATACCACTAATGTATCTGCTTCAACCACTATCCCTGGCACCGCAATCCAAGCGCTCACCACTCTCTGTCCCATACATCTCTTTTAAATATTGCTCCTCTATCCTCAAATCAATTTAGGATAGCATTTGATATTACCATCTTGGAAAAATGGTTCTGAATGTGTATCCTATCTATGCCTCTCATAATTTTATATATTTCAATCAGGTCTCCCAGCAACCTCCGTCATTCCAGAGAAAACCATCCAAATCTATCCAAACTTTTCATGAAGCTGAAAACCTCCAAGTCAGATTGCATTCTTGTAAACCTTCACAGCACTTTTTCCAAGTGCCTCCACATTCTTCCTGCAATGGGGCGAACAGAACTGCTTGGAATACTCCATGCACAGCCTAACCAAAGTCTCACAAGCTGCATCATTACTTCCTGACTCTTATATCAATGCCCCGACCTATGAAAGCATGCATATTATATGCCTTCTTTACTACTCTACTTGCTTTGCTACTTTCATGGATTTATGGACTTGGACCCCAAGATCCCTCTGTTCATCAATGCTGTTAAGGCTCATCTATTAATTGTATAATTGTCCTTGCATTTGACCTCCCAAAGTGCAACTTTCACACTTGCTCAGGTTAATCTCAATTTGCCATTTCTCCGCCCATTTCCATAGCTGTATATTTTGAGAGCCTTCCTCACAATCCGCGACCTCAGCAATCGTGATATAATCTGCAAACATACTTACCAACACATTTTCATTTATGTCCAAGACATTTATAGATATCACAAACAGCAGAGGTCTGTGCAGAGCTCAACTGGTCAGAAACCTACAGTCTGAATATTGTCCTTCCACCACAACCCTCTGATGTCTATCCGTAAGCCAGTTCTGAATCCATATGACCAAATCACTGTGAATCCAATGCATCTTAAACTTTTGGATCAGCCTACCAGGGGGCCCTTTATGTTTTGTTTCTACTCGCCTTGGAACTGCAAATCATCGAGTCATGAAATAGTAGCCACACAGAAGGAAGCCATTTAGCTCATCGTGTCCACCAGAGCAATTCACTAATTTTATCTTCTGACCCTATCTCTGTAGCCTTGCAACATGTTGCTTATTATATATTTATCCAATATCCTCATGAAGGTCACAGTGAAACCTGCCTCCATCACATCTGTGGCAGTGTTCCAAATTGCAACCACACACTGCGTAAAAGATTTTTCATCATGCCATTCTCATTTCCCTTCCCCTTTATTTTACACTTGTGACCTTTCACCAATGACATTGTCACCAACTGGAAGGGATTTCCACTATTTACTCTGTCCAAACCACTCATTATAGAATGATAAGGTTATACAGCATAGAAACAGGCTCTTCAGTCCAACCCACTCATCCAACTTTGTTGCCTAACCAAGCAGGTACCATTTACTTGTGTTTAGCCCATATCCCTCCAAACCTTACTATCAATATACCTGTCCAAATGCTTTTTAATTGTAGTAATTGTATCCAGCTCTGCCATTTCCTTTGTTAGCTCTTTCCATACTGTACATCCACCACCCTCCTTGTGAAAGTTTACTACTCAGGTCTCTTTCAAATCTTTCCGCAGTCACCTTAAATCGATGCACTCTCGTTATGGACCACCCTGCCCAGAGGAAAAGACTGTGATTCTACATGACCCTACATGATCCTACGAGCTAATGGAATGTTGGCCTTCATAACAAGAGGATTTCAGTACAGGAGTAAAGAGGTTCTTCTGCAGTTGTATAGGGCTCTGGTGAGACCACATCTAGAGTATTGTGTACAGTTTTAGTCTCCTAATTTGAGGAAGGACATCTTTGTGATTGAGGCAGTGCAGCGTAGGTTCACGAGATTGATCCCTGGGATGGCGGGATTGTCATATGAGGAAAGATTGAAAAGACTAGGCTTGTATTCACTGGAGTTTAGAGGGATGAGGGGGGATCTCATAGAAACATATACAGTTATAAAATGACTGGACAAGCTAGATGCAGGAAAAATGTTCCCAATGTTGTGTGAGTCCAGAACCAGGGGCCACAGTCTTAGAATAAAGGGGAGGTCATTTAAGACTGAAATGAGAAAAAAAAAGAGAGTTGTGAATTTATGGAATTCCCTGCCACAGAGGGTAGTGGAGGCCAAATCATTGGAGCTCTAGGGGCTAGTGGAGTCAAGGAATATGGGGAGAAGGCAGGCATGGGTTATTGATAGCGGATGATCAGCCATGATCACAATGAATGGCGGTGCTGGCATGAAGGGCCGAATGGCCTCCTCCTGCACCTATTTTCTATGTTTCTATGTTTCATGATGTTATATGCCTCCATTAGATCTATCTTCAGTCTAATACACTCCAGGAATGAAGGCCTCAGCCTATCAAGTTTCTTCTTCTAAATCGAGTCTGGACATTTTACGACTTATTGACATTGTTCTTGGTGACCAGAAGAATGCACAATTCTCCAAATGTGATCTCACCAATGTCTTGGACAGTTGTAATATGACATCTTCTCATTATACTCAATGCCTTGAGTGAAGAACGCAAGCATTCCAAATGCCTTCTTCACCACCGTGTGCACCCAGATCATCACTTTCAGGGAACTATGTACTTGTAGCGTAGATAGACACAAAAGCAGACTGAAGAAGCATCTTGACCTGAAACAACACCCATTCATAGATGCTGCCTGTCCTGCTGAGTTACTCCAGCCATGTGTGTCCTTCTTCAATTTAAACCGGCATCTGCATTTCTTTCCTACACACATTTGTAGTGTGGGGTTTATCAGTTCTTCACCATTTTCCTGGCCCCCGCCATTTACTGTCAATATCCTGCTCTGGTTTAACTTTCCAAAATGCAACACTCCATGCTTGTCCAAATTAAATTCCGTGTACCATTGCCATGGCACAATTTTCCAGTTAATCTTGATCCTTTTGTGATCTTAGAAAATCTTCACTGCACATTATGCCACTAATTCTGGTGTTATCCACAAACGTAATAACCCTGCTACATATAAAGTCTAAAAGTACATTCTCAAAATAGTTCATATCAGTCATGGACAATAATAATCTCAGAAAATCCCAGGTCACAGGCCTTTAATCTGAAAAACAAAAGCCATCCAACATCTGATTCCCACCATAAAGCCAAGTTTGTATTCAATTGGCTAGTTCACCCTGGATCTCATGTGATCTAACTTTCTAGACCTTATCATGTGGGACCTTGTCAAAAGCCTTGCTAAAGTCCCCGTAAACAATGTCAACCACTTGGCCCTCGTCAACTCTCTTGATCGCCTCTTCAAGAAACTCATTCAAATGCATGAGACATGATTTTTCATACATAAAGCCATGCTGACTTTCCCCAATCATTCCTTGCCTTTTCAAATGCAGATAGATCCTGTCGCTCAGCATCCTCACCAGTAACAATCCCACCACCAATGTTCGACTCGGTGGCCTGTAGTTCCCTCATTTTTCTTTGCAAGTGTACTTAAAGGTACAACATTAACCACCCTCCAATCCTCCGGTACCTCATCCACTGCTAATATCTGTGTCAGAACCCTAACAACTTATTCACTATCCTCCTACAATGACTGAGGATACACTTGGTCAGGCCCTGAGGATTTTACCCATATTTATGTACTTTAAGACTGCCAGCAGATAGAAAATAGTTCCAGCAACTCCTAAGTTTGTAATTGTAACTCCCTCATCTCAGGAATCATCCTCATAAATCTTTTCTGGACTCACTCGAAAACCCGACAAAGTTACAAAAGTTCACTGAGGATTATTTGCTGAACTTTTGTAACATTGTCAGCGCCCAAAACAAGGCGACATTTGTGTACTGCCCAGGTGAGGCCTGTTACATGATTTTACAGGGTTGTATGCAAAACAAAGCATTTCACTGTATCTAGGTACATGTGACAATAAAGTGTCATTGACATTCATCCCATGACGTGGTGGCCAGATTAGGAACCAGATTTTCCGATTTATGCGCTGTGCGATCGTCAGCCAGCCAATTGTTGCTTGTCCTTTATGTGTGTTGTGGCTGTCGGCAGGCCAATTTCCCTCGGGGGATGAGTAAAGTTCTATTGTATCATATCGTATCATAGAATTGAACACAGTTCTCAATTTGAGACCAGATCAGTGTTCCATAGACATTCACCATTAAGCCTGGCTGAGTGAATGGTGGAGGCAGGCACTCTCACAATATTTAAGACGTATCTAGATGAGCACTTGGAATGCAAAAGCATCAAAGGCTACAGACCAAGTGCTGGAAAAGAAAATTAGAATGGACAGGCACTTCGGAATGAACATTGTGAGCTGACGGCTTTTTTCTGTACTGTTTGATTCTATAACTCCATGACGATAACTTCCCTCCCACAGAAGATTTTCAGTATTATATCCTTTTGTCCCTTTTAACATTTCTCATTGAAGTTCATGAATACAGCCACCTACTGAAAATGTCTCTGCTACTCAGTCTCAAACGCTTCAGATTATGCACTTGGCCTGTTGTTTTCTGCTTGCTTTCATGAAAGATGTCAATATGGATTAAACACTCTCGCCCCACCCACCTCCACCCCTGCATTCAAGGAATGCCCGAGGTTTAATTTGACACTTCAGTGATCAGAGATGAACCTTGTATCAAGATCAGAAAGAAAAGGCAGATTTTGCTACAATTGGATGCTTCCCAGTGAAGTCAGTTGTTGCTCTCTCACTAGGATCTCCTTATCCTAACCTTGTACAAGTGCCAGATTAGTCAAACTGGTTGAAACGTTCCCCAAGTGGACAAGCTGACTAAACTGATAATGGCAGTAAAAAGAAACAAAAATGTATTTGGAGTGCAGTGAAAGTGTGAACCAACAGATCTTCAAGGCTATGTATCTTCCTTTTTCTGACAAGGTGACTGAAAATGCTGCGATTTTTCAACATTTCCAGGGGCAGTGGCAAGAAGATCAGAACAGTGCAAATAAAATTCAGAGTAAACAAACTCACAGGAGAACTATTTCAGAAACAGCCTAACTCTATGAACCTTGGATGCATATTGCGGTGTCCTGTAATTGGTTTGTCGGTGTTATATGTTACAGCCCCTGCAGGTAGTGATAAAAGACCTGTATCACTATTTGTACAAGAGTGGCTTGATATTTTCCAGAGCTCTGCCTGATATTTATCTCCCAACCACATCCTAAAATAGATTATCCGAACATTGCTGTTTGCGTGACCTGTTGTGTTAGCATCAGATTGTAATTTGTGTTTTAAACATTGTGACACGAATCACAATTTCAAAAAAATGCCTTCGTGGCTAAAAAAATGGGTAACACGTTGGCGCGGCTGTAGAGTTGCTACCCACAGTGCCGGAGACCCGGCTTTGATTCTAACTATGGGTACTAACAGTATGGTGTTTGTAGATTCTCCCTGAAACCGCATGGGTTTTCTCTGAGATCTTTGGTTACCTCGCACAGGCTAGTAAGTTAATTCACTTGGTATCAATGTACAATAGTCGCTAGTGTGTGTAGGATAGTGTTAATGTGCGGGGATTGTAGTCGGTGCAGTCTCTGTTGGCTGAAGGGTTTGTTTCTGCGCTGTATCTAAAAACTACACTTAAAAAGATGGCCTGGGCTGGTGCAAGGTGCTGCAAAACCTTGTTTCTGTCCTTTAAACTCGCCCTCTTTCTTTTTCATTGTACCGACTTTGCTGACAGAGCCAAGCATTTCCAAAAGGTATTGTCCGCAGTTATCCATTTGTGCCTCAGGAGATCTTAGATTACTGTGCGGGCATGATCGATGTAGAAGTGCGAGGTGCACTGAAGGTCAGATACCACCATACCTATCCGTCTGCTTCATTGCATGACCATTGCATCACTTGCATTAGGTCATAGCCTCAGAATTAAAGTATGTTCTTTTAGAAAGGAGATGAGGAGGAATTTCTTTAATCAGAGGATGGTGAATCTGTGGAATTCTTTGCCACAGAAGGCTGTGGAGGCCATGTCATGGATATTTTTAAGGCAGTGATAGATAGATTCTTGATTAGTACAGGTGTCAGAGGTTATGGGAGAATGGAGTGAGGAGGAAGAGATAGATCAACCATGATTGAATGGTGGAGTAGACTTGATGGGCCGAATGGCCTAATTTTGCTTCAAGCACTTATGATCTTATGATCAAGGACCCATATACACTTCATACCTGGCCCTCAGCTTTGTACCCAACAAGACACACTCAAAACAGTGATCTAATTCATTTGATTGAGGTGGCTGGTTCAATGGAGAAAAGGTAATTGTGAGTAAATATATTACTTACTAGACTTAGTGGGACCCATTGGGTCCCTTGTTCACACAGGGAGGTCTGGTCCTCCAACGCAATATTCTACCTCTCCACCAATTCCAATATTGGCGGCAAGTGGGGTGGGGGGGGGGCTTTCTGGAGCTCTAGCATGGATGTTGTGGGGTGAAGGGACTGGTTTCCAGAGGGCTAGTATGGACATTGTGGGCCAAATGGATTGGTAGGGTGGCAGCTCAGTCACTCAAGCCTGATGTGCTGGAAGCTCACTCACGACTGGTGGGCTGGCAGTTGACTCACGGATATTCCTTGAAATTCCATTTCAAGCAGGGTGCAAGGCCACCAAATTCAAATGCAGTTTCCTACCATTTCATGCAGAGTACAAGGCCACCAAATTCAAGTGCAGTTTCTTACCACTTCAAGCAGGGTACAAGGCCACCAAATTCAGGTGCAGTTTCCCACCACTTCAAGCAGGGTGCAAGGCCACCGAATTTGAGTGCAGTTTCATACCACTTCAAGCAGGATGCAAGGCCAACAAATTCAAGTGCAGTTTCATACCACTTCAAGCGGGGTGCAAGGCCACCAAATTCAAGTGCAGTTTCATACCACTTCAAGCAGGATGCAAGGCCAACAAATTCATGTGCAGTTTCATACCATTTCATGCAGGGTGCAATGCCACCACATTCAGGTGCAGTTTCATACCATTTCAAACAGGGTGAAACCACCATAATCCACCATAAAACCACACAAAACATCACACTCACAGGGTTTTTCAGACTGCTGAAGTATATGGTGTGTGTGTGTGTCTGAAGAAGGGTCTGAAGAAGGGTCTCGATCTGAAATGTTGCCTATCTCCTTCGCTCCTTAAATGCTGCTGCACCTGCTGAGTTTCTCCAGCCTTTTGTGTACCCTCGATTATCCAGCATCTGCAGTTCCTTCTTTAACACCACACTCACAGTTCAGTAGACATTCACTAGTTGATTCACAGCACAGACAGTTGTGACCTCTCCCTCCCCAATCTTGCAGAGACTAAGCCACACCCACACTTTCAGGTTTTATAATCCCTCCTCCATTCCACCGGCAGGATCATTGCCTTCATGGCATGATTGACAGGAGAGATTCTCAACATTTTGTAAACACTAATAACATTTAGTTTTAATTGATGGGAAGAATCCTCTTCACCTGATGAATGGAGGGGGACAAAGTAAGATGGCCAAAAATCACAGCCGTAAGTGGTAGTTTTTTTATCTAAAATCAATATACAGTACAAACAGGATGTTGTCAAGTACCAACCATTTGCTGTGCTTTAGTTCAAACCAACCACCACCAACCATTTGCTGTGCTTTATTTCAAACCAACCGCATTTTCATTTTCAAACCACATTAAGGGTACTCAAGGTCAGTAAAACCACACTCAGTTTAGTGTACATGTGTTCAGTGTTATTCACAACTCTGACTGAGAGATGTAACCCTCTCGCTTCCCCCCATCTTGTAGAGACTGACTGAGGCATTCATACTTATGGGTTTTATAGTTCCTCTGGAAGGTGTGTGGCCTTCAGGAGAGAGAATCTCAACATTTTTAAAACAGTAATAACTCTTTTATTTTTCATCTTTATTTTTCAAAAATCCTCTTGACCTGCACAGTGGAAGGGGACTCTGAGTGCGATGGCCAAAAATCACAGCCATAAGTGGCAGCATTTTTTTTCTAAAATCAATATACAGAGCAACAGGAAGTGGTCAAAATCCGACTTTTAACAATATAGAATTTATTTTGTGTCAACAGAACCCAGGTAGTTACAGGTAGGCTGTACAAACTCCATAAGACAGCAACTAAAGTTTGATTTGAAGGGTCGCTGGCACTGTGGACACTCTAAGAAACCAAGTCTACTGCTGCACCAACGTGCCACCCATTATTTTAGCCAACAATGTATTTTTGTTCAAATGCAGTTTCATACCATTTATTGTAATTTGCGTCACCATGTTTAAAACGCAAATTACAATCTGGTGCTAGCACAACAGATCATGCAAACAGTAATGTTCAGATAATCTATGTTCTGCAGAGATGCTGCCTGACCCATTGAGTTACTCCAGCACTTTGCGTTCTTCTAGATATCAAAATGCTCCAAATTCTCGCATCTATCTTTTCCAAATAATAAAATGTCACTTCAATAAAATATCTTCCAGGAATGGACCCACCTCATAGTAAATGGGAGTGCATCTACAATTATCACTACAGTGATAAATATTGTCTCAGATACCTGAATTCAAATAAAGAAAAATTAAAAATGTAAATTTTGAAAATCTGAAAAGAACTGAGTACGTTCAACATGAACACTTCTTAAGGCAGCAAAATGTTTCAGGTCTGAGACCCTTCATCAGATCCAAGCTTAACACGGGAGGGCTGGTCCCCCAAAGCAATATTCCACCTCTCCACCAATTCCCACACACACACACACACGCACGCACACACACACACACACACTATATATGATAGTAAACATTCTTGAATCTACTCACACGGCTGAGCCTCTCCACTGTGGGGCTTCCGCAGTCAGCAACACTTCCGCAATCAGCGTGAACTCTGCACTTACCAGAAATTACACAATGAGCGCCACCTCTGCACTCACCGGAAATTACGCAATCAGCGTGATCTGCCCACTAAGCAGAAGTCACGAAATGCGCGTGACTTTTGGACTAAACACAGTCTGACCTAATAAAGCATGTATTCCTTCCAAACACAGTCGGACCTAATAAAGCATTTATTCCTTCCAAACAGTCGGACCTAAGAAAGCATTGCAGTTTCAAGCACAGGCAGGGCCGCAGGCCAAACAATTCATGGCATTGTCATTTCATTTCATTTCCAATTAAGCATTGCACTTTCAAGCACAGGCAGGGCAGTAGGCCAAACGACTCATGGCCTTGTCATTAAGGGCTAACAAATAATTTATTGTAAATGCATTGCAGACTCACAGTTCAGTTGATCCACAGCTTAGAATGACAGTCGTGGCCTCTCCCTCGCGATCTCACGTCCAAGCATCTGGGGTTATATAGTCCTGCCCCCCCCCCCCCCCCCCAAATCCGAAAGGTTACATGTCTCCAAAGATGCCGTTTGATCCACTGAGGTACTCCGGCCTTTTGTGCCTTTTACAGTTATAGTTAGGATCAATTATGCTCATCTGAAAGACAATTTAGAGGCACCGCCGTGCAGTGCTTTCTGTGATGGAATGCGTTGTATGGTGTACAGGCAGCTCTAAAAAGTTTTTGGGGGGGGAATTTTTAATATTACTAAATGATTACTCAGGTTTAAAAATTCAAATTAAATAAAATGTATTAATTAAATTAGACGGTCAGGAGGTTAAATAGCTTGGAGGATGACAATTTGCCATAGACACCAAAGCAAGGAACAATATGTAGACAGCACTTTTCTGTCTACAAAAAAAAGCACAGCCTATGTGGAATCTAATCATCAGAGAAAATGTTCCTTAAATACTTTCTTTTAAAGGAATAAATCTCTAGTATATTTTGATGGAGCATTAGAGGGCATGGACAAGTTGGGCTGAAGGACCTGTCTGCATGCTGTATAGTTCTGTTAAGTTTTCTATCAATCTGAGTGGCCAGGATCTCAGATTGAAAACCCTTTCAATCTGGTCAGAACTCCCTTAGGTCAGCATTGGGACAGCAACATAGATTTCTGTGCAAAATATTTTTTGATCCAGAACTTCAACCATTATGCTTTCCAACTTGCAAATAACAGTGATTTCAGATGAGTAATAACTGGTCATGTTGAATGCTTTGTGATCTTTCCCATGCAGAAGCAAATATTTGAAAGCTTACCAATCCTTGCAAAATGCCTCTGCAAGATTCATGTGATCTAACTTTCTCAACTGGTTAAAAATAAATAGAACTATTTTGAAATTAAGTGTTTTCTTTCAAAACACAAGACAGATTTACCTATTGAAAAATATGATCAAATTTCTGTTTCCCTACATTGAAGGTGTGTTTCATTGTGATAATGTTCCCTGCTGGGCACAGAGCAAAATATATCCTCCACAAGGCAGTGATGTGATTTATGCAGCAGTTACCAAATGAACTGAATCAATCATTCTACTTAAGTTACGTAAGTAGAATGATTCTATTAATAAACCAAATCAGATTTACAAAATGTTTCTCACTCCAATGATTCCATGTTACAATCCTTGCAGCAAATTAGAAATCTCACATTCAATGGGTGCTGGAAACCTGAACCGAAGCAAGAATAGTAAATACTGGAAATACTTAGCAAGTCAGGAAACATCTGCAGAGTGGGAAGCAGATGTGTTATGTCGATGACCTTGCATCAGCAAATCTGAAACATCTGCCATAGGACTTCTAAGTGTAGATGCTATCTGTCAAGGGCGTCCATTTGAGCAGCACCTTGATAGACTAAAGCATAAGATAACAGTTCTCCAAAGAATATTGTGTACATCAACCAAGAGAAATGCACAATACAGAAACAGGCCCCTTGGCCCAACACGTCCATGCCAAACAAGATGCCCATCCAAACATTGCATTTCTTGTGCTTGACCCACATCCCTCGTAAACCATTCCCATCAATGTAAGTAAGTAACTAAGTAAGTAAGTTTATTGGCCAAGTATTCACATACAAGGAATGTGACTTGGTGCTCTGCCCAAAAGTAACAACATAACATACAGTGACAGTCACGAATGTCTCAAGAAACACTAAACATTAATAATAATAAAACATTAATGATAAAACACCATTGATCAAGCATGTGAACCAACAAAATACCACATCAAAGGGAGGCTACAGATGTTTGGTTGATTGTACTTCCACAGCTGCCGCAGGAAGTACATCCTCTGTTGTGCCTTTTTGACTGTGGAGTCGATGGTAGCCCCCCACTGAAGGTCCTTGGAGATGATAGTTCCCAGGAACTTAAAAGGCTCCACAGATGTGACTGTGGTTGTTGTTGATGGTGAGTGAGGTAAGGGGAGGGAGAGCTCACCTAAAGTCTACAATCAATTCCACTGTCTTAAGAGCATTGAGCTCTAGGTTGTTGCTACGGCACCAGGCCGCCAGCGGTGAGCGTTCCTGACTGTAGGCAGATTCCTCCCCATCCTGGATCAGTCCAATCAGGGTTGTGTCGTCCACAAACTTGAGAAGCTTGACAGAGGTGTCTGTGGAGGTGCAGTTGTTGGTGTAGAGGGGAGGAGAGAGTACGCAGCCTTGTGGTGCTCCTATGCTGAGCGTTTGCGGGTCCGAGATGTGCTTTCCCAGCCTCACATGCTGCTTCCTAGTTTGTCTGGAAGTTGGTGATCCATTGACAGAGGGGTTCAGGCACGGTCAACTCGGAAAGTTTGGAGTGTAGTAGCTCTGGCACAATGGTGTTGAATGCAGAATCAACAAACAGGATCCTCACATTGGTCCCCTGGTGGTCTAGGGATGAAGTGCAGGCCCAGGTTGACTGCATCATCCACAGATGTATTGGCCCGATATGCAAACTACAGAGGGTCCGGCAGGGAGTTTGTGATATTTTTCAGCTTGGCCAACACAAGCCTTTCGAGTGGCTTCATGACTACAGAGGTCAGTGCGACAGGCCTGTAGTCATTAAGACAAGTAATAGTAAGATTAAACGAGAACTTACCAGTTTGAAGCTTGATCTTTATTTTATGAGGAGTTACGATGAGGGATTACGTGAAGCAGCATCGCCAGGCGCATGCACGTCATACTTCAAAACAGCAGCGTGAAAACACAGAAACTATAGTCAAAGTGATATAGTAAGACTAAGAAGACTAGAACTACCAGATGATCTTTGCGATTTTGAGGGCGGAAGCGGAGGGCACGTATTCGCTCATCATAACTCCTCATAAAATAAAATCAAACTTCAAACTGGTAAGTTCTCGTTTAATATTATTATTTAATTTCGGAATCACGTGAAGATATCAAGGCTCTGTGATTTCATGGCGTAGATCCATTCCATACGACACACTGCTTCAGTTGACACAGTAGTGAATAAATAATGTATTGAACATTGCTTTGAATTATCCAATAAACATTTTTAATAATAACAAACAAAACAGTGATAACCCCTCTGTCCCAGGGGGAAATTACAAATGAAATTTAGAAAGAAAATAAATCAAACCGAACCCAAAACAGCATGCCCAAAACCTTGCACTGTCAGGACAGGTTTAGCATAAATTTTGGAGAAGGTCAACTCCTTAGACCATCCTGCGGCCCCGAGGATTTGGTCTAGAGGCACATCCTGCGCCTTCGCTGCGGATGTTGATGCCGCCCTTGTGGAGTGACATTTAAACACATGAGCGTCTACTCCAGCACAATCCAAAACCTGTTTTAACCATCTAGAAATAGCTTGTACTGACATCTTTTTATTAGTTTTTTTCTGGCTGATGAGCATTGTTGTCTGAGAGCCTCTGTGACTCTTAGTTACCTCGATATATTGACTCAGGTGCTTGATTACACATAACGTTTGGTCAACGGGGTATGCTTTAAAGCTTACTTTGGTTCTGGCCATTCCTGGCCTGCATTGTTTAATTAAATCATACACATAAAACGTAATGTATGGTCCTACTCGACAGTCCAAACCCTTGGAACGGTCTGGTCAGAACCTGCAGATTAACAAATTAATACGATCATGTAATGGATGACTTTCTCCTGTTACTAGATGCACCAACAAATTACTGCAGTTGGGGACATCATTCTCAGCACAAATGGGAACCATGGCTGTGTAGGCCAGCCCGAAACCACCAAAACGCCAGAGGCAAAGTCCTGCTCTATTTTGGTGAGGCATTGTCTAATGAGGCAGAATGGGGAAAAATGTAAAAGAACGTACGTCCCCAATGTAGCGAGAATGCATCCACCGCTACTGCTCCTGGATCTGGTTCCCACAAAGCTTATTTAGGCAACTGGTGATTTAGCCTGGATGCAACAGATCAATATCTGGCAAACCAAAGTGGCTGACAATCATTTTAAACATAAGGATTTAGCATCCATTCTATGTTGACATTAAATTTCCGTGACCTGTTGTCTGCCACCACATTATCTCTACCTGGTAGGTAGAAAGTTGAGACCCAGATATTCCTGGAAATACGCCAGTCCCAAATGAGATTAGCCAGATTATCACATGATACTGACCTTATTCCTCCCATGTGATTGATATAGGCACCAGCCGTAGTATTGTCAATCTGGAGCTGAACATGTAAATATTCATTGCTGAACAATAAACTTTTAACCCATAGAATGCACCTAGCAATTCTATGTAAATATACCATGCCTGTGCGGGATTAAATCAGCTAGACTCGCTGTCTGTGGCTCCCCATCCCAAAGCACTCACATCTGTTTGTAAAACCTCTGAGGGTTGTTGAACCAAAATATTTTTGGTAGTTTGTGCCACATTGGTAATCCACCATTGTAAGTCAGCGATGGTTCTGGCTGGCAACTGCATAGGTCTATCATAATGACCTGCATGCTCTTTAAGTGCTTGTTGTCTAGCCCGTTGCAGACTTTGATAGTGCAGGGGTCCAAACTCCACTGCAGGGAAAGCTGCCACCAATTTGCCAATAACACTGGCTACTTCCCGGATGGAGGGGTGGTGTTTTTCAGCGAGACTGGTACAGACCTTCCTGATTTCCACAGCCTTGGCTGTAGGCAAAGTCACTGACATATCAACTGAATCAATGACAAACCCCAAATAATCAATTTTTTGGGATGGTTCTAACTTGGTTTTTGTTGGATGGACCAGAAACCCTAACCTTTCAAACAGGTTGTTTGGTTGCTGAAACCGACTCCTCAGCTGTCTCCTGAGTGTTGCTTATGATTAAGATATTCATCTAGATAAGCCATTACAATGTGATTCTGGGCACGAAGTAGTGCCAGCCCTGGTTTTAACAATTTCGTGAACAACCTAGGAGCTGAGGTTAACCCATTGGGTAATGCTTTAATTGTCACAGCTATCCCATCCAATACATTTCAAGTATCTTCGGTACTGATGATGAATTGGTACTGAATAATATGCATCTTTCAGATCTATGGTTGCCATATAACAACCTTCTGATAACAACTGTTTAGCTATATTGAAGGTGTCCATTTTAAAATGCGTATACTGGACATAGAAATTTAACTGAGTTAGATCCAGAATAACTTGACATCCATCATCTTTTTTCTGTCTGGGGAATATATTGGACACAAATTTTTGAGGATGGTATGTTGTCCTCTCAATTACCCCTTTTTTATGTTGTCCTCTCAATTACCCCCACAAACCCGCAATTTCTTCATTTACTTTCTGAGTTTCTGGTGCAGAAAACCCAATGCCCGACTAGGTATATTTTGTGCAGGTGGATAAATTCCTGACATAAACTCTATTCGAGACCCTGAGACAGTGTCCAGTATAAACAGATCAGATGTTATGCAGCACCATTCATCATAAGATAACTACAACCTACCCTCAACCGGAGGTTGTTCCCCAGAAGATTTATCCTGAACTGAATGAATCACCCATACCTCTATAGTCGACCTTGGAGTTCTTGTCTTATTCGCCATACTGGAGTTGTAATTGGCGTATATAGGTGGGTAATACCGCTGTCCCACTGGCCCCACTCTGCTTGGCCCTGCCCCCGGATCTGACCCCCTTCATGTTGAAACCGACCTGCGAGGTGGCATCCTGGCAGAAGGGACGTAGTCTTCATGAGATCTATTGTCTTGGCCTCTTCCTCCAGGTCTTTGACTTGTTTGAGCAGGTCCTCCCCAAATAAATAATTTGGCGCTTGAATATGGTCGACCTGTGTAAAGCTGCAAATCGCGGGTTTAGTGTAGGTTTTATGGCTATTTCGCGGATGCCATTCATTTCAAAAAAGGCATTACACAACAGGGCCAGCATATCCTGCTGTGTGCTGGACATCGGTCCCCTCCGATCATTTTGTTAAAGCCGTGATGCCTGTTCCCACCAATTTGAGGACCTGCTGGAATCTTGTCCACGCATCGTTGCACTCATTTGTGCCCAGATAGCAGAGTTCACAGTGGGCACTTTGAGCGATGCACAATTCACAGGTGCTATGTATCAGGTGGCTGTTTGTTCTTGTAAGTGGTGAGAGGCCATGTAGTTGATGTTGGCCACCAGGTTTTCCTCCATGGTCTCACCAGTACCTTCCAGAATAGTAAAGTTCCTTGCTACATCCGGGACACCTGGAGCATGGCTCATGTGCTTTGGTGTGTGTTCAAAAACAGTGACACCAACTTCAGGGTCAGACTCCTCCTGCCCTGGCTCTCCCGATTCTTGCTCTAGGGAGGTCTCTTCCAGCCCTAAACAAGGTGCTGGAGAGGGTGATTCCCACTGGTATCCATAAGCGGCGTAGTTTTCTTCACTGTATGGGCCTCTGCGAGAGGCTCTGTGGGGAATTCTAGGGGCATTCGACCCCGATTGAAATTTTTCATGGCTCATTAAGTTTGGAGCATTTCTCCATTTGGTCGAGCCGTCCCCATACCTTTATATTAAAAGGAGGGGAGCCTTCCACATCATCAGACCCATCAGATAAGATGGGCCTGAGAGACTTTATTTTGGCCTTCCTCCCTGGTGGAGTGGCCTCAGTGCCCTGAAGCACTGGAACTGATGGAGGTAGTTGAGCTGCCTGTAGAACAGCAGCCGGTATCGGCAGTTACCTTTCCAACACCCTCCATTACCACTAACCTGCTGGCTCCCGAGCCAGACTTACAGAGTTCAAAATACTCACAAGGAAAGTTTTACATTGACTTACCTGCGGGTTGCTACTTACTGCTGGTGGAGATGCGCTCTCCAGCCCGTCGGTGCGCCATGCGTTGGACGTAATGATGCGCATGTGCCTGGCGGGGCTTTTTCACGTAATCACTCCCCTGACTCCGAAGTAAAATCCTTGCCTTTTTGTGTACAGGGACAATAGTGGCGACTTTGAAGCAGGCAGGGACAGTACATGTTTGCAGGGACTGGGTAAAAATGTCTGTATAGACCAGTGCCAGCTGTTTTGCACAGAGCTTAAGAGTAGAGGGGGAAAAAGAGGGGAAGTAGAGGGGTACCTATCCAAATGCCTTTTGAAGTGGTTGCTATTATGCAAACACTAACAGTAGATTTTTTTCCATTCATACCTGCAGCTTATTTTGCTCATCCCCACAAAAGTTGCTGTTCTCCACATGGTCTCATCGTTAATCCTGCCATGCATTGATTTTTTATGTAGCCCTGTACAGATGTGAAAATATTGTTCATCGATGAGGATCAAAAAATAACTGCAAAGGTCACAAATAACATTCTAGAAATATTCAACAGTTCAGGGAGCATGTGTGGAATGAAAAAGCAGACAATGTTTCAGGTCGAAGATGTGGAGTCTTACGCATACATTACTTTGAAGAAGTTCTCCTCTTCTCTCCGGTGAGAGTTCTGCAACATGCTCTCTCGCTGTACCCCCTCTGTGACTTTTTTTGCTTATCTTTCATTAATTTGTTCTATATCTCTCTCCATCACCATCAATATCTTTCATTTCCCTTTCCCCTGACTCTGAAGAAGGGTCTTGGCCCAAAAAGTCACCTATTCCTTTTCTCCTGAGATGCTGTCTGAGTTACTACAGCTTTTTGTGTCTATCTTCAGTTTAATCCAGCATCTGCAGATCCTTCCTACATGTTAACTCTGTGTTTCTCTCTGCAGACACTGCCTAACCTTCCAAGTGTTTGCTCCGTTGGCTGCTGGTTGCAGACATGCTGTTTTATGGAAGTCAATGCCTGTTGCCATAACAAATATGTATCAACCTTTGATAATAAGATACATTTAAGCATGGTTCTATTGTTTGCATAAATAATGTTTAAATGGTAAGCATGTGAACTGGTAAGCAAAACTAAGGATTTACTAACAAGCCTGCATCAAAAACAAAAGTTTGAGAGAGATTGAGTTTACAGCAAACAGACCATAGGCAATTTACTCGTAAAAAAGGTTTACTTAAAGGAGCAACCAGTATCTATAGTGGTCAAACCAATGGATGCTGAAAGCTAGTTTGATTACACTCCCTGTTGTTATCTTTCCTTTAAGGACTACTTCCAGTTTATCTGTATTTATTCCATCTATTCTCATGGTGCCAACTTTTATATCAGTGCCTTGGATATCTTCCTTCAGCCCACTCCTCAGATTTTCCTCCATCTTAGATGAATATACCTCTACTTATTTACATATTTCCCACACTTCTGCTCTTCCTATCTTCTAGAATATGAATAGATTTCCCCCCATTCCCTGTTTCCAACATTTAGATTCAATGAATTTTGGACAAATTTCTGAACTTGCAATTTCTGACACTTGGTCTATTTTTAGACTGATCCAAATTTTTCTGTACTCTGACTCTTTTGCTGTATTTTTTTCCTCTTAGCATTATTCAGTTTAAGGTCCTTTATCAAAAGCTACTATTGAACCTCCAAAGTGTTTGAAGAAGGGTCTTGACTCGAAACATCACCCAGTTGAGTCTGAAGAAGGGTCTCAACCCAAAACGTCACCCATTCCTTCTCTCTAGGGATGCTGCCTGTCCCGCTGAGTTACTCCAGCATTTTGTGTCTACCATTGAATCTCCAAATCTTTCAATAGAACATATATCAGTACAGCACAGGGACAGGCCCTTTTGCTCATAATGTCTGTGCTGAACACGATGCCAAGATCAACTAATCTTTCATGCCTGTACGGGATCCACATCCCTCCATTTTCTGCAAATCCACGTGCCTATCTAAATGCCTCCTAGATATAACTATCGTATCTGCCTGTCCAACCTCTCCCAGTAGCTAATAAAATCATATTAGGCAATAGATATCAAATTCTAACTGATTGTATAGAAAAGATTTCATTTCTTTCACCCTTTCACTACTGATTAGTGATGCTGAAATTGGCAGGATAACTTGACATTACCTCACATAATGTCGCGAATATATGGGAGGAGATTACCATCATGGGTTAGAGAGGAAACAGAAGGGTCAAAGACAAAGACTTGAGAAATTGTATTGGCATAGTCTGGGACTGTGTCACTGAGTGGGAGAAAGCTCATTTTCTCATCTGGAAAAACTGCTGTGGAACATTTGATGAGCAGAACAAAAATATTTCCTAAAATAGACTAAAAATGCTGAAGTAACTCAGCGGCTCAGGCAACATCTCTGCCGAAAATGGATCGGTGATATTTCAGGTCAAGACCCGTCCTCAATGCCTAAACGTCACCTATCCATTTTCTCCAGAGATGCTGCCTGAACTGCTGAGTTTCGCCAGGATTTTGTGTCTATTTTTGAATGCATTACATTCTTATTAAAAATATTTCCGAGATGGTTATGGGAAAAATGCGAACAGGTGTGACGAATGTAGATGGAGCATCTTGACGGCATGAGCAAGTTGGGCTCAAGGGCCTGTTTCCGAGCTGCATGATTATGACATTATTTTCCAATTACCAGAATACAGTGGAACACATCTTACGTTGTAGCGCGCCTCATGGCGTTAATTTGCAACCATATTTTTTCTTAAATGCAGCAAGATTTAGGACGTAGAAATAGTTTAGAGATTTTTAAGCCAAAAGAACTTTTGCGATTTGTCCTGACTCATTGCTACCTTTAAGGAAGGAATGCCATGCCATTACTCTGCATACTGCAGAACTGCTGAACATGATAGATTAAGAGTTTCTGCTAGGTTACACTGATAACTCTAGCACTGTTCATATCAAATTGCACAATGCAGCAAAAAGAAATGATCAAGGAGATTCAAGTGCAAACTTTGTCTCTGCATACTGGGTTTCTGCAATATTTTGCACTGTACTGGAAGTTGGCCTGCCCACAAAGTTGGCAAAGCCCCAAGATTGAATTACACCATAAGCAAGTTTCTATTATTGGTGCTCAGTAGTAAGGTTTTAAAGAGGCTATTCAAATCAAGCTTACTGCTTTATGCACAAGGGCAAACTGTGCAAAACATTTTTTATTTATTTTAGTGAAATGATTTTGCTCGAGTAATTCCATTAGCCGAGAGCTAACAAAGAGATTACAAAAACAAGCATCACACCCGAAAGTGCTGCATGCAGCACTATGCACAAAGTGGCAACATCAAATAGATTTCCAACAGAAAGACCAAGAATGTCATTAGTCTTGCACCTCGATTGCACCCTGAATTGGTAAGTAAGCAGTGCAGAAAAGTTCAGATTCTGATCACCAGATGCTTTCTTCAAGAACAAAATTCTTAAGCCCAAACAATCATTTTGTTTCCCTCTTCATCAACAGTTGTTGAAAAGCACAATCATTAATGATTGTCTAAAAAAGGGTGGCCTAGTGGCGCAGTGGTAGAGTGGCTGACTTATGGGCCTGTCCCACTTTGGCGACTCTTTAGGCGACTGCCAGGGACCAGTTGTAATGGAATGCACCTACGACACCTGGTGACAACCTACGACAACATCTACGTCAACCAACAACAGCAAAAATTGTCGCCACTGCCGCCGAAGATTTTTCAACATGTTCAAAATGTTTCAGCAGTCGCCTGTAGTCACCCAAAAAAAACATGTAAGTGGTTCAGGCCCATTACAGCGGCAGAGACCAGGGTTTTATCCTATCTAGGGGTGTCGTCTGCAGGGAGTTTGCACGTTCTCCCTGTGATCGCATTGGGGTTTTCTCTGGGTGCTCTGACTTCCTCCCACATACCAAAGACTAGCAGGTTTGTAAGTTAATTGGCTTCTACTGTGTGTGATATGATACTGGGATAACATACAACGAGTGTAAGGGTGATCATTGGTCGGCGCAGACTCGGTGAGCTGAAGGACCCATTTCCATAATGTATCTGTACACAAAGGAAAACTAAACCAAACTAAATTAAGAGACTGGTCTGCCTCAATCTCAATCATTGTCAAGGATTAGTTCAACCTCAGTCATTCCCTCTTCTTCCTTCTCCTGTTAGGCAGGTGATGCAAGAGCTTGGGTACTGTTCTGATTTTCCAACCTACCTCATTGTGTACTTTGACGTTTATCTCTAGAATTGCTGAAAAACTATATTCTTCATTCTGGTATTGATTTCTTGCCTCGACCTGTTGCATTTTGCATGGCATGATTGTATTAATATACAGCATTATCTGATTTGATTGGGTAGAACGCAAACAAAAAACTTTCATTACAAGATGTTTTCAGAATTTTTTTACTTTCAATGTAAAATCAGATTACTTACAGGTGTGCGCCACATAAAGTAAATATGTTTATTTTAATGGTCAACTAATTTTCTGCTATATTTCTGCATTATCTTAAATATATTAAGAACTTAAAAAAAATGCAAAATTAAGAAAATAAAATTAGACTTCGATTTAGGGTTAATAAAGAAGTAGTATTCTGAAATTCTGGAAGATTTGCTAGTTCATAAAAGAGCTTGCATAGTGAAATGCAAATTGATTTGAAAGGAAACTTGGAAAAAAAAATGTAGATTTCCAAAATACTTTGCTGACTGTGCCCAGTTCAGCAATTATTTGTTGACTAAGGAGTCATTTGCATGCCTGACACCATACCTCTGAAACAGGTAATAGTCTGCTCTTTGTCACATGAAAAAACACCAGACAGTAACATTTTAAAGAATCTGTTCAAAGCCTCATTGAAGAAATTAAGCACCCCCATTGATTCTTGAGTATCTGTGGCCAAGATCGCTCGAAGTATTAAAGGAATATTTGGGATGACAATGAGAATCTAGCCAAGCAGAAGCCCTGTGTAAGAGGTGGAAGGAGTGCATATTCACACAAACCTCTCACTGCTCTGTCCGTCATCCACATCTCCCTGAACAGCAGTTCCCACATTGGTATCATTAACTACCTCAGAAACAACAAAAAGAATCATCCTCAGACCCAAGTGACTGGCGAGGAAGAAGAAATTGATGGGAACTTCCCATAAATCTACATAGCCCATAAATCCCATAAACGCATCCTCAGTTGTATCAATGTGTAGGAAAGAACTGCAGGTGCTTGTTTAAACCGATGATGGACACAAAAATCTGAAGAAATTCTGTGGGTCAGACAGCATCTCTGGAGAAAAGGAATAGGTGACATTTTGGGTCGAGACCCTTCTTCAGAAGAAGTGTCTGAAGAAAGGTCTCGACCTGAAACATCACCTATTCCTTTTTTCCAGAGATGCTGTCTGATCTGCAGAGTTATTCATACTTTTTGTGTATAACTTTAGTTGTATCAATATCTCCATGGCATTATGTTGTAAAAATCAAATTAACTAATTCACATACAGGAAGAATTGAAAGGTTTAAACATTTATATTACCTACCCTGGCAATATTTATGAAAGTAGTAATAGTGGTGACTTCAAAAATATAGGCCTTTATATGTCTTAATTTCAGAGTTCATGCTTATCTTCTTCATGTATGTGAGCTGGGCACGATCTCTCCAATGCTCCAGTTGACCTAAAATATCCCCTCATTCCGCTGTAAAAGAGAATATTTTTAATGAGCTCTGAATCTATATCCTGCCTTTCTTCAATCTGAAGAGTAAACATTGTGGCAATGTTCCACTCAATAGTCAATAGGTGCAGGAGTAGGCCATTCAGTTCTTCGTGCCAGCACTGCCATTCAATGTGATCATGGCTGATCATCCACAATCAGCACCCCGTTCCTGCCTTCTCCCTATATTCCCTGACTCCGCTATCTTTAAGGGCCTGTCCCACTTTCACGACCTAATTAACGACCTCTGCCGCGTTTGCCCTTGACTCATACTCGCAGCATTGTCATCACGAGGTCATACGTAGGTCGTAGCAGGCCGTGATGCTAGTCGTGGGTACTCATGGCATCAAGTAGGTCGGGGTGTTTTTCTAGCATGATGAAAAATGTCCTTGAGTAAAAAAGGTTGTGTATTAGGTCGTGAAAGTGGGACAGACCCGTTAAGAGCCATATCAAGCTCTCTCTTGAAAGTATCCAGAGAACCGGCCCTCACCACCATCTGAGGCAGAGAATTCCACAGACTCACAACTCTCTGTGTAAAAAAGTGTTTCCTCATCTCCGTTCTAAATGACTTACCCCGTATTCTTAACAGGTACTCCTCCTGTCTACCTTCGGTAAACAACAATAATTTCCCAATTTCCATTGAGGGGAACTCTGAAAAGTTCATTTTACAGTATCTCAATCAAATAATGCTTTTGAATCCACACTTTTCTTTGAGACTGGATGATACTGGAACCTTCCAGAAGTTACTGAGGTTCCACCTGGTTGCACCAATGTTATTTTTTACTGCTGCTTTTAAAACTAAAAGGGCTAATATGTTTAATGTAATATTTAAACTGGAAATTTTGTTTTTATTTTGTTCATTTTTCAGAGTCTAATAAACTCAGTGTTTAATTCCTAAACCTTATTACCCTTGAGCATTTCAGAGTCAATCTCTTTGTGTGTTTTTGAAGTCAACTAATGGCCAGAACAAGTAAAGGAGGGTGATTTCCCCCCCCCCCCCCAGCCCCCCACCCCCTCTACCCCCACCATTAAATGACATCAGTAAATCAGATGGATAGATGGATTTTTGCAACAAGCCAATGGCTTCATAATCATCATTACCAAGTCTAGATATTCTTAAAATTCTACATTATTAACCAAATTTAAATTCTGCATTTACCATAATGGAATTGAAATTCTAACCTTTGCAGTACTTGACTGCTAAATAAATCACTAAATGTAAAAAATGAAGTTGTGCTTTAAAAAAAAATTACATCTTCTGAGGCAAGATTGATCCAATCACCTGTCACTTCAATTCTGGATGAAATCTTGATTGAATTTGTGCCTTTTCAGTGTTTATCAATTCCTTGTCAGACTCAATGTGCAGGAAGGAACTGCAGATGCTAGTTTAAACCAAAGATGCTGGAGCAACTCAGCAGGACAACCAGCAGTCTGAAGAAGTATCTTGGCCTGAAACGTCACCCATTCCTTCGCTCCAGAGATGCTACCTGTCCCACTGAGTTACTCCAGCATTCTGTGTTTATCTTCTTGTCAGACACACCTGCGGAAGTTAATGGAACAAAATCAATTCTCTGGAGTTTAGAATAAAAGATGAAGCTTTACCCAATCAATTGCTTTCTGTAAATCAATGGCTGTCTGCAGTCTCCTTTTCTTTTCAGTTACATGCAGTCAAAAATGGATTATGTAAAGTCTTCAAAGAACACTTTGTTCATTGGGGTGGTACAGTGGTGCAGTAGATTTGCTGCCTTACTGTGTCAATGACCCAGGTTCGATCCTGATCATGGGTGCTGTCTGTACAGAGTTTGTACATTTTCCCTGCAAAGGTTTCCTCCAACACTCCAAAGACTCGCAGGTTCATAGGTTAATTGGCTTCTGTAAATTGTCCCCAGTATGTAGGATAAAACTAGTGTACAGAAATCACTGGTCAGCATGAACTTAGTGGGCCAAAGGACGTGTTTCCACACTATATCTCTAAACTAAACACTTCCCTCAAAAGTTTACACCCTCTGTCCAGGTCGCTTGCTTGATTAATAAATAGTGAACTGTGGGCCTTGATCAACCTATAAGAATGTGAGAACAAATTAAACTGAAGTGTGACATAATTGATCCTTAAAATTTAAAGTAAAACTATGTTAAAATTAGCTTTGATTTATATGTTAATTTATAAATGATGCCTTTGGTGTATAACACTAAAAGCAATACTGAGCCAAAGCTCACATTAAAATATTAAGAATATTTTGAGAGAGAAGGGCAATTTGACTGATTTGTTGAAAGGCACAGACTTTGTAGGGTGATCCAAATGTTTGTACCTATCTGCAGGTCAAGTGGAAAGAATGACTGCCATCATCCAAAAATGTTGTTTTATTCTCCATTCCAATCTTCAATTTTCATATTTTACTGCCTTAATTTGGAGCTGAGTCATGTTAACTTTCTTTCACAGCTCGTTATCACATTATTATCTTGATGAGTAATTTTGGCCTAAAACATGGCCAACATCTCAGTTGGTGTGTTTAACTCCTTTCTCCATTTACTATCAGTGCAAAATAAGTTATTCTCATTAGTAAAGGTCAACTCATTCATCTCCAATTGTAAAGCTATTTGGTTTGCATTATTATGTCATTACATTCCTTCAGATGACTTAACTTTTCACTGACTGAACATTACGAAAATGTGGAAGTTGCACTTTGGCAATGGACAATTAATAACAAGCTTGTTGTCTGGATGTAGTGCAATGTATGAATGGGAATGTCCATCATTAGTACCTACTTTCAGATTTGTGAAAACGTGTATGTTCATTTACTAGCAGCTAAGTAAGTTATTGGGATATCATCTCTGCTTATAGAGTAGATTTGGACTAAGGTTACAGCTAATGGTATTCAAATCCCAATAAATATTGATGAGCGAGTAATATTTGGCATTACAAGTTTCGAGATAACGATTCAAGCATTTTATTTTTCACAAGTCGGCCTGCCCTGTCCAAAAATAGCAAACCAACGCAGCAAACCTATTTAATTATTCCCGCACTCGGTGTTACATTAATTTAAATAAAGGAGGTGGAATATAAAGCAGGATTTTATACAAATGCAGCTGATGCTCTCCGAATTGATTCAGAAATAGGAATTCTATAATGAAAGAGGTGAATACAACACAATCTATGTTTTGTTGAGCTCATAAAAATGCCAAATAGCTATTATTTTCTCCTGCTTGAAGAGGCACTGCTAGGATTTAATGGACGTATACATTTAAACAACTAATTTACTTTGTTATTTTATTTCATCTATTAGCAGGGAGTTCCAAATTTAGATGGTGATTAAACCACGTGCGTAACAATATGGAGAGGATGATGTGTTAGGAATGCTATATATCTTTTCACAGTAAGTTCCACTGTTATTTTCATTTTGTTTACAAAACATATCTTTATTCATAAAATATATAGTCATACAATTAAGGCCATTGCTTTGTCTTTGTTCTCTCAACCAAGCATTGCATTAAATTTGCCTTTAATATTTGCAAAATGTCTACATATCTCAATTGTTTCATTCCCAGATATCACTTCAGCAAAGAAGCACTGTGGTGCAGTGGTGGAGTTGGTGCCTTACAGCACCAGAGACCTAGGTTCAATCCTGACTATGGGTGTTGTCTGTACACAGTTTGTACGTTCTCCCTGTGACCACGTGCATTTTCTCCCGTTTCCTCCCACACTCCAAAGTTCGCAGCATTGTAGCGCGCCACTTCCAGAGACAAAGGTCAATGTCCGCTATAGGCTAGAAGTGAATTGGACAATACTTTAGCTAATGGAAGGGCTGTTCAGAAGCTTAATAACAGAGGGAAAGAAGCTGTTCCTGATTCTGACACTTTCAAAATTCTGTACTTTCTGCCTGACAGGAGCAGGAAGAAGAAGAAATGAGCAGGATGGGACAAGTCTTTGATTGTGTTGACTGCTTTTCCGAGACATCACAAAGTGCTGATGGGGAGTCAATGATGGGGAGTCTGATCTGTGATGGACTGAGGCACATCATGATTATTTGTCCAGTAACATACAGCCATGCCATAGCCTATCTCTTTACTTATATGGCTTATCTCTTTTGAAAAATGCATGTTGAAATGATCGTTAAACATTTGAAACTTTGTGTACATTTGCACACTGGTGCTCTTGAGCTGTGCTATATGAAATATTACCAGGCAGAGAGAGGAAAATATTCAAGGATATGCTCAACCCACATTTGGAAATCTGTGGCACTTGAGAGAATCGAAACAGAGAAGACTCATTCAAGATGATATTGAGAGCCTCAGGTCCATGTATCATGAGCACACAGAAGCCCTTAGAAAGCAGCATAAGAAATGTAGCACCTCACACAACTTCCCTCCATCTCATCATCCATCCCCTGCTGTGCTGTAGAAGTGTCAGTGGTTCATCACATTGGCCTTATTAACCTCAACACATCGCAATGGAAGTCATCCTCAACATTAAAGGACTGTCTAAAAAAAAACCTATGTGTTGGCAAATGACCTCCTCAACTACATCAGTAAACAAGTTCAGCAGGTAACTGCCTGCTTTTTCACCCAATAGTAACATAAGAATATAACTGAGTGTCTAAGCATTGCAAGATAAGTGGTCTTTAAAAAAGTATAGGTTATATAGTTCAGTCATAGAGGATTACTGCCTCTTTAGTTTTATTATTCTCACGTGTATTAAGATAGAGTGCAAAAGTTTTTGTTTGCAAATTATTCAATCAAATCAGATAATACTATTCATGAATATCAATCCAGCCAAACACAGGTATGACAGGTAGAGCGAAGAGAATCCACTTATTTCGCTTTGACAAATTGGAGGAGCAGCATCACATATTTTGCATGGGCAGCTTACACCCTAGTGGTATGAATATTGACTTCTCTAACTTCAAAAAACCCTTAGTTTCCCTCTCTCTCCATCTCTCCCCCTTCCCAGTTCTCCAACCAGTCTGACTGTCGTCCTGATTACATTATATCTTTGTCTGCTTTGTTGTCACCTTCTCCCAGCTAACAATGGTCTATTCTCCATTTTCCAGGATCGGCATCTCTTTTGATCTCTTACACTTCCTTATCTCTGTAACTCCCTCTCCCCTGACGCTCGTTCTGAAGAGGGGTCTCGACCCAAAACGTCACCCATTCCTTCTATCCAGAGATGCTGCCTGCCCCGCTTTGTTGCTCCAGCATTTTGTGTCTATCCACTTAAATCCACTTTTGTTTCAGGCAAATATCCAAAAGCAATGCAATTGTACCTGTTATGAAAAAGTGGAATAACATTTTTCTTCTGCTACTTTATCCTGTTCCATTTTATAAATACAGGAGTTGAAATTAAAACAAACATATGTTTGTATGCTGTGAGAACACCTCACTGATAACATGTAGTGAGATTTTGTTATTGAAACATGGAAACAAAAGAAGACCATTTGTGCCCTGCATTTCATATATCTGGAGTACAGTCTGGTCATACCCCAGTAATGAATTCCATGTTTGCTGAATGAGTAAATATACTTAACATGTGCATGTGTCACCTTGTTTTAAACATCAACTGGTCGCACAAATGGGCAGACTTTTGCCCAACACCGTTGACAAATAGATATGGAATGTAACATTAAATATCATGTTTAGAATTCTGTAATGCTGAGTGATCTGTTTTTCATTGAGACTGCCAATTGTACATTAAACTTGAAGTTGCACGTTGAAGTAGGAACAACTCTGAGAATGTCCAAGTCCTTCACAATGAGGGGCTCCGGCAAACATTATCATTCTTGGCTTCATTAATATGTTCTTTTGTGAAATTAATTAGCAGTGCTTTGCATGTTACCATTTCTCAAATCCATGAGAGCCATAAATGAAGGTCATCTGCAGAAAAAAGGAACACATGCTGGCTTACAAAAAACACACAAATTGCTGGAGTAACTCAACGAGTCAGGCAGCATCTCTGGAACATGGATAGGTGACACTTTGGGTCGGTAACGCTTCTTCAGAGTCATTCTAGTCAGGACCCTTCTTCAGATTCATTTTGGCTGGGACCCTTCTTCAGGCTGATTCTGGTCAGGAATTTTCTTCAGACTGGTCATCTATTATGGCTCACTCTTACTTTTGGGAGGTTGTCCATCTGAGGCTCAGTCTTGAGGTTCGAGGAGTGTTGAGGGAGCGCTGCACTGTTGGAGGAGGTGGTGTTCAGGTGGGATGATAAACCGAAGCCCCCTCTGCTGCCTCTTAGGTAAATGGAGCTAAGCCCATGTCACAATTTTGAAGAATCAATGCACTTCCCAGTGCCTTGGGCAATACGTTTCTTTCAACCGACAGCACTAAAAGAAAACACATTATTTGGTCATTATCATAATGCTGTTTGTGAAAGCCAGCTCTGCATACATTAGCTGCAAGGTATCATGCATTTGCAGTCTTTAACATCAGAAATACCGCTTTTGCTGTCAGGCATCTTGAAAAATGCCAGGTTTGTGAATAGCATCATTAAAATCCATGCGTTTTCTGTTGAGGCTTACCTGCAACCACCATGAACAATCTGTGGTGATCCATCTTAATGTCTAGAAACCTTTTCCCGATTAAAACTTGCTGTTGTTTTGAAACATTACAGTCAGTGTATTATTATTTTAAAAAAATTCGAAGCATTACTGACAATTTATAGCATTATTTTTTCTTTCAAAAAATAGTTAAAACTGCAGAAATATAGTTCCAATTTCTGTGTGGGAATGTTCATATTTATTAAACTGAAATATCTATTTAGAAGACAAATGAGCTGTAAAGTGGAGCATGTATAAACTCGTTCATTTCCCTTTTGCATTTAAAAGAAAATACATTTATCCTATGCTTATTGGCTTTGTTTTTGGCTGTATAAATCATAAATCATAATAGCTTACTTGTTTAAAATTGTCCCTTTTACCTTTGACATTTTAAAATATCTGCACAGAACTTCCAAACATTTACTCATGAATATAAGGTGTGACACTCAATATTATATACAGCATTACTATGACCCCAGCGTTCAAGATATAAGTTCAGTCCAAAGGGAAATAAGTTCGTGGAAATCCAAAACTAAATTGAGAGGCTTTATATTCATATACTATATTCATAAACTATTCATTCATTCATTCATTCATTCGTTCATTATATTTGAAATGAAAGCAGAACATACTGGAAATGTTTAGCATGCTGGACAGCACTTGTGAAAGGAGAAGCAAATTTATTGTTTCAGGTGGTAGATCCTTTGTTGGAATGGAAATAGGTTTGCATGGTTAAAGTTGTCGACCTTGTTTCATACTACATCGGGCATCGAGGATAGGTAATGCTCCATTGGAGACTGTTAAACTAGGTTTAATTATGTTAGAGATACAACGTGGAAACACTCAATTAATCACCTGTTCGTCTTAGTTCTATCTTATCCTTCTATTACACCTGCTCCCGACACATTAGGGGCAATTTACAACGGCTAATTAATGTATAAATCTACACATCTTTGTGAGAAAACCTGGAACTCCCAGAGGATATCCACATGGTCATGGAGAGAACTCCACACAACAGTACCCGAGGTCATGAAGCCGGTGACCAGTGGGGTGCCTCAGGGATCTGTGTTGGGTCCACTGTTGTTTGTCATGTATATCAATGATCTGGATGATGGGGTGGAAAATTGGATAAGTAAGTAAGCAGATGATACTAAGATAGGTGGTGCTGTGGATAATGAAGTAGATTTTCAAAGTCTACAGAAAGATTTGGGCCATTTGGAAGAGTGGGCTGAAAGATGGCAGATGGAGTTTAATGCTGATAAGTGTGAGGTGCTACATCTTGGCAGGCCAAATCAAAATAGGACGTACATGGTAAATGGTAGGGAATTGAGGAATGCTGAGGAACAGAGGGATCTAGGAATAACTGTGCATAGTTCCGTGAAGGTGGAATCGCATGTAGATAGGGTGGTAAAGAAAGCTTTTGGTGTGCTGGCCTTTATAAATCAGAGCATTGAATATAGGGGTAGGGAAGTAATGTTAAAATTGTACAAGGCATTGGTGAGAGCAATTCTGGACTATGGTGTACAATTTTGGTCGCCTAATTATAGGAAGGATGTCAACAAAATAGAGAGAGTACAGTGGAGATGTACTAGAATGTTGCCTGGGTTCCAGCAACTAAGTTACAGAGAAAGGTTGAACAAGTTAGGTCTTTATTCTTTGGAGCGCAGAAGGTTAAGGGGGGACTTGATTGAGGTCTTTGAAATGATGAAAAGGATAGACAGAGTTGACATGGATAAGCTTTTCCCATTGAGGGTAGGGAAGATTCAAACAAGAGGACATGACGTGAGAATTAAGGGACAGAAGTTTAGGGGTAACATGAGGGGAACTTCTTTACTCAGAGAGTGGTGGCTGTGTGGAATGAGCTTCCAGCAGAAGTGGTGGAGGCAGGATCGATTTTAACATTTAAATGTAAAGTGGATAGGTATATGGACGGGAAGGGAATGGAGGGGTATGGTCTGAGTGCAGGTAGGTGGGACTAGGGGAAAATAAATGTTCGGCAGGGACTGGAAGGGCCGAGAGGGCCTGTTTCTGTGCTGTAATTGTTATATGGTTATATATGGTTATGTGATCAAACTGGGCCAAAGTGGCCATGCTTGTGGAGACTCAGTTATTGAATGATATTGAAATTGATAGATTTGTGGATCAAGTTATGGAGTTGTAATAATTCCATCATAACAGGTCCTTTGCTGTGATGGACCTTACAAAGGACCATCCTTTGTTTGGAGATAAAGTGGAAGGGTGGAGAATGGACATGATCACCCTGACAGACAGCTGGGTGGCTTCAAAGGGAATTGCTGACTCGCCACTCTTTGTGACTCAACTCTTTTGGACTACCACTCATTTGGGGCCAAGCAGGTTCAGTTGAAACAAACCAGGGATGAGATGCTGGAGATGTTCCAGATACTTTTTGAGGGAGATCTGTGTGGGCAGACTGAAGTTTCTTTAAGAACAACGACTGCATGGAACTGTAATATGCAGAACACAAATTGCCAGAAATCTGAAATTACAAAAAGAAAATTCTGGGAATACTCAGCATGTTGTGCAGTATCTGTCGATAGAGTACCTGTCTGATAGAAGTTGCAACATTTATTCCAAAAGACCTGAGTAACATTAATTTCAGCATCAAAGCCATTTTAAACAACACTCCCTGAACCATAAGTAAACCACTGAGTAGCTGAGCCAATTTATGAGAGCTAATCTATAGGCTGTGGTTATGAATTAGTTGGTAAGATGGAACTGTAATTCATCTGTCCCGCTGAGTTACTCCAGCATTTTGTGTCTACCCGTAATTCATCTGTTCATTCTTCATTAAGGATAAATTTCAAGCACTCCCGGTGGGGTTTCTGATTTTAATGTTATTTATTGGTAACATTAAGTAACTATAGTTCTTGTTAATTCCCACTGCCATTTGGTAGAGTTTATAGCTTGTGAGTTCAAGCTGTGAGTTACATAAAGCCAACTTTAAATATCGCTTCCTTTCTTTATTTTAGATTCCACATACAAAATTGTATTTTGTTTCTTTTTCAATTGTCCCTTGGGATTGAGCATGACTTACTTCCACTCCAGTTCATCCATAGCTGGAAACCTGCAAAGTTGGATCAACAGAGTACATTAAGATTGGATGTTGTGCAATCAACCTGTGGATTGTGAATGTTCTCTATATACTCTTGAAGTGATCAGCGACTTCCCGGCTGAGCAATCTTTGTTAGTCTTATTTGAAGAAATGCCTCATTTCTTACTTCATGAAGAATTGGGTGGCACGATGGCGCAGCGGTAAGGTTGATGCCTTACAGTGCCAGAGACCCAGTTTTGATCCTGACGACGGGTACTATCTGTAAAGAGCTTGTATGTTCTCCCTGTGACCTGCACAGGTTTTCCCAAGGGTGCTCTGCTTTCCTTCCACACTCCAAAGACATACAAGTTTGTAGGTTAATTGGTTTAGGGAAAATTGTAAATTGACCCTAGTATGTAAGATAATGCTAGTGCATGGGGATCTCTGGTCGGCACGGACTTAGTGGGTCAAAGGGCCTGTTTCCGCATTGTATCTCTAAACTAAACTAAACTAAACTAAACTAAACTAAACTAAACTAAACTAAACGTTTCTTCCAGCATACATTGGCTGTGTCTGTACCCTTGTCTTATCCACCTTTGCTCTCACGAATCTAAAAGTGTGTGTCCAATTTAAAAAAACGCTCGAGAATCTACAAATGATATTGGTATTGACTAGATTTAGAGATATATTTGAAAGTGCAATAGAGCTCAGTTTGTGCAACACATTGCTGTGTGCTTATAACACCTTGTATTATTGAAACAACTTGAATGGAAGATATTCAAACATCTAAGTTTGGCTTAATTGAGCTGTTGCCACATGTTGCAAAAATAGTCAAAGAATCCACACCGCAAACTCCGAATAAAAATACCCAACAAATTTACCTTGCTGCTTGGCTTCATTCTAGTCGCCCAATTATAGTGTGTCCTTCCTCCAGATGTGACATGAATTGTAGGTTGTGTGGACACAAAAGTCTCAGTATAATTGGAGAGAACAACCTGCGAATGAAGCTAACAAACTGACAGCATGCTGATCTACGGCAACCAGGGTGGGAGACCCCCAGGAACTAATCACACAATGTATCACCAGAAAGTCCACCATGTGAAGATGTTATTACTGAATGCAGGATTTCTACGTGCTACGTATATTTATATTTTTTGCTCAATTTTGAGTGTGATTCACAAAGCCCCCAAATTGAACAATGAAACTCTTACTCACAGCAGCAGCATAACAGGTTTGTAGTTCGTATTGTTCGACAGTCTGATAGACAAGAAGGAGAAGCTGTTTCTGAACCTGGATGTTATATTTTTCAGACTCCTATGCCTTCCTGATGGGAGATCATTAATGATGCTGGCTGCCTCTTTTTTTCTACAGCGCCTCATATAGGTCCCTTCAATTGTGGGAAGTCAGTGCTGACCACAGTCATGACAGTGTTGACCACTTTTTGCACTCTCTTTCGTTCCTGGGAATTCAAGTTGCCAAACAAAGCCATGTTGCACACCAGTCAATTTGCTCTCTACTGTATACATGTAAAAGTTCATGGAAGTATTCATCAACATATCAAAATCTCCTTTAATCTTTTAAAGAAGTAGAGGTATTAAAGAGATTTCTTTGTGATTGCATGAATTTGATGTGCTTTCTTTCTGATAATATAAATTTGTTGGGACCAGAACAGATCTTCAGAGTTATGCACATCCAGGAACTCAAAGTAATTAATTCTCCACTACCAACGTGTTAATGAAGGCAGTTTTGTGGATCCTCAAGGAAAATTTCAAGGAATAAGATCTAACTCATGTATCTATCAGTATCCATCCATTTCTTCTGCATCGGTCCACCACATGCTAGATAAAATTAATACAGACTGAATATGGAATTACAAATTAAAACAAAGTCTTTAAAAAGAGATTTCTCCAGTATTTTACAAAGAAAGTCTGAACAGCACCTCATATTTCGCTTGGGTAGTTTACACCCCAGCGATATGAACATTTACTTCTCTAATTTCAGATAGTGCTTGCTTTCTCCCTCCTCCCCCTCCCTCTTCCCAGCTCTCCCACAAGCCTACTGTCTCCGCATCTTCCTTACTTTTTCCCGCCCCCCCCCCCCCAACATCAGTCTGAAGAAGAGTCTCAACCCGACACGTTGCCTAGTCCTTTTCCCCATAGATGCTGCCTCACCCGCTGAGTTTCTCCAGCAGTTTTGACTATCTTCGATTTTTCCAGCAACTGCAGTTCTTTCTTGAACATCTCTTGTTTGATGATATGTTGTATTCTCCATGATTCTGCTCTCTGAGAACACAAGCTTTGACCTCTGCAGCATCAGTCGGAGGTGGAGCAAGAGGATGAAGAATGAGAAGAAGGAAAAAATGGTAGAGGGCAGCCACTGGCTAAGGGTAGTTGTTTCTGGATATTCTCTACAGGTTCATTTTACCACCCTGGGGTTCAGCTGCTGATCCATTTCTGTCCAATGAGGGCTCACACAAAGAGGTACTCTGTGTCTCCATGCAACAATACCTTGCCACCAGAGTTATGACAATAATTGACAAGTTATCATTGTGCCGTAAAACCAGTAATAATTTTCTCTTGGCAGTCGTCATCTTTACCATCAGTTTTTCCCTGTATCTGTGAGTTAACCAGTGGCCACGAACAATAGTGAGCCAGCCATTCAGCCGCTCGATTATGCAAGAACCCTTTAAGGGCCTGTCCCACTTTCACGACCTAATTCACGACCTTTTTTACTCATGGACATTCTTCATCATGCTAGAAAAACGCCCCAACCTACATGATGCCACTAGTACCTACGACTAGCATCGCGGCCTGCTACGACCTTCCTATGACCTCCTACGACCTCTTATGACCTTGTGACGGCCATGCTGCGAGTATGGGTCAAGGGAAAGTTCGGCCGAGGTCGTGAATTAGGTTGTGAAAGTGGGACAGGCCCTCTAAACCCCTGTCCCACAATACGGGTTTACCCAAGAGATCTCCCGAGTTAAAAAAAAATCAAACTCGTGGTACTTCATCACGAGTATTTTTATATTATTGGAAATTTTTCACACTGTTGAAAAAACTTTACGAGTTTCCGCGTTTCCTGAGTACCTGCCGTTAGCATTACGAGCTGCTAAGAGACATCCACGAGCTCCGACGTACCCACTATTAAGTACTCACTACGAGCTTGATTTTTTTTTTAACTCGGGAGAGCTCTTGGGTAAACTTGCGTCGTGGGACAGGGCCTTTAATCTGCAGTAAGGGACTCCTTCCAGCTTCACAGAAATCCATCAACGATTGTCACATTTTGTTGCAGTGGTCCCCGACCTGCCTCTGAAAGTCACTGAAGATTTGATTCATTCAATGCAAGGCATCTCACTTACAACCACCCTGAACTTTTTCTGAGGGCCACCACAGACATAATGTCGGGTGTGTAAATCAACCCGATATCCTTGTCAGCAAAGTAAAGCTCAATCTCTGAGATTTTGAAGGATGAAGGAAGCAATCAGTTAGTTAGCAAATCATCTGCATGACATACTGTAAGGAGTGTACCATATTAACGTGGTATGTGTATTTCATATACTCACTCATTCACTGCATTGGAGATGACAACCTATCAATTTTGTGTAAGATCCATCAGTACATGCACAATCAGGTTTGGATGGCAGGGAGTCAAAGACAATTTGGGTATTTCAATGTGTGTTTACCTTATGCCAGCTCCAATCTTCCATGACTGCGGAAAGAGAAACTTGAATCAGGGTTTAGGCTTATTATTGTCACATGTACCAAGGTAAAGTGAAAATCCTTGTTTTGCATGCTCCCCAAATAGATCAGATATACTACACAAAAATTCAATCAAATCAAGCTTAAGTACAATAGATAGAGCAAAGGGGAAGAAACTAAGTGCAGAATATAGTTATCAGCATTGCAGCTCATCAGTTCCATAGACAAAGTCCACAATGGGATGGAGGTGAATGCTTTTCAATGTTCAAGGTTAGTTTATTTGTCACATACACCAATTGGTGTAGTGAAATGCTTCTTGCCATGCAGCACATAAAATAAAGAATACAGACACAACACTAATAAAGAGATTTAAACATAAAAACATCCCCCCACAATGGTTCCCATTATGAGGGAAGGCACAATGTCCAGTCCCCATCCCATGTCCACCCATAGTCAGGCATATTGAGGCCTCTGCAGTCGCCTTCACGGAGGCCCGATGTTGCAGGCCGTTCTCGCCGGGTGATGGTGCTCCGGCGTCGGGAGAATCCTCTCAGCGGCTTGGGACTCCCGGAACGGCCGCTTCCTGCTGGAGTCCGCGGCTTCCAGAGCCGACAAGGCCGCGCTGAATGGAGCTCCTCCCTGGCTCCCGATGTTAAGGTTCAGCCCCGCCGCCCGCAGCCGGCCGCTCCACAGACCCGCGGCTCCGCGATGTTTGTCTCGGCGGTCTCAGCTCACCGGAGTTCCAGCGCGGCGACCCAGGCAAGGCATCGCCCACTCCGTCCCGCGATGGCGCTCCAGCGCTCAGCCGCTGCCGAAGCCGAGGTTCTGGGCGGCCCCTCAGGAAACGCCGCTCCAGGCCCGCTGGTAGGCCGCGAGGACGGGTCGAAGTTGCAGCCCGGAGAAAAGCTGCCTCTCCGACCAGGTACGGACCAGGAAAAGCAGTTTCCCCCTTCCCCCCCTTTTACACCTTAACTTATGGAAGGACCATTTCAGAAGCCTGATAACAGTGGGGAATCTCTGTAGGAACGTCCCACCAAACACTCATCATCCACCGCAAATACATATGGAATTATTAACAAATTGTCTGCTCAGGGCCGGCCTTAAGCCAATTGGACCAATTGCTCCCAATTGGGCCCCGAGCTTAAGGGAGCCCCGCGCTAGAGTAATTTACTCTTGGCTCGGGTAGATCTACCCCGGAGAGAGGGGTGGAGAGAGTAGAGGGGTAGAGGGAGAAGAAAGAGGTAGACGGGGATGGGGGTGTGTGGGGCAATGGAGAAGGAGGGGAAGGGGAGGTGGGTCGTTCCCTCATGGTCCCGGGGCAGAGCTCCTGCCCCTCCAGTCGCCATGCTTCAGGCACATAGCCATGGCTCCACCCCTCTCTCTCCCCGGGGAGACGTGGTGAACAATATAGGGAGGGCCGGGCCGGGGGTTGGAGCAACATTTACAAACCTCGACCTCAGCTCACCGTCCAACCGGACCCTGGCATCCCCTCCCACCACCGGCCCTCTCCCTCCCTTCTCTCCTTCCCTTCCCTCCCTTCCCTTCTTCCCTCCCTCCCTTCTCACCTTCCCTCCCTCCTTTCACTCTCTCTTTGCCCTTTTCTCCTTCCCTCCCTCCCTCCCTTCTTTATCTCCTTCCTTCCCTCCCTTCTTTCTCTACTTCCCTCCCTCCTTATCTCCTTCCCTCCTACACACACATCATGCACAGACAACTAACACACACACAACTAACACACAATCACATAACTAAGTTAGGATGGGGGTAGAAGCCCAAAGGGTAGGATGGGGCTGAAACCCAAAATATAATGCCTGGACTGGTTTTTCACCAATAGCTATCGGTTTTCCATGATTTAGTTAAATAACTTTTTTTCATTGCAGTCACTAAAACAAGTGGTATTGTAACTATGTACTTTTCATAGGTGATCTACACATTTTTCTTGTTACTTGTAGGCTTACATGTATGCAATCTATATAATTAAAAGTCTAAACTTGACCACTTCCTGTTTGCGTTTTTGGCCTTCTTACTCAGAGTCCCCCTCCACTCATCAGGAGCAGAGGGCTTTTCCCACCGATGAACTATAAAATATATTTATTAGTGTTTAAAAAATGTTGAGATTCTCTCTTCTGTCAATCACCGCCATGAAGGCTACACCCCTTCCGGGGTGTGTGGGGAGGACCTATGAAACCTGTTGCTGCAGGATGATGAGCGAGAGGTCACGACTCTCAGTCTGAGCTGGAAATCTACAGAATACTTAGTGTCTACTGACCTGTGAGTGTCCTTTATGCATTTTAAACTGTGGCTGTTAAAATGTGTGGCTGTTAAAAATATGTGGCTGTTGAAAATGTGTGGCTGTCGAAAATGTTGGCTACTGAAAATGTGTGGCTATTGAAATGTGTGCCTTTTGTAACTGTGCTTTTTGCAACTATGCCTTTTGCAACTATGGCTATTGAAATGTGTGTCTTTTTCAACTGTGCTTTTGCAACTGTGCATTTTGCAACTATGCCTTTTGCAACTGTGGCTATTGAAATGGGTGGCTATTTGCAATGTGTGGCTATTTGAAATGTGTGGCTATTGAAATGTGTAGCTATTTGCAATGTGTGGCTATTTGAAATGTGTGGCTGTTTAAAATGTGTGACTATTTGAAATGTGTGGCTATTTGAAATGTGTGCCTATTGCAACGGTGTGGCTATTGCAACTGTGTGGCTATTACAACTATGTGGCGATTGCAACTGCGTGGCTTTTGCAAGTGTGCCTTTTGCAAGTGTGCCTTTTGCAACTGTGCCTTTTGCAACTATGTTTGGAAGGAATAAATGCTTTATTAGATCTGACCGTGTTTACTGCAAAAATCCCGCTCATTTCGTGATTTCCGCTTAGTGGACAAGTCATGCTGATTGCGTCATTTCCGGTGAGTGCAGAGGTCATACTGAACGTGGAAGTGTTGCTGACTGCAGAAGGCCCATAGCGGAGACGCCGCACTCAGCCGTTTGAGTATTCAAAAAAGTTTAGTGCCATATGTATAGTGTGTGTGTGTGTGTGAGTGTGTCTTTGTGTGTATGTGAGTGTATGTGTGTGTGTGTGTGTCTGTGTCTGTCTGTGTGTGTGTCTGTCTGTGTATGTGTGTCTGTCTGTGTGTCTGTCTGTGCGTGTGTCTGTCTGTGTGTGTGTCTGTCAGTGTGTGTGTCTGTCTGACTTAGTGAATTGCCAGCCCACCAGCCATGACTCACTGAACTGCAAGTCCAAGAATCCATTCAGTCCACAATGTCCATACTAGCCCTCTGGAAACCAATCATTTCAGCGCACAACACCCATACTAGCGCTCCAGAGATCCACGCAAGGATAGACTTTGTTCCTTCATTGCTGTGTTCTGTAAAAAAAGATGAAAATGTCTAAAATTGATTGTTCACCCTCTCCCCCTTCTCTCTCACACAGTGTGTCACCTGTTTTTGGCAGAATTTCTGGCAGGGTTTCTCAGCTGCCAGCCCGCCATACCTGAGTGACTGAGCTGCCAGCCCAAGAATCCATTCGGCCCACAATGTCCATACTTGCCCTCTGGAAACCAGTCCCTTCGACCCACAACACCCATACTAGCGCTCCAGAAAGCCTCCCCCCACTGGCCAGCAATATTGGAATTGGAGGAGAGGTGGAATATTGCATTGGGGGATCAGCCATCCCATGTGAAGCTGGGACCCAATAGGTCCCACTTAGTCTAGTTTCATAGTAAAATGTAGCTTAGATCTGTTTGGTCCATTAACTCGCATGCACTTTTTAAGCGCACAATTTGATTACTTTCCATTTTACCATCGAGATATAAAGTCTATAATAGACTATTTATATTTTATGATTCTACTGACCTTGGCTGGGAACCTAGGGCTCACCAAAATTGTTCCCAATTGGGCCCCACACCTCCTAAGGTCAACCCTGTGTCTATTGCATTCCTTAGTTCCTACCTTTTATTTGTCCTCCTTGGGAAGGAGTTTACAAGCTGCGTTGGACACACAATGCTCACCTTCATACTGCACTACCTTGCCACAGACTTTGCAAGTAGTAATGTTCCTCCAATTGGACGTTCGTGCGTGGCCTCTTCTGATGTATGGAGTCTGGTGCACAGATAGAGAGAGACCTGGCAGAGAGAGACCTGGCTCCACCGGCAAGGACTCCACAACAATTGGGAGTCCCTCCCCACTGCTGGCTTCTTCCATAGTCTCGGCTGTTGTGGTGCTCCATCTGCTGGCCAGCCACCATCCCCCTCGGATTTAGTTCCACCATCGAGGTGCTCTAAAATGAATGATAACAGATGATTATCCAATGAGTGGTGCAAGTTTGATGCGCAGAGGTTTGGAAGACAGCCACAGTAAAGTAGTTAGGAGATGGGGTTCTGTTGATGGGCATACTGACCCGGATCGACATATGAAATGGTTAAACTACTTGTGCTGATGAGACGAAAATACAATGACATTGCTCTGACACTCACCTTTTCAGCAACCTCTTATAACTTGTATTATTTCAGATTAATTTGGTCATCTTTTCCCACTTGCACAGAGTGCTTCCCCTTTAAGCTTATTGTTGGCATCTCGTTATTTCTCGTCCACCATGTGAAGCCGACTGTGCAATGGCCCCAGCTGTGGTTAAAGGCAATTATCACCTTTCAGTTGGTCTGTCAGACTCCTGGTATTATGCGATAAGTGTTTCCAAACCCTCGTAAAAAAATGCTCAAACAAATTTCTCATGTGAATGGGAATAGGCTAGGGTCTCAGCATATAGCCATTTCACACCACATTTTTCAGTGCGATCAAATCTCTTTAATTGATTTGAGACTGCATGACCCTTTTCAGCAGTCTCACAGCAAAAAATCCTGCTTTATAATACAGTGACATTGGGTTGCATTGTTGAAAACAATATTATGCTCCCAAATCAATTAAGTAACAATTCAATGATTCTTTCCAAGAAGATGCAGTCATGGGATGGACAGTCTTACGGGTTAAGGGTGTCCATTACATTTGTCTATCAATGTCTAGTCTTGATGTTGAAGTATAATGTTGATTCTTATAGAACTGCAATGCAGTAGGTTGATAATTGACCCATCACCCGTGTCAGTACTTCATCTTTTCTCATTGTGTTTCATCAATGACTTCACTTGAAATGCACAATCATTTACATCCACATAGGCAGCTTTTCCATTGTGGTTCCTGGATGATTTGATTTCAGACGTCTGTCAATCTCAATATCAATCAATGACTGAGTCTGCACAATGATGGATTGGCACAGAGGCTCTGCTGGTAGAGCAGCTGTCTCACAGCACCAGAGACCCAGGTTTGATCCTGACCTCGGGTGCTGTCTGTGTGGACTTTGCGCATT
The DNA here is from genome assembly GCA_963514005.1 of Raja brachyura. The sequence goes on along the minus strand of OY740806.1, from coordinate 17,301,435 downwards.
GGCCCTGAGATGGCGTGGGTTTCCTCTCACATCGTAAAGATAGTTTGAGGGATTGCAGGTTAATTGGCCTTTGTAAATTGACACTCTGGTGTGTAGGGAGTGAGAAATTAAGATAACATTGAACAAGTGTGAAGGGGTGAAAGAGAGTCGGCATCAGCATTGTGTGCCAAAGGTCTTGTTTACATGCTGTATCTCCAAGTGAAAACAAAAAAAAGACTTGCGGGTGTAAAGGTTAAGGGGCTTTGTAAATTATCCCAAATGTGCTGGAATGGATGCAAAAGTGAGATAACACTAGTGTGTATGGGTGATTGATGGTCAGTGTGGAGTCTATGAGGTGAAAGGCCCGGTTCCAAGCCATATCTTTCATTCTACCAAATAAAATAAAATCACTCAACCTGTTAGGATGCTCAGAGTACCTGGACAGATTCACACCTGTAGACAATCCTGGCTTTGAGTGGTCTCGGTTGAGCTTATCTTTGTGATGTGTCCCAAATTCACCCTTTCTCCCAGAATCCTGTGAGTGACAGAGAGCTCATGTTGGTCCTGTTCTTTAGTCTGGGAAATTGTAGGGATGTAACCTGGACATTGCTGGAGGTAAGGAGCCATGGGCTGCCATGTTGACAGGTGACACGAGTTCAAGTCCCACAATGGAAGCTTGGAAATTAAAGTCAAACACTGAAATCCATTGGGCAGAAAAATACATTTTGAATCAAAAGATAGTGTCACCAATGTTGTCCTTAAATATACAGGACTGTAAATATGTATTTTAATCATTTCTGTGAGAAAATGTGCAGCTATTACCTGATGGGTTAATTTGACTCCAGACTGAGCAACGTGTTTGACCATTAATTGCCATCTCAGTTGACTTAATTCGTGGGCATTAATGATGGACAATAAATCTTGGCATAGTCTATATAAAAATAAACAAAAGGTTTCCTAACAAAAATAATAATATCTGCCAACATTTTTTGTGAACAAGCATCTGCAGTTCCATGTGCCAACATCACTGTTTATTATCCAGACCATTTGTCCTTAAGAAGATGTTGAGTTGTGGTAGTCTGTGTGGTGATCTTACCAAGGATAATCCTTAAAAGGATTTTGCAGAAACAAGGAACAACACAAAGTGCCGGAGTAACTCAATGGGTCAAGCAACATCGCCAAAGAAAATAGATGGATGACATATCAGATTGGGACCCTAATTCAGACTAATTGTGGTTTGGGGGGCGGGGGGAGAAACCAGGAATGGAGCTGGGCAGGACATAGCCTGCCGAGTGACAGGTGGATATTGGCAAAGGTGGTTTTGATAGGCAGATGGTTGGACAAAGGCCAGAGATGAAAGGAGCAAGGGTGTGAGACGAAAGGATGGAAAAATTGCGAATTGTGAAGCAAGAGGAAGGAATGTAGATGGAAGGGGTGGGGGAGGTGTGAAATAGGTGCATGTCCAGGTGGGGCACAGGGAAGTGAGAGGGGGAAAGAAATGTGGTGTGGGGAAGGTGGTGGTTGGTAGCTACCTAAAGTTGGAAATGTGAGGACAGGGTCTGCCAGGCTAAGAAGAGTGATAGTGGAAGAAAATTGATTGGGTCTCTGTTCAAGGAAGAACTGGAGGGCCTTGGTATCTTCCTTGTGGGGAGTGGAAGTGTAAAGGACTGGACGTTCATGGAAAACATGAGGTAATGAGGGCCTAGAAATTGAAAGTCATGAAGAGTTGAAGGGCATGTAGGGTGTCCTGGATGCAGGTCGGAACGAGATGGAATCTAGGAATTTGGAGATGAGTTCTATGGAACAGAACAGGCAGAAACAATGGGTCTGTACTGTTTGTTGATTTTGGGAAGGAGAGAGAAGTGGGCAGTGCTAGGCTGGGGAATAATACGGTTGGAGGCTGTGGAAGGGAGATTGCCAAAAGTGAGGAGATCAGAAACAGTATGGGAGGCGATGGCCTGGTGTTCGTCTGCAAGGTCCTGGTCAAGGATAGTATGTCTGTTTTCTGCAGGAATTTTGAATGATCAACGTTGAAGAAATGCCAGTGTACGGTAAGTCAATATCAGGATGATATGTGTCTTGGAAAGATACGGCGGGATTGTTGGCTCAAAATAATCAGCATACACCTACAGTTTCATTTCAACCACGGGCTGACTAGCAGGATGTAACAGAATGCTGCTTCTTGTGAAACTACAGTTCATTTAAATGTAATGCAAAAGTGAAAGGATGCTCTGAAAAAAGCTGGGCGATAAAATAATGGAGTAACATTACATTTACATTGTTTAAATTTAAGCATCTGACTTTATAGAAGCTTAGAAACATGGAAAATGGGTGCAGGAGTAGGCCATTTGGCTCTTCAAACCAGCACCGCCATTCAATCTGATCATGGCTGATCATCCAATATATCATTACCCCGTTCCTGCTTTCTCCCCATATCCCTTGATTCCGTTAGCCCTAAGAGTTATATCTAACGCTCACTTGAATACATGCACTACTGAAAGATTCACGTGCTCCAATCAAAGATATTAGAGTTTAGAATTTAGAGATACAACATGTATACAGGACATACGGTGTATTAAGTTTGCACCAACCAATAATAACCAGGTATACACTCATTCTGTGTTACCCAACATCTTCATCCGCACTGACACATGAGGGGCAACTTTGAGATGTTTTGGGAAAACGGAGCACCTAGAAAAAACCCATGCAGTCACAGGGAGAACGTGCAACCTTCACACAGACAGCACACGAGGTTGGGATACTGTGAGGCCAAGTCAAGTCAAGTCAAACAAACTTTATTGGCATTTAGAAATACATTGATATATGCAGTTCCAAACGAAATTCCGTTGCATTTGGCTCCCTGTGCAACACGATAATTAACAGAAGGATAAACATGGATAAATAGGATAAATAGGATAAAAGGATAAATAGGCAATGGTGGCAGCCCATTACATGGCATTCAGGAGTCTGATGGCTCGTGGGAAGAAGCTGTTGCAGAACCTTGATGTTCTGCTCCTTATGCTGCGATATCTTTTGCCTGAGGGCAGCAGAGTGAACAGTCCATGATGGAGATGTGTGGGGTCTTTTATAATACTTCTGGCCTTAGACACGCAACGTTTGGTCGCAATATCCCCGATTGAGGGGAGAGAGGTCCCGATGATTTTTTCCGCTGTCCTCACCACTCTCTGCACGGACTTCCAGTCAGAGGCTCTACAGTCCCCAAAGCAGACAGAGATACAGCTGGTCAAAATACTCTCTATGGTGCCCCTGTAGAAAGTAGTGAGTATGGGATGGGAGAGGTGAGCTCTTAACTCATCCGGCGCAGAAAGTGCAACCGCTGCTGCGCTCTCTTAACTGTTGATGAGATGTTATTCGACCAGGTCTGACTGTTAGTGATCTGCATCCCCAGGAACTTTGCAGGAACCCCAGGCAACAGTTCTACCAGCTGTGGCACTGCCACCTTTACAGTTGTACCACTGTGCCCTTTTAATTATAACATTGGCCACACTGGATGCTAAAGTTACTGATCAGAAAACTAGAAGCCTAAACTATTAAGTCAAAGACAACAGTTCAAATCTCACCATGGCAACATGGTGAATTTAAATCAGCTCTTATAATATGGTTTAACGAATAGTTGGTCATTATAAAACTGCAAGATTGTTTTTTTATGGAAAATTCTTTTCATTTAGGAAATCAGCTGTCCTTATCTAGTCTGACCTATAAGTGACTTCACGCCCACTGTCCTTTGAAATTGCCAAGCAATTTATTTGATTCAAGGGCATTTCTGGGTGGAAAGTAATTGTTGCTCCTGTCAGTGACTCCCACCTCAACTTAATGAATTAAAATACATTATGCAAAGGAACAAAGGGAGGACGTAAACTCTTTTAAAGGGCCACATATGCACCTTAATGCTTGAACAATGAGTGTAAACATCCAAAAGCACATGTTTATTTTCAGAGGTAATTAGTTTAGTTGAGTTTAGAGATACAGCGCAGAAACAGGCCCTTCGGCCCACCGAGTCCACACCGACTAGCAATCCCCGCTCATTAACACCAACCTCAACTACCTCCTCTGGCAGGTTGTTCCATACACCCACCATCCTTTGTGTGAAAAAGTTACCCCTCGGATTCCTATTAATCTTTTCCCCTTCACCTTGAACCTATGTCCTCTGGTCTTCGATTCCCCTACTCTGGGCAAGAGACTCTGTGCATCTACCTGATCTATTCCTCTCATGATTTTGTACACCTCTATAAGATCTCCCCTCATCCTCCTGCGCTCCATGGAATAGAGACACAGCCTATTCAACTTCTCCCTATAACTCACTCCCTATAGTCCTGCGAAGATCCTCGTAAATCTGTCCTGAATATTTAACAATATCTTTCCTATAACATGGTACCCAGAACTGAACACAATATTTTAAATGTGGTCTCACCAATATATTATACTACTGCAACTTGACCTCCAAACTTATATAATCAATGCTCTGACTGATGAAGGCCAAAGAGCCAAAAATCTTTTTGACCACCTTATCTACCTACAACTCGACCTTCAAGGAACCATGCACCTGTACTTCAAGACCTCTCTGCTCTACAACACTACACAGAGAGCTATCATTTACTGTGTAGGTCCTGGCCTTGTTCGACGTCCCAAAATGAAACACCTCACACTTCTCTGTATATACATCTGATTCCATCAACCATTCATCCGTCCTACCTGGCCAATCGATCCAGATCCTGCTGCAATCGTTCACAACCATCTTCACTATCTGCAAAAGGACTACTTTTTGTATCATCAGCAAACTCACTAATCTTGCCCCATATGTTCTCATCCAAATCATTGATGAAGATGACAAACAGTAATGGGCCTAGCACCGAACCCTGAGGCACATTGCTAGTCACAGGCATCCAGTCTGAGAAACAACCTTCCACCATTACCCTCTGCTTCCTTCCATTGAGAAATTTGCTATTCTTTCAGCTATCTCTCCTACGATCCCATGTGATCTAACCTTCCAGAGCAGCCTACCATGTGGAACCTTGTCAAACGCCTTACTGACGTCCATGTACACAACATCTACAGCCCTGCCGTCATCAACCTTTTTGGTCACGTCTTCAAAAAATCAATCAGTGAGACACATACCAAACCATGCTGACTATCCCTAATCAGCCCGACTTCCCCATGCAAATGCCAGTATATCCTATCCCTCAGAATACTCACCAGTAACTTACCAACTACAGATGTTAAGGTCACCGACCTACAGTTCCCAGCATTTTCTATGCAGCCCTTCTTGAAAAGAGGTACAACATTTGCACCTTCCAGACTCTGGCACCTCTCCTATATTTAAGGAAGACCTATACATTTCAACCATGGTTCCTGCAATTTCTTTTTTTTTAGTTTAAATATTTTTATTAGAAGCAACGCATGTTGCCAATGATATAACAGTTTTTCAAATACACATTTAATTTCAAAAGTTATACAAATATTACGAAATGATTTATATAAGCTTCTATTTTTTTCCCCTTCACCTTGAACCTATGTCCTCTGGTCTTCGATTCCCACAGTTTCCTCTCTAGTTTCCCACAATGTCCTCGGATATATCAGATCAATAGACAATAGGCAATAGACAATAGGTGCAGGAGTAGGCCATTCGGCCCTTCGAGTCAGCGCCGCCATTCAATGTGATCATGGCTGATCATTCCCAATCAGTACCCCGTTCCTGCCTTCACCCCATATCCCCTGACTCCGCTATCTTTCAGAGCCCTATCCAGCTCTCTCTTGACAGTATCCAGAGAACCGGCCTCCACCGCCCTCTGAGGCAGAGAATTCCACAGACTCACAACTCTCTGTGAGAAAAAGTGTTACCTCGTTTTCATTCTAAATGGCTTACCCCTTATTCTTAAACTGTGGCCCCTTGTTCTGGACTCCCCCAACATCGGGAACATGTTTCCTGCCTCCAGCGTGTCCAAACCCTTAACAATCTTATAAGTTTCAGTAAGATCGCCTCTCATCCTTCTGAACTCCAGAGTGTACAAGCCCAGCTGCTCCATTCTCTCAGCATATGACAGTCCCGCCATCCCTGGAATTAACCTTGTAAACCTACGCTGCACTCCCTCAATAGCAAGAATGTCCTTCCTCAAATTAGAGGGCCAAAACTGCACACAATACTCCAGGTGTAGTCTCACCAGGCCAATGTACAACTGCAGAAGAACCTCTTTACTTCTATACTCGACTCCTCTTGTTATAAAGGCCAACATGCCATTTGCTTTCTTCACTGCCTGCTGTACCTGCATGCCTACTTTCATAGACTGATGATCAAGGACCCCCAGATCCCGTTGTACTTCCCCTTTTCCCAACTTGACACCATTTAGATAGTAATCTGCCTTCCTGTTTTTGATACCAAAGTGGATAACCTCACATTTATCTGCATTAAACTTCATCTGCCATGCATCTGCCCACTCCCCCAACCTGTCCAAGTCACCCTGCATTCTCATAGCATCCTCCTCACAGTTCACACTGCCACCCAGCTTTGTGTCATCTGCAAATTTGCTAATGTTACTTTGAATCCCTTCATCCAAACCATTGATGTGCATTGTAAATAGTTGCGGTCCCAGCACCGAGCATTGCGGACCCCACTAGTCACTGCCTGCCATTCTGAAAGGGACGCATTAATCCCTACTCTTTGTTTCCTGTCTGCCAACCAATTTTCTATCCATGTCAGCATTCTACCCCAAAGCCATATACCCTAATTTTGCCCACGAATCTCCTATGTGGGACCTTATCAAATGCTTTCTGAAAGTCCAGTTACACTACATCCACTGGCTCTCCCTTGTCCTTTTTCCTAGTTACATCCTCAAAAAATTTCAGAAGATTAGTCAAGCATAATTACCCCTTCGCAAATCCATGCTGACTCGGACCGATCCTGTTACTGCTATCCAAATGTGCGGCTATTTCATCTTTTATAATTGACTCCAGCATCTTCTCCACCACCAATGTCAGGCTAACTGGTCTATAATTCCCTGTTTTCTCTCTCCTGCCTTTCTTAAAATGTGGGATAACATTAGCTACCCACCAATCCACAGGAACTGATCCTGAGTCTATAGAACATTGGAAAATTATCACCAATGCGTCCACGATTTCTAGAGCCACTTCCTTAAGTACCCTGGGATGCAGACCATCAGGCCCTGGGGATTTATCAGCCTTCAGTCCCATCAGTCTACCCAACATCATCAGTCTTCCCGTGGATTTTGAAGCAACAGCAACAAAGAGAAGCAGGAGAAAGCACTGATTGGCTCTAGCCCAAGTGGGAGGAGAGTTCTCAGTGAGTCAGAGGGGGAGAGCAGTTAAAAAGGAGAGGCAAAGCACAGGCAGACTTCACTCAGTCTTCCCGTGGATTTTGAAGCAACAGCAACAAAGAGAAGCAGGAGAAAGCACTGATTGGCTCTAGCCCAAGTGGGAGGAGAGTTCTCAGTGAGTCAGAGGGGGAGAGCAGTTCCTCAAAACTGAGGAATTTGGTTTGTAAATTAGGCAATTGAACAGTCAATATAAGCAAGGCAGCTCTTGGGGAGAGGCAGTGAGGGAGTGGTCTTGTGAGGGAAGTGCCCTGTGAGTAAAGTGTGAGTCTTTGGCTCGAGAGTCTTCGGCGAGGAGGCTGCGCAAAATACTGGATAGGGCGAGACCGAGGCAAAAGAAGATGTCAAGCAAGCTGATGCAGTGTGATGCTTGCAGTATGTGGGAGGTCAAGGACACTGCTGGTGCCTCTGGCTGCTACAAATGTGAGAAGTGCATCCAGGTACAGCTCCTGAAGGACCGTGTTGGGGAACTGGAGAAACAAGTGGATGACCTCAGGTTCATTCGAGAAACTGAGTCGTTTCTCGACAAGTCCTTCAGTGAGATTGTTACACCCAAGGCACTAGAAGAGAGAAGGTGGGTGACGGTGAGAAAGGGAGGAAAACATGGGATGCAAAGGTCCCCGGGTGTTGTACCTCTTGTGAACAGGTTCACCCACGTGGAAGCTGCCGGGACAGAAGACGGTATCCCACTGAGCGGCGGACTGGCTTGCCAAACAAAAAGGGCTGATGAGCCAAACCCACAGAGGCCAAAGTCGGGCAACGCCATTGTAGTTGGAGACTCCATTGTGAGAGGTACGGACAGGGGTTTTTGCGGCAACAGACGGGATTCCAGGATGGTGTGCTGCCTTCCTGGTGCCAGGATCCAGGATGTTACGGACAGAGTGCAGACAATCCTCAAGGGCGAAGGTGACCAGCCGGAAGTGGTCGTGCATGTTGGCACAAATGATGTTGGAAAGAAGGAGATGAATTTTTTGCAGCGGGACTTCAGAGAGCTCGGAAAAATGCTGAAAAGCAGGACTTCCAGGGTTGTTATCTCCGGTTTGCTTCCAGTTCCTCGTGCTGGCGAGAGCAGGAACAGGGAGATATGGGACCTGAATGTGTGGCTGAGGAACTGGTGCAGGGGGCAGGGATTTAGATTCTTAGATCACTGGGATTCTTTTTATAGTAAGGGGGAACTGTACAAAAGGGACGGATTGCATCTTAACAGGTGGGGGACCAGCATTCTGGCCGGCAGGTTTGCCACTGCTACACGGATGGTTTTAAACTGAATAAGGGGGGTGGGGTATCAAATGGGATAGTCGAGGACGGAGTTAGAGGGAAAGAGAGTAAAGCGATGGTTAATGACCCCAGAATTAACGGGGAAGAAAGCTCACAAAGGGATAGGAGAGTATGGCCAAGTGTAATAGGGATCGATGTGAAAGGGGCCACTTGTCAACATCATTGTATAAGGAGTAAGAGTGTTGTAAAAACAAGCCTGAAGGCTTTGTGTCTCAATGCGAGGAGCATTCGTAATAAGGTGGATGAGTTGAAGGTGCAGATAGCGATTAATGACTATGCTATAGTTGGAATCACGGAGACTTGGCTCCAGGATGACCAAGGTTGGGAGCTGAACATCCAGGGATATTCAATATTCAGGAGGGATAGACGAAAAGGAAAAGGAGGTGGGGTAGCGTTGCTGGTGAGAGAGGAGATTAATGCAATAGAAAGGAAGGACATTAGCGTGGAGGATGTGGAATCGATATGGGTAGAGCTGCGAAACTCTAAGGGGCAGAAAACGCTAGTGGGAACTGTGTACAGGCCACCTAACAGTAGTATTGGAGTTGGGGATGGCATCAAACAGGAAATTAGAAATGCGTGCAACAAGGGTAACACGGTTATAATGGGTGACTTCAATCTGCATGTAGATTGGGTGAATCAAATTGGCAGGGGTGCTGAGGAAGAGGATTTCCTGGAATGTATGCGGGATAGTTTTCTCAACCAACATGTGGAGGAACCAACGAGAGAGCAGGCTATCCTAGACTGGGTATTGAGTAATGAGGAAGGGTTAGTTAGCAGTCTTGTTGTGCGTGGCCCCTTGGGCAAGAGTGACCATAATATGGTTGAGTTCTTCATTAGGATGGAGAGTGACAAAATTAAGTCAGAAACAAGGGTTCTGAACTTGAACAAAGGTAACTTTGAAGGTATGAGATGTGAATTGGCCAAGATAGACTGGCAGGTGATTCTTAAAGGGTTGACAGTGGATGTGCAATGGAAGGTATTTAAAGACTGCATGGATGAAGTACAAAAGTTGTTCATACCAGTTTGGCAAAAGAATAAATCGGGGAAGGTGGTGCATCCATGGATAACAAGGGAAATCAGGGATAGTATAAAAACAAAAGATGAGGCATACAAATTTGCCAGAAAAAGCAGCCTACCGGAGGACTGGGAGAAATTCAGAATCCAGCAGAGGAGGACAAAGGGCTTAATTAGGAAAGGGAAAATAGATTATGAAAGGAAACTGGCAGGGAACATAAAAACTGACTGCAAAAGTTTTTATAGATATGTAAAGAGAAAGAGACTAGTTAAAACAAATGTTGGTCCCTTGCAGTCAGAAACAGGTGAATTGATCATGGGGAACAAGGACATGGCAGACCAATTGAATAACTACTTTGGTTCTGTCTTCACTAAGGAAGACATAAATAATCTGCCGGAAATAGCAGTGGAACGGGGGTCAAATAAGATGGAGGAACTGAGTGAAATCCAGGTTAGCCGGGAGGTGGTGTTGGGTAAATTGAACGGATTGAAGGCCGATAAATCCCCAGGGCCAGATAGTCTGCATCCCAGAGTACTCAAGGAGGTAGCCACAGAAATAGTGGATGCATTAGTGATAATTTTTCAAAATTCCTTAGATTCTGGAGTAGTTCCTGAGGATTGGAGGGTAGCTAATGTAACCCCACTTTTTAAAAAAGGAGGGAGAGAGAAAGCGGGGAATTACAGACCAGTTAGTCTAACATCGGTAGTGGGGAAACTGCTAGAGTCAGTTATTAAAGATGGGATAGCAGCGCATTTGGAAAGTGGTGAAATCATTGGACAAAGTCAGCATGGATTTACGAAAGGTAAATCATGTCTGACAAATCTGATAGAATTTTTCGAGGATGTAACTAGTAGAGTGGATAAGGGAGAACCAGTGGATGTGTTATATCTAGACTTTCAGAAGGCTTTCAACAAGGTCCCGCATAAGAGATTAGCATACAAACTTAAAGCACACGGTATTGGGGGTTCAGTATTGATGTGGATAGAGAACTGGCTAGCAGACAGGAGGCAAAGGGTAGGAGTAAACGGGTCCTTTTCAGAATGGCAGGCAGTGACTAGAGGGGTGCCGCAAGGCTCAGTGCTGGGACCCCAGCTATTTACAATATATATTAATGATTTGGACGAGGGAATTCAATGCAACATCTCCAAATTTGCAGATGATACCAAGCTGGGGGGTATAGTTAGGTGTGAGGAGGATGCTTGGAGGCTGCAGGGTGATTTGGATAGGCTGAGTGAATGGGCAGATGCATGGCAGATGCAGTACAATGTGGATAAATGTGAGGTTATCCACTTTGGTGGCAAAAACATGAGGGTAGACTATTATCTGAATGGTGGCAGATTAGGTAAGGGGGAGATGCAACGAGACCTGGGTGTCATGGTACACCAGTCATTGAAAGTAGGCATGCAGGTGCAGCAGGCAGTGAAGAAAGCAAATGGTATGTTAGCATTCATAGCGAAAGGATTTGAGTATAGGAGCAGGGAGGTTCTACTGCAGTTGTACAGGGTTTTGGTGAGGCCACACCTGGAGTACTGCGTACAGTTTTGGTCTCCAAATCTGAGGAAAGACATCCTTGCCATAGAGGGGGTACAGAGAAGATTCACCAGACTGATTCCTGGGATGTCAGGACTTTCATATGAGGAAAGATTGGATAGACTCGGTTTGTACTCGATGGAATTTAGAAGATTGAGGGGGGATCTTATAGAAACCTACAAAATTCTTAAGGGGTTGGACAAGCTAGATGCTGGAAGATTGTTCCCGATGTTGGGGGAGTCCAGAACAAGGGGTCACAGTCTAAGGATAAGGGGGAATTCCTTTAGGACTGAAATGAGGAAAACATTCTTTACACAGAGAGTGGTGAGTCTCTGGAATTCTCTGCCACAGAAGGTAGTTGAGGCCAGTTCATTGGCTATATTTAAGAGGGCGTTAGATGTGGCACTTGTGGCTAAAGGGATCAGGGGGTATGGAGAGAAGGCAGGTACGGGATACTGAGTTGGATGATCAGCCATGATCACATTGAATGGCGGTGCAGGCTCGAAGGGCCGAATGGCCTACTCCTGCACCTATTTTCTATGTTTCTATGTTTCTATCATTTCCTGTCCAATGTGGATTTCCTTCAGTTCCTCCATCACCCCAGATCCTCTGGCCACTACTATTTCAGGACGATTGTTTGTGTCCTCCTTAGTGTAGACAGATCCAAAGTACCTGTTCAACTCATCTGCCATTTCCTTGCTCCTCATAATAAATTCACCTTTCTCGGTCTTCAAGGGTCCAACTTTGGTCTTAACTAATTTGTTCCTCTTCACATACCTAAATAAGCGCTTACTATCCTCCTTTATATTCTTGGCTAGCTTACCTTCGTACCTCATCTTTTCTCCCTGTATTGTCTTTTTAGTTCAGGCACTGGAGATTTGTCTACCTTCAAACACGACAGTACCTTCAGTACTTCTTCGACAGCAACCATGACTGCTCTCAGGATACTTCCAGTGATTACTCCAATTTCCTCCGTCCTACTGTCTTTCTCCTCGGTAAATACAGAGGAGAAATACTAATTTATGACTTGCCCATCTCCTGTGACTCCACACAGAGGTGACCACTTTGATTCCTGAGAGGTCTGAATCTCTCTCTAGTTACCCTTTTCCCCCTTATGTATCGATAACATCTTTTGGGATTATGCTTCTTATGCATTATAATAAGAACATGAGATGTTACAGTCACATATAAAATAAGCCCTCCTTGCAGTGAGTAATACTAACCTCTGAGATAGCTAAAGAATAAATCCTCTGGCAAATCTTCTCTTATTTTTTGTTGCATTACTCACATAATACATAGCTTTCAGATAAAGCGGATTATCACAAAAACATCACATTCCATTGTTTGGCATCGGCATTATGATTTATTTAAAATATGTGCAATTTCCCCTTTACAATTGAGTCATACAGTCATTCAGCACAGAAGCCGACCCTTCAGTCCATGAAGTACCAATCCACACTAATCTCATTCCCCAACACTTGGCACTTAAACTTCAATGCCTTGATGATTCAAGTTCTTACTCAGATACCTTCTAAATATTATGAGAGTGCTGCCTCCACTATCTGCTCAGCCAATGCATTCCAGATTGCAACCACCCTCAGGGTGAAAAATAGATTTTCAAACACCATCAAGCCTTCTTACTGTTTCCAATAAACTTATTTGTAAAACACACAAGGCTGCAGTAACTCAGCAAGTCAGGCAGCATCTGTGGAGTGAATGGATTGGTAACATTTTGTGGCGAGATCCTTCTTCAGACTGAAAACATCCTGAACCACTATCTACCTCACTGATGACCCTCGGACTATCGTTGACCGGACTTTACTGGCTTCATCTTGCACTAAACGTCATTCCCTTATCATTTATTGGTACATCATGAAGGGCTCGTTTGTAATCATGTATTACCTTTCTGCTGACTGGTTAGCCACAACAAAAGCTTTTCACTGTACATCGGTACGCATGACAATAAAACTGAACTGAACATCTGCAATTCTTTGTGTCTCCTTCAACCTTTTGTCTCTGCAATAAGGAAAAGCTTCTCATTATCTACCCTTTGTCCTGCATAATTTGTAGACCTCTGTCAGGTCCTTCATCATCCTTTGGTCTGAGTCCAACCAATATGGCATCACCTCTTAACTGTTAGGTTATGTTCAGTAAATTTTCTCTGTACAATCCTCCAGTCCACTCATATCTCTAATGTAGAAGCCAAGTAATATTTTTTATTTATTTTTGCAAGCCAAACTGACTATTCATTTCCTTATTGTAATAAAATTTAAATTTAATAGGCTGCTTTGCACTTCATTTTCTTATATTTTATGTAATTGTTCCATTAATAGCTGACATGCCAAGCCATTAACGTAGCTGTATTTCATTCCCTGGTAAACTGGAGTGAAGCAGTTTTACACGTTACACTGTTGTCGCCATTGTTCCCTTTCACCAACAATCTTGAAAACGATGGTGAGGAACTAACCTTTACTCAGCCAAGACATGCTTCAGAATACATTCTGCAGAGAAAAAAAAACAGATTGTAATTATTTTTGTTGGTCTCAAACATTGGTTTAAAAGATGTCAAATTAATGACACTGATGTTCCCATTGAGTCTGTCAGCAGTAACAATCACAAATGAGGAAGGATTGTAACTCACGGGTATCTCTGTGTAATAATATTACACTCTAAGCGTTTTGAAAGTAGGGTGCTATCTGTGTGGAGTTTGTACATTCTCCCTGTGACCACTTGGAGTTTCTCTGGGTGCTTTGGTCTCCTCCCTAGTGTGCGGGGTGACTGCTGGTCAGCACGGACTCAGTGGGCCAATGGGGCTATTTCTGTATTGCATTTTTAAAGCGTAAAGTCTAACGTAATTCTCAACTTCAAAATAGTAGATTTGTTTCTGCAGAGTCCAGGACGAGGGATGTTATCAAAGTCCAGCAATGTCCAGGGAAGGCTGGTAATCTCCAGGAACTACTCTGACAATGTGGAGACAAGAGAGGTCACAAGAAGTGCTAGTGAAATGGAACTGTGTGTGATCACTTTGCTCTCCATGTATTCGGCTGATGATACATGCTGGCTGGATGATGGATAAGTGAGAGAGACAAAGGCCCTTGGAACCAGACTGATTCCTGGGATGTCAGGACTTTCATATGAGGAAAGATTGGATAGACTCGGTTTGTACTCGATGGAATTTAGAAGATTGAGGGGGGATCTTATAGAAACCTACAAAATTCTTAAGGGGTTGGACAAGCTAGATGCTGGAAGATTGTTCCCGATGTTGGGGGAGTCCAGAACAAGGGGTCACAGTCTAAGGATAAGGGGGAATTCCTTTAGGACCAAAATGAGGAAAACATTCTTTACACAGAGAGTGGTGAGTCTCTGGAATTCTCTGCCACAGAAGGTAGTTGAGGCCAGTTCATTGGCTATATTTAAGAGGGCGTTAGATGTGGCACTTGTGGCTAAAGGGATCAGGGGGTATGGAGAGAAGGCAGGTACGGGATACTGAGTTGGATGATCAGCCATGATCACATTGAATGGCGGTGCAGGCTCGAAGGGCCGAATGGCCTACTCCTGCACCTATTTTCTATGTTTCTATGTTTCTAACCAATGGGGGGGGGGGGGAAGGGAAATCTTTGCAGGTAATTCTCTTGAGTCAATTGGATACATTTTATGGGAAGCAAATGACTGTGACCATCCACCTGGATGATGGTGAACTCGGGTGAGATGATGATTGTGAGTGGGATTGTGGTCAACCTTAGCATGTGTAGGAAAGAACTGCAGATGCTGATTTAAATCAAAGATAGGCACAAAATTCTGGAGTAACTCAGCGGGACAGGCGGCATCACTGGAGAGAAGGAATGGATGACGTTTTGGGTCGAGACCCTTTTTCAGACATAGAAGACTTAACAAACTGCAGACATCTCAAGAAGGGCAGGGCAGGATGGGGTACATACATTCCACAGTATGTATATTTTGATAAGGATTTTTTGGCAGTATCTCTGGGGAAAAGGAAGCAGATGTCTTGTGTATAAGATCCACATGTATGTATGTTAAAGGAGACAGACGTTCTGTGAGCTAATTTGGCGAGATATAGCAGGATTATCTTCAATGCCCCGTCGTAGATGGCAATAACATGGTTGTGCAGGACTTGCACAAAACCTGTGCATGGGAGAGATATTTTGGGTTTTTAGAAGGGTCTCGAGGCAATTAACCTACAAACCTGTACGTCTTTGGTGCTCCCAGGAAAAACCCATGCAGGTCACGGGGAGAACGTACAAACTCCGCACAGACAGCACCCATATTCAGGATCGAACCCGGGTCTCTGGCGCAGTAAGACAGCAACTCTAATGCTGTGCCACCATATCACACTCTTCTCCTTCTACCTCCCAAAGGCCTCCCTTCCGTCTCCATTTTACCATCTGGCCACCTCCCTCAATCATCGTCCATTGCTTTGTCTTGCAGAAGTAAGCTTTATAAATCCTCCTGGTTAGGATGAGCACATTTGGTTGCTGCTTGCATGAGATAGAGATAATTCTTATGCTTTATAAGTTATCACTGCTGTGTATTCAGTAGTGTTTGCTTGAATGGATGTGATGAGAATATTGAGTAACTGCGATTCGGACATATCTTTGCAGTTACATTCTCAGCATCCTGGACACACTCCAGTTTCTTGAGGCTGTTTATTCCTGCAGCAGCCAAGAGTTAACTTCCTGCTTCCAGCTCCTAGGTGCACAATTACTGTGATTAATTGCAGAAGTGCACATTAAGATGATGGGGAGAGGACTTATTTTAGTCTGAGGTGATGAAACAGATTTAGCTGCTTGACACATACTCTTAGCGGTTGCTTTAATGTTTTAATATTCACATTGAAAATTGACACCAGCATCACACGAACTGCATCCTGCTTAATTATTCCCTGAATGTTTGTGCTCATCAAGGGGAGGTATGCCAGTGACAGGGAGAAATCCACTATCACGTCAAGGTCAAATTGAATGAATGTTTAATTGTGTACTCCCTGCAGAAATCAAACATTACCCCTTGAGGAACAAAATGCAGGCTGCTGGAGGGATTCAGTGGGTCAAGCAGAATCTCTGGAAGCAACGGGATGATTGATGTCTTGGGTCCTCGTGTAGATTCTTGATGCAAAATATGGATCAACCCTTTGTGGAATCTTGTCCCATAATTTAGACCCTCCACAGAAGCTGCTTGACTTGTTGAAATTCCCCAGTGTTTTGTTCTTAGCTCCAGATTCCAGCATCTGCAGTCTGAAGAAGGGTCTCGAGTGAAAACATCACCCATTCCTTCTCTCCTATTTCCTGTGCATCTGATCTTTGTCTCCAAAGGATTGTCAAATAACGTCAATTAAACATTTGCAATGTTCCAATCCATTGGCATTTAAAATGTTTTTGTGTGGAATTAATGGTGCAACGGTGATGGCACTGTTATGCTGTCTAAAAGCAGATGTCTTGTGTATAAGATCCACATGTATGTATGTTAAAGGAGACAGACGTTCTGTGAGCTAATTTGGCGAGATATAGCAGGATTATCTTCAATGCCCCGTCATAGATGGCAATAACATGGTTGTGCAGGACTTGCACAAAACCTGTGCATGGGAGAGATTAAGGCTGTTGCACATGAGCAGCCCTACCCCCTTGGCCACAGGAGGTGGATTCCCGTTGCACGGTTGGACGTTATGGCTGGAAACTCCCTTGGCTGCAGTGGATGATCATGTCTTCTTTCGTGCGTTGACATGCCCTTTGCACTCCACAGTGTGATGCTGAGCCACCTTCCCGTTGAGCCCTCCAGTGGAGTTCCTCCACCCAATCCACCTGAACAGACTCCGCATGCCGGGCTGAGCAAGCACCTAAACTCACCAAGGGTTCGAGGCCTGCCGGCAATTCTCACATGGTTTTCCAGGGTGTGGCAGCTGTCGCATGCTAACAGCTTCTTAGAGCTACAGGTGAGATGTGGCTACCAGGTGAGGACAAATGGTGGACAAACTACCCCCAAAGGAGCACGAAATGTCCTCCATCGGACACTCTCCCTCCACTATCGGGTGCCATTTTGAACATGAGCAAGAAATAATCTCAGGCCAATTCCTAACCCAATGCTTAAAAACGTATTTTCTGATCATTGGTTTATTTGGTTATAGGGTCTTATTCTGCGTAAATTATTTGATGTGTGTACAACACACTAACTGCACTTCAAAAATACCTGGTTGTAAGTAAATCATCTTGGGACATGCAAGGCAATGTGCCACCGATCTGCCACTAACCCTGACACTACTGATTGTCTCTCTCTGTGGCTCTGCCTGGGCCCACCCTGCACATCTGAACTCCCAGCACTGCAGGACAGCTGACAACCCAAAACATTCAAAAGAACGTCTGCTTTGGTCTGCCCTTTTTACACCTTACATTCTCTTTGTACCCTTCCAAATCTCTAGTTAACCTCTCCCCTCATTCTTAGTCTGAAGAAGGGTTTGGGCTCGAAACGCACCCATTCCTTCTCTCCAGAGGTGTGGCCTGTCCCAAATGTTCCAGCATTTAAGTCTATATTCAAAAGAAATACCTGTTTTGAGACATATTCAAAAAAAAAATTAATAGCCAAATAAATAAAAATGATTAAAGATCTAAATATGGAAAGAATAAAATAACCCAGACTGAAAACAATTAAAAACATTTCAGATACAATTACTACCTTTAAGAGGCATCTAGACAGACACTGTAATTTGCAAACTGTATGGTTCTAATGCTGGCAAATGTGATCAGTGCCAATGTACATAGAAGGGGCAGGATTGTGATGGCTGAAGCATCAATTTCATTTCCGAGTCACGTGAGTGACTTCGTGAAGAGCCCGCCGGCGCGCATGCTCGACATATCGTCATAACGCGTTGCTGCGACGGCTGGCGGTGGAGCGCGCTCCTCGCCAGCCCTTCATAAGGGGCCACGGAGGTGAGTATTCCACCTTTAGTTGGTGGTCCTTGTTGTCTGATTATGTCTTGCAGCAAGGACATGGATGGGAGTTCGAAGGGCCGGAGGACGTCAGGACGAGTTCGCCGGTCAACAGTTCCGGGGCCTTTACCATCGGCAGTACCTGCAGCGCAGGCCGGGACTCAGGCGGAGATGTGGGTAAGCCCTGTGTTCACAGGTCCAGATCCGCCAGCACACCACAGCTCGGAGGAGTTCGACGAGGAGGAGTGTGGTGTGCCGCCAGAGCAGGGGGACCCTGCCATGGCAGTCAGGTTGTCAGCGGGCTCGCTGGCGACCTCGAGCAGGGCGCGTGCCGTTGCACGGCCTGTTCCACTCAGCCCTCCGAGAAGGGGGAGGGGAGGAGCCCAGAAGCCTAACCCTGTTAGGGCTAAGGCATTGCCTGTCGCGGAGGAGCGGTCAGGTTCCAGGGCGAGACCCGGGGCGGCTGTGAGGTCCAGCCGGCACACCCCGACTCTCGACGCCGGGACGGGTCGGTTGAGTCGGGTCTCGTCGCGGTCGCCGAGCCCCCCATGGATGGGTGGGCGGCACCATGCGTCGGCAACGTCCACGATGTGGGCAGCCGGCAAGACTGCGCGGGCCCCAGGCAGCCATGCTTCGGCTGGTGCCGACACCTCGCCGCATGTGCCCTTAGTGGCAGCGGCTTCAGCTCTCGCTAAACGGAGGCGATTGAACACGCCCGCGCAGGAATCGCGCAGTTTCGCCTCGGCGGCTGTTAGCGACAACTACCGGCACCGGCAGGGCCTCGACGAGGTGCGGGCCGATGACAGGAGCCCGGTTTTCTTTTCAGAGCCGGAGGACTCCGACCACCTGAGTGTTCAGGGTGAAGGGCGTATTGACCGTATGGAGCGGCTGCTGGAGCTCCTGCTTCAACGTCAACAACAGCAGGGCAGCAACAGGCACAGGGCGTCTTCACCAACATCTACTATCAGCCTGGAGCAGCACGAGGAGGAGGTTCTGGTGGATCCCGTACCACCTCCGGTGGAGGTGCCAGCGGAGGAACTTTTGGATGTGGCGACCAAATTCGCGGCCCCACATACGGCTGGTCTTCCTCTCAATTCAAAGCTGGCAGCCACAGTGGACTTTCTTAATAATCAGGTGCTGCAGGAAGAAGTCCTCATCCAGGCTATGAGCCGTCACAAGGCTCCATCAAACTGCAACTCCCTCAACGTGCCTGTGGTCAATACGCCAATATGGGGCAACATCAGTGCGGCTATCCGTCAACAAGAGCTACAATTGCAGCGGATCCTGAAACTCCTCACGGCCGGTATTACCGCCTTTGCGCGGTCGGTGGACGAGGACGAGCTGAATTTGGACCAGGAAGATGCTCTGGCCTTATTGTGCGCGACCCAGCACGAAATCAACGGGTTTCGCAAAAACAGCATCCGCCCAGCACTCAACCCGAAGTTTGCAGGATTGTGCAAACCACCGCCGCCGCCGCCGCCCCGTCAGCTCTTTGGTGAGGACCTCTCGAAGAGAGTCAAAGAGCTTGACGAACAAGCCAAAACGGTGGGGATCATGCGCTCTAAGAGTGCCCCCACACCGTCCGGCTCAAAAGCTCCATACATTCGCTCACGAGGGTCGGCCAGTGCCTCGACGAGGACTCACCCTCTAGCTCCACAACGACAACAACACCAGAACCAGCACCAAGGGTCTTTTTTAGGACAGGGTCGGCAGAGACCTTTTTGGAAATCGAAGACGCCGCGCCCTCAAGCCAACCCAGCACCTCCACGGCCACCCACACGTGTCAAGGACCGCCGGTAACCACGGAGGTGAGGGGGTCTGGTTCTCTCTTTTCTCTCTGTTTAACTTCCCATGTTGGTGGTCGTTTACGGTTGTTTTTGGATGCATGGGGTAATTTTACTGGTGATGAGTATGTGTTGCGGAATATTCAGGGGCATAAAATTGAGTTTATTAATGGCGACATTCCTCCATCCCAGCACATGCCTGGTCGTACGTTCAAATTGTCTGCTACAGAACAGGCAGCAGGTTACAAGGAAATTTTAAGTTTGGAACAGAAGGGTGTGATTGAGAAAACAGTGCATGAGCCAATTGAATTTGTTTCGAACATATTTACTAGACCTAAGAAGGATGGAGGCTGTCGTGTCATTATTGATCTAACCCGTTTGAATACGTTTGTAACATATACTCATTTTAAAATGGATACGTTTGAAACAGCCAAATCATTGATTTCTCATGGCTGCTTTATGGCATGCATTGATTTGAGGGATGCATATTATTCAGTATCCATCCAGAAAGATGATAGAAGGTTTTTGAAATTTATCTGGATGGGGCAACTTTGGCAGTATAAGGCTTTGCCTAATGGGCTTACTACAGCCCCTAGATTGTTCACTAAATTGGTGAAGCCAATCATGGCTTATTTGAGACGACGACATCATATAGTTATGGCCTATTTAGATGATGTCTTTATTGTGGGCCACACCCTGCAATTGGCTGAACAGGGTGTTGCAGCTGCTGTCAATATATTTCAACAATTAGGATTCATTGTCCATCCAGAGAAATCAAAGTTCTGCCCTGCCCAGGTAATTAATTACCTAGGGTTCACGGTGAACTCAATGAGCATGAGGATAACTATACCAATTAACAAAATTGAGGAAGTCACTAAGGTGTGCAGAGATTTAATTGGCACCAATATACCATCGATTCGGCGTACAGCCACAGTAATTGGCAAGTTAGTGGCTTTGTTTCCGGCAGCACGATATGGACCTTTGCATTATCAGAATTTGCAAAGAGCTAAAATTACTGCGTTAAAATGGAACGCTGGTCATTACGATCGATCTATGCAGCTGCCGTCCGAAGCGATAACTGAGTTGCAATGGTGGGTGTGTCACATTAGCAACTCATTTAAGCCTGTCAGGGAGGCTAATCCGGTGGTATATTTACAGACTGATGCAAGCTCCAATGGCTGGGGAGCTACTGATAATTGCTCTAGTTGTGGGGGTAGATGGGACACCCTTGAGGCATCGATGTTGTTGACTCAAGGGATTAACTATTTGGAGTTGCTGGCAGCATTCCACGGACTTCGTGCATATTGTTCCAAGCTTGTTGGAGCACACGTCCGTCTCCAAATAGACAACACCACAGCTGTGGCATATTTAAACCATATGGGTGGTACCAGGTCAGTTTCGTGTGACAAATTGGCTAACTCAATTTGGCTCTGGTGTATTCAAAGAGACATTTGGATTTCAGCTACCTATTTGCCAGGTGAGCTTAATACTGTGGCGGACACCAGGTCACGCAAATTTAATGACAACATTGAATGGATGTTGCATCCTGAGATTTTTGCTAAAGTCACAGCCAAATTTGGTAAACCGGACATTGACCTTTTTGCGTCACGGTTGAACCATCAGGTACCAGCCTACGTTTCATGGGAACCAGATCCTGGGGCAATAGCGCTAGATGCATTCTCGCTGGACTGGGGGAATTGGGTTTTCTATGCCTTCCCTCCGTTTTGCCTCATCAGTCGGGTATTGCGAAAGATTCAGGCAGATGCTGCCAAGGGCATCCTTATTATACCCGACTGGCCCACACAGCCTTGGTATCCGGTGGTCTTTGACATGCTTAACGAACCTTGGGTCCTTTTGAAGGGTTGCCCACAATTGGTTACTCACCCTGTGTCAGGGGAGCCACATCCCTGCCATGGCTATTTAAATTTGTTGGCTTGCAGGTTCTGAACAGGCCTTTAGTCCAATACGGCCTCTCGGCTCGGACCATGGATACCATCGGGGCGTCGTGTCGAGAGTCCACAAGGCGAAGATACCGCTCTCATATTAAGAAGTGGGAAGCCTACTGCAGCCGCTCTCGCATCACGTACGATGACGTGACAATAACCGACGTCCTGGAATTCCTCGCGGGGTTGCACCATGATGAACACTTAAGTTACAGTGCCATCAACAGCGCCAGAAGTGCGCTATCATTCTACCTCAAGATTGGGGTAGGATCCAACAGGCTAGTGTCCAGACTCATGCGGGGTATATTCAATATGAATCCGCCTACACCACGCTATAATATCACCTGGGATGTCAGGGACGTATTAACCCTGCTCAGGACGTGGTCTCCCATGGAAGGGCTCCAACTGGACCAACTCACCATGAAGCTGGTGATGTTACTAGCGCTGACTTCAGCTCAGAGGGTACAGACACTACACAAACTGCGTGTCGACAGAATGACATCTACCCCTACAGAAGTAGTCTTTTTTGTTGACGAGCTACTAAAGCAGCATAGACCTGGGTGCACAGGGCTGCAGCTGAAGTTCCCGGCATACCCCGCAGATGCTAGGCTATGTTTAGCCTCACATATCCGCCACTATGTCAAGGTGACGGCACGCATCAGAGGAATGGAGAGATACCTGCTTGTCACTCATAAGAGACCTCATCATCGAGTGACAGTCCAGACGATATCCAGGTGGCTTCGAGTCGTCTTGGGTAAGTCAGGTATCGACACTAATGTGTTCAAGTCTCATTCCACCAGGGCTGCATCGACGTCAGCGGCGAGGGTCATGGAGGTGCCCATGGACCAAATTCTCGCCACAGCAGGATGGGCGAATGAAGCTGTGTTCCAGCGTTTTTATAACAAGCCTGTTGCTGCTCCTCTACAGTTCGCAGAAGCCGTGCTGAATGCAGGTCAAGAACGTGGAGATGTCCCCGCATGAGGGGTTTTTGATTTGTTATTAATAAATATGCTTTTGTTTTGCAGAATGAGCTATTGAGCCAGTTTGTTCCTCCCATCCATCCCTGGTAGTGGTGTGTCAGCATGGACGTGGTCCAGGGCGTGTAATCACAGAAGCTTTGAAGTCTTCACGAAGTCACTCACGTGACTCCGAAATGAAATAGTAAGATTGAACGAGAACTTACCAGTTCGAAGGTTGATCTTTATTTCATGAGGAGTCGAAGTGAGGGATTTCGTGCCCTCCTCGCCCAACCCTCAATCACCTTCATCTGGTAATCTTAGTCAATTCAATCATACTATGCGAAGTCATTTCTATTGTTGGTTCTGTGATTCCACGCCGCTACTTTGAAGTATGTCGAGCATGCGCGCCGGCGGGCTCTTCACGAAATCCCTCACTTCGACTCCTCATGAAATAAAGATCAACCTTCGAACTGGTAAGTTCTCGTTCAATCTTACTATTTGTGTGTAGTATAACTGTATGAATATAACTTCATGCATCTATTTTGATTCACGATTTACATCAGTATTGTTTGGCGGCCAAAAGAATAACAACTAAGTTTTGATAACTGGTTTTATTCACCAAACAGCTATTTAGCCTGCATGTCCTTACAACACAACACGTCTGACCATAACGGTGGTCAGCACTCAACTGCTGCGTGAAACGAAACCGCGCAAAAACCAGCAGCCCCTCCCGAGTCACATGACCGCGGCTTCCGAACGCAGGTTCGATACCTGCGTGCGCCAGCAGGCGCCGCTACAATTGCATGGAACGTATCCTGCGTCATTATTTTCTGAGTGTGGTTATGAAGGTGTGACACCTCCATGTGGAAGATATTCCATATTGGATCTTATAGAAACTTACAAAATTCTTAAGGGGTTGGACAGGCTAGATGCAGGAAAATTGTTCCCGATGTTGGGGAAGTCCAGGACAAGGGGTCACAGTTTAAGGATAAGGGGGAAGTGTTTTGGGACCGAGATGAGAAAAACATTTTTCACACAGAGAGTGGTGAATCTGTGGAATTCTCTGCCACAGAAGGTAGTTGAGGCCAGTTAATTGGCTATATTTAAGAGGGAGTTAGATGTGGCCCTTGTGGCTAAAGGGATCAGGGGGTATGGAGAGAAGGCAGGTAAGGGATACAGAGTTGGATGATCAGCCATGATCATATTGAATGGCGGTGCAGACTCGAAGGGCCGAATGGCCTACTCCTGCACCTACTTTCTATGTTTCTACATCCTTCTGGCTGAATATAATACTTTATTTTCTTAGCGATACAAGGATCTGTTGATGCTGGTTTACTAAAAAAACATAAACTGGTGGAGTAACTCAGCAGGCCAGGCAGCATCTCTGGAGGTCATGGCAGGCTGATGTTTTGGGGCGTAAGATAAGGAGAGACGAGGAAAGAATGTGGAAACTTTTTTATCTCTAGCCTTTGTTCACTCATCTTGTGAATGAAATCCCCCTTCACTAGTATCCACCAATCACTTGGCAGGCTTTCTCCTGCCCCCACCACTTCTCTAGTTTTCTCCCCCTGACTACAGTCAATCTGAGTAAATAGAAGGCGGTACAAAGGTGCAGGTGTAGAGTTGCTGCCTTACAGTGCCAGAGACCCGGGCTCAATCCTGACTACGTGTGCTGTCTGTACGGCGTTTGTACGTTCTCCCTGTGAGCGCGTGGGTTTTCTCCGGGTGCTCCGCTTTACACCCACACTCCAAAGTCGTGTAGATTTGTTGGTTACTTGGCTTCTGTAAATTGTAAATTGTCCCCAGTGTGTATGATAGTGCTAGTGTATAGGTCAACTCGGACTGGATGGGCCAGAATGATTCCATGCTGTATCTCTCAAAAGCCTCTGAAGTGTCCCAACCCGAAACATGAGTTATCCATCTCCTCCAGAGATGTTACCTGGGCCGTTGAATTACTCCAGCACTTTGTGTGATTTTTTTTGTTTCATTTCTTAGTCATGTGAATTTCTTCCAAAAAAAACCCCAATGAATATTCTTACAGCTTCTGAGCAAAGAAAGATTTAAAAAAAGGTCACACTCTCGACATTCTCGTCTGAAGAAGGGTCTTGACCCAAAACGTCACCTATCTCCTTCGCTCCTCAGATGCTGCTGCACCCGCTGAGTTTCTCCAGCTTTTTGTGTAACTCTCGACATTACTCTGTTATCAAGGCTTGACATTAGACTACAGTTTCAGCTTAAAAAAGATACAAAGTGCAGGAGTAACCAAGCGGATCAGGCAACATCTCTGTGGATAAAGAAGGGTCTGATGAAGAGGCCCAACCCCCTTCTTTATCTCCAGAGATGCTGTCTGACCCCCTGAGTTACTCCAGCACTTTGTGTCTATCTTTGGTATAAACCAGCATCAGCAGTTATTTGGTTCAGGGGTATTGCCTCCAGCATCTTCAAGGTCGGCTGCATGTGGTGCACAAAGACGTCTGGGCAAGGGGAATTACTTCAGTTCACGGGTGGATCTGGTTGAATGCAATGGAGGAAGGTCCTGCAGGAACCTGCGGCTTACCTGGATCAGGGACTAGTCCACGTAGACCGAGTGTGCAGGCGGACTGGACGTTGAAAATGACGCCAAAACATGGCAGAATCTGTATGTGTAAAAATGCAAAAATAATTTCACTGTGCTATTGCACATGTGACCAAGAAAGCAACATTGAACCATTGAAGCATTGTTTTTATGTTTCAGATTACGAGTCTTGTATGGATGAGAATCAAACAAAGTGAGCTCAAATTCACACACACATGGCATGAATGCACATTAATATGTCAGAAAACAAAGCCAAATACATATAATACCTATATGATTCAGTGCATTGTCCATATTTTATCGGTTGCAAACTCTGCTGCTAGGAGTTTATTGACAGTAAGTTGCTTTTTGTATGAAGTTCGTCCCCAGAATTAAAATGGCAGGCACATACGTTGCTGTCACAAGTGGTTCCATTTAGGAGAATGACAGTAAATAATTTGCAATGTACCAATAGTAATTATTGGATAAGACCTTTTCAAAAAAAGTAATGACATTCTTTATCAAAGTAAATTCTAAGAAATGTATTAATCCATCTGAAAAGGGCACTCAACTGGTTGGAAATAACTCAGTAAGAAGTTTGATGAAGCTATTCCGTTGTGAAGTCCATGGAGATTCCAGAAAATTATTTAATTGTCAAATAATAGTCTTAAAAGCGTCAGTTGGTGCAAATTCTATTACATGTGCAACCATGTTGAAGGGAATGAGTATTGGATGGAATTGTCATGGATCAAAACACTCTCTTAACACATACTGTTTGAAAGCAACACTCACAAAAGTTGCAAGGTTTTAGACAGAATTATTTTCTCCCATAAATCACAAGGGGTAGTTTTGGAGGTCCATAATGCTGGACCTTGCTTGGATGAGAATGAGGTGTGCTAAATGAGAAGAACAGTCACAAGTGAGAGAAATCTGAAATCATTGAAGCACGAGGCCCAAATATGAATTGGGAGTCGTACGGTTATAAGACTGCACATGGTTTTAAGGGCCGGAGGAAGGAATATAAAACACAGATGGCCAGTTAATGATTGGCCCCCATTCAAAGCATTTGACAGCATTTTAATAGGAAATAAAGATTAGAAAACACCTTCTAAGTTGGTACTCCCTCAACTCTCTTAGAAACATAAAGTGTTTGGAGGAAGACATATTTCTTCATGCGCCAGTAATTTACAATGGGTAATTAATACGCTAACCTGCCTGTGTTAGGGATGTGGGGAAGAAACTGGAGCACCCAGAGGTCCACAGGGAACTCCACCCAGATACCATTGGAGGTCAGGATTGTACCTAGGTCTCTGGCTCTTGCTACCCACTCCCACAAGAACCACTTTGCCTTTGTTTTCCCCAAAGTTTCAACAAAGCCCAGCATCAGGTTGAGCAACAGCTTTGCATCGGTCACCAGTGATTTATTTGCGTGTGTGTCAAAACAGAAATTCTTGATCAAGCTTTCGATAAAATTCATCTGCCTTGTGTGCAAATAAGATTGATGTATGAGAATTATTAAGGCAATGAGTTCAGAGTTATAGTGTTCCTTTCATTGTGGGTTTGGCAGTTGTAAATGAATTAGTGACCACCTCACCTAAAGTCATGGGAGACTGCATCTATCAGGGCTTAATGCAAGATTTAACAATTTCAAGTGACTGGATTTTCTCTTTCTCCCACCTTGGAAACTGCCTGATCTACATTTTTTATTTTGGTGTTGAAAGAGGAATTTGTGATGTCTAGGGAGAGATACAGCATGGATATAACCCCTTCAGCCCATTGAGTTTGCACTGACCAGCCATCACCCAATACACTAGCACTGTCCTGCATACTCGAAGACAAATAACCTACAAACCTGCATGTCTTTGGAGTGTGGGAGGAAAGCGGAGCACCCGGAGAAACCGGTGCAGTCCCAGAGAGAATGTACAAAGATATTACCCGTAGTCAGGATTGAACCTGCATCTCTGGTGCAGTAAGGCAGCAACTCTACCACTGTGCAACTTCTGAAGTTCTGATAATCCTCTGGATATTTATTTTGAATATCCAATTCAGAAAACATAAGAAGCCCATGACGAAAGTTTTCAGGGCATTCAGGTCTTTAGCAAGGAGCAGAGTGAAGGCTGGAATGAGATCCTGTGGAGATGTTGAACACTATGTGTGATGCAGATGAGGCAAAAGGAAAAATGTTCAATTTCTTGGTAAATTGACAATCACTGTACAAAATATGTTCACGTTAAAATATCAGTCATGGATAAAAATCAATCAAAGAAAGATTGGAAACAGCAGAGTTGTGGTATTAAGCAGGAAGCTCCTTCTATAGACACCACAAACAGAGTTAATATTTCCTTCTGAGAAAGACAAAATGTTGGAGTAACTCAGCGGCTCAGGCAGCATCACCGGTGAAATGTGGATCGATGATGTTTTGGATCGGAACCCTCCTTGATATTTCCTCCTGCTAGTCAGAAATTAAGCTGGGAAATTATATAGATAAAACCTATTTAGGGTTATTTGAATAACTATTAGAAACAGCAACCCCATCGAGGGTTATGTAGATTTTGTAGCTCATTGGTGCTACGAGCATATCAGATGATACATCTGTCCTGAGGTGTAATAGAAGTAACATAGAAAATCAGACTAAATCGACTCAACATCAATTTGAACAAGACTGATAAAATGGTATCTTCAATTCCATTGTGTATCATGAAAGCAGTAAAGTGGTTGAAATTAAATAAGAATGGCTGTAACTACCTTGACCAGATGTAATAAATTCCAACAATATAAACACGAAATAAGGGGCAAGTGTTGCTTATTTGTTCATGCCACATTTACAGCATAGTAAGGAGATAAAGAGTGAATTGAATTTACTCCTATCTTCAGGAAGTGCTTGCGATAGCTTCACAAATAGTTTTTTTTCTTAAGTAAAATACAATTAGATTCAATGGCAGGTTTAGTAGAGTAAACAAAACAGACATGAAGACAGCAAAGAATGATGATGAATGAAAACAATGCTAAGGCACGTCTGTTGTGATGAATAATTCTGAACTTCAAACTGAAGTGTGGGCTGGCTGGGGAGCTAAACCTGTCAGTTCATATGTGCAGGAAGGAACTGCAGACGCTGGTTTAAAGCAAAGATAGACACAAAATGCTAGAGTAACTCAAAGGGACAGGCAGCAGGGGGTCTCGACCTGAAACATCACCCATTCCTTCTGAAGAAGGGTCTCAACCTGAAACGTCACCCATTCCTTCTCTCCAGAGATGCTGCCTGTCCCGCTGAGTTACTCCAGCATTTTGTGTCTAGCTCACGTTTAAACCAGCATCTGCAGTTTCCTTCCCACCCATTCCTTCTACCCAGAGATGCTGCCTGTCTGGCTGAGATACTCCAGTATTTAGCGTCTGTCTGTCAGTTCACATCTTTCCTGTGTCACTGTTATCTCAGTGCACCCACTTCCACCACTATCCTGCCCTTTCTCCTACCTCCTCCCTCCCCCCCCCCCCCACCCCCCACTTCATGTATGTCTCTCCCTCTGGCTCTAAATGTAACCCCTCTTCTCACCTTATCTGACACTCTCTTATCTCCTTCTCAGTTCTAGCCTTTTGTCAATAGAACCCCCTCACCTGTATCTATCTATCACTTGCCAGGCTTTGTCCTGCCCCTATTTCTTTTCCAGCTTTCTCATCTCCTCACTACAATTAGCCTGTAGATGGGTACAGACACACTATGTTATCCATTCATTCCCTCCAGAGATGCTGCCAGACCTGTTGAATTACTCCAGCACTTTGTGTTTAGTTCACATCTCTACAAGCTATTTGAAGGAGACCACTTGAACGGGTCCTTGTAGAGCACTAAGGGCCTGTCCCACAGTGGCGACCTTATTTGCGAGTTTAGGAGAGTTTGCGCTCACCTCAAGCTCGCAGCGTAGTCGACACATGGTCGTAGGTGGTCACTGGTAAGTCTCCTTCATGGTTGAGAGGAGTTCCCGCATAGTGGTTACTACTTGCGGCTTCAGTTTGGTCGCGGAAAATGTTTCAACAAGCTGAAAAATTGGTCAGCATGGAGAATATCGATACTTTTGAACTTGTAGTGCAGTGGTAGTGGAGTTGCCATGTCATTGTAGGTAGTCGAGGTAGCCATAGGTAATCTCCTTTGCCGACCAGGCATTTTAATTGGCTCATTGGGGAAAAATGTAAACACTCGTTTTCAGAACCAAGGAAAACCGACTGGTAATGTAAAATGCCCGCTAAACTTCACAGCTGTGTATCTCTGCCTTATTAAAAGTTGTCTGGCTTCTTAAAAGTGTCCCCACTCCCTCTTTCTCACCCCCCCTTCTTCCCCCTTCTCTCTCCCCCCCTTCTCTCTCCCCCCCTTCTCCCTCCCCCCTTCTCTCTCCCCCCTTCTCTCCCCAACCCTTCTCCCTCCCCCCTTCTCTCCCCCCCTCTTCTCTCCCCACCCTTCTCCCCCCCACCCTTCTCCCTCCCCCCTTCTCTCCCCCCTTCTCCCTCCCCCCTTCTCTCCCCCCCTTCTCTCCCCATCCCTTCTCCCTCCCCCCTTCTCTCCCCCCCTCTTCTCTCCCCACCCCTTCTCTCCCCCCACCCTTCTCCCTCCCCCCTTCTCTCTCCCCCCCTTCTCTCCCCCCTTCTCCCCCCATCCCTTCTCCCTCCCCCCTTCTCTCTCCCCCCTTCTCTCTCCCCCCTTCTCCCTCCCCCCTTCTCTCCCCCCCTCTTCTCTCCCCACCCCTTCTCTCCCCCCACCCTTCTCCCCCCCCCTTCTCTCCCCCCCTTCTCTCCCCCCCTTCTCTCCCCCCCTTCTCTCCCCATCCCTTCTCCCTCCCCCCTTCTCTCCCCCCTTCTCTCCCCCCTTCTCTCCCCATCCCTTCTCCCTCCCCCCTTCTCTCCCCATCCCTTCTCCCTCCCCCCTTTTCTCCCCCCCTCTTCTCTCCCCACCCCTTCTCTCCCCCCACCCTTCTCCCTCCCCCCTTCTCTCTCCCCCCCTTCTCTCCCCATCCCTTCTCCCTCCCCCCTTCTCTCCCCTCCCCTTCTCCCCCCCCCCCCCGCTCTTTTAATGGGCTTCCCGTACACTGTGCCAGCCGTCTTTAACCTTCCTGTTCATCGCGGGTATCACCTTGGCTTTGCACTGTGTGAATTTCAGACAGCGCTCCCCCGCTTTCTCTGGCCCCCGCCTTTGCGATGTATTTGTGTGTCTTCAACGCTGCCGGTCGATCCAGCTCGCGGTTTTTCAGGCGAGTGCCCCGAGCTTGAAGGCCGCAGACAGTTTGCTGAAAAGTCGCGTAAGTGGGACAGGCCCTTTAGAAACCCAATCCAGATGAGTCTCTTTGGACGCAAAGTTTTTCACTATTCAGATTTATGTTCTCCTTGATAAAGACATAATCTATGAATGTGTATGAAGGAATTGCAGATCCTGGTTTAAACTGAAGATGGACACAAAACAGGAGTAACTCAACGGGACAGGCAGCATCTCTGGGGAGAAGGAATGGGTGACGTTTCGGGTCAAAATTACTCCAGCTTATTGTATCTAATATAAAAGTGTGATCTCGTAAGATTCCTTAATCTGGGAAGGTGAAGATTTTTTTAGTGCGCTGACAAATCATTTTTATATAATGTATTTGTAACATTGTTGCATTGGTTCACAGGGGAATTTATCCCAGAATATAATCAAAAAACTACCCAAATACAGCAGTAAAATGTTACTGACTAAATTTAATAAAATGTCATTTTCCATCTTTTTAATCATGAATTAGTTTTCTTACCTTTAATCTGGCAATTTTTAAACTCCAACCCAATTGACTGCCTATAGATGAATTAAATTTCTTGCAACTTTCCAATGTTATTCAGCTCAGGAATATTTTTCAATTAAAACAATATATCCCACTACAATCATTGGAACAATTTAAATTTGATTTAATTGTTCATCAACACAGTTATTGCAATGCAATCATTTCTCTCAGTGTCAGTGGGTGGTATCTATGAAGATAATTCCTTCTTTGTTTCAAGATTCATGGAAGTATCGTGTCCTTACTGGCTAGGTTTGGTTTGTGCACACATTACACCTGCATTTTGCTGGCATTGTATTGCAATAGTCCTTCAGTGTGGCATAGTGGCGTAGCGGTAGAACTACTGCTTTACAGCACCAGAGACCCAGGTTCGATCCTGACTAGGAGTGCTGTCTGTACAGAGTCTGTACACATTCTCCCCGTGGCCAGCATGGATTTTCCCCTTGATCTTCGGTTTCCTCTCACATTCAAAGATGTACAGGTTTGGAGGTTAATGGGTTTGGTATAAATGTTAAAAAATGTCCCTTTTTGTGTGTGGGGTAGTGTTGGTGTGCGGGAACTGCTGATTGGTGTGGACTCGGTAGGCCGAGGGGCCTGTTTCCGCACTGTATCTCCAAACTAAACTATTGTAATGTATTAAGTGCTCTGCAGAAATATTTCTTTTTTCAACGATAAACAGAATCCATTTGTGAAGAGAAATAAAACTGGAAGACACTGATTAGAGACATGTCTTCTTTTAGTTATTTTAAATGCATTGTCCTAATTAATCTGAGGAATCCAAGTTCCAGTTTAAGGCATTTAATTTAAGCAAGTTAATCTGTTCTGGGGCCCTCCAAAGTGAACACTTTTTGGTTCTCTAACGTAAGACTAAAGATTTTGAGGTGTTGATTTCCATAGTCATTTAGAAAGAACATTGTTGGAATGTATCATTCCCTTTGTGTTCCAGACCAATAAATCTTATAATACATGCTGTTAAATATGAGAGACACAAAAAGCTGCAGTAACTCAGTCAAACAGGCAGCATCTCTGGAAATAAGTTGTGGGTGATGTTTTGGGTAGAGACCCTTCTTCAGACTGGTTAGGGATAAGGGAAATGAGAGATATATACAGTGATGTTGAGAGATAAAGAACAACGAATGTAAGAAATGCAAAAAATTAATAATGAAAAGGAAACAGGCCATTGTAAGATCTTTGCAGTGTGAGAAGGAGAAGCTAGTGCGACTTGGGTGGGGGAGGGCTAGAGAGAGAGGGAATGACGGGACTACCTGAAGTGAGAGAAATCAATATTCATACCACTGGGCTGTAAGCTGCCCAAGTGAAATATGAGATGCTGTTCCTTCAATTTGCATTTAGCCTCAATCTGACAATGGAGGAGACCAAGGACAGAAAGGTCTGTGTAGGAATTGGAAGGAGAAATAATGTATACAGCAATTGAGAGATCAGGTTGGCTCATGCAGGATGAGCGAAGGTGTTCTGCGAAACGATTGCCTGTCTCGTTTGCGTTTGGTCTCGCCGATGTATAGGAGTCCACATCTTGAACAACGGATACAGTAGATGAGGTTGCAGGAGGTGCAAGTGAACCTCTGCCTAACCTGAAAGGACTGTCGGGGTCCCTGGACAGAGTCGAGAGAGGAGGTATAGCGACAGGTGTTGCATCTTCTACAGTTGCAAGGGAAGGTACCTGAGGAGGGGGTGGTTTTGGTGGGAAGGAATGAGTTAACCAGGGAGTTGCGGAGGGAACAGTCTCTGCAAAAGGCGGAAAGTGATGGAGATGGAAAAATGTGGCTAATGGTGGGATCCCGTTGGAGGCGGCGGAAATTTTGGAGGATTATGTGTTGTATGCGACAGCTGATGGGGTGGAAGGTAAGGACTAGGCAGTCCAGGGGGAGGAAGAGCAAGAGTGGAGATGCGCGGTACCAAGGAACAAGACTAAGAGTCTCATCTATGATGGGAGAGGGGAACCCCTGTTCCCTAAATAATGAGGACATCTCAGGTGTTCTAATATGGAACACCTCATCATGGACGCAGATGCGGCATAGATGGAAGAATTGAGAGTTGGGGATAGAGTCTGCAGGAAGCAGGGGGGAAGAAGTGTAGTCATGATAGTTGTGGGAGTCAGTGGGTTTGTAATAGATGTCAGTCAATTTCCTGTGATGGAGACTGTGAGATCAAGAAAAGGGAGGGAAATGTCAGAGATGGTCCAAGTAAATTTGATGCAGGATGAAAATTGGTGGTGAAGTTGATGAAGTCCATGAGTCCTGCATTGGTGCAGGAGGTAGCACCCCTCCATTTACCACATAATATTCATGACTGCCAGTGAGTCTCAAAATAACAGTTTAGTTGTTATTGTTATTACATCCTTTATTATGCTCCATATGGATGTGCTGGCTCTGGAGTGGGTCCAGAGGAGGTTTACAAGAATGATCCCAGGAATGAGTAGGTTAACCCAAAGATCTTAGAGCGGAGATCCACTCTAAGATCTTTGGGTTAACCTATGATGAGCATTTGTCGTCACTGGACCTGTACTCGCTGGAGTTTAGAAGAATCAGGGGACCTCATTGAAACATATAAATCTAATATTACATGTTGTTAAATATGAGATAGTAAATGACTGGCAGCGACTCAAAGCAACAAATTAGTCATTATTGTTAATACATCATAAAGCAAGATGGGAAAATGTTACAGTTTTAAATGCAAAATGCAAAACAAAAGAACAATAACTAGAATAATGACTCAATGTATTGTCATTGGCTTGCAATCAAGGAGCTGTGTAATCGACTGCACTTATTTAGTGAAGTACATGAGAGATGAGCTGCCTGGTCATCACTCAGTTCAAGTCTCCGAGTGCTAAATGCCTTTTTGCACTACTGGAGTTAAGAAATATATCTTTCTGATGCTCTAATGTGGGATTATCTGTGCCAAATGCTTTTAGAATGAGGGTTTTGCTCAATTGATCAAGATTGAACATACAGTATGCTTCCCATGCTCCCTTTTAAGGCTCCATTTTTCATGGCTTTGCCAATAGATGCTGACTCATTTAAAAATAAAAACACAAAGTGCCGGAGTAACTTTGCAAGTTGGGCAGCATCTCTGGGGAACATGGATAGGTAAAGTTTCAGGTCAGGACCCTTCTTCAGACTGATTGTCGTAGATTTGGTTATGGTGTCCTTTGGAAGATAACCAAGAAGTGAAAGAGAAATCTGCAGAAGGACATTGCAAACTATGTGTCACATTAGGATAACTTGCATGCCGGGAACAGCAAAATATTCAGCCCACTTCAGATGGGTAGGCATACACCGAGACTGGAGAATTTGTTTACAGGAGATAATTATCAACGCCCCTTCCACAATGAGCTGTAGAAATGATAACGACACCTCCAACAAGTTAAAAGGCTACTTTCTGCAGACATCCATACGACTTAAGTTGGAACAAAGAATTATTTACGTATGTCCATTCTGGAATGGAACAGATAATTTATTTAATCCACCTTTCACCTGCAAGTGAGTTAGTTCCTTTTCACATCATTTCTTTTGTCCACATAGTCTCTCTGATCGGACAGTGCTCAGCAAATCTTCAACATGTTTAGAGGTAATAACGTTACAATGTCACCTGTGTACAATAATTATCACTCAGGACCTCACTGAGGTAATGCCCATGAGTGATCACTTTCATAACATTGATCGAGCCGAAACGTCACCATTACTTCTCACCAGCAATGCTGCCTGTCCCGCTGAGTTATTCCAGCTTTTTGTGTATATCTTCGGTTTAAACCAGCATCTGCAGTTCCTTCCCACACACTGGGAAATGTTCCACTGGAACGATATCGGTCAATACCACAGGTAAATCACCAACACGGTTCAATGCAATTAAATAATGAAATATTTTTACAAACCTGATATAAATTATTTGTTCAGTGAATTAGTTGAACTAATCATTAGTGGTATTTGGGATTTTGGTTAATGGAGTTACTCCTCAGCTACATTTAGAATCACTTGAGTTTATTCTGGAATCAGTCCCACATACGTGATATGGTCACTTACTGTGAGATTAGTGTACAAAATCATGAGAGGAACCGATCAGGTAGATGATCAGAGTCTTTTGCGCAGAGTAGGGGAATCGAAAAGCAGAGGACATAGGTTTACGGTGAGGGGGGGAAAGATTTAATAGGAACCTGAGGGGTAACCTTTTCACACAAAGGGTGGTGGGTGTATGGAATGAGCTGCCAGAGGAGGTGGTTGAGGCAGGGACAATCGCAACACTTAAGAAATATTAGGATAATTCTAAAACAAAATTAAATAGAATTTTTCCTAATATTTCTCCTATCTGCAATAAATGTCAATATTCTGAGGTTAATTTAATCCACACCTTTGTAAGTTGCATAAAAATTAAAACATTTTGGTTGGATATTTTTAAAATTATTTCCGTAATTGTTAATACTCAACTAGAGCCCGATCCTAAATTAATAATATTGGGCATGTCTGAACAATACCTAAAGCTTACAATAAACCAAGGAAATTTCCTTGATTATAGTATAATAACTGGGAAAAAATTAATATTAATTTTTTGGAAAAACCCTGCATCCCCCATAATCAAAATGTGGATTATGGATATGTCGGAGACCTTAA
Organism: Raja brachyura; assembly: GCA_963514005.1. Next base: position 17,265,701 of record OY740806.1, on the reverse strand, counting down.
ATCAGGAAAAAATTAGATTTGTCTTAATTGACAAACCAGAATTATTTACTAGAATATGGTCTCTGTTCATAGATTATTTGAAGGGGTAGAATGGGCCGGCGCTGATACCTGATGGAAGCATGAACCCAGGACTAGATGAATCTATTTTTCTAATTTTCTTTTCTTTTTCATTCTTTTTTCTATCTATTAAAAAAAAATTATAATAATTAGAGTCAATGTTAATATGTACCCCCAGCTACATTGGTAGCGGAGTCCCTGGAATCCTGGATATTTAATATGTAACTGTTTAACAAAGTTTGTAGTGGTTCAGACTATGATATGTACTATGATATGTACATGCCTCTAATAAAATTTAACTTTAAAAAATAAAAAAATAAATATTAGGATAAGGAATAGGAGTAAATTAGGCCATTCGGCCCATCACATCTACTCGGTCATTCAATAGTCTGATCTATCTCTCCCTCCTAACCCCACTCTCCTGCCTTGTCCCCATAACTCTGACAGCTGTACTAATCAAGAATCGATCTATCTCTGCCTTCAAAATATCCACTGACTTGACCTCCACAGCCTTCTGTGGCAAATAATTCACAGATTTACCACGCTCTGACTAAAGAGATTTTATCACTCTATCCAAGCCTTTCACTATTCTGTATATTTCAAGGAAGACCCTCTCATTCTTCTAAACTCTAGCAAGTGCAGGCCCAATGCCGACAAACACTCATCATAAGTTAACCTACTCATTCCTGGAATCATTCTTGTAAACCTCCTCTGGACTATCTCCAGAGCGAGTGCATCTTTCCTCAGATATGGTGCCAAAAATTGCTCACAATATTCTAAATGCGGCCTGACCAGCGCCTGAAAGAGCCTCAACATGACATCCCTGTTTTTGTATGCAAACCCTCTTGAAATAAATGTTAGCATTGAGTTTGCTTTCTTTACTACCGATTCGACTTTCGGATTAACATTTTGGACCATTTATTCCTGCACCAGCAATCCCACGTCCCTTTGCACCTTCGATTCTGGATTTTCTACGCCTTTATTCGTTCGATAGGACAAGCTTAGAGGGATATCGGCCAATGCAGGCAGGCAGGGCTAGTGTAGATGGGCATGTTGGTCAATGTGGCCAAATTGGGGTGAAAAGCCTGTTTCCATGCTGTATAACACTTGGACTCTATGCAATCATTTGATCCTAAAATGCATTAAAAGCCGAAGAAAAGTACTGATTTATTGGTGCAAATACTAGGCACTGTCTGATGGATGGTGGTCACCAGAATCTGAAATACAATGGTGCCAATATAAAAATAATTATAGGTGTGCAATGGTGAATGAAAGATGCAGTGTTGGTTGAAAATACTTCAGTGGCATTTCTTTCCAATGAAGAATGACTATCTCGATGAGGGAGCATAGGTCATCTTTCCTTTCAGAACTCCATTCTCATTTAATTTGTCTTCAAGAAAGGTCAATAAGGAAAAGTAATAAAAATATCAGTAAAGGAAAAATTATAGTTTGAGCTGCCAGTAATAAAATATAGATCAACCGATTCATGAATTGCATTCACAAAGTGCAAAAGGCCTTCATTCATACCTGGCCATGTTCAATCTGAAACCAATAGGTACAGCACGAACAACAAGAGGAATTTATGGTAATCTGTTCTTTTTCATGATTTGAGAAATGATGCAGACAAGAATGTGAAAATGTCTGTGAATTTTACAGAAAAAATAGTACTAATAGTGATTTTGATTTAATGAGCAAACAGCAGTTTGATCAAAGTGACCATTACTGTTTAATTTCCCGCTCACTGCCCACGTTTTCCTCATCCTATGCCTTGGATTCATGATGGCCAGCCCTAAGAAATATCATATTCTTGCTGCTTGTCCCCCAGTGCACCTTCACTTGTCTTCTGAGTATTGAAGAGTATTGGTCTCTCCTTTACCAAGATGTTTTTCAATTATTCATTCGGAAGACAAGAGTCATATATGTTGACAAAATAACATGTTCAACCAGCTGACTTGCATTTTAGTGATATTGATCAATCGCATAACTAGAGGCCATGATTAAAGTCACAGAGACATAGAGTTATGCAGCACAGACTTTAGCCCTTCAGCCCAACCCGTCCTTGCTGACCAAGTTGCCTAGCCTAGCGAGTCCCACTTGACTGCACCTTTCCCATATCACTCCTTTCCTATTCATGTACCTATCCTTGTCTTTTAAGTGGCATAACTGACCCAGTTTACTGCTGTCTCTGGCATCTCATTCAATATAAGGCCATAAGGTCATAAGAGATAGGAGTAGAATTAGGCCATTTGGCTCAACAAGTCTACTTCATGACTGATCTATTACTCCCTCCTAACCCCATTCTCCTGCCTTCCCCCCATAATCTTTGACACCTCTGCTAATCAAATATCTATCAAAAATCGAAAATCTAAAAATCTAAAATCCAAAATATGCACCATATGAAAAAGTTGCCCCTTAGCATTTTTCTACATCTCACCTTTAACCTATGCCCTCTAGTTTTAGACTCCCTGACTCTGAGCAGAAGATTGTGACTATTCACTTTATTTAGGCCCCTCATGATTTTATTGACATCCTTTATATAGCAGAGTAACCAGAACTGTGCATCGTACTCCAAATGCAGTCTTACCAAAGTCTTGTACAGCTGTAAAATGATATCCCCACCCCCGAACTCCATACACCGATTAATGAAGGCAAGCACGCTAAATGCCTTCTTCAGCACCCTAGTTAACTGTGTTGACACTTGCATGGAACTATATACCTGCACCCTTGCATCCCCATATTATGCAACATTCCCCGTGGTACTTCCTTTTACTGGCTTTGTCTTTTGTGCCTGCTTAGTCTTTCCAAAATACAACACCTCACATTTACTCCACAAATCTCCACTAAACACCATTAAACTCCACATGTTATTTTTTGGCCTGATCAAACTCCCATGGTAATCTTAGATACCCTTCCTCACTGTCCATTATACTGCCAATTTTAGTGTAATTTACAAATTACAAATACGCTAGACTTGCACCAATAATGCCATCCAACTCTCTAATTATAATTAACGGGCAACAGTGGACCCAGCAACGATCCCTGTGGCATGTCACATGTAATGGGCTCCAGTCTGAAAAACAACACTCTACCACCACCTTCTGTCTCCTACCTTCAAGCCAATTGTGTATCAAATTGGCAAGCTCACCCTGGATTCGAGACGATTTAATCTTCCAGACCAGTCCACAATGCAGTGTCCTGTCAAAGCGCATGTAAACCACATCTACTGCACTGCACTTGTCAGTCCTTTTAGTCACCTCTTCACAAAACTCTATCAAAATCGTGAAACACGATTTCCCACACACACCATGCTGAGTACCCCTAGTCAGTCCTTACCTTTCCAAATGTATGTCGATCCTATTTCTCACAATCTCTACCAAAACTTACCAACCACTGATGTTAGGCTTCCAGTCTGTAGATTCCAGCATTTTTAATTCTGCCCTCCAGTCTTCCAGCACCTCAACAGTGAATATCAATGATACAAATATCTCTGCCAGGGACCTCCAATTTCTTGACTAGCTTCCCACAATGTGCAAGGCCACACGGTCATGTCCTGGGGATTTATCTACTTTTATGTGTTTTAAGAGACCTCCCGGACCTCCTCTTTGGTAACATGGGCTCTCTACAAGACATCCCTTTGAACTTCCCTGAGATCCCTACCAAGAAAGTCTTTATCCACAGAAAATACACACAAGAGATATTCTTTTAACACCTTGCCCATCTTCACTTGTAGATAACCTCTGTGATTTTTAAGGAGATCCATTTTCTCATAATAACTATTTTGCCCTTAACATATTTCTAGACTCTCATTGGATTCTCCTTTACCTTATTTGCCACATCAATCATGTATATTCCCTTTGTGTTTTCATGATTTCACTCTTGTGTACTTTTACCCCTCCTATGATCCTCATGGGATTTCCTTTATCCCCATTGCCTATATCAGATATATACCTTCTATTTCTTGACCAAAGCCTCAATATGCCTGTCATCCAGGGTTGCCTATCCTGGAAACCCTTGCCCTTCATTATAACACAAATTATAATGAACAGGCCTGGTAGAGTGAATGTGGAGAGGATGTTTCCACTACTGAGGGAGCCTAGAACCAGAGGCCACAGCCTTGGTATAAAAGAACGTACCTTTAGAAGGGAGATGAGGAGGAATTTCTTCAGGCAGAGGGTGGTGACTCTGTGGAATTCATGCCACTGATGACTGTGGTGGCTGTTAATGGATATATTTGAGGTGGAGATTGACAGATTTGTGATTAGTAAGGGTCTCGGGGGTCATGTGGTGAAGGCAGGAGAATAGGTTTGAGAATAAAAGATAGATCAGCGGCAATTGAATGGGGGAGAAGATTTGATGGACTGAACAGCCATATTCTGCTCCTAGAACTTATGAACTGCAATAACTATTCAGGCTAGTGAATATAATTTATAAGGTCATTTGTTAAATAATAGGAACCAAGGAAGTTCCTTCATTTCTAAAATGTTACAGTGTAATTCAGGCAGCGTTGAGTAACATTTATTGAGTTTGAAGCATCAGTAGACAGAACTTGCAGAGAAAAGTGAACTGCATTTAATAGTTGCTTGGTACATCTGTTTTTTGATTGCACTTCACAGTGCATTGTGAATGTTCTCAAAGGATTTTGTAGATCTAAGACTTGGAAATTAGCATTGAGTCATTTTCCAGAGTGTTTGAACCTGTATTTGGCAGTAATGGTGACATGGTCATAGAACTGCAACACCAAAATGGGCACTCTATGGAAGGGAAGAGAAGTAGTTGTAAAAGTTATCTAAAATTAGATAATTCAATATTCATACCATTGCGTCGTAAACTACCCAAGCAGAATATGAGGTGCTGTTCGTCCAGTTTGCGTGTGGCCTCACACTAGCAATGGAGGAGTCCCAGGTCAGAAAGGTCAGTTAGGGGATGGGAAGGGGAGATACAGTGATTAGCAACTGAGAGATCCAGAAGGCTTTGGTGGATTAAGTGCAAGTGCTCAGCAAAATGGCTGCTGAGTTTACGCTTGATCTCATCAACGTACAGGAGGGCACATCAGGAACACTGGATACAGTAGATGGAGAAAGAGGAGGTGCAAGTGAACCTCTGTCTCACCAGAACGGACTGCTGTGGTCCCTGGATGAAGGCGGAGGAAGAGGTATAGTGAGAATTGTTACACCTCCTGCGGTTGCAGGGGAAAGTACCTGGGCAGGGACTAATATTGGGTGTTCGGGTTCCCTTTCCTCAGAAATCTTTGGACCATCCATGTGAATTATTTTGTCCCAGCAAAGGTTGTTCATTATTCAGAGTGCTTTGTCACTTAGTCTGTTCATCTTGTAAACAGATAATTCAAAACAACCATTTGTCAAATTCAAAGTACAGAAGTAAATAATGTCACTGTAGCTATTGAAATTGTATTGAATCACCTGCTGTTATCTTTGTCTTCAGAGTATAAAAATCCCCAATGTATTTTGAGTTCAGAGAGACTGTTTTGAGATGCTTGAGATGTTCTTCAAGAGAATGCCTGAGTGTTGTGATGAACAAAAATCTTTAACATTCACCAACTTCAGATTCCAATCTCCAGTAATTCAATCACTTTTACAATAGATAGTTCCACAAAAATATCAAGCAGATTTGAAGCAGATTTCCCATGTCAAAAAAAAACAAAACATGCTGACCTCCTAATCAGTCCCTGCCGTTCCAAGTGAACATAACTCCTGTCCTTCAGGATTTTTATCAAGTAATTTCCCTGTGACTGATGTAAGGCTCACTAGTATGCAGTTTCCTGCCTTATCCCCCTCCCCTTCCCCTTCCCCCACCCCCCCCTTTTGAAGAATTAAAACAACATTTGCCACCCTCCAGTATTCTGGTACATCACCCAAGGCTAGCAATGTCACAAACATCTTGATTGATCTCCCAGCAATTCCTTCCCTTGCTTCCCATTACACTTTGGAATAGATTAGGCCCTGGGGATTTAACCACCTTAACCTGTGAAAATAAATTTAACACTTCATCCTTCCTGATCCAAATACATTACAGAATATAGGTGAACCCCTCCCGCTAATTCTCCAGCCTCCACACCCTTCTCCCTGGGTGAGAAGCATTCACTGATGACCTCACTCAAAACCCCTGGCTCCACATACATTTATAACCATATAATAACCATATAACAATTACAGCATGGAAACAGGCCTTCTCGGCCCTTCCAGTCCGTGCCGACCATTTATTTTCCCCTCGTCCCATCTATCTGCACTCAGACCATACCCCTCCATTCCCTTCCTGTCCATATACCTATCCACTTTACTTTTAAATGTTAAAATCGATCCTGCCTCCACCACTTCTGCTGGAAGATCATTTCACACAGCCAACACTCTCTGAGTAAAGAAGTTCCCCCTCATGTTACCCCTAAACTTCTGTCCCTTAATTCTCATGTCATGCCATCTTGTTTGAATCTTCCCTACCCTCAATGGGAAAAGCTTATCCACGTCAACTCTGTCTATCCCTTTCATCATTTTAAAGACCTCAATCAAGTCCCCCCTTAACCTTCTGCGCTCCAAAGAATAAAGACCTAACTTGTTCAACCTTTCTCTGTAACTTAGTTGCTGGAACCCAGGCAACATTCTAGTAAATCTCCTCTGTACTCTCTCTATTTTGTTGACATCCTTCCTATAATTAGGCGACCAAAATTGTACACCATACTCCAGAATTGGTCTCACCAATGCCTTGTATTTAACATTACTTCCCTACTCCTATATTCAATGCTCTGATTTATAAAGGCCAGCACACCAAAAGCTTTATTTACCACCCTATCTACATGCGATTCCACCTTCAGGGAACTATGCACAGTTATTCCTAGATCCCTCTGTTCCACAGCATTCCTCAATTCCCTACCATTTACCATTTCCCCGTTCAAAATGGTACCTTAGAGTGATAAAGAGAGAGGAGGACAGCATGAGTGAAGCAAATCATTGTTGTCATTAAGTGACGAGTGCTGTTGTCTACATATCATTTCCACGGCACTATAATATTATCAACTCTTTGGGACAGATCCTGACTTCCATTACAATGTAAAATTGATTGTAACAAATCTTCTGCCTACTTTGCATCTATTTCAATCAGTGCCAAAGATATAAGGCTCATGTAGATTTGCTGTCAGGCATATTGCTGAGACACAAGAAACTGCAGAGGCTGGAATCTTGAGCGAAACACAAAGTGCTGGAGAAACGCAAAGGACCAGGCAGCAGCCAGGCAGGGAATGGACAGGACCCAAAACATCAAATGTCCTTTCCTTGCCTGGATCCTGCCAGGCCTGTTGAGTTCCTCCAGCACTTTGTGTTTTGCTCTGGAATATTGTCTACAGCTCTGATCTCCTGACCTAAGGAAGGGTATACTTGCGATAGCAGGGAGTATTGTGAAGCTTTGCCAAAATGAGTTCTGCGTTTGCTGAGCAATAAGGTAGACTAAGATTATTACTAGAGCTGAGAATAATGTGTGATGATCTCATTGAAAACTACAAAATTGTTACAGGGCAGATGGTGGGATGATGAGTCCCCTGGCTGTAGATCAAAAACCAATGGCTATCTCAAACTAAGTTCAGGACTGAGATAAGAAAATATTTATTAACAGTAAAACTAGTGAATCTTTATATTTCCTACCTAACAGGGCAATGAAAATTCAGTGTTTTCAACACAGATACTGGTATTGCTTTAATAAAAGGATATGAATTTAGTGCAGGGAAATGTCATGAGATAGAAGAACATCTTATTGAATGGCAGAGCAAGCACAAGGAATGAAACACCTGCTTCCATTTCTAAGATTTTAGTGGTTTTATGTGATTAGCATAAAATATTCCACACATTATGAAAATGTGTATGAAATATCTACTTTGATAATGTTAATTATAGAGCAAAATATCTGCAAACATTTGGAAAGTCCTATCCCACTTTGTAAAGAGATGAACACAAAGTCAATACATGCGCTGACGTGACATGCTGTGAAATTGCTAATTGATCTGATTTTTAAAAGAAGCAGAGGTGTTTAATTCCAACACTAATCTTCTCAACATCATTGACTATTAAAATATTTTCAGAATTTTCTTTCCCCAGAAGCCCCAAAGGTATTTTTCATTGATCTTATTCAAGCCTGAGATCGATATAGTTTTAGCCATTTAAGGGGAAATGGGGTCAGAATGGAAAATTTGAGTTAATGCAAGATTTCAGCTGTGATCCTGAATTCTGACATTTCTGTCCTAAGTCTCTTCTATTGTCAGAGTGAGGCTAGATGCAAATTGGACGAACAGCATCTCATATTTTGCTTGGGCAGCTTACAGCCCAGTGGTAAGGTGAGTGGAACAAGCTACCAGAGGAGGTAGTTGAGGCTGGGACTATCCCAGCATTGAATAAACAGTTTGACGGATATATTCGATAGGACAAGTTTGGACGGATATGGACCAAACACAGACCGGTGGAACTTGTGTAGTTGGGATATGTTGGCTGGTGTGGGCAAGTTGGGCTGAGGGGCCTGTTTCCACACTATGTATCACGCTATGACTATAACTAAATTCCCGGCATTCCCTCTCTCTCTATCCCTCCCCCACCCAAGTCACAACAGCTTCTCGATTTCACCCAAGATACAGCTAACAATGACCTGTTTCGTTTATCATTGTTACTTGTTTGCATATCTTTCTCTCTCTCCTTATCGTCGTCTATCTCCCATTTCCCTTTCCTCTGACTAGTCTGAAGAACGATCTCGACCCGAAACATCACCCATTCCTTCTCTCCAGCGATGCTACCTGTTCCACTGAGTTACTTCAGCTTTTTTTGTCTATCTCCTGAATTCTAAAGTAAAAAAACTCCAGGTCCTGTTTTTTTGTTCTTCTGAGATCTTGATTGAAATTAAACAGTTAGAATGTTTATACTGCCATATGTATGAGTTGTTTGACCTATGAAGGACCTCCTCCATTTTGATTGTGCTGTTAAGATGGTAGCTTTTCAACTTTTTTAATGCATGAGATGCAAATGTTCTTTTTTCATTGTTTTTGCCACTTGCCCAGTCTTGTCACAGATTATAGAAACATAGAAACATAGAAATTAGGTGCAGGAGTAGGCCATTCGGCCCTTCAAGCCTGCACCGCCATTCAATATGATCATGGCTGATCATCCAACTCAGTATCCCGTACCTGCCTTCTCTCCATACCCTCTGATCCCCTTAGCCACAAGGGCCACATCTAACTCCCTCTTAAATAAAGCCAATGAACTGGCCTCAACTACCCTCTGTGGCAGAGAGTTCCAGAGACCCACCACTCTCTGTGTGAAAAAATTCCTTCTCATCTCGGTCCTAAAGGATTTCCCCCTTATCCTTAAGCTGTGACCCCTTGTCCTGGACCTCCCCAACATCGGGAACAATCTTCCTGCATCTAGCCTGTCCAACCCCTTAAGAATCTTGTAAGTTTCTATAAGATCCCCTCTCAATCTCCTAAATTCTAGAGAGTATAAACCGAGTCTATGCAGTCTTTGTTCATAAGACAGTCCTGACATTCCAGGAATCAGTCTGGTGAACCTTCGCTGCACTCCCTCTATGGCAATAATGTCCTTCCTCAGATTTGGAGACCAGAACTGTACGCAATACTCCAGGTGTGGCCTCACCAAGACCCTATACAACCCTCCTGACATTATGGTCAGTAAATAAGTTGTCAAATTAGTTCAACAACCGAGACTACATGTTTTGTTTTGCTTGCTATACTGCATATGTAGTGCTGCCATAAATTGTCAGTATCCCCCTCCAGCTTCCAGGAATATAGCTCCAGTTCATCTGAACTGAAGGGTACCAATATCCCTGCAGGCAGGTTTGCTAGTGATACTCAGGAGGGTTTAACTAGAGAGAGACAAGGTGGTAGGAACCAGTAGAGTAGGTCAGAAATTGTTAGGAGTGATGGGAATGTAGAGGCCATGACCAGTAAGTCTCAAAAGAAGTACAGGCAGGGAGAGGGGAAGGAACATGGTGATGCTGATGGGCCGAAGTTTGTTTGTTTTAATGCAAGGAATATTGAGGAGAAAGCAGTTGAATGCAGACGCTAGATCAGTGCTTGGGACTAATGATGTTGTAGCCATTGTGGAAATGAGGATACGAGAAAGACATGACTGACAGCTCAATGTTCTGGGGTTCAAACGTGATTGAGAGGGAGGCAAAGTACTGTGAGTGGTGGAGTAGTGCTACTGATCAGGTAGGGAGCTTTCAACCACTTGATCTCGCAGACACTTTGTATTTCTGTGTGTGTTGAAAAACAGAAGGTCAGGGTGCCTTGACATTCCCCTTGCTGTGAATATTTAGCCCAGTTGTGTATACTGACAAAAGAGCCACACACACTATGCATGCATTCCGTTTGCATAAACCATTGAGGCAAGTGAGGGCAAGACCAAAGATCCTATAGCGAGCTAGATAGTCCACTCGACGAAAAAGACGTAGTACGGTCATGTGCAGATTCATGGGTCATTTTCGGCCCGATTCCCATTATCGGCTTCCGCCTCCGGACCAAAGATCCCATAGTGGATCAAAGATACTAGTGAGGAGACGGAAGTCGGTTACGGAAACATCCTCGTAAAAATCAAAGATCTTTGTTAAAAATCTTCTCCTCATTTCTTTCTGCCTCACAATAAAAAGCAAAAAGATGCCTATGTTCCTTCCACAGCGTGTGGGAAGTCTGGCCCGGATCAGCACAGCTGGGACGCAAGGGTAAAGTTGTAGGGAGGTTTGCAATGTATTTTTATGTAATGTTGTCCCTTGCCTGGGCCTTGAGTCCGAAATAAAGCTTATCATTATATATAAAAATCTGAAGAAATATAAATGTGTGTGTTATATGATTTTACTTCGGAGTCACGTGAGTGACTACGTGAAGAAGGCCGTCAGTCCGCTTGGGCGTCATTACGTCTGTAGCATGCGCCAACGACTAAATGGCAGGCGTGTCGCATGCGGTAAGTTTAAAAACTCAGATAAGTGCTTTAAAAACTGCTCTGAGGTTGTGTTGGCGGGTTCGTTACTTCTTGTGTTCCAGCAAGTTAGAACCCTAACCAGTATTTGATATATATACACAAATGTTCGATTAATGTAAGACATAATTTAATTCAATTTAAAATTTTACATAGATTATATTACTCAAAAACTAGATTGAATAAATTCTATCCAAATACTTCCCCCATTTGTGATAAATGTCTATCCCAAAATGCAACTATAACACACTCTTTTGGCTCCTGCATAAAACTTTATAAATTCTGGAGTGATATTTATGAAATATTTACAAAATGATTTAAGATAAATATGGAACCAAAACCTGAAATGATTATATTTGGAGTAATGGAAGATGGTAATAAATTGAACTCATCTCAACATTTATTTTATAATTATGGGTTAATAATGGCAAAAAACATATACTTAACTTTTGGAAAAATACAGCCATACCAACGCTTAAAATGTGGATTTCAAACATGTTGGACTCTGCACATCTTGAGGAAATGCGATTCCTCAGACCAATTTTTAACGAGTTGGTCTCCATTTTTTTGGAAGCATATGGTGGAACAAAATGGTAGAAGCTAACTGTTTCAGGATTGGGTGAGGGATGGTCAAGAATATAGAGAACGATCTCCTTAATCTCTTACTTTCTACTCTTTTTCTTACTTTTTTCTTTTTCTTTCTCAACTTTCTCCTTTCACACTTTTTTCTTTCTCACACACTATATATCACATGTCTCTCAATCTTGTATTATCTATTCTTTCTTTTTCATGATTAAAAAATAAAATTCAACAAATAAAATAAAAAAAAGAACCCAAACCATGTCGAAGGTGAAGAGACGGTCTGCGGGGAAGCGGCTACAGAAGACCGCGGAGGTGCAGGTAGCGGGCGACTGTCTGAATCGCCTTCCATGTCGCTGGCGGTGGAACAAGTGACGGTCACAGCAGACCCGTTCATACTGCACAGTATACAAGGTTTCAAAATTGAGTTCCTTCTTGATTCATCACCACCCATTTAAACATTTCCACTGCCAAGTGGAAAACAATTAGAGTTAATGAAAGCCTGCAACAAGCTAATTGTTAAACAGCAGCCAACAATCAGACAAGCTGCAAGTGTAATTGGCAAGCTTGTGGCTGTCTTTCCAGCTGTGTGTTTCGGACCGTTGCACGATCAAAATTTACAATGTGCAAAGGAACAGGCACTCAAATTCCATGCAGGCCAATTCGGAAGACCCATGCAATTGCCAGCAGAGGCCATTGCTGAATTACAATGGTGGGTAACGAATATGCATCACAGCTCTAAGAAAATTCTAATTGATACACCATCGGTAATCTTACTAACCAATGCAAGTGGCCTGGGCTGGGGAGCAACAGATACCATCTCTAGCTACAGAGGTCTTTAGAACTGGTGTATTGCAAGGAACATTTGGGTCACAGCAATCTACCTACCAGGTAGATACAACATGGTGGCAGACACAAGATCGCGAAAATTCAATGATAACACAGAATGGATGTTGAATCATGAAGTGTTTAACAACATTGTCGACCGGTATGGCATGCCGGATATTGACTTGTTTGCATCCAGATTGAAGCACCAGTTACCCAAATATGTGTCATGGGAGCCAGACCCAGGGGCAGTGGCAGTAGATGCATTTACACTGCATTGGGGAGGAATGTTCTTGTATACTTTTCCTCCATTTTGCCTCATCAGCTGATGCTTGGCAAAAATAAAGCAAGACAATGCCACAGGCATTTTGGTAGTGCCTGACTGGCCTAAGCAGTCCTGGTTCCCACTAGCCCTGGGAATTATAACACAGCCTCTCATGGCTGTCCCCAAAAGCAGGGATCTGCTGGTACACCCAGTAACGGGGAGCAACCACCCACTACATGACCGAATCAATTTATTGATTTGCAGATTCTGAGAAGACCATACCTGGGACTCAGACTGGCTGACCGGACAGCGGATGTCATAACAGCGGCCTGGAGGGACAGTACACAAAAGCAGTACGTCTCTCACATCAAGAAGTGGGAGATGTACTGTCATGTCTCCAACATATCATACGATACAGGTACGCATCACGGATGTCCTGGAGTTCCTATCATCATTATACTATGACCATAAATTAGGCTACAGTGCCATCAATAGTGCCAGGAGTGGACTATCTTCATATTTAGTGCTGGATATGGCACTCCAAATGGTAGGGACACACCCCTTATTTACGAGGTTCATGAAAGGTATTTACAATTCCATACCACCCAGGCCACAGTATACGGACATTTGGGATGTGAGCATGCTGCTAACACTGCTTCACCAGTTGGCACCAGTTACCTTCTAATCCTTAGCTAAACTCACCCTCAAGGTGGTCATGCTGATGGCGCTGGTAATGGCGCAATGAGTCCAGATGTTGCACAAGCTACGACTGGACAACATGACCACCAATGCAAATACCATTATCTTCATCATATATGATTTAATCAAACAGAGCAGGCTGGGGGTACCAGGGCCCAAGCTTGAGTTCCTGGCATACCCTGAGGATCCATGATTGTGTGTAGTGTCACATATACACCAATACATTAAAGGCACTAGGAGCCTGAGAGGCTCTCAGTTAGCTGTCCTGATCAACTACAAGAAACCACACCACAGGGTATCAGCACAAACCATTTCCAGATGGTTAAAGGAGGTACTGGCGAGTGCAGGAGTGAATACTGACACTTTCAAATCTCACTCTACCAGGGCTGCATCAACATCGGCAGCGAGGGCAATGGACGTCCCCCTCGACAACATCCTAGTGGCTGCAGGATGGGCCAATGAACAGATGTTCCACAGGTTTTATAATAAACCTATTGCCGGACCGGGGGTGTTTGCACGTACCATTTTAGATTCCGTTTTATAGTTTCCCCCAGAGGTTGGGCGGGGACACTATTATTTTGTTTTCATATTAAAGCATCAGTATTGTTACCTAACTATGTTATCTAAGAATGCATTAATCTTTCTCACTCATCCATGGTCAATCCATTCAGTGTGTGATGCCTGGACTCGAACCGCCGTGAAATCACAGAACTTTGAAATCTTCACGTAGTCACTCACGTGACTCCGAAGTAAAATTGTAAGATTAAACAAGAACTTACCAGTTTGAAGTTTGATCTTGATTTTATGAGGAGTTACGGTGAACAATTACGTGCCCACCGCGCCCAACCCTCATATTATCAGGTCATCTGGTAGTTCTAGTTCTCCAAATCTTACTATCGACAGGTCAACTTCTCTTATCTGTGATTTCACACCGCTGCTTTGAATATTGACGTGCAAGCGGACTGACGGCCTTCTTCACTTAATCGCTCATCGTAACTCATAAAATCAAGATCAAACTTCAAACTGGTCAGTTCTCATTTTATCTTACTATAATGTACATCTATATCACATTCATATATGTGTGTATGTGTGTTCTTTCCTACACAATCTAATCAGTTGTATGGTCGCTGAATAAAACACAGCACATGAGCCACTTAGAAATATATTTTTTTAAACATTAAAAGAAACAAAATTAAAACATAACATTAAAAAAAGAAAATTAACAGAATTATAATTTATTAACACAAACTGTTCCTCCGCACCATTGATTGTACTGCGAGAGGGATATACAAAGTCGGGTCGGGTTACTGAAATGGCCGAAGAAATGGCCCACGTTCCATTCCATTTTCAGTCCATTGGATTTAGGAGGAGTGGACTACCTTGCTCGCTATAGGGTCTTTGGGCAAGACAACTTAAATTGTTTGAAATTGGTTTGCTGACCCAACTGGAAAACATTATGTATAGTTATGTGCTAGACATAAGTGCTACTGCACTCTAATGTTTTTTTGCAATCATTCATTAGTATTTGTGAGTTTTAATGAAACATTAGTCATTAATTTCTAATTTTCTTATTCAATTTGCTTGGATTTTATTTATCTCTACCAGAACTAGGTATCATATGCTTCAAAAAAATATTTGAAAGAGGTGGAGGCTTTGACAGCTTTAAACTTTTTCGAATGACCTGCGCTGATTAGATAGGTGATTTATGAAAGGCATGTTTCTACATTTTTTAATTAATATTTGTCAATATTAGCATGCCACAGAGACAGATTTGCAGCAGGATATGATTCACCGTTTAATATAAAAAGCTTCTCAGAAAAAATTGAGTTAACTCGCTGCCCAAACACAAAGACAAATATTTATTTGGAAGGACAAACAAAATCACGCTGCATGGCACCAAGGCCATAGCCAGCAGACACAATAAAATACCGGTGCATTCTTACAAATGGAATTCACTGTTGACTGTAAGTAGAAGTTTCAAACTCCCTTGACCAGCTGAAAGTTAATATTTGGTGGTGATGCAAATTTCTGCAGTAACCGATAACTACAATTGCCAAGGTCAGAATCATGGTTATGAAAAATATCAGTGTAAAAATTTGAATGGCTGCCCCAACAATAATCTGAATGTGATGTTTTTGAACATTTCAGTAACAAATGCTGCATACCTGAAGTGTGGTTTTCCCCATTGGAAAGGGATCTTCTTATCGAGTCCACATACAAGATTAGGAATTATTCAGCCAGAGCTGATCACACTTCTCGGCGTCTGCATACAATGGTGTCTGTCTTGCGCTTCTTGTGCTTCTTGTGCGTGGTGGTGGAAATATTGGTGGAAACAGAGCCGTGACATGAACGCTCTTTCCTTGACCCCAGTGGAAAGGGATCATGCAGATATTGTGAAATACAGTGGTTGTAATTGATTGATTATATTGATCTTTTTTTTTCTCATTGACACACAGATAACTTCATTCCTGACGTTACTTCTTTAAATTCTAACTGCTTTCCACACATCCATTCAAAGCCATACTCTGCTTGATTTTAATTTCTGGGTACCACAACCTTATTTAAGTGATATGTACAGGAGAGTGCAATCAGAGAGCAGAGTGTACTGTTTCACAAGTAATCTTGATGCACAGATTGTTTTACATTTCATTAAATGGCAAATTCAATCATTTTAATCAGTTTGTTCATCCTCTGGGAAAAGTTAAGTATTGTTACGTGCCAGACTTGAGTACTCGCTCTGCCTAATTCCTTTATCTTCTACTCTAGCTGGGATCATTGTCATCATATTTCCTCACCAACTCTCTTCAGTTAATATTAATTCATTGAAAGATAGAAACAAGGAACTACCGATGCTGGCTTACAAAAAAAAACATTAAGTGCTGGAGTAACTTAACGGGTCAGGCAATGTCTCTGGAGAACATGTACAGGTGACGTTTCAGGCCGGGATCCTTCTTCCGACACCAAAGTATATATAAAGTATCCTTTATTGTCATTCAGACCTTTTGGTCTGAACGAAATTTCGTTGCCTGCAGTCATAACATATAAATAAAAAACAAAACACACAATAAACACAAATTTAACATCCACCACAGTGAGTTCACCAGGCACCTCCTCACTGTGGTGGAAGGCAAAAGTCTTAAAGTCTTTGTCTCCTTCCCTCCTTGTTCTCCCTCTGCGCTGAGGCAATCCAGGCCTCCGATGTTGGCGTCCACTCGGCTCGCGGCCGAGCCTCCGAAGCCGGGCTGCCGCCACCGCCGTAGCATGAATGCTGGGACACCGCCACAGCTCTAAAGCAGGGACAACGCTGGAACTCTGGAGCACCTCCACAGCTCCAAAGCAGGGTCCGCCGCTGGAACGCTGGAGCACCGCAGCACTGAAGCTAGATCACCACCGGAACGCTACCGCTGGAACGCTGCTAGAGCACCACAGCTCTGAAGCCGGGCCGCCACCGCTGGAATGCTGGAACACCGCCAGCTCCGCCATTAGGCCTCAGCACAGAAGGAGACAGTGACGGGGGACACGACAAGAAAAGTCGCACCCCCCTTGAAGGGAGAGACTAAAACCCTGTTTCTCCCACCCACCCCCCCCCCCCCCCCCCCTTCCCCACACATACACAGCCTAATAAACCAAAATTTAACTAAAACAGACACAAAAAGACAAAAAGAAAAGAAAAAACAGACGGACTGCAGGCGAGCCGCAGCTGCCAGGCAGCGCCGCCACTTCCGGAACATGGATTGCACGGTACATGAGCCAAAAGGTTGATAAGTTGATAAATAAGGAGGAAATATTTTTTCTACTTTAGAAACATAGAAAATAGGTGCAGGAGTAGGCCATTCGGCCCTTCGAGCCTGCACCGCCATTCAATATAATCATATCTGATCATCCAACTCAGTATCCTGTACCTGCCTTCTCTCCATACCCCCTGATCCCTTTAGCCACAAGGGTCACATCTAACTCCCTCCTAAATATAGCCAATGAACTGGCCTCAACTACCTTCTGTGGCAGAGAATTCCAGAGACTCGGCACTCTATGTGTGAAAAATGTTTTCCTCATCTTGGTCCTAAAGGAATTCCCCCTTATCCTTAAACTGTGACCCCTTGTTCTGGACCTCCCCAACATCAGGAACAATCACCTGCATCTAGCCTATCCAACCCCTTAAAAATTTTGTAAGTTTCTATGAGATCCCCCCTCAGTCTTCTAAATTCTAGCGAGTACAAGCCAAGTCTATTCAGTCTTTCCTCATATGAAAGTCCTGACATCCCAGGAATCAGTCTGGTTAATCTTCTCTGTACCCCCTCTATGGCAAGAATGTATTTTCTCAGATTTGGAGACCAAAACTGTACGCAATACTCCAGGTGTGGTCTCACCAAAGCCCTGTACAACTGCAGTAGAACCTCCCTGCTCCTATACTCAAATCCTTTCGCTATGAATGCTAACATACCATTTGCTTTCTTCACTCCCTGCTGCACCTGCATGCCTACTTTCAATGATTGGTGTACCATGACACCCAGGTCTCGTTGCATCTCCCCTTTTCCTAATTTGCCACCATTCAGATAATAGTCTACCCTCCTGTTTTTGCCACCAAAGTGGATAACCTCCCATTTATCCACATTATACTGCATCTGCCATGCATTTGCCCACTTTGTGTAGTTTAAGCCACTGGATGCCACAAACAGCCTTTTAAATGAATAAATTACTGTTCTACTGTGTTCAATTATTGTATATAAGAAAATGTGACAACCAATTTGGGCAAGGCAATGTACCTTGTTAGCTCTTGGAATCTCGTTCTTCTTTTCATTCACTCTGGTATTGCTAACAATAACTATCAACTCTGGTTAGTGCCTCAGAGGTCGTTTAATTTTCTCTTAAGCCCCAAGCACATCAATGAACAATTGTACAATTCTGAACAAGAACTCATGCATCTCATTGTATCAGTGATATTTTCCAATTAGTCTCAGCCCTTAGCATGTATCCATAGTTTTTTTTAGAGATACAGTGCGGAAACAGACCCTTCATCCCACCGAGTTCATGCCCACTAGTGATTAACCCGTACACTTGCACAAGCCTACACAGTAGAGACAATTTACAATTTTTACAAAAGGCAATTAACCTACAAACCTGTACGTCTTTGGAATGTGGGAGGAACCCAATGCAGTCACAGGGATAAAGCACAACTCCATACATGCAACACCCTTAATCAGGATTGAACCCAGGTCTCTAGCAATGTAACGCAGCAACTCTCCCATTGCTGCACTAGTCCGGCATTTCTTTTTCTTTTTCAAGTCTGTATCCACACATACTATTGAATCAAATTCCATCTCTTTCAGGTAATGCATTATAATTAACTGCATAAAAAATTATATTTACATATTTTCTTGCATCTATTTCTATTGAACTTTTTACACTTTATCTTCGGTATCCTCATTCTTCGTACCAAAATTAGCTACTTCATCTGTCAATCATCTATCAACCTTACATTTCAATGTCTTCTTTTCTTCTATTACCTTTGCCAATATTTACCATGTTTACAAGTTTTGATTAACTTGAAATTTAGAATTATGTCCCATATGCCTGGGGATATATATATGTATCAAAGGGCAATGTTTTCAAACCTAATCTGTGGGTCTCTGTAATGCGTACTTCTCTTCCAGTCTGAAATATTATTAGTGCTGCCTCATTTTTATCCCTCAGCAAACATCATATTTATCTTGCCTCAACCATTTGATTTTATGGGTTTCATTTGTCATTTGGCATTATGTAGTGCATGATTTGTTAAAAAAAATTATGTCAATATTCACAAGACCACACATATTTCCTTATCAATCAAATATATTAGACAATGCAGTAATATATGATTGTTTTTTAATAAATGTGTCCTGTCTTTGAATTCTGGGTTTCTCCAATAGATTTTGTGTAGGATCATTGGCACTAAACATTTTCCCCTATTATCCTTGCCATAGCACACCTGGAATTAACAAGATTATCCCCCTACTTTCCTTTAAGCATGAATGGAATCCCACAGTCCTCTGATAACTTCCCACATCTAAGCAGGATTACAATGCTGTTGCGATAACATTTACTTCTGTTAGCAAAGTAGGATGCACCAAACTGGACTAGGCAGCCTTTCTTATGCCATATGGAGTGCAGCCAGTTTTGAAATGCCATCTAATCAGCCTTTCTATGACCCCCTGCTTAATGATGTACTTGCATTGGAACTCTGAGCACCAATACATGATCTTCACATTCTCAATGTCACCACTTACTGGTTAAGCTGAGCTTAAGTGGACCTTGGGTTTTACCCAAAACTCAGTGACACCTTCCTTACCCATGTCAGAAGTTAATTTTCGATACAAGGAACCACAGATGCTGGTTTAGAAAAAGAGACACAAAGGGCTGGAGTAACTCAGTGGGTCAGATGGCATCACTTAACAACAGGAATGGGTCACATTTTGGGTTGGGACCTTTCTTCAGAAGAAAGGCCATGAGCCTTCATCTGAAGCAGGATCCCATCTCGAAATATCACCTATCCATGTCCTCCAGAGATGCTGCCTGATCTGCTGACTTACCCCAGCACTTTCAGTCATTTTTTCAGAGATTCTTGGTTCAAATTCCACTCCATCGATTTAACCATAAATCTAAGGTGGGCATTGCAGTTTACTAGATAGTAGGATGCACTGTCCTCATCTTTTAGATGAGATAGCAACATAAGATACCAACCTCTTTATTTGGTGATTTCTAAGATTCTATTTGAAAAAGAACAGGACATTAATCCCAGTATCCTTGCCAATATTTAAGCACATCCACGATGAATAAAATATCAAGCTTCCGATCTGTTTGAGGACCGACGAGACTCTAGTACTGATGACTCGAGCCAACTGACCGAGCCTGTGGTGGCCACCATTCCCTTGACCAACGACAATACTCCAGTCCGACTGTACATCGACTCCTGGGCTGTACGGATGACATTTTGGCAGTCCCAGGGGTGGGAGATGTAATGATCGCCGGTTGTGGGGACAGTCACTGTGGATCAGAATATGGGAAGAGGAGCACGTAGAACCATCACGGTTGACCATGTGAATGCACACACTGGTGGGGAGATGCTGAGGCCCTGTTTAATGCCGCAGGAGATGAGGCGACGCTTATTCGAATGGTCACCTCCCCCGCGGGTGGGCATTTGGCTGCCTGGGCAAATACCCAGAGTGGCCGCCTGGGTATAGCGGGGACACGTAAGTGGGCAGAGGGACGGGTGGGGGATTTATTGTCAGGATGACAATAAAGTCGAAATGACTTACAAACTGCTGACGGGGCTGCCGTGGGCGGTGCCATCCGATGACTTATTGTTCTCTGCCTTAAAAATATCCATTGACTTGGCTTCCATAGCCTTCTGTGGCAATGAATTCCACAGAGTCACCACACTCTGACTAAAGAAATTCCTCCTCATCTCCTTCCTAAAGGAACATCCTTTAATCTGAGGTTATGACCCTCCCACTAGTGGAAACATCCTCTCCACATCCACTCTATCCATGCCGGGAGGAAAGAAGGACAGGAGAGTGGGAGAAATGGAGGTGGGCACAGTAATGAGAGAGGATGTAGGGATGGTATTATTTTAAGGCATCAGTTTTCCTTGATCCCATTGCACTATTCAAAGGGAAGTTTATTCAAATATGTTTGCTCACATTTCAGTTCATCAACCATTCAAACAATGACTATTTGAATATTATGATGTGTTTGACTTCTTAACAGCAGTAAATAAGGTTTAAATGAATGGTAGCGCATAGCTGCGGCATAGAGCTGCTGCCTCACAGCTCTAGTGACCTAGGTTTGTTACTGACCTTGGGTCGTGTCGACGAGGAGTTTGTACATTCTCACTGTGTCTGCGTGGGTTTCCTCCCAATATCCCAAAGACGTGTGAGTTTGTAGATTAATTGCCTTCTGTAAATTGTCCCTAGGGAGTAGTGTGTTAGGGATGAACAAGAAAATTAGATAACATAGAGCTAGTATGAACAGATGATGGATGACAGCGTGGACTCGGTGGGCCGAAGGGCCGTTTCCATGCTGTATCTCTAAACTAAACTAAAACTTAAAGGGGAGACACAAAATACTGCAGATGCTTGAATCTAGAGCAAAAAAAAACTTTTGGAGGAACTCAGCAGATCAAGCAACCCCTGTGGTGGTAAACTGGATGCTTCGGATTGGGACCTATCTTCAGACTGATGGCGTATCGGGGAGATAGCTGGTAGAAGTGGTGCGACTGGTATGTAGGACAAATAATTAGTATTTGTGTTAAATGTGCATATGCTAAATAATCTCCGAATTTATTTCAGTAATCTCAATGGAATATTGAATTGTAGAATTAACAGGGTCTACTTATGCGAAAAGTAGAAGATATAGGCCTAGGAAGTCATTGACGAGATGGCGGTGTCAAGCAATAAAGCTTTGAGTTAAATTCAAAGTTTAAATGCTCTTGAGATTACACCATAAGGTGGATATCTAGATTTTGGTAGAAATCTGATAAAAATGTCTTCTTTTTAAATGCAAATTAGGTAGATGCTGCATTTGGCTATTTTTGAAAGATTTTACAGGCTCAATAGTGCTGATAACATCAAGGCCATGGGTTGAGACAGTGGTGCAATGGTAGATTTGCTGTCTTACAGCACTAGACACCTAGGTTCAATCCAGAATCCGGGTGCTGTCTGTATAGAGTTTATACGTTCCCCCTGTGACCACGTGCGTTTTCTCCAGGTGCTCCAGTTTCCTCCTACACTCCAAAGGACGTACTGGTGTGTATTTTAATTGGCTTTAGTAAGATCGTAAATTGTTCCTAGTGTCTAGGATAGTGCTAGTGTATGGGCATCGCTAGTCGTTGCGGACTTGGTGGGCAGAACTACCTGTTTCCACGCTGTATCTCAAAAGTCTAAAGTCTAATTAAATTGCTTTAATCCATTTGTGTTTTCTCACCCTATCCTTGAAAATGCAAAACAAGTTATTCATGGTAGATATAAAAATATAGAATACTGAAAATTATAATCATTAGGTGCAGAATGTAATCGAACCTGGGCCATGCTGGCAACAGGCTGTTTGTTTCCCTACAATTTAACATGCATAATATAGCAGAATTAAATGTAACCACTGTTCTCTGTATGTAACTGAGGTTGGTGTTCTATTTAAAATACAACCTGCTTCTCTTATTAAGAGTCAGCCATAAAGTCCATTGGAAAAAAATCTGATGCTCATTTTGATTAACCTTTACCCAGCAGATACTAAATGATCATACAAATGAGAGATTTCCATTTTAAGTAAATCAAACAGCAAATCCATTAGCCAGCGTGACTTCTGTAATTAATAAAAGGCCAATTGAATCGTGGTTCTCTCTAAATTTGCAAATAGCAATGACTTGTATTAAGGAGATTAAACTTCAGACCCAAGTTTAAGGATTATACACAGTTGACATAACCAAAATTTTGGTTTCATAACCTTTGAGGAACTACTGTGCAGAAGCCAATCATGATCAAAACCTTCCAATTGATAGGAACTGTAGCTGCACCAACGTTGAAAGTTAGGATAGGCATATGTATTTAGTTCCACAAAGCCAAGCAACAAACGTTAATAACGCATTTCCGAGTTCTTGAATCTATTCTGATTTCATGGTTGGACACCATGATTCCATGGTCAGACACCAAGCACTTGAATGCTTGTAAATGTGTGTTAATTTTTCAACCGGTTTCAAATATAACAATTCACAGAGCAACATGCAGTGTGTAAGGATAACACAGCGGTGGAAAGAATAAGATGCTTCAATCTGAGTAAAAAGCTTTCATATTCCCAGTCACAACGACCTTGGGTTTAACCTTCTTAACAATTGGATATTGAATGAAATGATTTTAATACATCTTGTCCCATTGTGCGAGCTCTCTCCAAGTGCTCAACAAGTTGGCTTTTTTCTTGTCAGTGTCATCATTATAATAACATACAATGCAATTTACTCATAATATACTGAATAAGCCGCATAACGCACCATCTCATCAGGGATGCTACAATGATAAAGAATGGCCCATTGTCATTCTTATCAGGTGATGTCATTAACAGATGCTGACCTTTGAGATTTGCAAGGAGGTTGATTTACATTTAAATGTTTCCAGGGAAAGCAAAATGCCTATTTTATAAATACGGCAATAATAGCCAGATTGGTCTGCTAACTCACAATGTTGTACAGCAATCTATGAATTGAGAGAACCTGCAGGAATTATGTAGCAGGATGAGATTACTAGAAACTACTGATTGTGGAAATATCTGTACATGCCACAGAATTTAAAAATATATAGATACATATTGAGGAATTAAAACAACGTGCAGGAAGTCGTTAGAGAGAAGATTGAGTTAGTCTGGCTTCAGTCTTTAACCGATACCACTAACGAGCTTTATAAGTCTACAAGTGGAAAAGATTGCAATATGTGGTTCTGGAAATACTCTGCCCGTTAGGCAGCATCAAGCATCTGAAGAAGGGTCTAGACCTGAAACGTCATGCATTTCTTCTCTCCAGAGATGCTGCCTGCCCAGTGAGTTACTCCAGCTTTTTGTGTCTATCAGCATCAAACTTCTATATATCGGCAAGACCAAGCGCAGTATGGGCAAATGTTTCGCTTAACACCTCCGCTCGGTCCGCCTAGGCCTACGTGATCTCCCGGTTGCAAAACACTTTAAATCCCCCTCCCATTCCCATGCTGACCTTTATGTCCTGGGCATCCTCCACTGTCAGAGTGAGGCCCAGCACAAATTGAAGGAAAAGCACCTCATATTTCACTTGGGCAGCTTACAACTCAGTGGTATGAACACTGATTTTTCTAACATCGTAACCCTTGCTTTCTCTCTCTCGCCATCCCTCCCCAATCCCAGTTCTCTGACTAGTTTCATTGTCCTTCTGATTAATTTTACTGATTATATGCCTCCTAGTCACCCCCCCCCCCCAGCTAACAATGAACCATTCTACTTCCTTAGCTTCATCTGCTTTGATCTGTTGTTTTCACACTTTACCCTTCCACATCTCTTGAGACCCTCTCCCCTAACTCTCAATCTGAAGAAGGTCCTTGAGCCGAAATGTCACACATTCCTTCTCTCCTAAGATGCTGCCTGTCCTACTGAGTTATTCCCACATTTTGTGTCCATCAAACAAAATTAATATATTTGTTTAATAACCTCTGGTAAAGGTTCTGGTGGCACCTTGGAGCATGGAGTAGATCACTCTCTAGATGCCCTCTCGAGATCCTTACCTGGAAACGGGACAGCAAATATAAATGTTTCTCTCACCACAGGTGTGCTGGGTATTTCCAGTATTCTCTGTTTGTATCATCATGGGAAGCTCCTGCATGATTTGCTGCTCATGGTCACAGAACATTTACCGCATAGGGGTTTACGACAAAGCCGCTGTACACAAGATGGTAGATCAAGAGATGAAGGTGCATGAAGCTGTGGAGGATTGCACAGTGGGATAGCCTACAGTCCATTGTAAACGTTTATGTCACTACGCTTTCTCAGGCATGTTACGAGAGAATGAGAGAATTCTACCAAACTGTATATGTGTGCATGCGTGTTGTTCTAAGTCAACTCCCTTTAATGTACAGCAAATTACATAATGCTGCATTGCTTATGCCTTCAACAGTAGCCTGGAAGAATCTATGTAAATAAATGTTCCAATCCACTGCAACATAGAAGAGTACAGCACAAGAACAGGCCCTTCAGCCCACAATGTCTGTGCTGCCCATTTTTGTCAATTAAACTATTCCCATCTGCTTCCATGTGGTCCATATCCCTTCATTCCCTGCTGCACATATATCATTTTGTAAATCCCTCTTAAACATTGCCATTGTATCTGCTTCATACACCTCTCCTGATAGCACACTGCAAGCACTCTGAGAACGTTGCCTTTGTCCTACATTGTGATGGCAGCAGAAGGCAGATTTGGGTAACATCATTTTTTGTAAGACACTTCAAATATTAGTACTTCTTGAAAAGGCAAGCTAATTGCTGCCTAATAACACATTGGGTATGATCTCTTGTGTAATGCTGCATTTCTCTTCTTATCCTCCCACTCTGATCAGTGTGTTCAATGTATCCATTATTCTTCTAGTCTAGGTTATTAAATTCCTAGATGAAGATTAACATGTAGCCAATATTAGGAAGCAATTTATTTCAATGCTAACTTCTAAATCCACACTATTCTATGACCCATTAGCCCATTCAATCTCTTTAAAATAAAGAATGAGAAAGATTATGCATAGACAAGAGAGATAATCCAGCAACATATCTGTCAATTGTTCATAAGATAGATACAAAAAGCTGGAGTAACTCAGCAGGACAGGCAGCATCTCTGGAGAGAAGGAATGGGTAACATTTCAGGTCGAGACCCTTCTTCAGATTCATTATCCCTTCAAGTAGTTCTAATGGTGGTGGTGGGGGAGAGAGCTCTTGTTTAAAGTGTGGTCAGTTTTCAGGATACAATGGCACAGATCGGTGTGGAATATTAAAACTGGGAGTGCTGACATCAACTCAATGGGGACATTGAATGGTGACATAAACGGAAGTCTTTCACCTGGAACCTGTCTGGGTCTCTTGCAACACATGCTGCCTGAGCTGCTGAGGACTTTCTGTTTTTACTTGAGATTTTCAGCATCTGCAATATATTAACTGATTTTCATCCATGTTATAACCTGCCTGGTGGCTCTATTCTTTAAGCTGTGCATGTAACAACCTAAGAAGATGGTATCCAGCACGCTTTTGACAGAAGTATAAGTGCCTGAGTTGGCAAGAGGTTTGAGGTCACCCACCATCTAGATAAAGGTGTTTCCAAACCTTAACTATAATCCAAATTGTTCATTTGCTGCATATCTTGAGGCTCTGGTATCCTCTTTGTACATCAGTATGCGGTCGCTTTTTTGATCTTTTAATGGACGGCCACTCGATTATTTTTAATGTTATAACCTCCATTAAGATGTTGACAGAAATAAAGGCATGCAGGTACCTTCGAGTCCAATTCACACCACGTAACTCCATGATCATCGATGTTAATGAACAAATATCAAATTAGCCTTGTTTTATGCTTTCAAATGTTTATCATACATGCAACTCAAATTTTTATAGCAAGAAATCTGATCAACCTTTATTACTGCTACTAACACACATTCCAGACTGCTCATACACTATTTAGGAGCTATAAATGGAAGCTTTCTACACACATTGGTGAGAGATGTGACTATCTGTAAAAGGAAAGCCCAAGTGCATAGCAGAGAAAAGGCCATTTCTGAGACTGGGACTGGATGCTGCATTTCGGAAATAAGAACACATGAATTTTTTATGACCTCCAGAGAGGAAGTAAACTCAGAGCAAATTGTCAACTCATATCAAATGCAATGAACCTGTCACTATATCACAGACCATCTCAACCACTATGATAATGTAAGATTGTGATAAAACACAAAGTGAACTGCCATCTAAGTGGAAATGATCCACAGAATCATGGAAATTTCAAAACTGCGGACTGTTCATATCAGAGCTATCTAGTCCACTCCTATTTTCCTGCTCAGTTCTTCGATCTATTTTTTGCTTACAGTGTTTATTTAATTTTCTCTTGAAGTCAAGAGTTTGACTAAGCTTCATTACCCAGTCTTGATAATGGATTCCACGGTCTCATAAACTGCTATATGATGTACATCACACACATTTTCCACCATGGCTTAAAATCGCAAAACAAAACTGCAGGTGCTGGAACAATGCTTGGTAGCACGGGTGGCGTGGAGGCTTAGCGGTAGAGTTGCTGCCTTCTAGCGCCAGAGAGCCAGGTTTGATCCTAACTGCGGGTGCTGTCTGTACGGAGTTTGTACGTTCTCCCCGTGACCAGCGTGGGCTTTCTCCAGGATCTCCGGTTTCCTTCCACCAAAGATGAACAGGTTTGTAGGTTAATTGGCTTGGTATAATTATAAATTGTCTCTAGTGTGTGTAGGGTAGTGTTAGTGCGTGGGGAACGCTGGTTGACGCGAACTCGTGGGCCGAAGGACCTGTTTCTGTGCTGTATCTCTAAATTAAACTAAACTAAACTAAAAGAATGATGTACATCAGACAAATTTTTCACCTTGGTTTAAAATCCCAAAACAAAAGTGCAAATGCTGGATGGATGCTGCAGAGACAGCAAACACATTGGAAACATGCAGCAAGTTATACAACAAAGTAGAGGAGTTAACATTTCAGCTGGAAGATCTGTTTCTCCAGATGCTGCCAGATTTTAACAGTGTTATTTAACATTTTATTTTGAGCTTGACTTATTAGGGAAAACACCTGCTTTCAGGCAGAATGGTTATGGGCTCAAATGAAACTTCAAGGACTTGAATGTAAATGTGCCGGTCGACATTCCAGTGCAAAAGTAAGAGCATGTTGTATGCTCTGAGTGTTGGGTTATAAATGGATCATTAAATTCAGTCCTTGCTGGTTCTTTCAACTAAACATAAAATGTCTTGGCACTATTTCAAAGAGCAGGAACTTATTACCAGTGTGCTGGGCATTCCATATTCTTCAGTAGAAAAGTAGAAATAATTTTAGTTTCAGAGATACAGCATGGAAACAGGCCCTTTGGCCCACTGAGACCATGCCGACCACCGATTACTCGTTCACACCAGTTCAATGTTATCTCACTTTCTCCTCCATTACCAACACATTAGGGGCAATTTTACAGAGGGCAATTTACCTACAAACACGTACATCTTTGGGATGTGGGAGGAAACTGGAGCATTGGAGGAAACCCACGCGGTCACAGGGAGAATGTGTAAACTCGACACAGACAGTACCGCAGGTCAAGTTGAAACTTGGGTCTCTAGTGCTGTGAGGCAGTAGCACTACCAGCTGCACCACTGCTCCACCCTAAATAGATTATCTCCCATTACTCCATTGGTTGTTAAGCCTGCTGTGTGCAAATTGTCTATTGACATTTTCATGAGGACCTTGATATCCAATATGTGCAACGATGACTATAGCATTCTTTACCATAAAGTGCTGTCAGAGTATTTATATATCTCACACGGGAACTTGCTGAGATGATAGACCATTTCATTCTCGACCGCAATACTCCATCTATGAAGAGAGTGGTCCATGTCTTTTGGGGGCCTGGAATGCATTTGGGTGGTGGTGGAGTAAGAAACGGTAGTGGAATCTAAGAGGCTTTTGGATATGTACCTGAATTTGTAAGGAATAGAGGGATATGCACCATGAATAAGCAGAAGAGTTCAATTTCACTTGGTATCATGTTTGGCGTAAACATGGTGGGCCTACGGATACATTCCCGTGTTGTTGTTCTATGTTCTATACCTTCCATGTTTCTGTTGTGCCTGGGATTCCTGAAAACCTCATAGTCAAGCAGTTACTGTTGGTTGGTGGAAGAGGATTGGCAGAGGAAAGGTAATCAACTCTCTGTGAATGGAGAGTGTCACGAACGTTGCTTTTAAAGCATTGAAACTGGAAGACAGTGCATTCAAAGTTGTCACAATACACGCCACCACACCCAAGAAACTTCCAATTAAATATCTGAACACATCACAGCACGGCGTCACAGCAGCTGAATTGTTGCTTAACAGAACGAGAGACCCAGGTTCGATCCTGACTATGGGTGCTGTCTGCACGGAGTTTATACGTTCTCCCAGTGACCGCGTGGGATTTCTCAGGGAGCTCTGGTTTCCTCCCACGCTACAAAGACATACAGGTTTGTAGGTTAATTTGCTTCAAAATTGTAAATTGTCCTTCGTGTGTAGGATAGTGCTAGTGTATGGGGATTGCTGGTCGGTGCGGACCCGATGAGCCAAAGGCCCTGCTTCTCTGCTGTATCACTAAACTAAACTAAATCATCACCTACTTTCTCCTCCTTCTAAATCCCCATTTGTTCAGGGCTACTGCCATCGGGCATCTTTTTCTTTTTTATTCCCGTGGATTTAAAGTTTTGCAGCAGGTGGCCTCTGTTATGATTCTACAAGGTCTTTCTGTAAGTCCATATGTACCTTATCTACTTCACTCCTTTCAGTCTATTCACTGAGCAGCCTGCTGGAGAAAAAATTCGATTAAATTAGTCAAGCATAACCTGCCCTTTAAGTCTGAGTTCCGAAAATCATCAATAAGAAACCACAGTAATTACAAAGCGAAATGAATAAATTTCCTAAACCAAATCATTCTGACTTATCGAGGAGATAAAGGACATACGAGGTTGAAGAAGTGCAGGAAATAACTGGAAACACTAAAGTCAGAGAAGATTAAAAGAATGTTAGCAAAGAATGAATGAATGTGAAAAATAATACAACACACATTGTCACAAATATAGGTGGATGCAAAATAGAATACAACACTGGGAGGAACTACGGGGGAGGAATGGTGGAGCAGCGGTAGAGGTGCTGCCTTACAGCGTCAGAGATTCAGGGTCAATCCAGACTACCGGCGCTGTCTGTACGCAGTTTGTACGTTCTCCCTGTGACCACGTGAGTTTTCCCCGGGTACTCCGGTTTCCTCTCACACTCCAAAGACGTACAGGCTTGTGGGTTAATTTGGCTTCGGTAAAAATTATAAATTGTCCGTACCGTGGGATTGTGCTAGTGTACAGGGATCACTGGTCGGTGCGGACTTGGTGGGCTGCAGGATCTGTTTCCACGCTGTATCTCTAAGCTGAACTAAACTAAAAAAACTAAACTCACTTATCTGAAATTCTCCTGCCCCTCTGGTTATGTGGCTAAACCCTGGCACGGAAACTGGAGGAGAACAGCAGGGTGGATTGCAACAGAAGCGTTTTAATTGCACAAGGAATACATGGGATAATTGATAGAGAGCATCTGATAGATGTTGAGGTCCAGAAGTTGCAAGGTCCAAACCAATGCATTATTCATGGGTTTGCAGTGTTAGATATGCAACAACATTACTTAATTTTCAGAATATTAAGAGAGGCAACAAACAGTACTGGTGGGCTCTCTTAAGCGGCTCATCCAATGAGTGAAATATGCTGGCAATTGAATATAGAAACATAGAAACATAGAAAATAGATGCAGGAGGAGACCATTCAGTCCTTCGAGCCAGCACAACCATTCATTGTGATCATGGCTGATCGTCCCCTATCAATAACCCGTGCCTGCCTACTCCCCATATCCCTTGACTCCACTAGCCCCTACAGCTCTATCTAACTCTCGCTTAAATCCATCCAGTGACTTGGCCTCCACTGCCCTCTGTGGCAGGGAATTCCATAAATTCACAACTCTCTGGGTGAAAAAGTTTTTTCTCACCTCAGTCTTAAATGGCTTCCCCTTTATTTTAAGACTGTGGCCCCTGGTTCTGGACTCGCCCAACATTGGGAACGCTTTTCCTGCATCTAGCTTGTCCAGTCCTTTTATAATTTTATATGTTTCTATAAGATATCCCCTCATCCTTCTAAACTCCAGTGAATACAAGCCTAGTCTTTTCAATCTTTCCTCATATGACAGTCCCGCCATCCCAGGGATCAATCTCGTGAACCTACGCTGCACTGCCTCAATCACAAGGATGTCCTTCCTCAAATTGGGAGACCAAAACTGTACACAATACTCCAGATGTGGTCTCCCCAGAGCCCTATACAACTGCAGAAGAACCTCTTTACTCCTATAAATATAAATATTTATATTTAAATTAAAAAAAGATATATATATATATATATATATATATATCTTTTTTAAATTTAAATATAAACCTTCATTGAGATACGAGGGGCAAAATTTACTGGGGATGTGCGGGGCATGTTTATTTTTTACACAGAGGATAGTGGGTGCCTGGATGATGCTGCCAGGGTTTGTGGTGGAAGAAGATACGATCGATGATGGCATTTAAGAGGCTAGACATATGGATATGCTAGTAATGTTGGGATATGGATCGTGTGCAGGCAGATAAGATTAGTTTACCTTGGCATCATGTTCGGCGCAGATATTGTGGGCCGTCTGTTTCTGTGCTGTGTTTTTCTGTGTTCTTCTGTGTTCAATACATTTCAATTTTTAAGATTGCATTTTGGAATTTCCCAAGGTGTTCTTTCGTAAATCTATTTAACGGCAATTTTATGCAGCAAAGGCAAATGGTGAAAACATGGGAATAGTCTGATTGCATAAAATACAACCCACCCTATTCACAGTGTTTGTGTAGGAAAAAACTGCAGATGCTGGTTTAAATCGAAGATAGACACAGTCTGAAGAAGGGTCTTAACCCGAACCATCACCCATTCCTTCTCTCCAGAGATGCTGCCTGTCCCACCGAGTTACTCCAGCAATTTGTGTCTATCTTCTGTTCACACTGTTTGAGTATTTCCTATGCATCTTCCCTGTTGGCAATTTGCCACACATATTGATCGTGGCCACCCCGCTCAAAATGCACTGGAGGTGAGTTTCCAAACAGCAACAACATTCATCTTGAATTGTCACAAATCTCAGAAGTCCACAACCCTTCTGAATCAGAACTCGCATTTCGCTGATTACAAGCTGATGTCTGATCATTGTTTTCAAGCTGATAACACTTTGGGTGAAAGAGAGAGATTGCTTCTTCCCGTCTGTGTTTGTCTGCCTCACATCACTCACTCTTGGACAAGATGCCACAGATACAGGGCTGCATTAAGACAGCAGAACACGCACAGCCAGATGCAGCACTGTGCAGGTAATGCAAAGACCAGACACTGCTGACAGCAACAGAAGCAGGCTAAACACAATTCTCTGATGTGGGATTAAAAGAGGTTTAGGCATTTGTCAGTCACACACCAAGAATGGTTATTTCAATTGAAACTAATTGGTCTGAAATGGTTCAATGGTTTGAAGGTAGAGTGCATTATTGTCACATGTACCCAGAAGCACTGAAATTCCATTTCTTGCATACAATTCAGTAATAAACTTATTATACATAGTCACAATCATACTTAAGTACAAGTGTAGGAATGGTAGGTTACTCTGGGAGTACACAAGAGTTCAGAGCACATGGTATTAGGGGTATTGACATGGACAGAGAATTGGTTGGCAGACAGGAAGCAAAGAGTAAGAATTAACGGATCCGTTTGAGAATGGCAGGCAGTGACTAGTGGGGTGCCGCAAGGCTCGATGCTGGGACCCCAGCTATTTACAATATATATTGACGATTTAGACGAGGGAATAAAATGTGACATCTCCAAGTTTGAGAATGACACAAAGCTGGTTGGCAGTGTGAGCTGCGAGGAGGATGCTATGAGGCTGCAGGGTGACTTGGATAGGTTGGGTGAGTGGGCAGATGCATGGCAGATGCAGTATAATGTGGATAAATGTGAAGTTATCCACTTTGGTGGCAAGAACAAGAAGGCAGATTATTATCTGAATGGTGTCAGATTAGGAAATGGGCAGGTGCATCGAGATCTGGGTGTGTTTGTACATCAGTCACTGAAAGTAAGCATGCAGGTTCGACAGGCAGTGAAGAAAGCTGATGGCATGTTTGCCTTCATTGCGAGAGGATTTGAGTTTAAGAGCAAGGTTCAGACTGAAGAAGGGTCTTGACTCGAAACGCCACCCATTCCGTATATCCAGAGATGCTGTCTGTCCCACTGAGTTACTCCAGCATTTTGTGTCTACCTTCAGTTTAAACCAGCATCTGCAGTTCCTTCCTATAAGATTAAACCTTCATCCTTCTCTACATGAATCACTCAATGCCCTGTTGGTGGTTCTCTTCAAGGGAGGGTGAAATGCCAACTTAACAGGTAGAGAAGACAAATATCAGACAAATTGATTTGTAACAGTTGAATGAGCTCTAGCCCCTCGGTGGGTGATTGTGTCATTCAAAATGTGCCTTGTCGTGGCTAGCTCCAAATAGCCAGCTCATTACTTACATCTTAAAGGTACAAAGGATTACGGCAATGAAGTTTGACCCAGCAATAATTGAGGAACAGCTGGCATGTTGGAACAGCTTGCAGAAACAGGATAGCTAACATGCTGTAATTAGTTGACTCTGCAGTACCAATGTGGCTTACAAAGGCTGGCAAGTCTGTTCCTTGCAGCATTTCAGTGTGCATCTTTGTGAAACCATAGCTTTTATTTTACGCACAGGCAGTAAAAGAATGAATTACTCCAACAGTCAGGTCGTGATTTGAGGATTTAAGGGCGGCACGGTGGTGTAGCAGTGGAGCAACTGCCTTACAGCACCAGACACCTGGGTTCGATTATGACTACGGGTGCCTGTCTGTACAGAGTTTGTATGTTCTCCCCGTGACCTGCGTGGGTTTTCTCCAAGATCTTCAGTTTCCTCCCACACTCTAAAGACTTACAGGTTTTGTAGGTTAATTGGTTTGGTGTAAATGCATAGTGGCTTTTAAAAGGCTTCTTAGGCACATGGTTATTGATGTTTATGAATAGAAGGATTATGGATCATGTGCAGGCAGATGAGATTAGTTTATCTTGGCATCATGTTCATACAGACATTGTGGGTCGAAGGGCCTGTTCCTGTGCAGTATATTTCTATGTTTGATATGTGAATATCATGAGAACATAAAGAAGCCATTTGAGGTGAAAAAACAGAATTTTGTTCCCCTCTCCGTGACTCTTAATTAGTTCCATTTTATTTGATAAGGATTAAATCTAAATTGAAGATGGGGATTGACATTTTGATTGAAATTATGATTGGAATTTTAATGAAGCAAAATTCAAATTAGTCATGGATAAAGGCATGCAGCATGGAGTGATCGAGGCATGCAGCATGGAAAAAAGGCTTTTCCACCCATCTCAACCATGCTGAAGATAGACACAAAGAGCTGAAGTAACTCAGCGGGACAGGCAGCATCTCTGGAGAGGAATGAGTGACATTTCTGGTTGAGACCCTTTTTCAGACCATGCTGACTAAGATACCAAATCTAAGCCAATGCCATTTCCCACTATTTCCCACAGACCCTTTCCTATCCATGTACTTGTCCAAATAAATTTTACATATTATCATTGCACCTGCCTCAACTATTACATTAAAGCATTAAATGAAGTGCATACATTTTATGTTCAAGAATATTGTATGCTAATATATTCCACTGTTTATTGCATGCCTTGGGAATATTTAAGTTTTTTGTTTTGATAAGCACATTTTATCTTTCATGACATAACAGCATTTAGTATCAGGGGATCTGTTAAGAATAGTGTCAGTGTTGTTTTGAAAATGTTCTTATCTATCAAATATCAAATACCTATACATTAGGAGTGAGGATCTGATCAAGGTCTAGACCACAGGTTTCAGGAGATCACAGGGATGGTCATCCTTTTCCACTACAGACAAGATACAAGGAACTGCAGATGTTGATTTACAAAAATAAAGACACAAATTGCTGAAGTAACTCATCTGGTCAGGCAGCATCTCTAGAAAGCGTGGATAGGTTGGAAGGGTCTTGTCCCGAAATGTCACCATTCCATGTTCTCCAGAGATGCTGGCTGACCTCTTGTGTTACTCTAGCACTTTGAGTATTTTTTTCCATTGCAGAGGTATGAACTCACTCCAGTAAAGCCTCGTACTTGGGTTGTAAGGATCGTAAAGAAGGAAGGAGGCGCAACAGGATTTTGTTCGGACTTTATTCCAACCTGTGTTGTCCGAACATTCAAGTTAATCAAGAGTCCAGAATATTCAATTGTCATGTGTACCAATAATGGACAATTAAATTCCTACTTGCAGCTGGTTAACAGACCTGTAAATGTAATACACTGCTAAACAATTACAATTCAATACATTCATAACTGTAAAAGTAGTGCAAAAAAAAAAGGCCCATGGTGCCACCAAGACACTGTTCACAATGGTTCATTGTTGAAGTTTGTGTTGTTTTCAAGGGGCTGATGGTTGCTGGGAAAAAGCTATCTTGAACCTGGTGATCATGGTTTTCAACCATAAACCTTGAGTTTGAGGTTAGTTTATCGTCACGTGTGGTGGAGAACTTTTGTTGCTTTTTAACCAGTTAGAGGAAAGGCAATTCATGATTACAATTGAGTCATCCACAGGTGTACAGATACATGATAATGGGAATAATCCTTCCCTGAGGTTGGAATAAAATGAAAGCACAGCAGTACAGTGCGGGTTTTTCATAATATTGGCTGCCTTTTTGAGGCAGCTTCTCCGATAGGTCCCTTGGATGGTTTGAAGGTCAGTACCCGTGATGGCCCAGGCAGTGTCTACCAGTCTCTAGTCTCCTTCGCCCCTGGGAGTTCATAACATGAACTGACAGTAAACTGTATAATTCTGATTCAATTTCTCACTTGGCTAACTGTAGTCTTCTTCTTCTTCTTGCGTATGGCGTGCACAGCCTAAAGTTGTAGGACAACTTGTTCTATTTGATCTTATTTTATTGTGCATGCCAAGTTGATTGCATTCGTCAAAACAGGGCGAAGGTTGCAATCTCCCATCCCGCTAACTGTAGTCCAGGCTACAGCATGAAATGTTATGCTATCAAACAATGGATATGTATCATTTACACTATGTTTGACAATTTGGTCATACCTGTTCTAGTTTAGCCACTGCCGTAATATTGGAGCCAATACTTAGACAGAAAATCTCCAGCAATATCAATGATCTGGTTTGTTTCAAGGATGGTGGAAGAGGCACAAATATTGGTCCGGATACTCAAGGGAACTCATTAACTCTTCTTTAAATATCACCATGGGATCTTTTATATCCTGGTGCAGAGCATAATAATAGCCATGAGAAGTGTTTTTCACGTCTTACACAGGTTGGAATTTGGAATGAATGAGTAATTCATTGATCTTATTTATGGCTTTCAATCTCCTGTTGCTTGTAAAACATCAGGATGGCTTTGCTTTAAACATTTGATATTCTTTGTTGCTTTATGAATTAGTAAAGAATTGAGTCATAGAATGTATCAAACAGAAAAGGCCGGGGATAATATAAGCAGTTGCGTTGTGAATCCAAGCTGAGGGATTTAAATATCACATTAGTTTAAACACTGCAAAAAGTTAATACTATTCATCACTATTTTTATATTATTCAAATAACTAAAAAGCAGTATGTACCTAAATTGTAGTTAGTTGAAATTGTGGTAATCATTCTAAAATTATGCATAATTTATCAGTTTTGTAAAAACAGATAAGTATTTTCAAATGACTACACTTTTGCTGATTATGAATTTATGAATTGAAAATTAAGTGCGGAAATATCAAAATGGGAAGACAGCTAGGAAAATGATTCATTTAATTTAAAAGAGGGCTCCAGGCCTTAAAGCTCATTGATATTTTTAGGAAATAGTCCCTTAAGCAAATTAATTAAATACATCTGTTCTCTGTTCTTTGCCAGTTTTACACCATTACCAACAAACAGAAGGTGTGTAACAGCAGCCAAGGATGAGATGCCCAAGGATGTTGTCTCATTCACTGTTATGAAAGTCTAGCATATTCGCATTCTTCTCCAAGGCAACAATCCAATGTAGACCTTGCAAATAAGGTAACATAATCCATCCCTTTGCATTACACAACTCTGAGCTGCATATGTTAAGATAAACTTCATATGCTAATGTCCCGTTACTGGAGTTCATTTGAATTCCAAAGCTACAAATGTGACAAGTGTGTACAGAGGAACTGCAGATAGACAGAAAATGCTGGAGTGACACAGTAGGCGAGGTAGCATCTCTGGAGAAAAGGAATAGGTGAGATTTTGGATTGAGACCCTTCTTCAGACTGAGATTCAGGGGAGGGAAACTAGAGGCATGAAAAGGTACAAAGAACAAAAGATTAAAAGGCATGAAAAGAACAAATCAGGCACTGGTTTAGACCAAAGATAGACACAAAGTGCTGGAGTAACTCAGCAGGTCAGGCAGCATCTCTGCAGATGGGTAGCGTTTTGGGTCGGGAATCTTCTTCAGACTCTGAAGAAAGGTCCTGAACTGAAACAAGACACGTCCTTTCTCTCCACAGATGCTGCCCAAATGTGACAACAACTTTAATTTAGTTAGTCCTTTTACAATAGTCCAAGGCCCTCCACAAAAATAAGCAAAGACAGATGACCAAAAGCTTGTTCAAAGAAATATGTGTACAGGGACTCTGGAAGGAAGGTGGAGAAATAATTGGGGGCATAATGCTGAGGCAGCCAGCAATTTTATCAATAAAACCAAGGTTGCACGAGAGGTCAAAATCTGAATAGTGCTGAAGTTACAAAGGACTATAACAGGAGAGATTTTAAAGAGGGACGAGGTCTCACATGGATATGAAAGGAAGAATGGTGCTTTAGAACAGAGACGTCACCAGAGTGGTGATGATTGCAGCATCTCCTGGGTCTCCATCACCAGAGCGGGACAATGCAGAAGAATTAAATTGTTCATTTTAAAGCAGATCATTCATTATATTGGATAGGATAAGGAAGCTCAAAATTAATAAGGCTTCAGGTTCAGATGCTATTATTTTAAATCCATGCAATCAAATTCATCTCCATTACCGCAAACTTCATTTCATAAGTGATAGGAGAAGAATGAGGCCATTTGGCCCATCAATTCTACTCCGCCATTCAATCATGGCTGGTCTATCTCTCCCTCCAAACCCCATTCTCCTGTCTTCTGCCCATAACCCCTGACACCCATACTAATCAAGAATCTATCAATCTCTGCCTTAAAAATATCCATTGACTTGGCCTCCACAGTCTTATTAGTTACTAGAAAGGATCATTTGAAAAGTCCCTGAGGTTAACTCAGAGGAGGGAAGATGCAAATATAAATCCACATCACATCTTACAACAAAGGGATCATATTTTAAAATAATTTACAAGTTTTATTTGAAGAGGTCACACAGATGAGGAATTAATTCTTGACATTATTTTAGTGAACATTTATGGAGCCTATGAACTTTGATTTTTTTCTCTGCAGGATTTGAGCTACTACTAGATACTCCCCTGGCTAACAAAGCTGAAGGGAGGAATGTGCACACATTCTCACTGTCCGAGCACGATGTAAGGACGGTCCTGACACAGGTGAACACGAGGAAAGCTGCAGGCCCCGATGACATCTCGGGGCGAGTACTTAAGTCCTGTGCGACGCAGCTAGCTCTGGTGCTCACTACAATATTCAACCTCTCCCTGGACAAATCTGTGGTACCTGCCTGCTTCAAAATATCCATCATTGTACCTGTACCAAAGAATGCCTCCCCAGCCTGTCTGAATGAATACCGTCCGGTGGCCCTCATCTCAGTAGCCATGAAATGCTTTGACAGGCTGGTGAAGAAACACATCTACGCCTTCCTCCCTCGCAACAGGGACCCGTTACAATTTGCATACCGTCCGAACAGATCCACGGACGATGCGGTCTCCCAGGTTTTGCACACCGCTCTCTCCCATCTTGACAGCCGAAAGGGGGGCTACGTGAGGATGCTGTTCATAGGCTTCAGTTCAGCCTTCAACACGATAGTCCCCACCAGACTGGCCGAGAAGCTACTGGAATTAGGGCTCAACACCCTCCTGTGTGCCTGAGCCCTGGACTTTCTCAGCGCCAGGCCCCAGGTAGTCAAGATGGGAGGGAATACTTCAAAGTCCCTCACACTGAGCACAGGATCCCCCCCAGGGTTGCGTCCTCAGCCCCCTATTGTATTCCCTGTACATACATGACTGTGTGGCTAGGTTCAGCTCCAACTCGATTATCACGTTTGCTGATGACACTGTGGTTGTGGGCCTGATCTCAGACAACGATGAGAAGGCCTACTGGGAGGAGGTAGCTGATTTGGCACTCTGGTGTCAGGACAACAGCCTCCTCTTGAATATAAAAAAAAGGAAGGAGCTGACCGTGGACTTTAGGAGGGCACATCATCCGAGGACGTACACACCATTGAGGATAAGTGGGGATACTGTGGATAGGGTGAGCTGTTTTAAATAATTGGAAGTCCACATCTCTGAGGATATGACATGGACATCGCACGCTGCAGCACTCGTGAGTAAGGCAAGGCAGCGCCTTTACCACCTCAGGCAATTGAGGACATTCAGAGTGTCTCTGAGGATCCTCCAGTGCTTCTACTCAGCGGCTGTAGAAAGCATCTTGTCCGGAAATATTACAATCTGGTTTGGGAATTGCTCTGCAGAGAGTAGTGCGTTCGGCCGAACGTATTATGGGAACTTCTTTCGCCCCTCTGCAGGAACTATACTTCAGGAGGTGCAACTCCAGAGCCAAAATGATAATGGGAGACCCCTTCCACCCCTGCAACGGGACTGTTCCAGCTGCTACGGTCAGGCAAACGCCTCCGTTGCCACGCTGTGAGAACAGAGCGGTTGAGAAGGAGTTTCTTCCCAGAGGCCATTAGGATTGTAAACTCCTATCTCACCAGGGACTAACTCTACTGTACCACAATACCGCCCAAAATATTTAATATGCAAAACAACATGTGATTCTGTTCCATTCTGTTTGTAGTTTGTTGGTTGTTTGTTTGTTTTTTTGCACAAAATCGCGAGCACTGCCACTTTTCATTTCACTGCACATCCCGTATGTGTATGTGACGAATAAACTTGACTTGACTTGAAGATGGAATCTAGCAATATCTGTGGAAATTTGAAATGATGGATTGTGAATTAGCTTCACTCATGCAGCCAAGAAAAGTTCACATTAATGTGTGGTTCAGTTTGGAAAGATGCCACTAATGACGTACAGTAGTTCGAAGGATCAAGTCTCTTACTACACCTCACGATCTTTATTATTGAACTGACAGCAGTTCTGGGAGCATGGAACTATATTAGCAGATAACACACTGCCAAGTGTCACATGTTTAAGTGGGACAATCACATCCAGCACAAATAAGAGGAATGGACCATTCATTGACAAATACCTTTTACAATTATAGAAACTAGGAACTGCAGATGCTGACTAATATGGAGTCAGAAGTCTGGAGTAACTCGGCAGGTCAGGCAGCATCTCTGGAGAACATGGATAGGTGACATTTCAGGTCAGGTCTCATCCTGAAACTGCACCTACTCACGTTTTCCAGAGATGTTGCCTGATCTCCTGCACTTTGTATCATTTTGCTCTTTGAAATTGATAAATCTGATAATGCACATTTGGTGGACCAATATCGAGTACAATATTGATAGAAGAAACCATACAAAAAGGGATCAAATGAAGTAAAAATGTTTGTTGTACTCAAATCACAAAAGATTCTTAGCCATTGCAGCGATAACACCATGAAGCAACTGGGTGTGGTAACAGCACATCTGACTATCAAAAGTCAATCTATACTTAAAATTATTTACGTTTTTTTAAGGAAGTCATACAGATGAGAAAAGTATTATCAATATTATCTCTGTGAATTTGAAAAAGGCTTTGAAATCTGAACCTTTTCTCTGCAGGATTGCAGTTAATATTGGATTACTTCCACAGATCGAATCACGCCAGAGATCGTTACCCAGACACATGTTTGTAAAGATTGCTGAGTTTTGATCCCCACCCTCCTATTTCCCACATGATAGATGATACACAGACCCTTGAACATAGTCTGGCAGAGAAGTGGAATGAATATGTGCTTAAAAAAAACATCTACCCAGATAGATTAAACACCTTTACATTCTACTTGATTGAAAGTGACCTAACGGAATCAAATAACCAACAGATGATGCATAAGGTACATGTTGATAGTTTACTCCATTTAAAAAAATTGGAAATCACAAGGGGTAAATTTAAATGCCTCAAGACGGCATACTAACAAAACTCAAACTTGAAGTTGAACACATTTTTTCACGTTAAATTGTGTGACATTAGAATTGCAAGATGCCTTCCA
Organism: Raja brachyura; assembly: GCA_963514005.1. The sequence continues at coordinate 17,224,542 of OY740806.1, read as the reverse complement.
TAAATATTCAGAAAAATGTACTTCTTATTATTTTGGAGAGAACTTCAAGTTGGAACACACATTGAAGAAATGCTTACATTTCTGCTATGGTAACAAATAAAAGTTAATGAGGCAAAACGCAAACTGGAAGAACACCATCTCGTATTCCGTCTGGATTCTGCCTGGTTAACCCACAACCCAGCAGTACCAATATTGAATTCTCCAATTTCCTCCTCCTCATTCTCCCCATCCTTCCTCCATCTTCCACCTGCGCTCTCCAGCAGCCCTCACCTGGACTTTTATATCTCCCCCTCCCAGAGGCCATTAGGCATCTATATCTCCCCTCCCCCGCCCACTCCACTGACATTACTTCCTATAGATTTACAATTCACCATTCTTCAAACCTTTTGTCTCATACCTTCGGTCTTTTCATCCCTCGGCCTTGTCTAATCATTGGAGTATCAACCGTAGCAGTGACTGGTGGGGTGCCTCAAGGCTCGGTGCTGGGACCCCAGTTATTTACAATATATACTAGACTAGGTGGGACCCGTTGGGTCCCATGTTCACACGGGAGGGCTAGTCCCCCAACGCAATATTTCACCTCTCCACCAATTCCAATATTGGTGGCCAGTGGGGGGAGGGGGGGGTCTTTCTGGAGCGCTAGTATGGGTGTTGTGGACTGAATGGACTGGTTTCCAGAGGTCTAGTATGGAAATTGTGTGCCAAATGGATTCTTGGGGTGGCAGCTCAGTTACCCAAGCCTGATGTGCTGGCAGCTCACTCATGGCTGGTGGGCTGGCAGTTGACTCATGGCTTTTCCTTGATATTCCATTTCAAGCAGGGTGCAACGCCACCAAATTCAAATGCAGTTTCCTACCATTTCAAGCAGGCTGCAAGGCACCAAATTCATGGGCAGTTTCTTACCACTTCAAGCAGGGCACAAGGCCACTAAATTCAGGTGCAGTTTCCTACCACTTCAAGCAGGGTGCAAGGTCACTGAATTCAAGTGCAGTTTCCAACCACTTCAAGCAGGGTGCAAGGCCACCAAATTCAAGTGCAGTTTCATACCACTTCAAGCAGGGTGCAGGGTCACCAAACTCAAGTGCAGTTTCATGCCACTTCTAGCAGGGTGCAATGCCACCAAATTCAAGTGCAGTGTCATGCCATTTCAAGCAGGGTGCAAGGCCACCACATTCAAGTGCAGTTTCATGTCAATTCAAGCAGGGTGCAAGGCCACCAAATGCTAGTGCTGCTTCATGCCATTTCAAGCAGGGTACAAGGCCACCAAATTCAAGTGCAGTTTCATACCACTTCAAGCAGGGTGCAAGACAACCAAAAGACAGCCGTAAGTGGTAGCGTTTTATCTAAAATCAATATACAGTGCAATCAGGAAGTTGTCAAGTTTCCACCAACAACAGCCATTTTTTGCAGTGCAGGCTTTCAAAGCAGTTACCACCACCAACAACAGCCATTTTTTTGCAGTGCAGTGTTTGAAAGCAGTTACCACCACCAATAACAGCCATTTTTTTTGCAGTGCAGCCTTTCAAAGCAGTTACCACCACCAACAACAGCCTTTATTTTGCAGTGCAGTGTTTGAAAGCAGTTACCACCACCAATAACAGCCTTTTCTTTTGCAGTGCAGCCTTTCAAAGCAGTTACCACCAAAAACAACGGCAAATTTTTGCAGTGCGTCCTTTCAAAGCAGTTACCACCACCAACAACAGCCATTTTGCTGCAGTGCAGCCTTTCAAAGCAGTTACCACCACCAACAACAGCCTTTTTTTTGCAGTGCAGCCTTTCAAAGTAGTTACCACCAGCAACAACAACCATGTTTCTGCAGTGCAGCCTATCAAAGCAGTTACCACCACCAACAACAGCCATTTTTTCTGCAGTGCAGCCTTTCAAAGCAGTTATCACCATCAGCAACACCCATTTTTCTGCAGTGCAGCCTTTCAAAGCAACCATATTTTCATTTTCAAACCACATTAAGGGCACTCACAGTTGAGTAGGCATGTGTTCAGTGTTATTCACAGCTCAGAGAGACGCGACCCTCTTGCTTCCTCCATCTTGCAGAGGCTGAGTGAGGCACAACACTTCCAGATTTTATAGTCCCTCCCCCCCACCAGCAGGGGTAGCAGAGAGAATGTCAACATTCTTTAAACATTAATAATTCTTTGATTTTTAATTGTTGGGAAAAATCATCTTGTCCTGACCAGCGGTGTGGGACTCTGAGTAAGATGGCAAAAAAATCACAGCCGTAAGTCACAGGGTTTTTTTCAAAAATCATGAAACAGAAAACTGGAAGTGATCAAGATCTTACTTTTAGTAATATAGATTAACGATTTAGATGAGGTGATTAAATGTGACATCTCCAAGTTTGTGGATGACACAAAGCTGGGTGACAGTGTGAGCTGCGATGAGGATGCTGAGGCGGCAGGGTGACTTGGGTAGGTTGGGTGAGTGGGCAAATGCATGGCAGGTGCAGTATAATGTGGATAAATGTGAGGGTATCCACTTTGGTGGCAAGAACAGGAAGGCAGGTTATTGTCTGAATGCTGTCAGATTAGAAAAAGGGGGAGTGCATCGAGACCTGGGTGTGCTTGTACATCAGTCACTGAAAGTAAGTATGCAGCTACAGCAGGCAGTTAGGAAAGCTAATGGCATCTTGGCCTTCATTACAAGAGGATTTGAGTTCAAGAGCAAGGAGTGCCTCACCCGCTAAATTACTCCAGCATTTTGTATCTACTGAGGTTCTACTGCCATTGTACAAGAGCCCTGGTGAGACTGCACTTGGAGTATTGTGTGTAATTCTGGTCTCCTAATTTGAGGAAGGACATTATTGCTATTGAGGGAGTGCAGTGTAGCTTCACCAGTTTAATTCCCGGGATGGTGGGACTGACATATAATGAATGGGTTGGCTTGTGTTCACTGAAATTTAGAAGGATGAGAGGCGATCTTATAGAAACATGTAAAATTATTAAAGGATTGGACGGGCTATATGCAGGAAAAATGTTCCTGATGTTGAGGGAGTCCAGAACCAGGTGTCACAGTTTATGAATAAGGGGAAAGCCATTTAGGACTGAAATGAGGAAAACAAAATCACTCAGAGAGTTATGAATCTGTGGAATTCTCTGCCACAGAAGGCAATGGAGGCCAATTCACTAGATGTTTTCAAGAGAGAGTTAGATTTAGCTCTTAGGGTTAAAGGATTCAAGGGATATGGGGAATAAGCAGTGCAGGCTCAAAGGGCCTAATGGCCTACTCCTGCATCCAACTTTCTATATTTCTATGTTTCTATGTGCCTAACCCACCTCCTCTCACTTGTATCCACCTATTAATTGCCGGGCTTTGTTCTCCACCTCCTCACTTCCAGCTTTCTTCTCACCCCCCCCCCCGCCTCCACTACTATCAGTCTGAAGAAGGGTCCCAACCCGAAATGTCACTGATCCACATTCACCAGAAATGTTGGCTGATCCACTGAGATACTGCAGCACTTTGGTATATTTTTTGCTAGAATAAGACCAACTGTCTAATATGAAGGCAATAGTACATTTGACATTGATTCCGTGTCATAGGGGTGGCCAGTGTATTGTGAGCCAAAGAATTAAGTCATCATTCCTCTACACATCTCTCCAGGTCTCCGCACATCAGGTGATTAAACCCAGTGCTGAATTATAGTATTATCAAGAAGTCTTAATGAAGCAAGTGGAATAGTTATGTTTTGAAGCATTGCTTTGTGTAAATTAAACAACTCCCTGACTGACTAATGCATTTATCAGCGAGTCAAATAAACCTAAACCTCAGACGATTGCATTATAATAAATCTGAGTTTTATAATTAAAACAAGAATTGAATAATTGGAGGTAATGAGGGTGTTCTGCATTATTTTCTTTCTGCACTACATCTGCTGCATATTAGCATGCGCAAGGAGAATTGTGACAATGCATTTTGTCATACCGAGTCAAATCTGATAATTCAATCCTTTGTAAACATTTGGTCCAGATATATTGCAACCTGTTGATACTGCAATGTGGAAATTAAAATTAAAAAATGGATATTCGAGTACAGCCAAGTTGCATCCGTGTTAGAGAAACTAGTCATTCTTTAGTTAAAGTTAGAAGAAAAAATATTCTGCCGATGTTGGAAATTGAAAAAAATACAGTCGCAAATGTAGTAAATCTGTCAGCATCTGTTGAAAGAAAGTATGTCCTTCAGGCTTGAAAAATTATCACCTCTGCTGCTTAATCATTTCTGTTCCTCCACATATTCTCTGACCATTCCTTATTTTTAAGCACTCTTTGTCTCCATCTCTGTCCTTCCTTTCAGCTAGTTCCCTTGTTTTATTGTGGGTTTTAATCCCATTGTGAGGATTTGAATTCTTGAGACATTGCCAATTACTCACATGCTGCCTTGTGGATGTCATATTAATCCAAAGGCTCATGACGAAGGAGACATAAAATATCACATTTTGTTTGAGGAAAGGTACTTTTAATAACAACCATCACAACAACCATCACAGCCTTCAGCTAATTCCATTCAGTGCACGTGTTTTCTAGAAATGGCCTGAAAGCTCTGGAATCAATCAAGGCCATTGGTCCACCTCTACACTTCATGCTGGCTTGGTAAAGCAGTCAACATGATTAGACTTGTCCCAGCCCATCATTCCTTCTTCTCATCGCTCTTGTCCGGCAGAAGAAATAGAAGCTCCTCACACCACTAGATTCAGAAATAGTGGTGCAGTGGCAGAGCTGCTTCCTTAGCGCCAGAGACCCGATTTCGAACCTGACGACGGGTGCTGTGTGTATGGAGTTTGTAAATTCTCCCCATGACCTGCATGGATGTCCTCCCACACTCCAAAGATGTACAGGTTTGTAGATTAATTGACTTGGTAAAATTGTAAATTGTCCCTAGTTTGTGTAGGATGATGTTAGTGTGTGTGCATCGCTGATCAGCGCTGATTCCGTGCTGTATCTCCAAATTATACTGAACTAAATTAAACAGCTTTGTTACCTTTGTTATCAGGTTTCTGAGCAGTCCTTCCATTAACTTGCCAACTTTCTGACCCACTTCTACCCTGTTGCTGACTTTCAGCTCATAACCATTTTCTGAGCAGCAATTGATACCAACATCTCAAATATATATATATATATATATATATATATATATATATATATATATATATATATATATATATATATATTTCTCCACATAAAAGCATACAAACTATGATCTGTTCAAAAATATGATGCAAGCCTAGACTTATCCCACTCCACACTGGCCCTGAACTGAAGAGTTAACACTCAATTATATTGCGAAGCGTCTGACATCAAGTTTATGCTAAATTGTACAAGGTTTCCTTCCCTGCCCATTTCAATTAATCAGATAATATTTACTGACAATTTTGTAGCTCCATGTCCAAATGTCACCGTTTCACAAATAAATCGACTTCCCTAAATTTTTATTATTCCAGATTTATTCAAATGTTTGAATTTAAATTCCCTACCTGCTGTGATGAATTCAGACTCATGTTTCCACATTGTTAAATCAAGTCTCTGGATTTCTGCCCAAGAACATTAAGGACCAAATATGTAAGTTTACACTGAACAGCAACACTTAAAACAAAACCTTTGGATGTTAATCATGAAAGGCAAACATATTACAGCTGAAGGTACTTGTTTGATTTAACCTTGATCAAATGCCAAACTATTTCAAACAGCACATAGTTTTTCCTTGCAGCCAACTTTTACTTGACAAATCTTTCATTTCTATATTAATCATAAACAATTCTTAGTAAAAAACACTAAGATACACAATATCTTTATTCTTCGTTCATAAGTTGTGGGAGCAGAATTAGGCCATTCGGCCCATCAAGTCTACTCTGCCATTCAATCATGGCTGATCTATCTTTCCCTCTCAACGCCATTCTCCTGCCTTCTCCCCATATCCCTTGACACCTTTACTAATCAAGAACCTATCACTCTCCACCTTAAAATATCCATTGACTTGGCTTCCACAGCCTTCTATGACAATGAATTCCAACGATTCACTACCCTTTGACTACAGATGCAATTAGCACATTAGAGATGATGATATATTTTCGTGCTTGATCACAAATGTAGTGCTGGAAATAAGGCAGCTATCACTGTACTACATGGATAGGTGGTGTTTCAGATCAGTCTGAAGAAGGGTACCGCACAGAAATGCCACCTATCCATATTATCTAGGGATGCTGCCTGACCCACTGAATTACTCCAGCATGTTGTCTTTCCTTGGTAAACCAGCATCTGCAGTTCCTTGTAACTACAAGAAGGCAGCCATGTTGATTGTAGCAAACTTTGACAAAAGCAAAAATAATTATTACATAATGGTTATTACCAACCAACCTATTTCCGTAATGTTGCTCAATAAATTTTAACAAATATTCTCCAACAAATTGGAAATAAATCCTCCACTCTCCTACAGAATAGTGCCATTCAATGTTCATATAACTGACAAGGCTTTGTTACAATGCCCACATGTCCCCCCACCCCCCCCTCTCCCCCCCCCCCCCCCATCTATCACAATTGCACCCAGGCAAGCTGCCATAAAGCACAGGTTTTTAACACAGGCAGAAATCAGAAGCACTGACTCCTGTGGTTGAAATACACTGTGAGGTTAAAGACATGTCGTGTTGATAGGCTACTGAAGCAAACCAGTCATCATCAGCATAGATGCATTGGGAGGATAGAATATACTCATCCTAGCTGGCACTCTTTAATTCATCAGTCTGAAGAAGGGTATCGACCCAAAACGTTGCCTATTTCCTTCGCTCCATAGATGCTGCCTCAACCGCTGAGTTTATTCAGCATTTTTGTCTACCTTCGATTTTCCAGCATCTGCAGTTCCTTCTTAAATATTTTAATTCATGTATGGTTGGTGTATGTTTTACAGCGAGTGACAAACACAAGTTGTAGGTTGACATAAAATGCTGGAGTAACTGAACAGGACAGGCAGCATCTCCAGAGAGAAGGAATGGGTGACATTTCAGGTTGAGACCCTTCTTCAGACTAGTAACCTATTCCTTCTCCCCAGAGATGCTGCCTGTCCTGCTGATTTACTCCAGCATTTTGTGTCCATCTGGTTTAAAACAGCATCTGCGGTTCCTTCCTACACAGGTTGTAGGTTACAATTTTCCCATCAACTTTAGGCTCTTTTGAGGAAACCAATGATGGAGGCATTGATAATGTCATTCTGTATTGAAATGACATGGAGCTGGCAAGTGAAATTCGCAATCCAGTGAATTGTTCCCACAAGTGCCTCTACCATTTCTCAATGGATAAGACTTAAAGAAGGCAGTGAAACGATTGTGTTGAAAGAAGGCTAAAGTAACTTCATACAATTTTATGAGTGACAAACATGCACAAGTGAGGAGATGAATGTGTAGGAAGGAACTACAGATGCTGGATTACACTGAAGATAGACACAAAATGCTTGAGTAACTCAGCAGTTAGGTAGCATCACTGAAGAAAAGGAATAGATTATGTTTTGGGTCGAAACCCTTCTTCAGACTGAGAGACAGGGGGGAGTGAAACTAGTCTAAAAAGGTTCAGAGCAAATCAGAGCCAGCACTGAAGACCAAGGAAAGGTGGAGACCACAATCGTTGGCTGTGGAAGAGATGATAATGCAGGGATATATTGATGCGAACAATCGAACGGGCAGGACGTCTAGGGTGGGGGAGGTGCGGAGAGAATTTGAGACTAACAAATGCTGTGGCAGATTCATTAATTGTATTTGAATTTTAGAGTCACTGTATAATCAATGATTTATCTTTAAATAACTGCTTCAAATATTTTTCTGTGCCTCGAGGGAAGAAAGCATGATCTAGGAATCTCGAAGTTAAACTATGCTTTGTAAAAATGGGAGGAATACATTTAGAATAACAATCGCATCATTCACATTAACAAAGTAAAAATCGTTCCACAACCTTCAGTGTGGCTGGTCCAGAATAAATAGTGTATTCGAGTTACTGAAGGAAAACAATTGTCAAGTAATGCATCACGCGTTCTGATATGCTTCAATTGAGCTGAAGTCTATCAATTCCCTCCACCAAGTTTAACCAATACTAAACAGACACTTGACAACTTGCAAGAGAGAGAAGTCATCCACAGATGAAGTGCCTTGCATAGTAGTCAAGTTCCCAAAGACTCACAACATTGCAATCTAGGAAGATTCCTAAGACTGTAAAAAAAATATTTAGGAACTGAATAATATGGCAAAGGAAATTGAAGTAACCATTGCAGGTGTGCTTATTTCAAGTAAATGTCTCATATATTCGAAAATCAATGAAATATTCCGGACACATTTTTTTCTCTCTTTCTCTGTGTTGCCTGACAGAGCCTCATATTGCTAACTCTCTCAGTTTCTACACCACAGCAAATGAAACATTTTTCAGTGGCGGCCAATATAAATCAGCATTTTGCAAATCTAAGTGGTTATTGTTTTGACTGATGAGCACGGTTTTTAACAGGAGATTCAACAAATTGTGGACTGCAATTAGGGCTGAGCTTGAATTCAAAGAAGGGCATGTTTTGGCAGCACATCAGTGCAGCTAATGGAGGTGCTGCTTCACAGCTCGGGTGATCCTGCCTCAATACTGATATGTGTGGAGTTTGCACGAGCTCCCTGTGATTTTACCGTGGTTCTTCTGTTTCCTTCTCCCATCACAAAGATGTACAGGCTGGTAGGTTAAAGCAACCATTCCTATCCTTCCTCTAACTTTCCCTCTCCTTGCTCCTCACATCCTCCCTCCCTCTCTATCCCTCTCCCAGCACTCCCTGTCTTCCTCTTCTTTGTATCCCATCTTCCATTCTCTCGTTTTCCTCCGCCCGACTCTTCAATCTGTTATTGGCTATTTAATCTGGATTTAATCTGTGCAGGACTTGATGAGCCCCACCAGAAAAGCGGTTCATTTATTGGACCAGTCATGTTCCAATGAGTCTCAGAAGACCCGAGTTCAAATCCCACCATGATATAAATTCAGTTCATAATCTAGAAATGCTTCACATAAAAAACACACTTCATTGTCAAAGACAATTGCCATTCTTACCCAGTCTGGATTATGTGCTGATCCGGATGGACAATGAAGTGATTGATTATTGTGCATCCTCTGAAGTCACCCAGCAAGCCACATCTCCAGGGGTCTTCAAAGATAAACAATAAATGTATGGCTTTCCTGTAATGTTGACATCCTGAACAAAAAAGGACAAAATAAATCTACCCAGTGGTTTCTGAAAACAAATTGGGAAAGTTGCTTTTTATTCAAATTGATTGTGAATGTCAGCAGCAAATGAACAAAGCAACGGTGACATCAGGGCAAATACTGCTACAGTGATTGCACCCAAATTAGCCAGGGACTCAACCTATAAACTCTATATGCCAAGGGAAATATGATGTCCCATTCTGATTTTGTACAGGGCAGTTGTTCATTTAAAGTTGGATTAATAAACCTATGCCGCACTATGCTCGCCCACATCCTGTGTAAAAAATGATTAAAATAAAGATTCTAGCCAGCAGTTCAGATTGGATCCGACCAAGGTCAGAAGAATATTCCTAACCCGAAATGTCATCTAAACATTCCCACAATCGATGCTGCCTGAACTACTGAGTTCCTCCAGCACAAAAGGACACAAAGTGCTGGAGTAACTCAGTGGGTCAGGCAGCGTCTCTGGAGTGCATGGATAGGTGATGTTTCAGGTTGGGGACCTTCTTCAGGCCGATGGTAGAGGGAGGGTGGAGAGAAAGCTGGGAAAGGGGAGAGGCAGGACCAAGCATGGCAGTTAATAGATGGACACAGATAAGGGAGGGGGATGGAGAGTTGAGAGGCAGATAGTTGAAACAAAGGCCAGTGATTAAAGCAGAGATGAAACATGCTATACGGTATGGGGGGGAAAAACAAATCTACCCAGCAATTCTGCCAGGGCCAGACCAGGGTCTGATGAAGTGTCCTAACCCAAAATGGCATCTGTCCATTCCCTGAACAAATGCTGCCTGGTCCGTTGACTTCCGATACTTTGTTTTGTGCAGTAAAGTTGATGGCTGGCAAAAATGGTGTACCACCTGTCAATCCTTGTAAAAATATAACATTCGCACTGACCTTTGGAAATCCTCAGATTGTGGCCACTCAAAGTGGAGAAGGAGAATTTGGATTTGAGAGTTTTGATCTATTCACGGAAGCTTAGTGCAGCAGGTAGAAGACGCAGATCGCATCACAAAGAAAGTGGACATCTGTGGAAGAATGTATAGTTCCTGTCTACATCGGCCTCACCTGCACCTCATGGCCCACAAAACTGGACGAGCTTCAAGTCATCCTCAATCTGAAGGGACTGCATATACTATCTGCATATCTGAGGACGAAGACTTCATATACAGCGACCCTTATTATACAATAGCATTCATTCACTAACACTGCTACAGGACTGATGCAACATATCATCCCTGAGTGCCTGTTGATTACAACATCAACAACCTTACCTTGTGCTGCCTGCTTTTTGATTTCTGCAAGCAACCAACATGGATGGGATCAAATTGGATGGAATGGGATATGATGGGGTGGCATTGAATGGGATTGGGATGCGATGGATGAGAATAGATGGGATTGGATGGGAAGGCATAAGATTGGATGGGATTGGATTGTATGGGATTGAATTGGATGAGATTGGATGGGATTCAATGGGATGAGATGGGATAGGATGAGATTAGTGTGGAAGAGTTTGGATGTGATGGGATTGGATTGGTTTGGATAGGATGCGATGTGATGTATCACTGATAGAACATTATAGTTCAGACCAGCATCTTTCATGTGTTGATTAGATCTAGCTTGCATCTCTTAAAGGTGCTGAGTGAGCAGGAAGAGAACCTCATCTGGAAATTTCTGAAGAAATTCACGATGTGGGGAATTGATGATTCCTCATCCTGCAGAGTTCAAACCTGAGGAAAGGGTGTTTTCTGATTGAAATTAGAAGAAATTCCTTCATGCCAAGAGTTGTAATTTTTTTGCGAACACTTTCATGGGCTTTAGATATTTAAGGCTGAGAATATTAGATATTTGCCCACTAAATTAATTGGGTAGGAAGGGACTACAGGTGCTGGTTTACACCAAAGATAGACACAAAATGCTGGAGTAACTCAGCAGGACGCAGCATCTCTGGAGAGAATGAATGGGTGGCATTTTGGGTTGAGACCCTTCTTCAGCAGCAAAGAGGTTGGGGCACTGAGTTAGAATCTTATTTGGTGGCAGGACGCAGTCAAGTGGCCAAATAGTTCACTCCTGTCTAATGTATTTAAAAAAATTAATATCGTGCCTTTGAGTAGAAGTTACAAAATACTCATATTTGTTGACAAAGATGTGACAGACACATAAAATAGAGATTAGTGCCTGTAAAACGGCACAATTATAATTCTCCTTTAAATGAAAATAATCAGTCTTTTGAAAGAGGCTACCCTGCAAGTAATCCATGGTAATTTTATTAAAATTGCATTGGCAAAGTCTATTTAATTGATTATTTCAATGCAGAACACTTGAACCTATCTAAACTGATTTGAAGGTATCATATTAATTTGAATTCCCAGAAGTTAGCTATTCCTTTCTGCAGAACTTTTGTGCAATTATGTAAACATACAAATTGCTTCAGAGTCTTTGGCTAGTTTGCATTTTGTTAGAAACAAACCCAGGGGCATAATGATATTGCTCGGACAGTTGCTGTTTCAAAACCCTGGTAATTTGGGTTCGACCCTGGCTTCCAGTGTTACCTGTGTGCAGTTTGATTTCTCCCAATGACCATGTAGGTTTCTCCCATACGATCGAGTTTGCTCCAACTTCCTACAGTCGTGATAGGCTTATTGAGTTTGAGCTTGAGTTTAGTTTATTGTCATGTGTACCGAGGTACAGTGAGAAACGTTTGTTGCATGCTTATCAGTCAGCGGAAAGATAATGGATGATTACAATTGAGCCATCCATGGCGCACAGATACATGATAAAGGGAATAACGTGAATAATATTTAGTGCAAGATAACATCCATTAAAGTTCAACCAACGATAGTCTGAGAGGTTCCCATGAGGTTGAAAGTAGTTCAGGACTTCTCTCTAGTTGTTGGGAGAATGACTCAGTTCCCTAATCACAGCTGGGAAGAAACTAATATCAATTAGCCCTGATGCGTGGCCGAATCAGGGTGATTTAATGGCAATGTGGTGAGAATAAAATTAGGTAGCTATTAGATTTGTACAAATGGGAGTCGATGGCTGTAGTGGACCTCTGGATCAGAGGTCCTGTTTTCATGCTGCATGACCATCTGAAAATGCTCTAGATAACTTGAGTTGTTATTCAGCAGGTAGTGGTGCAGAAACCCTAGTTCAACATGTTCATATCAGCCAAAAATACCTCCCAGCATAATCTATATCTCCCCTTTCAGGTACAATCCAATGTCACACATCTCCTATCCTTGAGATATCTCTCCAACATGAATGGTTCAATAGTCACATGTACCCAAGTACATTGAAATACTCTTTTTGCGTGTAATTCAATGACAGTCCTACTATACATTAGGCACAATTATACCAAGAGTATAAAGACAATAGAGCACGCTGAGACCATACACGAGAGTCGCCACATTTTAAGCATCATCTTGTACCCTTCAAGTCCAATTTTATTTGTGAAAATGTTAGAGTGTTAACTTGGCCAGAAGGGTCCATGGTCCTGGCAGCAACACTGGGTCGGATATACAGGGATCGGCCTTGCTAGGGGATATGTCGATGTTCCCCACTGTCACTCCACCTCTCTGTGCTGCTGCAGGCCACATCCTTTCTGCCTCTTTTGGCCACCCAGAGGGGCATCAGTTCTAAAGGAGCTTCAGGCTGCTTCAAGGCCTCCAGCTGTCCACTCTGCCGACTTGGCCACTCCCAAGCCTCCTCGACATCAGCCCATGATCGCTCCGTCCCTCGCCGTCGCTCACCAATGGCCCTAGCCATGGCCATCGCTCAACCTCCATGCCTTGGGATGCCTCCCCCTCTGACCCAGAGTGCCCCCAAGGGTGCGGACGGTAAGCTCCCAGAACATTCACCGGCCAAGATTGTTTCTTCTGTCTGCTGCTGCCGCCACCATCTTGAACGGTCCTGAAAACCTTCAAACAAATCTTCCATGACCTTCACCTCTGATCCTCCCTTCTCTTACATTTATCATTCTGCTCAGTTGTTTTGTATATAATACTCCTCTCATTATCTGAACCACGCTGACCACGCTGCCCGCCTACTCAAAATACAATTAACCTGACGGTAATTGGGAAATGGAGATAGAAAATGCGATAATCCAGTCCTGCAGTTAAATTTGGAAGAGACTGATCCAACCATAACACACTCGTCCCTCTCTCAGGGCCTAATTTGCTTGGCTATTAAAAATTCTACTGAATCTGTACTCTCTTATTAAAATGAGGACGAAGATCAGAGATATCGTATTCAAATCTGGTGGTTTGTGCGATTGGGGTGACAGGTAATTGGACAAATGAGTACTAATTAAATAATGAGAAAATGTCATATTTTAACAGGGGCTTTATAAACCTGCCAAGGAGCACAAGTGGGGATTTGGCTGTTTGCTAGCGCCTGGCAAGATGGAGCGAAAGTACTTCAGCAAATCATATGTGCAGGTGTCTCTGCACTACTGCGGTTTGTGTTTTTTTTTTCATAAGAACTCAATAAAACTTAAGTAAGAACCGATCATATGCATAGAGTATAACAGACAATTTCTGGAAACCCAAATGCTTTCTGGCTCAATAAAGTAGATACTGCAGTCCTAAGATTGGGAGCTAATAAGGCCACTCATTAAATCAGTTTGCTGAGGAGTCTAAGTTAATTTCCCAGTAATGAATTGGAGCTCATACTTAATGAGTCATTGCAAATCTCTAGTTATTGCGCTGGTAATACTCAGCGGCAAAAGAAACAGACATTCCATTGTAGAAAATACAATAGGAAACAAGAAACCAAATCTATGAATTGAAAGAAATTCCATGTAGCCACCACAGTGTCATGTGGAGAGGTTAATTTTTGATCGCAGAGGTTACACACACCCAGAGACATGCTTCAGTTTTACCTCTGTCAGTTTCTATGATTATCTAGTCACATTTAGGGGTAACAGTGAGGTGTGCTATAATTAGTCTCAGAGCCTCTGAATTAAAGGTGGGGCTAACTCAATGGTAACTTTGATATACATATGCTTTTGCTTTCAGATCAATCAAAAACGTAGTTATATGTTGCTTCTTGCAAGTAATATATGGAGATGCACCCAATGCATATCAATAAGAGATCTGGACTTAAAATAAGATCAAAAGAATCATCTGCATTTGCACTGTGGTATTTATCCCACAGTGCAAATGCAGATGAGCATAATCTGGAGAGTCAAGAGAGCTGAGGCATGGGAATGAATCAGAACACAAGTATTTCTTTGTAGATTAAGCAACTGTCTTACACAATAAATCTGAATGATCGTCTCAACGGGAAATGTCTCCTATCCATGTTCTCCAGAGATGCTGCCTGTCCCACTGAGTTACTCCAGCACTTTGTGTCCTTTTGTGTAAACCAGCATCTGCAGTTCATGTCATAAGGTCATAAATGATCGTAGTAGAATTAGGCCATTCGGCCCATCAAGTGTACTCCGCCATTCAATCATGGCTGATCTACCTCTCCCTCCTAACCCCATTCTCCTGCCTTCTCCCCATAACCCCTGACACCTGTACTAATCAAGAATCTATCTGCATCTGCCTTAAAAAAAAACTTGACAGAATTCCACAGAGTTCATTGTTTCTTCTGTTTAGCTTCCTTGGCAGACCTAGAGTCATAGAATGCCGAAACAGGCCCTTCAGCCCAACTTGTCCGTGCTGACCAAGATGCCCCATCTATGCTAGGCCTGTCGGGCTGCATTTGGCCCAAATCCCTCTAAGTCTTTCCTATCTGTGTATCTGTCTAAATGTGATTTTAATGTTATTTTAGTACCTGCCTCAACTGCCTGCTCTGGCAGCATGTACCATAAACTCACCACCCGTCTGAGTAAAAAAGTTGCCCCTCAGGTTCTATCCATGCCTGTCCAAATGTATTTTAAATCCTGTTATAGTAGCAACAACCTCCTCTGGTAGCCCGATCCATTGACACACCACCATCTGAGTGAAAAAGTTGCCCCTCAGGTTCCTATTAAATATTTTCTCCTCTCACCTTAAACCTAAGTGCAGGTGACTGCAAGAATAGATACTGGAAGGAGTCTTGTTCAACAGAACGGACAATTGTTTGCCCATTTTGTTGCTAATTTTCACATATATTTTATGAAGAAGAAACCGGGAATCTTTATTCTGCTTGCATTAGTTATTGCACCAGGCGGTGTAGGAATATTGGCAAGAATTATTGTCGACATTGCACAGACATTTAAAGAAGCAGATGTTTTCTAGTGTTTTAATCTCACTGCAGCAAACTCCTTGTTGTCACAATATCTATGCGATTATGCACTTTAATTAATCAATAATGTGTGGGTTTGATCGTCCGCCAGCACACAGTGTAGTTTAGTTTAGATTTGATGTACAGCATAGAAACAACCCCCTTCTGATCACCGAGTCCACGCCGCCCATAGATCACCCATTCACATTACTTCTATGTTGTCCCACTTTCTCATCCACTCTCTGCATATTAGAGGCAGTTTACAGAGACCAATTCACATACAAACCATGCATTTGTTTGGAATATGGGACTGAAACCCAAGCACCTGGATGAAACCCACATGGTCACAGGGAGAATGTGCAAACTCAACATAGACAGCACCAGGGTCTGGATTGAACCCAGTTCTCCGCTGTTGTGAGGCTGCGGCTCTGCCAGCTTCACAACTGCGCCACCCTAACATTATTTGTAACATTATTTTCACTGTGTAGTTTCTGCACTGCTGTAGGTGAATGAAATGAATGTTTTGTCCCACTGTCTATCGTTTTAAACCATGCAACATGTAAATGGCTACAACTTGAAGCACATTTCATTTCAATCTATTTTACACTTTAATTTACCTGGTTTAATGTGACATCAATATAGTGTTTCTTTACTTTGATTAATGAATCTAAATGTGTGCTTTAACCTCCTACATCTCGTGGGGAAATAAAATTAAGGTAGTATGGGAAGGTGTAGGAATAAACTGAATATGCTGGTTTACACTGAAGACGGAGACAAAATGCTGGAGTAAATCAGCGGACAGGCAGCACCTCTGGAGAGAAGGTTTCAAAGGTTTCAGGTCAAGTCCCTTATTCAGACTGAGTGTCAGGGGAGAGGGAGACATAGAGATATGGAAGGATAAGGTGTGAAAACACAGATCAAAGGGGACGATGATTAAAGAAAGGTGTTTGTATCAGTGGGTAAGGTGGAGATTCATGTACAGTATTTTCCCAACACCAGAGATCTATAGCAAGCAAGATAGATCACTCGATGAAAAAGACGTAGTACGGTCATGGGCAGATTCATGGGAAATTTTTGGCCCAATTTCCGTAATCGGCTTCCGTCTCCGCACCAAAGATCCCATAGGATACTAGTGCGGAGACGGAAGCCGGTTGCGGAAACATCCTCGTAAAAATAAAAGTTATTTGGGAAAAATCTTCTCCTCATTTTCAGAATTATAATTTATTAACACAAACTGTTTTCCCGCAACGTTGATTACAGTGCGAGTCTGGTTGGGTTACTGAAATGAACGAAAAAAAGGCCCACGTTCCGCTCCATTGCATACTACACGTCAGCCCATTGCATTTAGAAGGAGTGGTCTATCTTGCTTGCTATAGGATCTTCGCCCAACACTTCCTGTCTCAGCATCACCACAATCTACCTCTCTTAGAGACATGATTTAAATGTTTGTCAAATACTAATCATGCACCCTTATAACCTTCAGAACCAAAAGACTCGCATATTAGCAGCAAAACCTTCAAGAACAAACCCTAAGTGGCAATCCTGAAGCCTTTCTTTAAGGTTGTTTGTGGTTAGGAATTGGTGAATTGAGTGGAGTACAAGATGTGTAAAATGGAGGATGAGATCATTGAGAGAATTTGGGGAGATGGAAGAACATCAGGGGTGAATTGATTGATCGATTGATTGATCGATTGATTGAAATATACAACTTGGAAATACCCTTTGGCCCTTTCTTCTAAGTTGACCATTGATCACACGTTCACACAGGTTCTATGTTATCCCGCTTCCAAATCCACACTTTACACACTAGGGGCAGTTTACAGCGGTTAATTAACATGGGGAAACAACCAGAGCACCCAGAGGAAACGCACATGGTAGAACAGGTATTGATGGATGGATGCATGGAAAATTGTGAAGAAATGGATGTTGGATAGTTGGTGGAATGCGAGTTATTTTGTTTGAAAATGAGGAGGTCTACTCTCCCTCGTACATTCCTGTTCCATTTGCAATAAGTCCTAATGCCCAGCCACCCTGAGCTCCTTGCTTACCTTTATCTGGATATTGTTCCAGTGTTTCAGGAGCAGTCAAACTCTCTTGTAATTTCCCAGTGTCATTCCATCAGCTCATTCTGCATTCCCACCAGCTTTAGGTAGGAAATCTTTCAGAGAAAGATCGTAAATGAGAGGCTGGAATTAAAACAGTTTGAGTTTGCAGACGAATATATCATATAGGTTCCCCAGCCACCCATAAGATGTTATTTAAAATAGAGACTTTTATACATTTCTTAATATTCCTACTCCCATTAAAACCAACCAGACCTTATAATGATTACCTCACATTGCAGCAGCACTTGTGCACTGATCTGCCAGATCATTACCATCCCCTATGCTCGCCTGCTAAAATAATATGGCTCCAGAGCTTTTAATATGCGCATTAATATTCTGACTACTGATACCTCTCATTATTAATGGGGAAGTTTAGTGCTGGAATGTTATTGATTTCATAAAAGGTCCCTGGGCGAGTGGCGAGCTGTCCAAACAACTGCAAGATCAGCGTCTGCAGAACAACTGAACCATGTAGTGCTAGATGATAAGAGAGTTTGTAATTAAATGTTAGCTGCAGAATTGTCTTCTTTCACTGATTGCTATGAAGAAATCCACCATAGTTAAAATCATAGTCTAGAAAAGAATGCGTTTGATAACAAGTTCATGAGCACAGTGTACTTTTGTAAAGAAAGTCCCTACACTCTTTAATGCAAGTAACAAAAAAAGACCGGCTCACATCATGGCTAAATTAATCAACAGAATATAGACACAAAATGCTGGAGTAATTCAGAGGGACAGGCAGCATCTCTGGATAGAAGACAACATTTTGTATCTATCTTCAGTGTAAACCAGCAGCTGCAGTTCCTTCCTACACATTTAGTCAAAAGGAGAAATTAATTTCAGTGCAAGAACTATTTGGACCAAAATCTTGACAACACACATTTAAAGGATTGGAAACTGTGATTTTATTTGTTTCAACCTATTCTGTTGGCTCAAACTTTTACACTTACTCTTCATCTTGAATAACCACCTTCAGTACCGCTGAGTTACTCCAGCATTTTGAGTCTATCTTTGGTTTAAACCAGCATTTGCTGTTCCTTCGTACACCCTCAGGACCTCACTGTTTACATGTTTTCATTCACTTTGATCCTATTTTCAAAATGTTAAATGCCTCAAAAGCACGGAATTGCTATGGGACATGCTTGCAAAGCAGTTCAAAGAGAGATTTGAGGGACATTGTGGAATTTAGCAGAAAATATTTAGTTTCAGTTCAGAGATGCAGCACAGAAACAGGCCTTTCAACCCACCGAGTCTACATAGACCATTGATCTCATATTCTCACTAGTTCTTTGTTATCCCACTTTTCTTATCCAACTCATACACATTAGGGGCAATGTTATAGGGGCCAATTAACCTTCAAACCCTTAATGTCAAACAAAGCTTTAATGTTTGTTCTATTTTACACTCAAAACTACCATCCAAGACCAATTTCCCTCCGGGGAAGAATAAAGTTTGATCGTATCGTATCATATCGTAGTTATTCCATTATTTAAAGGTTAATCTCTGTGACTGTCTGGTACCTCTCCAGTTTGTAGGGGGACAATGGTATCCTCACCTTCAGTTGATTTTACCCTGGTTGTTCAGATACAGGCTACGTATTACAATGGGAAGATGGCTGGCAGCATCAGATGAAGAAGCAGTGATCTTGTAGCAATTTGAGATTGCAATTGTATACTCCACTCGAGCTGCAAGGTTAGCAAATCAGATAAATAACAACTCTGGCAGCATATGGCTGTCTAGGCTAATGGTTCCAATTCAGAAGATCAGGATCCAATGCCTGAGCAAAATTGAATAGCCAGCTGAAGAAAGTGAATGCAAGCAGAGGCAATTTCACCTTTTAATTCTGTTTTCCCCGGGAATAGAACTGTTCTTGTGCCACATTGCAGGGTACCCACATTGCCTCCCTTTCACCACACCCCCTTCTATCTTTGCCTTGAAGCTCAGTGTAATGCGTCCAAAGACGTATAGGTTTGTAATAAATGTACAAATTGTCCTTAGTGTGTGTAGGATGGTGTTAATATTCAGGGATCGCTGGTCGGCGCGGACCTGAAGGGCTGTATCTCTAAACTAAACTGAACTAAACTGCTCCACCCGTTTGCTCTGCATTTCTTCTACACACGCATCAACCAAAACTTCATTTTGGGCTCTTGATCTTCGATCAATTCTCCAGATGTTTTCACTAGTGGGAGAGATGTGAAGAAGGGAACAAAGCTTCTAAACAAGGGTCTGGTCATTTAGCATTTAGGTGTGTTGAAATTTCTCCCTTCACAGAATATCTGGTAATATCTCTCCCTAAGGTTGGTGGTGGCCAGGTCATTACATATACCTAAGGTGGAAATAGATAACTATTGGAAAGATCTAGGTATTGACGGTTACGAGAAATTGGCACAGAAGACTATCTGAGGCCAGTATCGATCAGCCATGATAAGATTGAATGGGAAGAATGCATGAGGGACCTGATGACTTAATCCTGCTCCTATTTTCTTGTGTTCTTCTCCAAACACCTCAGCAGAATGTGGGCTGGACCCAAAATGATATTTTTGGCCAGTGGCAAGAAGAGATGATGAATAGTCACAATGAACATGACCTGCAGATCGAAGATTAGATATTGAGGAAGAATGCATGAATACGAAAGCAGAAAATAGCCCAGGTTAACCTTGCACCGCACTTGCCCTTATAAAATGAGGGCAACATTCTGCTGAGGTGTTTGGAGAAGAACACAAGAAAAAAGGAGCAGGATTAAGTCATCAGGTCCCTCAGCACATATATCCAAGCTGCTTATCTGTCCTACCATGCCAACTGCTTGACAAAGGAGATTTCTGCAGCATTGTTCTTCTTCAGCATTAATTGATCTGGGCCCATCTTTAAATTACTCCAGTATTATTCCAACGTCCCTTAGGACGTCAATTTAGCACCTTTCAGGTGCCATTGACTGTGTGGTTTATATACAACATTTGAGAGGTTTTGTGTTGAATTGAGCACATCTCCTTTCATACACAGGTAGCATGCTGCCTCATAACTCCAAGAGACAGGGTTTGATTCTTATCTTGGATGCCACTTTTGCAACGTTTGCAGGGTACCACTGTGGCCATATGACGTTGCATTGAGTGCTCTGATTTCCGCCAATATTGACATTAAGATAAGGTTAATTCGTTCCTGTAAATCACCCTTTAATATAGGCTAACAGCAAAAGAATCAGGATGGAGTTGATAGTAGGTATGTTACAAAACTTACCTTCAGCGGTGCTGCAGTTTTGCCGCTGGTCATGTGCACGACTTTGGCGCCTTTGGGGGGGGGCGGGGTTAAAACGTGTTTTTTCAATGCCTTCCGGAATTATATTTTCTCGGAGTGCGAACTTTTGCTAAAGATTCGTTCCGACTGCCGGTAAGTGAAATTTCTTTTTAAAATCGTCCGACTATTTCAGCGCTGGAGTAAAATAAAAATCCGCTTTTAATGCCGTGAACGCCAAACAACGGGGATGGATTTTACGTAGGGGGCAGGTAGAGAAAAGCTGTTTATTTTTACATATAAACTTGCTTATTTAGATGACCTTAATCAAAAATTCATGTTGCGAAACGGTGATTTATTCCCCATACAAACCTGCAGTATTTTTCCTGCCGATATGGGGTTTAAATTCACCGCAACCGCACCGTTCTAATCCATCGCGTTCCACAAAATCCCACTCGCAAGCTGATTTAAATGGCCATTAATTTACGGGCATTAAACACTAAATTCCTTGAATTTGGCCTATAAATTCATAACAATGACATTTAAAAATCATGGTATATTGTGAATTTTTGTGTGAATGTTATTTGGACACTTAGGCTATTTAAAAAATGTTAATATTTTCTTAAGAAATGGATAGATGTTTCGATCTAGTAGTTGAATTTTATACTTAGCCACAATTGGGTAACTAACTAATTATATGCTGCAATTTCAGGACATCCAAGTAAGATTGTTTCATATTTGTTTCAGAATGCTTCAATCTATAATAACTGAAAATGTCTTTCAGTTCTCTTAATTTTTAAGAAAGTTATGAGCTTTTGACTTTCCTCAATCACAACTTTTGTGTTAAGTCAATGGAAAAGCAATAGGGAACAAGATGCTAATTTCCGAGTATGAAAATGGCCATAACTTTTTTAATACTGAAGATATGAAAGTGAATTAGGTGTCCAATTAAACTTATTTTTATGCTTTATCTGATGGGATAAATTGCAGATTTAATTTTTTAAATCTCAAAATTTTGTGACATTGCTATTGATAGGGCTCCATTAAAGAAAATATCTTGCAGGCATACAAGGAAATCAGGAGAGAGACCATGGAACAATTGGGAGAGTTTCCCAGGAGCTAGCATGGATCTGATGGGCTGATTGTCCCACTTCTCTCAAAAGAAAAGATCCTAAAAGGATGGAAAACTTATTGCCTGCCTAACATGTTTTTTTTTAAATCCATTCAAGGGCTTCTCAGGCAGAACCAGCATTAGTTTAGTTTTATGAAATGTAATGGAAGGCAAATTATTTTCATAAATTTGGCACCTAATTTTATCTTTCTGGTGTGGGAAGGAACTGCAGATGCTGGTTTAAACCGAAGATGGACACAAAAAGCTGGAGCAACTGGTCGGATCAAACAGCATCTCTGGAGAAAAGCAGCAGGTGACCTTTCGGGTCTGGTCTGAAGAAGGGTCTCGACTCAAAACGTCACCTATTCCTTTTCTTCGGAGATGCTGTCTGACCCGCTAATTTACTCAAGCTTTTTGTGTCTATCTTTAGTTGAGTTTTAATTTAGTTTAGTTTAGAGATACGGTGCAGAAACAGGCCCTTTAGCACACCGAGTCCACGCCAACCAGCGATCGCACTATCACTACGCACAGCGGATGTTTTACAATTTTTACCAAAGCCAAATAACCTACACACCTGTACGTCTTTGGAGTGTGGGAGGAAACTGGAGCACCTGGAGAAAACCCATGTGGTCATGAGAAAACATACAAACTCCATACAAACAGCATCCCCCATAGTTAGGATCGAACTGGGTCTCTGGCAATGTAAGGCAGCAACACTACCGCTGTGAAACACTACTAGTGAAATTAAGCTCCTCATAAAATTGCTGTCTGAAAATGAATGTGCATTCAAGATCAATCTAGTATCTCCCCAAAAAAGTAAATGCCCAAATATATTCTGAATTTTGCAGCAAATTAGATAAGGCACAGCAGTCGAATAGTCCCTGCAAAAAGAATCCAATTATGAATATATTGTGCATATTAATAAGGAGAACTTTGCAGAATGCTCCCTGGTGCTTATGAAACTGGTATCCAGATAGTAATCAAATGGTCCATCTGTTTGTATTCTTCTTAAATTAAGTTTGAAGTAGTTGATAAATCAGAGATTTTCTAGTCTATATTATGTTTCCCATCAGAGGGGCATCTTTCGAGCAATCAAATTACTATTAAAATACAAAGTACTTGAGCTATAACACTCAAGTGCTCAACCAAGAAAACGAAGCCCGATGCCAAATAGGATCTAAACTGCCTATACATGCTTATGCTATAGGACAATAACTAACTCTATACTCGATAATAACCTATCGACATGTTAACAAGCATGTAAAAACGAATTGTGTAGATGCCACTATATCATTGGGGTTATCAGGTTGGCACCTCCCTTCACTGGTATTTCATTGAGCTAGGCCTACAACACCTCAGGAAGGCTCAATAGTTAATTCCAGCATCCCAGCATCACCCCCTTCAATACCTGCTCCCACCACCCATGCTACCAATATGCACTACTAACCAGCGACCTATGTAAATATGGTCCTTTGAAAAGTCTGGGATCAGAAATGTTAACATCTTCTCTTTCCACGATGCACCCTGTTGAATGTTTCCATCATTTTCAATCCTATGAATGCATGTTAAAGCATGTTTCATGTCAAGCATGTTAAATGCATGTAAAAGCATGTTCCATAGTTTCCTATGGAAACTACAGATAATTAATTCACTCAAACAAATGCTAAACATCTGCATCCTGTCTTACACACAATGGGCGGCACAGTGGCACAGCGGTAGAGCTGCTGCCTTACAGCGCTTGCAGCTCCAAAGACACGGGTTCGATCCTGACAAAGGGTGCTGTCTGTATGGAGTTTGTACATTCTCCCCGTGACCACGTGGGTTTTCTCCGAGATCTTCGGTTTCCTCCCACACTCCAAAGACGCACAGGTATGTAGGTAAATTGGCTTGGTGTAAATGTAAATTGTCCCGTGTGTGTAGGATAGTGTTAATGTGCAGGGATCACTGGTCAGTGCAGACCCGGTGGGCCGAAGGGCCTGTTTCCACGCTGTATCTCTAAACTAAACAAACCCATCATCAAACAATTGTAGCGCCACAAATACCAACCTCACATTTAAAACCGGGATATACTTACACGGAATACACTTACAAATTAATACACTTGCAACGGTTTATACATTTCCTTTCTGCCCCCAACAGCAAATATATTGTGCACATATCAATGCCATTGAGAAGATGTGAGATAGTGGGAAGCACCTTTTATCTTCCGCTGCAGTGCTTGTTTTCACAGGACTCCATCAAACAGTTAGGTAGACCCTCTGCAGAATTTAAAACAATGTCAATACAGGACTGGCACCATGGATCCAATTAAGGGCAATGTCCACTTTTAAAAGGGTGGTGAAGTGTTAATCATCTTGTTATACGACTGGAGTCGCTTCAAGGCCTGGATAAAAGAGTACGGTTGTTTTCTTTTGAATACCAAACCAATTGGGATTTTCTGACCTTCTGACAGTTTTATGCATAATTTGACAAAAAATATGACATTTAATTTTACATGCTGTTATGTTGTGATTTGAACATGCATTCATAAGATTGAAAAGGATGGAAACATTCAACAGGTCAGGGTGCATCCGTGGAAAGAGAAGATGTTGACATTTCTGATCCCAGGCTTTTCAAAAGACCGACTGAATATTTCGAATGTTTATTGGTATTATTTTGTCAGATTTCCAGCATCTACATTTCTTTAACTTTCCTTGCAATAAGAATCTCATGCTCTAGAATATTGGTCTATTAAAATAACCACAGTACATTTGAAAATCACAGGACACATCGGAGCCATGGACTACAGAAGCAAGACAGGTGCCGTGACTCCTCAAAAAAACACCCCCAAAAAAATCAAATGTTAAAATGGACATAAATTAGAGACTTGTTGAAGTTCCATTGACTTGGCTTCCTCATGAAAACATATCCCTGGAGTGTTATACTGGAAGACAGGTGTAGAGAGGATGTGGAGAGGATGTTAGCAATGGGAAAGTCTAGGAGGGCACAACCTCAGAATAAAAAGATCAACCTTTAGGATGGAGGTGAGAAGGAATTTCTTTAGCCAGAGGATGGCAAATCTGTGGAATTCATTGCCCTAGATGGTTGTGGCAGCCAAATACCATTAGCTATTTTTAAAGCAGAGATTGGTAGGTTCAAAGTAGGGGCGTCAAAGGGTAAGGGGAGAAGGCAGGGGTAAGGGTTTGCGAGGAAAAAATACATCAGCCATGATCAAATGCCGAACAGACTCAATGGGTTAAATGTCCTAATGCTGCTCCTGTGGCTAACGGAATCGGGGATATGGGGAGAAAGCAGGAACGGGGTGCTGATTTTGAATTGTCTGCCATGATCATATAGAATGGTGGTGCTGTCCTGAAGGGCCAAATTGCCTACTCCTGCACATATTTTCTATGTTTCTATGTCTTTTGAAATAGTACAGATCATAACCAATGAAGAGGTTCAAGACAGAAAGGGAGAGGGGTGAAGAAAATTAACATTAACCGAAATGACAAACGCCACAACTTTTCTCACTCGAATTTGAAGAGCTCCAACTGCTTCTTGAAGTGTGACATGAAATCTGCATTACAGGAGACCTTGACACGAAATGGTGCCAAACATTTTCTAAATTTATAATGTGCCATTTGCCTTGCAGCCGACATAATTTTCAATCTGATCCAAAGACTGGAGCCTTAATAATGAATCAAAGCCTATCCTTATCAGACACGTTGGCATTTCCACCTTTCCCACATTCCTAACCCAGATCACGTTGTTGATGCAGCACTGCTAACTGTATGTGGTGGTGGTAGAAAGCAGCCATCCGCAGAACAGCCAGCCTGTGTCCTCTTCCAGCATCAATTTTACAGGTTGAACAAGAGCTCCCAGGTATAAGGAATGATAAATATGTGCTCCTCTAACACTGGCCATTGCACAGCACACAGCTGTCACTGAAGCAATAATCAATGTCTAGGTTACACGGCTAATTAACGGAATATTATGCCCATTGTGCCTATCAGAAAGCACTAAAGGGAGCAATGCCAGATGAAACAATACACTTAATTAACGGAGTTGCCCAAAGTAATTTTGAGGACCTTCAAGTTCAAACGCAGTCTTTATCTAAATTTCTTGGTCTCAGCTGGACAAAAAACTGGCTCACTCCGATCAACTTTGAAAGAGAGCGGAGAAATTCTGGTGACGACGACAACTGAAATGCTGATCCCGAGAGGCCGATTGTATCCCTGGATCTGTGTACAGATGCTGGCGTTTCACACTTACCACCTCGTTGCCAAAATAAAAATACATTCAAGGCATAAATTTAATTGAAATAAAGAAATCATAGAGTTGAACAGCACAGGCTGTTTGGTCCATCAAGTTCGTGCTGACCTTCAAGAACCCATTTGCACTAATCCCACTTTATTCTACTCGTTTCTGCTCAAATCAAATGGGAATGCTTGATCTGTGCAAATCAAGGTCCATCCTCAGTTAAACTTTGTGTTCTGCAGCACTCTATCTGCTCTTTTGTACCCTGTAGCCAATCTCTGTGGCTCAGGATGAATTACCATTTGGATTATGGCTCCTTGTTCAAATCTATGGAAGATGGCTGGATTTGTCAGTTGCTCTTTTAGCACCTTTTTGTTGTATAATCTTCATTTGGTACTGTCTTGGGTTTCCATACATTTGTTCAAGTGCTGTAGTTTTATGGTAAGTACACCGTATATTGTTTCTCTCAGTCTGAAGAAGGGTCTCATCCCGAAACATCACCTATTCATTTTCTCCAGGGATGCTGCCTGACCCACTGAGTTACTCCAGTATTTTGTGTCTATCCGATGTAAACCAGCATCTGCAGTTCCTTCCTCCATATACTGTTTCTACATGTATTCCTCGCAAATGTCGCCGAGGGCATTTCGAGTCTTGCTACTTGTACTGTATGTTAAATCTTGCAAACAGTCCTGCTTTGTCACTTTCATCCATTCTGATATGATGACATTAGCTGTGTTATGTTAGGACATTGAGTCAGAGTGCAACCAACCCTCCGAAATCGTGGAGATTACTCAGATTCGCTCCCTACCATAACAATGGATAGGTTTCATGCCAGCTGCACTCCTTCTAACAACCCCCTCATAGCAGCGGTGAAAACTGACCCTTTAGAAGAAATAAATCTGGTTCAGCCGTCAAATAATCAGTCAAGACTCAGTACTGTTGTCACCCAGAAGGCAAGTATCAGTCTTTGGGGCAGCTGAAAAATATTGAAGAAGAAAATCAAAATAAAATATGTATGTCATGTTTCATTAAAAATAACAAGCATCTCCTCTTCATGTGGTCACTGGTGTATTCCTGGGTCAATGCCTGTGAGGAAATTAATATGGCATATTGGAGTAGAATGAAATGGTTATGACCTCAGTGGATTAATTTAGAAACAATGAGAACGAGGGGAATTTGGATAACAGTTTTTTTTCTCCAGTCTTGCTCCTCATCTTACTGTTCGCAGCTTTGTACTAAACCAAACATAATTTCAGATTGTGTGATCAGAATGCTGAACCAGGTGTATATAACTCAGTCCTTGCTACATTGTCGGATGTTGCTTTCACTGCTCATCAAAAGCAACAGGGCCAGTTTAAGTCACAGTATCTTTAAAGTGAAATAAGTGTAAACAGCACCAACAAAAACTCTATGCATAATAAAGTCATTAACCAATATCCATTGGGTCTTGAATAGTATTCTGATTTGATCATTACTTAATCATAGCTGAGATTTTAAACACACATCTCTGAACGACATGGAAATATTCATCTCTATTGAATTCCATGGTTTGATAGCCATTCCCCGCACAGTTAGCTGATCCCAACAGGAATTACTCTTGAGTTACTTCATTTGTGCTTTGACCCCAAATATAAACAAGCAAGAGTTCCACCGGAAGGTCAAAAGTCTGCATTGTTAGCTCACCAGAGATGTTTTTACAGTATCGTCGATTTTAAACTAGAGTTTTTCACCATGGAAACAGAGCCTTCGACCCAACTTGCCAATGCTGACCAAGATGCCCCAGCTGCACTAGTCCAACCTTCCCTATCTATGTACCTGTCCAAATATCTACTAAATGTGGTTGCAGTACCTGCCTCAACTACTTTCTCTGGCAGCTCATTCTATGGAGGCACCACCCTCATGTGAAAATTTGCCTCTCAGGCTCCTTTTAAACCTTGCCTTCTCATCTTAAACCTATGTCATCTGGTTATTGATTCCCCTACTCTAGGTAAAGACATTGTGCATCTACCAAATCTATTCCTCTCATGATTGTGTACATTGCTATAAGATCACCCCTCATCCTCCTGCGCTTCAGGAAATAAAGTCCTAGCCTGCTCAACCTCTCCCGATAACTCAGGCCCTCAAGTCCTGGTATCATCCGCACAAATATTCTCTGCATTCTTTCCAGCTTAACAATATCCTTTTTATAGCAGGTGCCCAAAACTGAACACAATACTCCAAATGTGGCCTCACCAATGTCTTGTACAGATGCAATATAACATCCTAACTTCTGAAGAAGAGTCTTGACCTGAAACATCACACATTCCTGCTCTCCACAGATGCTGCTTGTCCCACTGAGTTACTCCAGCTTCATGTGTCTATCCCAATTTCTATACCCCAAACACCTGACTAATAGAGGCCAATGTACCAAAAGTCTTCTTGACTACCCTATCTACACGATGCTACTTTCAAGGAACTATGAGCCTGCACTCCTCGATCCTTCTGCTTTATAACACTTTCCAGGGCCCTGCCTTTCACTGTGAAAATATTGTACTGGTTTACTTCCCAAAATTCAACACCTCGCACTTATCTGCATTAAACTGCATTAAACATCTCCTTAACCCATTTCCTGATTATTCAAGTTCCTGCTGTAATTTTTGATAATTATCTTCACTATCTAAGAAATTGTCCACTTTAGTGCCATCTGCAAACTCACTAATTACTCCTTGTATATTCCCTTCCAAAGCATTAACATAAATCACAAACTGCAACTGGCCCAGCACTGAGCCTTGAGGCATACCACTAGTCACAGGCCTCCAATCAGAAAAACATCGAGGAAAAGTTGGAGTGAATCAGAGTTGGCTCAGAGTTTTTAACTTGTGGACTCTGAAAACTTTGTGTTTGCAAATGAAAAGAGTAAAAAGCTGAACACATTGAGAGGCAGCACACACACACACACACACACACACACACACACACACACACACACACACACACACACACACACACACACACACACACACACCCACACACACACACACACACACACACACACACACACACACGTTTAGAGATACAAGTGGAAATAGACCATTTGGACCACCGACTCCATGCCGACCAGTGATCCCCGTTACACTACAAACCAGGAATAACTTATAACATACCGAAGCCAATTAACCAACAAACTTGTACTTCTTTGGAGTGTGGGAGAAAACTGGAGCACCTGGGGAATACCAACGCAGTCACAGGAAGAATATACAAACTCCATACAGACAACACCCATTGTCGTGTGTGTGTGTGTGTGTGTGTGCATGCGCGTGCACGTGCACGTGTGTTTCTTTCTTAGCATTAGTATGCTGGATTTATGTCAATTTCTCTGTCAAAATTCATTGAGTTGATCTATTCTTCCAACTTGCAGAGCTATTAAGTTAGCTAAATTATATCGAACTTGCCTTAGTGATGTTGCTCTGTCCCATTCCTTGCTGTAGAATTCAATGCTGGCGCATTTTCAGCTGTGTCACCCAGTTCAGGACATTGCTATTCATCTTTGCTTCCACTTTTTCAGTTGACCATTATATGATCAAGATTCAAGAGAGTTTATCTTGTGTCCCAGATACGACAATGAAATTCTTGCTTTGCTTCAGCACAACAGAATATAGAAGGAATGATTACAGTACAGATCAGTGTGTCCATGTACCATTGTATAAATATAAACACACATGAATAAATAAAACAGATAACGTGCAAATAAACAGATAATGGGCTATTAATGTTCAGAGTTTTGTTTGAGTTGAGTTCAATAGCCTGATTGCTTTGGGGAAGAAGCTGTTTCTGAACCTGGACATTGCAGTCTTCAGGCTCTTGTACCGTCTACCTGAAGGCAGCGGGAAGATGAGTGTGTGGCCAGATCCTAATGGACAGTGTGTTTCCATCTGCCTTCTAGCCTTTGTTCCATCAAAACCTCCCTCACCGATATCCACATATCATTTGCCAGGCTTTCTCCCACCCCCATCACTTTGGCAACTTAGTCCCGCCCCTTTCCCCCCACCCATCCCCCACTACAATCAGTCTGAAGAAGAGTCCCAACTCAAAAGGTTGCCGATCCATGTCCTCCAAAGATGCGACCTGATCTGACAAATTTGCAACAGCACTTTGGGTTCTATGCCAGATTCTAGCATTTATAGCTCCTTGTGTCTCGCTTGAACATTACACCCATCAGGCAAGAGAAAGAGATAAATATATCATGAGTGCTCTTTAATGTATTATGAAATGGGTGCCCCTATAAATTGCTGGTAATTGATGTTTAAAAGCAGTTTGATGTTCCTTTTTTCATGCTCTGTATTTTGTTATATTTTATTTACTCATATTCTTGTTTTTCTTGTTTTACTTTCATACAGATGGGAGGGTTCTTTCGTATCGGAGGTTCAGGTTAAACTGGAAATGAACGTGATTGGGATAGGACTGCTCCAGCCTCAGGGCAATCGGCATCTCCAGTGGAAACCTCTGAAGCTGGAGCCAAAACAGGTTGCTAACGATCCAAAATGTAACATTGTGAGGTCAGAGATAGAGAAAAATGCTGGAGAAACTCAGCGGGTGAAGCAGCATCTATGGAGTGAAGAAGGGTCTCGACCCGAAACTTTGCCTATTGCTTCGCTGCATAGATGCTGCCTCACCCGCTGAGTTTCTCCAGCATTTTTCTCTACCTTTGATTTTTCTAGCATCTGCAGTTCTTTCTTAAACATTGTGAGGTCAGGGTCATATTTGGTGGGAAATAACATTGCTATTCACCTTCACCAGAGTCATAGAGTCATACACCATGGAAACAGGCCCTTCAGCCCAACTTGCTTACACTGACCAACATGTCCCATCTCCACCTGCCTGCATTTGGTCCATATTCCTCAAAACCTGTTCTATCCATGTGTCTGTCTAAATGTTTCTTAAATAATAATACTTGCCCAACTATCTCACCACCCATTGTGTAACAATGTTACCCCACAGGTAAATCTTTCCCGACTCACCTTAAACTCACCAGAGGCCCAGGAACCATTGGAGCGGTTGCAGTGGGAGGAGTAACCCAAATCTGTAACGTTCCAACGTTTCATTCGCATTTCAAAACAAGTGGGCTTGAGGAAGCCGCTGATTGATGGAAGCGGAGAAGAGGGAGCAGCTGATTGGGACATAGATCCATGCTGATTTCTTCCAGCACTTTGTATTGTATCCTGGGTAAGGGGGGAATATGAGGGCCAGGGCAGTTTACTGTTCTGGATGTCGGATGTGGGAGGTCAGGGAGTCTGATAGCCTTCCAGACGTCCACATCTGCCCCAGGTGCATCGAGATGGGGCTCCTAAGGCACCGTATTAGGAACCCGGAGCAGCAGCCCAATGACCTCCGTCTGGTCAGTGAGAGTGAGGAGGTCATAGAGAGGAGTTACAGAGAAGTGGCCACTCCAAGACCACAGGAGGCAGACAAGTGGGTCAAGGTTAGGAGGGGCAAGGGCAGAGGCAGGGACTAGAGAGTGACCTGGTGGCTGTACACCTTGGCAATAAGTACTCCTGTTTGAGTACTGTTGGGGGAGACAGCCTACCTGGGGGTAGCAACAGCGGTCGGGCCTCCAGTACAGAGACCGGCCCTGTTGCTCATAAGAGTAAGGAAAAGTAGAGGAGGGCCGTAGTAATAGGGGACTCTATAGTTAGGGTGTCAGATAGGCGATTCTGTGGACACAGTCAGGAGACCCGGATGGTAGTTTGCCTCCCTGGTGCCAGGGTCTGGGATGTGACTGAACGTGTCCAAGATATCCTGAAATGGGAGGGAGAGGAGCCCAAGGTCGTGGTACATATAGGTACCAATGACATGGGTAGAAAAAGAGAAGAGGTCCTGAAAGGAGAATTTAGGGATTTGGGAGGAGAGTTAAGGAGAAGGACCGCAAAGGTAACAATCTCAGGACTACTGCCTGTGCTACGCGACAGTGAGAGTAGGAATGGAGAGAGATGGAGCATAAATGCATGGCTGAAGGACTGGTGCAGAGGGCAGGGATTCAAATTTCTGGATCATTGGGACCTCTTTTGGGGAAGGTGTGACCTGTACAAAAAGGACGGGTTGCACTTGAACCCGAGGGGAACCAATATCTTGGTGGGGAGATTTGCAAAGGCTACTGGGGAGACTTTAAACTAGATTGGTTGGGGGGAGGGACCCAAATAGAGAAAGCTAGTAGACAGTGTGTGAGGCTGGAGACAGAGAAGGGAAGCACTCAGACCTAACATGTAGGGGGGAAAGAAGGAAACAAAAGTAAACGGACAATAAGAGGTGGTGGGTTTCTTAAATGTGCGAGCAGAGAGACAGAGGGGTGTAAAATGAGGGTAGAAGCAATAGGTAGCATGGTGAAAAGTAAAAGTGGCAGGCAGACAAATCCAGGGCAAAAATCAAAAAGGGACACTTTTCAACATAATTGTATTAGGGGTAAGAGCATTGTAAAAACAAGCCTGAAGGCTTGTCTCAATGCAAGATGCATTTGTAATAAGGTGGATGAGTTGAACGTGCAGATAGCTATTAATGATTATGATATAGTTGGGATCACAAAGACATGACTCCAGGGTGAAAAAGGCTGGGAGCTGAACATCCAGGGATATTCAATATTCAGGAGGGATAAACAGAAAGGAAAAGGAGGTGGGGTAAGTTGCTGGTTAGAGAGGAGATTAATGCAATAGAAAGGAAGGACATTAGCTTGGAGGATGTGGAATCAATATGGGTAGAGCTGCAAAACACTAAGGGGCAGAAAACGCTAGTGAGTGTTGTGTGCAGTCCACCTAACAGTAGTAGTGGAGTTAGGGATGGCATCAAACAGGAAATTAGAAATGTGTGCAACAAAGGTAAAACAGTTATAATGGGTGACTTCAATCTACATATAGATTGGGTGAATCAAATTGGCAGGGGTGCTGAGAAAGAGGATTTCTTGGAATGTATGCAGGATAGATTTCTAAACCAACATGTAGAGGAACCAACGAGACAGCAGGGTATTCTAGACTGGGTATTGAGTAATGAGGTAGGGTTAGTTAGCAGTCTTGATGTGCGTGGCCCCTTGGGCAAGAGTGACAATAATATGGTTGAGGTCTTCATTAGGATGGAGAGCGACATTGTTAATTCAGCAACACGGGTCTTGAACTTAAAGAAAGGTAACTTTGAGGGTATGAGACGTGAATTGGCCAAGATAGACTGGCAATTGATTCTTAAAGGGTTGATGATGGTTATGCAATGGAAGGCAATTAATGACTATGTGGATGAACTACAACAATTGTTCATCCCAGTTCGGCAAAGGAATAAATCAGGGAAGGTAGTGCATCCGTGCATAACAGGGGAAATCAGGGATAGTATCAAAACAAAAGATGAAGCGTACAAATTAGCCAGAAAAAGCAGCCTACCAGAGGACTGGGAGAAATTCAGAGTCCAGCCGAGGAGGACAAAGGGCTTAATTAGGAAAGGAAAAATAGATTATGAAAGAAAACTGGCAGGGAACATAAAAACTGACTGCAAACATTTTTGCAGGTATGTGAAGAGAAAAAGATTAGTTAAAACAAATGTAGGTCCCTTGAAGTTAGAAACAGGTGAATTGATCATGGGGAACAGGACATGGCAGACCAATTGAATAACTACTTTGGTTCTGTCTTCATTAAGGAAGACATAAATAATCTGCGGGAAATAGCAGGGGACCACAGGTCAAATGAGATGGAGGAACTGAGTGAAATCCAGGTTAGCCAGGAAGTGGTGTTAGGTAAACTGAATAGATTAAGGGCCAGATAGGCTGCATCCCAGAAATATTGGATGCCTTAGTGATAATTTTGATAAGAGTTTTGATAATTTTTCAAAACTCTTTAGATTCTGGCGTAGTTGCTGAGGATTGGAGGATAGCTAATGTAACAACACTTTTTCAAAAGGGAGGGAGAGTGAAAACGGGGAATTACAGACCAGTTAGTCTAACATCGGTAGTGGGGAAACTGCTAGAGTCAGTTATTAAAGATGGGATAGCAGCACATATGGATGGTGAAATCATTGGGCAAAGTCAGCATGGATTTATGAAAGGTAAATCATGTCTGACAAATCTTATAGAATTTTTTCAGGATGTAACTAGTAGAGTGGATAATGGAGAACCAGTGGATGTGTTATATCTGGACTTTCAGAAGGCTTTCGACAAGGTCCCACATAAGAGATTAGTATACAAACTTAAAGCACACAGTATTGGGGGGTTCAGTATTGATGTGGATAGAGAACTGGCTAGCAAACAGGAAGCAAAGAGTAGGAGTAAACGGGTCCTTTTCAGAATGGCAGGCAGTGGCTAGTGGGGTTCCGCAAGGCTCAGTGCTGGGACCCCAGCTATTTTCAATATATATTAATGATTTGGATGAAGGAATTGAATGCAACATCTCCACGTTTGCAGATGACACGAAGCTGGGGGGCAGTGTTAGCTGTAAGAAGGATGCTAGGAGGCTGCAAGGTGACTTGGATAGACTGGGTGAGTGGGCAAATGTATGGCAGATGCAGTATTATGTGGATACATGTGAGGTTATCCACTTTGGTGGCAAAAACAGGAGGGTAGACTATTATCTGAATGGTGGCCAATTAGGAAAAGGGGAGATGCAACGAGACCTGGGTGTCACAGTACACCAGTCATTGAAAGTAGGCATGCAGGTGCAGCAGACAGTGAAGAAAGCGAATGGTATGTTAGCATTCATAGCAAAAGGATTTGAGTATAGGAGCAGGGAGGTTCTACTGCAGTTGTACAGAGTCTTGTTGAGACCGCACCTGGAGTATTGCGTACAGTTTTGGTCTACAAATCTGAGGAAAGACATTCTTGCCATAGATGGAGTACAGAGAAGGTTCACCAGACTGATTCCTGGGATGTCAGGACTTTCATTTGAAGAAAGATTGGATAAACTCGGCTTGTACTCGCTAGAATTTAGAAGATTGAGGGGGGATCTTATGGAAACTTACAAAATTCTTAAGGGGTTGCACATGCTAGATGCAGGAAAATTGTTCCCGATGTTGGGGAAGTCCAGTACAAGGGGTCACAGTTTAAGAATAAGGGGAAATCTTTTAGGACCGAGATGAGAAAAACATTTTTCACACAGAGAGTGGTTAATCTCTGGAATTCTCTTCAACAGAATGTAGTTGAGGACAGTTCATTGGCTATATTTAAGAGGGAGTTAGATGTGGCCCTTGTAGCTAAAGGGATCAGGGGGTATGGAGAGAAGGCAGGTACGGGATACTGAGTTGGATGATCAGCCATGATCACATTGAATGGTGGTGCAGGCTCGAAGGGCCAAATGTTCTCCTCCTGCACCTATTTTCTATGTTTCTAATGTCCTTTGGTTCTCAATTCCCCTACTCTGGGGAAGAAGCTCTGTGGATTTGAATGTCCATTCCTCAGTTGCATTTACCTGAGCTATCCATCGATTCAGTTGACTATTATTTGAATTTTCACTAACCCTTGTCCCTTGCCTTTTTTCTTCTTGGAAAGTTTCATGTCATTGAAGTCCTTGCAAGAGCAGAGCTGTGAACGTAAGGAAACACAGGGAGAACCTTCCAATTTATCAATGTCATTGGCATAGAGAGAAAGCAAAATCTGCCTATGATCTTCTTTTATTTAAGGGTGACCTTTAATCGCAAGACTGCTAAATTCCTCATTTTTATTCAGGAGCGTGATGGGGGAAGGGAAGAAGTTACACTGTACAGAATAATTAAAGCAATCTGAATACCAATGGTTGAATGTAGATGTGGGAACTCCAAGCCACAGCTTTGCAATTAATCACTCAGAATGTAACTGGTGCCCTTGATTAATTATAGCTGAAAGCAGTAATCACTGCAGTTCGGGCTTGTTAATAAGAAGTCAGGGTGTCTTCCAGAATCTTGCCTTTCCCAACTACCACCTTTGTTGCATAAATGACCCTAAAGACTTAAATTAGAGAAAAATGCAGCTCTATCAGAATGGCTGATATTGCGACCCAGATTTCATGATGGAATGTCTATTCTTGAATCCTAGGGCTGGAACTACCGACTTTGGAAGCTATTTTGCGGTAAGATAATTTGTATTGTCACAGGACACTTTCATGCTGGAGAATGTTATTGGCTTAAGAAAGATTCAGGTCAAAAAGACTGGAGTACCCCTTCAAGCCTGATGGTTTTTAACCTGTTATGTATTTAACATGCTAATATCAATAAGCAAAACATGAATTTTGATACCTCTACTTTTTAATTTAAATAGTAAATACCCACTTAGTGGCAAGTTATAAGTAGAAATGTAATTCTCTTAGATTAAATTATTTACAGTCTGCTTTCAGTTTTTTCACTTTACATAATAGCTTGTTTAGTCCGTTTTTTGTTGTTGCAATATTACTCTGTAAGGGGCGGAGCTAAATGTAATCAACACCCACGGAAGCTCACATGAAATATCCCACCGGGGTTGGGCTTCACGCACAGTGTCTTCAAATGCTGTTTTTTTAAATTTACTTTATTTAGCACTTTTTTCGCTTACTCTTCTCAAGGCACATTTTCTTGTGATATACATGCAGGGTTTTGAAATTGGGATCACCCACCCACTAACCAGAAGGTTGATTTTAGATATTGAGTTGCCCCATCTGATACAAGGGAAACCATGTAAGCTCTAATGCAAGACGACCCTCTGAAGAAAACTGGAGGAATTACGTTTTGTCATTGGAATATTAGGGGTATTAATGAGCTAATTAAAAGGGGTAAGTTTCTTGCACAATTAAAATCGATTAATGCTGATATAATATGTTTACAGCAATCGCACCTCAAAGATCAAGTTCATAACAATGTTGAAGGCTAACTGGATTGGTCAAATATATCACTCCTCTTTTCTCTCCAAAACCAGAGGTACTGCAATTATAATTCGTAAGGGAATACCATTTAAACATAAAAGCACCATAGCAGATAAAGAGGGTGGGTACGTCATAGTATCTGGGGAGATATATTCTACCCCACTTACTGTGGAGTATATCTACGCTCCCAATTTTGATCATCCACTTTGGAGGTCCCGTTGGAGGCCGCTCCACGGTGCTAGGCCCCAATGACAATGGAGACCCGACAGAGAAAAGGTCGGGTCCTCCGTACAGGGAAAAGATTTTAAAAGTTTCCCCCACCCCCCACACATACCCAGCTAAAAAAAACACTATAGCTACACTCAAAACGAGACAAAAAATAAAAAAAGACAGACGGACTGCAGAGGCCGCTGCGACGAGAGTCGCGCCGCCCACCACTACTCTTAAGATGTGGATTACAAACATGTCCGAGACACTACATCTTGAAAATATTAGACTTGTCTTGGCAGAAAAAGCAGATCATTTTTCCAAGACATAGACACCCTTGACCGATTTCATACAAGGATAGTGTGGTGCAACACAACTGTGGATTTAAATCTATGGGTTGGGTGAGGAGGGTGAGGAGGGTGGGGAGGGATGAGAGGCAGGTATATCACCACTTTTCTATCACTTTTTCTTTTTGTCTTTTTTTCCTCTATTCCTCTCTTCTTTCTTTCTTTTACCCACGCTTTGGCTACACTACTTTGGTCGTCTAGGGGTCCTATCTTTGCACATCTCACTTTTTCTCTTTTCTTTTCTTCTAATTCAAAGCTAAAAAGTCAAATTGAAGCTGTACAAAAACTGTTTAATTTGATATGCTGTTTGTTCTGTTCTTGTCCATTTGCTTCTAATAAATAAAAATATGAAGAAAAAAAATAAATCAGAACAAGTAACAAAGCTAACAGCTTTCTCAGCAATGTAGCCACAACATCACAAGTCAGAGAGTGGTATGATACTAATCAGTACTGTGGTCAAACTGAAACGTATCTACTTGACAGGACCCATTCAAGGACAGGACTTGCATTCAACGGCTGGAATAAGATCATAAGGTTATATGTGATAGGAGTAGAATTAAGCCATTCGGCCCATCAAGTCTACTCTGCCATTCAATCATGGCTGATCTATCTCTCCCTCCTAACCCAATTCACCTGCCTTCTCCCCATAACCTCTGAACCTGTACTAATCAAGAATCTATCTATCTCTGCCGTAAAAATATCCACTGACTTGGCTTCCGCAGCCTTCTATGGCAAGGAATTCAGACTAAAGAGATTTCTTCTCATCTCCTAAAAGAACATCCTTTAATTCTGAGACTATGACATCTAGTCCTAGACTCGCCCACTAATGGAAACATCCTCTCCACATCCACTCTATCCAAGCCTTTCACTATTCTGTATGTCTCAAACGAGGCCCCCCTCATTCATCTAATCTCCAGCGAATACAGGCCCAGTGCCGACAAATGTTCATCATATGTTAACCTAAATTTTATTTTTTTAAATAGAAAAACAGGAGTAAATAGAAAATAGGTGCAGGAGTAGACCATTTGGCCCTTCGAGCCAGCATCGTCATTCAATATGATCATGGCTGAGCACCCAAAATCTGTACCCCATACCTGATTTATCCCCATATCCCTTGATTCTGTTAACCCTAAGATGTAAATCTAACACTCCCTTGAAGACATCCAGTGAAATGGCCTCCACTACCTTTTGTGGCAGAGAATTCCACAGATTCACAACTATCTGGGTGAAAACATTTTTCCTCATCTCAGTCCTAAATGGCCTACCCCTTATTCCTAAACTGTGACATCTGGTTCTGGACTCCTCCAACATCGGGAACATTTTTCCTGCATCTAGCCTGTCCAATGCCTTAATAATTTTAAACGTTTCTATAAGATCCCTTCTCATCCTTTTAAATTCCAGTGAATTCAAGCCCAGTTGTCCCATTGTTTCATCATATATCAGTCCCACTATCCTGGGAACTAACCTGGTGAACCTATGCTGCACTCCCTCAATAGCAAAAATGCCTTCCTCAAATTAGAAGACCCAAACTGCACACAATACTCCAAGTGTGGTCTCACCAGGGCCATGTACAACTGCAATAAGACCTCCTTGCTCCAAAACTCAAATTCTCTCGCAATAAAGGCCAACACGCCATTAGCTTTCTTCACTGCCTGCTGTACCAGCATTATTACTTTCAGTCACCGATGTACAAGGACACCCAGGTCTCATTGCACCTCCCCTTCTCCTAATGTGACACCATTCAGATAATGGTAATGGGGCACAATCACATTAATATTGGGGTTAAGGAGTATCAACTGGATACACAATGCATCAGTCTGCCACTTTCTACACCTAGAGGTGGGCTGACGACCAGTCAATGGCAATCATCCAACTGCCCCTCTCATAAAAGGGTCAAATAACTAAATTATGAAATTTTTTTCTTTGTCTTTACAAAAAGATTTATTGTCGGAAAGGTTGGTGGCCAAGGAGATCAGAAACAAAAGCAGAAGCATTAGATTATGTCCTGAATGATAGTTTGTAGTAGTACGTTCAGACAAGGGAGAATAGAGTCCAACAGCAAGATACCTTGCATTGGTAAGTAAAGTGGTGATGCATAATAGTTTGTCTGAGGGGTAGAAATCAGTATAGAGAACTGGAGAAAGTTGCAGCAGAAAATAGAAGTTTGTTACACCAGGAAGACTCTTTCAACTTCAGCTACAAAATCCACGGGATTTAGCAGCCCACATTAATTTATTTAGCTGGACTTAAGGCTCTTTCTATTACCACTGTGGACTCTAGGTCTGTGTTAATGGACTTCTCAATATTTATACAGGCTAAATGGATCATTACTTGTTTAAAGAGCATTAAAGGATTACCTTGCCATTGAAGGTGGATTGTGTTAATTTTTCACTGCTGCCAACACAAGCATATTTTGAGCAATTTTAATTTGAAAACAATAGACACTTATAAAATGTATCTTTCTGGGTATTTTTTAGAATAAATGAATTGGAATCTGAACCTGGGTTATGTCCAGCTCTTTCTCAAACCCTTAATTTTCCTGTTCAAGATGTTTGATGTTATGTATGGAATGTGCTTGCATCCAAACACTGATATTTCTCACCAAACTGTATGCAAGATTTAAGATAGACACAAAAGCCTGTAGTAACTCAATGGGTCAGGCAGCATCTCTGGAGAAAAGAAATAGGTGGTGTTTCAGTTAGAGACCATTATTCATTCATTCAGGTCTGAAGAAGGGTCTCAACCCAAAACCTTACCTATTCCTTTTCTCCAGAGATGCTGCCTGTCCTGCTGAGTTATTCCAGCTTTTTGTGTCGGTCTTCGGTTCAAACTAGCATCTGTAGTTCCTTTCTATACATTTTGTATTCAAGACTTAAGTGGAAAAAACAGATCATGTTAATTTAGGTATGGCTGTCAGCGTGCTTTAGTTACATTCTAAATGTAGTAAAATTACTCCAATAATTAAGATCGACATAACTGTATTTAACTTGGCAATCTCAATGGCTTACCCCTGTGGTTTGCCACATGCCAATCTTATTTCTGGGAAAGAATGTGTATTCATGTTGTGTTCTATTGATCTGAGATGTTTATTAAGGCTCAGGAACGGTTGTAGTGGGAGGAGCGACGTCCGAGCTGTAAGTTTAAAAACTCGATCGCGGGGCTTGTTTCCACAGAGGCCCAGGAGCGGTTGCAGTGGGAGGAACCCAAATCCGTAACGTTCCATTCGCAGCTCGCAGTTCAAAACAAGTGGGCTTGAGGAAGCCGCTGATTGGTGGAAGCGGACTCGAGGGAGCACCTGATTGGCAGTCAGATCCCTGCCGATTTCTTCCAGATATAATCCTTCCTTTGTACTGTATTGTATTGTACATTGTATTGTATTGTACTTTGTATTGTAGCCAGGATAAGGGGGAGTGAGTGCCAGGGCAGTTTACTGTTCTGGATGTCAGATGTGGGAGGTCATGCAGTCAGATAGCTCTCCAGACGTCCACATCTGCGTCAGGTGCGTCAAGATGGGGCTAAAAAGGGACCGTATTCGGTACCTGGAACAGCAGCTCGATGACCTCCGTCTGGTCAGGGAGAGTGAGGAGGTCATAGAGAGGAGTTACAGGGAGGTAGTCACTCC
Organism: Raja brachyura; assembly: GCA_963514005.1. Next base: position 17,183,450 of record OY740806.1, on the reverse strand, counting down.
AAAACCACAGGAGGCAGACATGTGGGTCACGTTTAGGAGCGGCAAGGGGAAGAGGCATGGACTAGAGAGTACCCCGGTGGCTGTACACCTTGGCAATAAGTACTCCTGTTTGAGTACTGTTGGGGGAGACAGCCTACCTGGGGGTAGCAACAGCGGCCGGGCCTCGGGTACAGAGACTAGCCCTGTTGCTCAGGAGGGTGAGGAAAAGAAGAGGAGGGCAGTAGTAATAGGGGACTCTATAGTTAGGGGGTCAGATAGGCAATTCTGTGGACGGAGTCAGGAGACCCGGGTGGGGAGTCAGGAGACCCGGGTGGTAGTTTGCCTCCCTGGTGCCAGGGTCCGGGATGTGACTGAACGTGTCCAAGGTTTCCTGAAATGGGAGGGAGTGGAGCCAGAGGTCGTGGTACATATAGGTACCAATGACATAGGTAGAAAAAGAGAAGAGGTCCTGAAAGGAGAATTTAGGGAGTTAGGAGGAGAGTTAAGGAGAAGGACCCCAAAGGTAACAATCTCAGGATTACTGCCTATGCCACGCGACAGTGATAGTAGGAATGGAGCGAGGTGGAGAATAAATGTGTGGCTGAAGGACTGGTGCAGAGGGCAGGGAATCAAGTTTCTGGATCATTGGGACTTCTTTTGGGGAAGGTGTGACCTGTACAAAAAGGACGGGTTGCACTTGAACCCGAGGGGAACCAATATCTTGGCGGGGACATTTGCAAAGGCTACTGGGGGGACTTTAAACTAGATCGGTTGGGGGGAGGGACTCAAATAGAGAAAACAAGTAGACCGTGTGTGAGGCAGGAGGCAGAGATGAGAAGCAGTCAGACGCACACGTAGGGGGGAAAGCAGAAAAAAATAATAAACAGAGAATAAGAGGTGGTGGGTTTCTTAAATGTGTGAGCAGAGAGACAGAGGATTGTAAAATGAGGATAGAAGCAAGGCAAGACAAAGACAAGGCAAAGATGCAAAGGACAGGTGTAATGTGATCCATTTTCTTGGTGTTGGTCAAGACTCTGGCAGTGGCATTCTGGATAAGTTGCAGTTGTTTAATTGATTTTTTACTGAGACCTGTAAATATATGCATGAACAAGTTTTTCAGTGTCTTCTTTGGACAGAAATCCCTTGATTCTTGCAATGTTTTTTAGATGGTAATAGGCAGATTTGGTAATGGTCTTTATATGGCTGTTAAAATTCAAATCCGAGTCCATAACTACACCAAGGTTTCTGGCTTTGTCTGTGGTTTTCAGTGCGATTGGGTCAAGTTGAGCACTCATCTCTAGCCTTGTATTTTTGGAACCAAAAACAATAATTTCTGTCTTATTTGCATTGAGCTGGAGGAAATTCTGGTTCATCCACTCAGTGATTTGTTTGACACACTGACTCAGTGAGTGTAGGGGACTATGGTCATGTGGTGACACTGCGATATAAAGTTGTGTATCATCGGCATAAGTATGGTAGGATATGTTAAAATACTCTATGATCTGAGCTAGGGGGAGCATGTAAATATTGAACAAAATGGGTCCAAGAATGGAGCCCTGAGGAACCCCGCATGTGAGTTTTGTACGTTCTGATTCATAATTACCAAGGGAAACAAAATATTCCCGACCTTTCAAGTAGGATTTGAACCAGTCCTGCACAGAACAAGAGAGTCCTACCCACTTCTCAAGTCTGTCAAGCAGTATGTTATGGTCCACCGTATCAATAGCAGCACTGAGATCTAGAGTACCAAAACTGAAGCTTTTGATGCATCACTGTTTAGATGTATGTCGTTTAGGACCTTAGTAAGTGCAGTCTCAGTGCTGTGATGTGGCCGGAATCCCGACTGGAAAACATTAAAAATATTGTTTGGATCATAAAGCAGTACATTTGTTGGTAAACTACCCTTTCAATGATCTTTGCCAGAAACGCTAAATTAGATATGGGTCTGTAGCTGCTCATAGCTGAGGCATCCAGATTAGACTACTTCAATAGGGGCTTGATCACTGCAGTTTTTAAGACCGGGAAAATGCTCCAATTGAAGGGAAGTGTTTACTATGTTCAGCAATAGGTAGCAAGGTGAAAAGTGGCAGGCAGACAAATCCAGGGCAAAAATCAAAAAGGGCCACCTTTCAACATAATTGTATAAGGGGTAAGATCATTGTAAAAACAAGCCTGAAGGCTTTGTGTCTCAATGCGAGGAGCATTCATAATAAGGTGGATGAGCTGAATGTGCAGATACCTATTAATGATTATGATATAGTTGGGATCACAGAGACATGGCTCCAGGGTGACCAAGGCAGGGAGCTGAACATCCAGGGATATTCAATATTCAAGAGGGATAGACAGAAAGGAAAAGGAGGTGGGGTAGCGTTGCTGGTTAGAGAGGAGATTAACGCAATAGAAAGGAAGGACATTAGCTTAGAGGATGTGGAATCAATATGGGTAGAGCTGTGAAACACTAAGGGGCAGAAAACGCTAATGGGTGTTGTGTACAGGCCACCTAACAGTAGTAGTGGAGTTGGGGATGACATCAAACAGGAAATTAGAAATGTGTGCAACAAAGGTAAAACAGTTATAATGGGTGACTTCAATCTACATATAGATTGGGTGAATCAAATTGGCAGGTGTGCTGAGGAAGAGGATTTCTTGGAATGTGTGCGGGATAGTTTTCTAAACCAACATGTAGAGGAACCAACGAGAGAGCAGGCTATTCTAGACTGGGTATTGAGTAATGAGGAAGGGTTAGTTAGCAGCCTTGTTGTGCATGGCCCCTTGGACAAGAGTGACCATAATATGGTTGAGTTCTTCATTAGGATGGAGAGTGACATTGTTAATTCAGAAACACAGGTCCTGAACTTAAAGAAAGGTAACTTTGAGGGTATGAGACGTGAATTGGCCAAGATAGACTGGCAATTGATTCTTGAAGAGTTGACGGTGGATATGCAACGGAAGGCATTTAAAGACTGCATGGAGGAACTACAAAAATTGTTCATCCCAGTTTTACAAAAGAATAAATCAGGGAAGGTAGTGCATCCGTGGATAACAAGGGAAATCAGGGATAGTATCAAAGCAAAAGATGAAGTGTACAAATTAGCCTGAGAAAGCAGCCTACCAGAGGACTGGGAGAAATTCAGAGTCCAACAGAGGAGGACAAAGGGCTTAATTAGGAAAGGGAAAATGGATTATGAAAGAAAACTGACAGGGAACATAAAAATGGACTGCAAAAGTTTTTATCGATATTAAAACAAATGTAGGTCCCTTGTAGTCAGAAACAGGTGAATTGATCATGGGGAACAAGGACATGGCAAACCAATTGAATAACTACTTTGGTTCTGTCTTCACTAAGGAAGACATAAATAATTTGCCTGAAATAGCAGGGGATCGCAGGTCAAATGAGAAGGAGGAACTGAGTGAAATCCAGGTTAGCCGGAAAGTGGTGTTAGGTAAATTGAATGGATTAAATGCCGATAAATCCCCAGGGCCAGATAGGCTGCATCCCAGGGTACTTAAGGAAGTAGCCCCAGAAATAGTGGATGCCTTAGTGATAATTTTTCAAAACTCTTTAGATTCTGGAGTACTTCCTGAGGATTGGAGGGTAGCTAATGTAACCCCACTTTTTAAAAAGGGAGGGAGAGGGAAAACGGGAATTACAGACCAGTTACTCTAACATCGGTAGTGGGGATACTGCTAGAGTCAGTTATTAAAGATGGGATAGCAACTCATTTGGAAAGTGGTGAAATCATTGGACAAAGTCAGCATGGATTTATGAAAAATAAATCATGTCTGACGAATCTTATTTAATTTTTTGAGGATGTAACTAGTAGAGTGGATAAGGCAGAAGCAATGGATGTGTTATATCTGGACTTTCAGAAGGCGTTCGACAAGGTCCCACACAAGAAATTAGTATACAAACCTAAAGCACACGATGTTGGCAGTTCAGTACATATGTGGATAGGGAACTGGCTGGCAGACAGGAAGCAAAGAGTAGGAGTGAACAGGTCCTTTTCAGGATGGCAGGCAGTGACTAGTGGGGTGCCGCAAGTCTCAGTGCTGGGATCCCAGCTATTTACAATATATATTGATGATTTGGACGAGGGAAGTAAATGCAACATCTCGAAGTTTGGGGATGACACAAAGCTGGAGGGCAGTGTTAGCTGTGAGGAGGATGCTAGGAGGCTGCAAGGTGACTTGGATAAGCTGGATGAGTGGGCAAATGCATGTCAGATGCAGTTTAATGTGGATAAATGTGAGGTTATCCACTTTGGTGGCAAAAACAGGAAAGTAGACTATTATTTGAATGGTAACCGATTAAGAAAAGGGGAGACGCAACGAGACCTCGGTGTCATGGTACACTAGTCATTGAAAGTAGGCATGCAGGTGCAGCAGGCTGTGAAGAAAGCGAAAGGGTTGTTGGCATTCATAGCAAAAGGATTTGAGTACAAGAGCAGGGAGGTTCTACTGCAGCTGTGCAGGGTCTTCGTGAGGCCACACCTGGAGTATTGCATACAGTTTTGGTCTCCTAATCTAAGGAAATACAATCTTGCCATAGAGGGAGTACAGAGAAGGTTCACGAGACTGATTCCTGGGATGGCAGGACTTCCATATGAAGAAAGACTGGATAGACACGGCTTTTACTCGCTGGAATTTAGAGGATTGAGGGGGGATCTCATAGAGACTTACTGTAAATAAGCGATTCACACACTCTTGAAGTGTATTGCATCCTTTAATGACGGCACAGGGTATAACACACGTCAGCAAGCACTGGTTACATTCTTCTACTGAACTATACCCAGGGAGGGGAAAGAGTTATGATTGATGTTAACAAAGACGGGGTTATTGGTACTGAGGTAGCTATATTATTAGTTGCATGCATAAACCATCGACACTTACAAAATTCTTAAGGGGTTGGACAGGCTAGATGCAGGAAGATTGTTCCCAATGTTGGGGAAGTCCAGGACAAGGGATCACAGTTTAAGGATAAGGGGGAAGTCTTTTAGGACCGAGATGAGAAAATCATTTTTCACACAGGGAGTGGTGAATCTGTGGAATTCTCTGCCACAGAAGGTAGTTGAGGTCAGTTCGTTGGCTATATTTAAGGGGGAGCTAGGTGTGGCCCATGTGGCTAAAGGGATCAGGGGGTATGGAGAGAAAGCAGGAACAGGATACTGAGTTGGATGATCAGCCATGATCATATTGAATGGCAGTGAAGGCTGAATGGCCTACTCTGTTTCTATTAAGAGAATGACAAAGATAGCAAAGAGAAATGTTTTCAGGAGTACAATACTTATCACAGGGAATGGTTGAGAGAACAAACGTTTTCAAGGAAAGACACAAAAGGCTGGAGTAACTTAGCAGGTCAGGCTCCATCCCTGGAGAAAAAGAATAGGTGACGTTTCAGGTTGAGACCCTTTTTCAGACAAGTGTCAGGGGAAAGGGGAACAATAGATATAGTAGAAAGATCTTAGAAACATAGAAACATAGAAACATAGAAACATAGAAATTAGGTGCAGGAGTAGACCATTCGGCCCTTCGAGCCTGCACTTCTATAAGATCCCCTCTCAATCTCCTAAATTCTAGAGAGTATAAACCGAGTCTATGCAGTCTTTGTTCATAAGACAGTCCTGACATCCCAGGAATCAGTCTGGTGAACCTTCTCTGCATTCCCTCTATGGCAATAATGTCCTTCCTCAGATTTGGAGACCAGAAGTGTACGCAATACTCCAGGTGTGGCCTCACCAAGACCCTATACAACTGAAGTAGAACCTCCTTGCTCCTATACTCAAATCCTTTTGCTATGAAAGCTAACATACCATTCGCTTTCTTCACCCAAACGTCAATTATTTCTTTTCGCCAGAGATGCTACCTGATCTTCTGAGTAACTCCAGCTTTTTGTGTCTGTCTTTGGTTTAAACCAGTATCTGAAGTGCTTCTCTACACATTTGTCTTAATATTTGAAGGTAAGTGAGATCCAGGGATTATAGGAAGGATTAGTCTTTGATTCAATGATTCAATTCATTGATATGTTATTGTCACATGCACCTAGGTACAGTGAAATGCTTTGTTTTGCATATAACCTGATAAAATTATGTGGCAGACCTCACCTAGGCAGTACACAAGTGTCACCACAATTTGGCGCTGACCAAGAGATTGTCTCCACACAATTTATGAACATTATGAATGCCCCTCTGCGCTGTATACATCTCTTGGTTTCACATCATCATCACAAAAATACTGCTTTAAAAAATATGTTTTTTTTTAAAATAAAAAATGAATGCAAGTTCCAAACATCAGCTTCATTTTCCCACAATTCCACCATCATCCAATAATATATAAGCTTACCATTGAACCTATCTTCCCATTGATTCAATGGGGATAAATCACATGCGTAAAAGTGTTTTCCAATAAGCCACCCGCACATGAGCAGAAAGAGGCACCACTTTCAGTGAAGAACTGGAAATACTGAAACCTCAATATTGTAAATATAGTAGCGATAGTTGCCATTCATTCAGAAGGACGACAAAAATATTGCAAGCGGGTTGTGAAGGAATTACAATGAGAAGGGAAGTGATATTAGACAACAATTTATTTCAAGGGAAACCACCACAGTGCATGAACATGGAGCCCTAAAGTTGCCTTAATAACCTCACAATTCCACCAGCATAGCTTTTTGAAAGTTAGAATGGCCTCTGAATAAAATTACCAAACCAACAAGAAAGTGTTGATCAATCTGAAGAAGGGTCCCCACCTGAAACGTTGTCTATCCATTTCCTCCACAGATGTTGGCTGACCTGTTGAATTCCTCCAACATTTTGTGTTTTGATAAAGAACGTGTTGCACATCTGTAGGTGACATCAGCTTTCTGCACATTTGTGTGTTCCAATGATATCTGAAGAAGAGGAAGATAGTTTTATTTTATTTTATTATTTTGCAAAGTATGTAATTTTCAGTAATGTTTTAGAGTCCATACATTGAGGGCGTGAGATTTATTTTGGAACTAACAACATTTTAGAATCACAAGAAAACACTAAAATATTCATCAAAGCAATTGGATCCAAAGTATATAATCCCTAAAAGAAAATGAATGCAGATGTAATGCAAAAATTGAAGGAGAACTTCAACCTTACATCTTAAGAGTCGGTGTGAACTGAACATTTGGTGAGTTCATCAGCAATTATATGGTGGAATTGAAGGCTCATTCATTACGTCACAACTGTCACAGATTTTTAACAGAGAGATAGGTTGATTTGTTTATAAAAGGATCTAAACAAAGCCATTGTGTGTGCCTTTTCTTAGGCCTGAGAGATGCTGTCTCGTAGCAACATTGATGAAGGGATGGGAGTTGAACACAAAAGAGCATGCACAGCATTTCTTGCCCAAAGTAGGGCCAGAATCAAGGACCAGAGGACATATGGGCAAGAGGGCATGACATGAGAATTAAGGGACAGAAGTTTAGGGGTAACATGAGGGGGAACTTCTTTAGTCAGAGAGTGGTGGCTGTGTGGAATGAGCTTCCAGCAGAAGTGGTGGAGGCAGGATCGATTTTAACATTTAAAAGTAAAGTGGATAGGTATATGGACGGGAAGGGGATGGAGCGTATGGTCTGAGTGCAGGTAGAAGGGACTTGGGGAAAATAAATGGTTGGCATGGACTGGAAGGACCGAGAGGGCTTGTTTCCATACTGTAATTGTTATATGGTTATATATGGCATGTTTAAGGTGAAGGGGAAAAGATTTAATAGGAATCTGAGGGGTAACGTTTTCACACAAAGGGTGGTGGATGTATGGAACAAGCTGCCAGTGGAGGTAGTTGAGGCAGGGATTATCCCAACATTTAAGAAACAGTTAGACAGGTACATGGATAGGCAGTTTTGGATGGGTATAGACCAAACACGGGCAGGTGGGACTAGTGTAGCTGGGAAATGTTGGCCGGTGTAGGCAAGTTGGGCTGAAGGGCCTGTTTCCACACTGTATCACTCGATGACTATGACTATGAGCATCATCCATTTCAATTGCTTCATGTTGCACCATAAACTCACAATTGACTGGAACCTGCAGGGAAAGAAAATGTCCGGATAAGTTGCAATGCCAATCACCTTGAGCATCCCTGCACATTCAAAACAGATGTCAGAGTGAGCTTTATATTGCCGGTTGCAACCAAAATGGACAATGATTTCATTATATTTGTTTTCTTGAAGCTCTTCGTATTTAGGTAAGTGTCGAGTGTTTAAACCTGTTATTACAGCATTTAGTTTATTTGATTAGCATTGAATCTATATGCAAAGTGAACAGGGATGATAAAGAAATAGCCCAGGCAGTGTGTATGTTGTCAGTGAGCAAACTAAAAACTGTGTGGGTTAGGATTTCAAGACATGTTTTAATCAATGACCAGCTCGTTGAGATGAAGAGTGATACCTTTACAGGCTATTCTTTGCCAATCCCTTGGCAAAGATGGATCCTTGTTTGTTTCATGAGTGTTCAACATGTGCAACTGGTTGACTCCACAATCTCCACTTATGCTAACAGTGGGGGAAGGGCACAGTGTGCAACACATCACCAGCACTAGGTGAACATCTGATGCTGGGAGAACGTCACCTGGACTAAGGTCTGTCACGCACATAAGTGTCTAGACCAATTTCCCATTCAATGCAGTTTGGCCAGTAAGTGATTGTTGATCTAACTCCTTCACTCATTCCTTCTCTCCAGAGATGCTGCCTGTCCCGCTGAATTACTCCAGCTTTGTGTGTCTATCTTCCTGCTGACCCAACTAACATCGCTACTATGTGCAACTTGCAGAAAAAACAAATCATTGGTAAATGCAATATATTTCTACACTGTCCATTATGCAAATTGATGTTTAAAGATTGTTGACTACCCCAAACGGAATGTAGTTCTACGTGTGCATGAGATAAATCTGATTTTGTAGAGATTTGCACTGCAGCGTGCTCAGTAATCAGCCACAGTGGAAAATCATCATCATCTACTGCTTGATTATGACTTATCATTGCTGGAGGGCTTGACTGTTTTATCTGTTTCTGAAACCAACATAACTGGATTGGCCCAGTCATTGAGAATATATAGTTCATCAAAGCCCTTTACCTCTTTATATTCCTGTATAACGTATGTTTTCAATGCTAAGCCTGCCTTTGTTTGGTTGATGTTTCCTGATGTCAGGCCCATCCCTACAGCATAGCAGTGTAGGTATTGTATGTTCTCTTTCTGGCTGGCAACATTTAATTGTGAATTTCCTTCACAACAAACTAAGAATACATAGTGCAAGGTTGGATAATGAATCATCTACTAAAGTGTTTGCTCAGTTTAGTTTCTTATTGTCATGTGTACCAAGGTACAGTAAAATGCTTTTATATTGCGTGCTTTCCCTTCAGCAAAAGGACTATACACGATTACAAACAAGACGTCCACTGTGTTTGTGCCATGCCATGGAATTCTGATGCAGTATCCGGTTTTCAATGCTTGAGGTTTCAGAAACCTTATCATTGTATGTTGCTTCGCGATTAACTACCATTTAGCGGGATCTAACCTGGGTCTCCAGCGCTGCAAGCACTGTAAGGTAGCAACTCTACCGCTGCACCGCCGTGCCACACTGCCATCTGTCCATTCCCCTCACAGATAATGCCTGGCCTGTTCAGTTACCCCAGCTGTTTGTTCTTTTATATATTTATATATATATATATATATATACACACACATACACACATATACAGTATATATACATATACACACACACATATATATATATATATATATATGTGTGTGTGTGTGTGTGTATAGATATGCACACATATATATATATATATATATATATATATATGTGTGTGTATATATATATACACACACATATAGGTATACATGTATATATATACATATACACGCATATATATACATACACACACGTATATGCATATACTTATGCACACACATATATACACATATGCATATATATATATATATACATATACATATATATATATATATATATATATACACACACACACGCGCACACACACACACAGACACACACACACACACACACACACACACACACACACACACACATATATATATATATACATACAAACATATATACACATATATATATATACATATACACACATACACACACATATGTCTGTGTGTGTGTATATATATTATATAATTCCTTAAGGCTCTTACATACATTATAAATATATACACACATACATGTATATAATTACTAGACTAAGTGGAACTGCATTTGAATGTGGTGACTTTGCACCCTGCATGAAATGGTATGAAACTGCACTTGAATTTGGTGGCCTTGCACCCTGTTTGAAATGGTATGAAACTGCACTTAATTTGGTAGTTTTGTACCCTGCTTGAAGTTGTATGAAACTGCACTTGAGTTTGGTGGCCTTGCACCCTGCTTGAAACAGCATTAAACAGCACTAGCATTTGGTGGCCTTGCACCCTACTTGAAGTGGCATGAAACTGCACTTGAGTTTGGTGGCCCTTCACCCTGCTTGAAGTGGTCGGAAACTGCACTTGAATTCAGTGGCCTTGCACCCTGCTTGAAGTGGTCGGAAACTGCACTTGAATTCGGTGGCCTTGCACCCTGCTTGAAGTGGTAGGAAACTGCACTTGAATTTGGTGGTCTTGCACCCTGCTTGAAATGGTAGGAAACTGCATTTGAATTTGGTGGCATTGCACCCTGCTTCAAATGGAATTTCAAGGAATAGCGTGAGTCAACTACTCGCCTCCCAGCCATGAGTGAGCTGCCAGCACATCAGGCTTGAGTGACTGAGCTGTCACCCCAATAATCCATTTGGTCCACAATGTCCATACTAGCCCTCTGGAAATCAGTGCCTTAAGCCCACAATACCCATGCCATCGCTCCAGATAGCCCCCCCTCCCCCCCCCCCCACCAACTGGCCACCAATATTGGAATTAGTGGAGAGGTGGAATCTTGTGTTGGGAGAACATGGGACCCAATGTGTCCCAGTTAGTCTATTAGATATATATATATTTGTGTGCGTGTGCATGTTAAATATTCCGCTTTTGTTAATAATGCATTTATTCCTTCATATCCATTATGTCCACATGTATGTGCTAACCTGACCTGCAGATGACATTCTCTCTCCTTTAGACAATACTTAAATGCTAATATGGGAGTACACATCATTGTAAAAATCCACATTTCTGTAAAAAATGTCTGACCATGAAATTCTCAGGCGACCAAGTGCAGGCAGTGCAGGGGGACATTTTGAAAGTGACAGTAAAGCTAAACGCTCTTATATGTAGCAGAGCTTTCGATGAAACATTCACTAAAATGCCACTTCAATTAAAATTCATAATAATCTATCTCTTGATGACTCGTTTTCGCTCAGCTTCACAGAGCACTGTTAATCAGAGGGTTAGCTCTATCTAGCTCTAGCTATTTAATCTAGCTCTATTTTGGGCTAGATTGCTAACTGGCTAGCTGATTTGATTTTATGGTTCAGTTTGGAATGTGTTGTCAACTGATAATTTAAATGACATGAATGATCATGCTTAATTTCATTGCAATAAATTACCAGAGCAAACAATTAGCGACAAGCATAAGTTTTTTTTTTCCCCCCCAATTTTAACTCTAAATTCATTACCCTGCTTGTTTTATGCGACAACTTGACCTTTCTGTTTGTTTTGCCTGCTGGAACTCAAATTGTAAAGAGCTGCTCCTATTTTTGACAAAATACATTAAATAATAAATGCAGATTCTGTTCAGGCATCAGTCTGCTGATTGAGTAAATGGCTTCAGATGTGAACTCTACTTAGTTCAGGTTTAGTTTCATGGCCCATGTTTGCAGCAATAAAAGCAGATCTTCAAAACACAATGAATCTTCATAACACAATGAATAACCAGGTAATGCAAAAAAAAAACCCAACATGATTTGAAATAATTAATTTCCACTCATAGCAGTATGGGGCTGGTAGTTAAATATTGTCTTGGTTGTATTCCCTTTCCCTTGGTGCTGTAGATCACTGAGCATAAGGTAGAGCTATTCTCTGGTCTCTAGATTCTCTAAACCACGATTAGTGGAAGCCTGGTAGACTAGGGAGCAGAGGTACTTGTATGCTATTCAGCCCCTTACATCTGCTGCACCATTCAGAAAGATCGTGGCTGATCATTCATTTGCTTTCCTGTTCTAATTGTACATCCCGTAATAATTACAACTCACTGTCTTAAACATCCTCTGCCATTGAGTATCTGAAGCTTGGGTATAGAATCTAGAACAATATAGGAACAGGTCCATCAGCCCACAATGTCAATGCTGAAAATGAAGGCAAGTTAAACTAATCACCTCTGCCTGCTCGTGATCCATATCCCTCCATATCCATATGACTATCCAAAAACCACAAATGCCACTATCATGTCTGATGCACCAACAATCCTGGCAGTGCGTTCCTGTCACCCACCACTTCCTGCGTAAAATAAAATGTGCCATGTACATTTTCTTTTATACTTTGCCCCTCTCTACTTAAAACCATATCCTCTGGTTTTTTGACATTTTAAACCCTGTGAAAAATGGTTCTGACTGTCTCCCCTGTTTATGATTACCATATTATAATTTTATATACTTTTATGAGGTCTGCAAAAATGTACTATACTCTAGATAAATTTCATTTTTCACTTTCAACTCTTTCCTAAATGTTCAAGCATCTATTTTGAGATGTAACCGTTAGTTCCAAACACCCCAGCCATGAGAAACATCAATTCCACATCTAAAGTTGTCAAACCCTTGAATAATTTTACATGTTTGACCTCCCTCCCACCGGACAAATCCTTTATCCATAATGTCTCATCAAGAATGGTAATTTTGTTATTTCCATTATTCATCTACTCGTCTTCAAGCAGAATGAAATAAAGCAGCCACAAATCCCTTAGTGACACAAAACACAAGTCATGGTATTTAAATCTATCTTAGTATTTCTTTCTACATGAACTATTTAGCGTCATCCCATTTATCCCTTGTTAATATATTTTTTTCTTCTTAGGTTCTATTCCATCTGATGAAGATACAAGGGACTGCAGATGCTTGTTTACAAATATAATAACACAGTGTTGGAGTAAATCAACAGGATAGGCAGCATCTATGAGGACATTGATAGGCAACATTCTGGGATGGGACCTATCTTCAAGATTCAAGAGAGTTTATTGTCATGTGTCCCAGATAGGACTATGAAATTCTTGCTTTGCTTCAGCACAACAGAATATAGTAGGCATGAATACAGAACAAATCAGTGTGTCCATATACCATTGAATATATATATATATATATATATACACACACACATAAATAAGCAGATAAATTGCAAATAAGCAGATAGTGCAAATTCAGACATTTGAACCATAAATACTCAAGATATTTATAAGTACTCCCACGGTGCCTTATTTTATTAGAAATGTTAACGTAATTACTTTAATAGTTTAGTTTTTAGTTTAGCTTAGAGATACAGTGCAAAAACAGGTCCTTTAGCCCACCGAGTCCGCAGCAACTAGCAATCCTCGCACACTAACACTACCCACACACACCAGGGACAATTTTACATTTATAACCAAGCCAATTAACCAACAAATGTGTTTGTTTTTCTAGTGTGGGAGGAAACTGAAGATCTCAGAAAAAACTCACGCAGGTCACAGGGACAACGTACAAACTCTGTGCAGACAAGCACCTGTAGTCAGGATCGAACCCGGGTCTCTGGTGCTGTAAGGCAGTTGCTCTACCATGACGCCACGGTGTCGCCCATCATAGTTCAATGTTTCATGTTACTAAAAATATTGGAACATTCTGGCTTTTGACATGACCTTTTGTTTATTTAGATAGATCCCCATAATGCATACCTTACCTGACAAATGATTTATTTATCTTGGTTAAGCAAATGACTATCAATCGACATGAATGATCTTTTTGAAGAGAGAATTCTGGGATTCATTTCCATAGAATAACCCATATCTCACTTTAAGAACTGTGCCAATTTGAAGATGGGTCCCAACTCAAAATGTCATCTATCTATGATCCCCAGAGCTGCTGCCTGACCTGCTGAGCTACTCCAGCACATTGTCTCTTTTGTTTTGTAAACCAGCGTCTGCTATTCCTTGTTTCTACATTCTTCCTCACTTTACATTTGTTCTCCCTCATTTTGGAATTTCCCATGTGTTAAGTTAACACTACCATGTCTGTTCTCCCGAATCAGTTAAACATAATCTCAGGAACGTTAATCAAAATTGAATCTGCTAGTCAACCTTATAAAGTGAAGGGATCGCTCCCTGATATAATACCTTTATGACCCAGAAATGATCACGTTGGCAGATCTGCAATTAATCTAGCTCTACAATAACAATAGATGTTCCCACGAGTGGGAGAGTGTAGGACCAGAGGCCATTGACTCAGAATAAAAGGACATCCTTTTAGAAAGGAGATGAAAAGGAATTTGTGGACAGATATCTTGATTACTTGAACCATAGAATATTGCACAACTTGAGTTGAGTTCACTGCTGTGCTTTTCTATTTGGCCAGAAGGAGATATTTCCTGAAGACACGAGGATCTGCAGATGTTGGTTTATCAAAAAAAAGACACGAGGTGCTGGAGTAATTCATCAAGTCAGGCAACGTCCTGACCCAATTAGTTTAGTTTAGAGATACAGCACAGAAACAAGCCCTTCGGCCAACCAAGTCAGCACCGACCAGCGATCCCCGCACACTAGCACTATCCTACACATACTAGAGACAATTTATACATATATAGCAAGCCAATTAGCCTACAAACATACATTTGTGGACTGTGGGAGGAAACCGAAGGTCTCGGAGAAAACCCATGTGATCGTGGGGAGAACGTACAAACTCCATACAGACAGTGCCTGTAGCCAGGATCGAACCCGGGTTTCAACTCTACCGCTGTGCCAATGTGACAATTAGTTACTCCAGCACGTTGTGTCTTTTCTTAGAGACATTCTGTAGTCAGTGTGTGAGAATGCCTTTAAAGGGAGAGTGAAATGAAAGCTGGAATGAAAACTAGCAGTCGTATGCTTGTGGCCACGGCACCATTTACCAACATCTGCACACTCTTAGATTAGTCAATCATCTCAACACATACTTACTGAAGTGATTGATATCTTACATTACTATGCAACATAAACCACAACAAAATAAGACAAGTGGCTTTGATCAAATGAAGAAATCGAGATTAATGGGTGCCTAAAGCTGTGTTGTATCCAGCAGTACACATTCCATTTTTAAAAATTGATATCACACGGTTTGCATTGTAATGCATACAGAAGAATAGAAGTCTTAGTGGCATCGTAAACATTTGAGTGTAAAAATAATCACAGGTTTGTAAACATAATCTCGACACTGAGATATGTTATCATATTACACTGAGTATTTTACTCCATGTTAAGTGCAGAATCTTTGATTTAGTTGATCATTACATGCCACGTACATTAATATTGCTCATTTCTTGCACAAAGATGCTACATTTCCCTTTGTCGATTTTTGGATGAATATACTCTCCATCTCAGTCCCCCATTTAATTATGTATCTGTTATTCTGTTTGGAACCATTTGGTTTGAACAATGTTGACGCTAACCAGCCAGATTGTGCCATACATCTTTGTTTCATCTCTATCTCGGAAGGTGTGGTTTCAACTCAATTTCATGCTTGCCAATAAAAATGTGTACGATGAATTAAAATGAAACACAATGATAATAAACTTATTTTTATACTGGGATGAGAGGAAGGCAGCAGATTTTAAAAGCAGAAACACAAAGAACTCCAGATGCTAGAATGTTGAGCAAACCACGATGCGATGCAGTAGCTCGGCGACATGGTATGGCAGGGCAGCACAGCGATAGAGTTCTGTCATAGAGATCCGGGTTCAATCCTGACTACAGATGGTGTTTGTATGGAGTTTATACGTTCTCCCCAGGAGCTCAGGTTTCCTCCCACACTCCATAAAACGTACAAGTTTGTGGGTTGATTGGCTTGGTAAAATTGTAAATTTTCCCTGGTGTGTAGGATAGTGTTAATGTGCACTGGCCAGTGCGGACTTGGTGAACCAAATGGGTGCATTGCATCTCTAAACTAAAACTAAAACTAACTCAAAGGGTCAGGCAGCATCTGTGGAGGGGATGTGTATATGACCCTTCTTTAGAAAAAGTTAAAGCAGTTTTAGAGCAGTTTGGGGGTTTTAACCTGACTTAAATTCTATTGTTAACTAGTATACCACATCTCTTAATTTAAATTGAACTTGACCTTAATTACTAGACCAACAAATAATTTTACATCTGAATAAGTTGTATTTTCATAGTCCCAAGCTTGAGAATGGAGAAGATTGATGCTTCTAAGCAACATGGTATTGTCTGCTTGCCAGGGAAATAACCAATTTGGTAGTTATGGTATATTGCTCTTTTACCTGAAATTTGCATACAATAACTTTCACTCATAACATCACAAACAATTAATACTTCCTTCACTTGTGTTAACTTTACACTCAACCTGCTGTAAGAGCTACCAATAAATATAGCAATGAGTGTCTCTGAATATATCGATGGAGCAGTAATTCCTGGAAAACTTTGGACCTTATGTTTCCAACTGAATTACAAACTCTAAGCCTACCAAGCTGACTCAACACATTTAAGATGAATAGGGTTCTCCCTATCTCCATTCTTGCTCCAAAATTGTATTCACCAATACAGAAAACCCTTCACAACATGGAACAACTTGCCAGATTAACACATGTTCCTTGATCAATTTTAGCTGGATCAGTTCAAAGGCATCTTATATTTTGTTCCCATATGTTTAGCATTCAACAGAAAGACACTTTCAATTTAGGGGAAAAAAAATCCAGTGTAAACTTTTGCAGAGCAACACTCATCATGCAATTCAAACTGAAGATAAGGATGATAGACATCATTATAAATTATGGATTTTAAAACTCATCTAGACATTAATTTTAAGAGAGTGGACCTTAGAAAGAGAATAAATTATCTTAGAATTGTTTGCACTTCTACTCATTATATGGGTAAGAGTATTCATGGGGAACATACAGAATCTTAGCAACACAGGCACGATAGAGTGGGAGAAGAGTTACGACCTTACAGCGCCAAAGACCTGGGTTCGATCCTGACTACGGGTACTGTCTGTATGAAGTTTGTACATTCTCCCCGTGACCATGTGGGTTTTCCCTGGGTGATCTGATTTCCTCCCACACTCCAAAGACGTACAGATTTGTTGGTTAATTGGCTTCGGAAAATATTGTAAATTGTCCCTTCTGTGTTGGATTGTGCTAGTGTATGACGACGGTTGGCCGAATTGTCCCTAAACCAAAACTAAATCAAATATGCCTGTTGGTAGACTAAAGAAAACTACTTCAGAGTATGTGAATTTTTGTGATTTTGGGAGGGCAACCATTAGTCCGTGCACATTCATTACAGTGCAGCCTGCCTCTTGACGACGCCTACTGAGTTGGAACATTTTGGTCTGCAGCCAATGTCCCTCCCACTGCTCCGCAATAGCACTCATCACCAGCCAGTGCCTGACAATGCTCAAAGCCAATTGGAGGAACAGCGCCTCATATTTTGTTTGGGCAGCTGACAAGCCAGCAGTGTGATGTTGATTTCTCTCATTTCAAGTAACTCCTGCATTCCCCTCTCTCATCCCACCCTTCCCCCACCCTAGTCGTCCTGCCAGTTCCACTGTTTGCATCCATACATCCCTTTGTTATCTCCTCTTCCACAGCCAACAATGGACCATTGTGGGCTCCACCTTTCATTGATCGACAGTACCAGCTCTGATTTGTACTGAAGCATATCATACATCTAGTTTCCCGCCCCCCCTGACTCTCAGTCTGAAGAAGGGTTTCAACCCGAACATCACCTATTTCTTTTCTCCAGATATTCTGCCTGACCCATTGGGTTACTCCAGCATTTTGTGTCTATCATCAATGCCTAAAGCTAGGCTGCTCCACTTAAAATCTGAGGAGCATCTGGTTTTCAGTCATGCTAAGACCATTTGGAAAATTACGTGAATCAGCAACGGCTTAACCAGGAGACAGAAGGCAGTAAGCAGCTTGTCTACTGCACTGTGGGTCTTCAAGAAAGAGATGGCACAATGGACAAATCTCTGGAAAACAATGTTAAGAGATAATGAAGAGATCAGTGTTAAATGTATGCTTAAAAGATCTATCACTGGATGCATTCAAAAGAGTTAGAGCTCTTAGGACTAGCAGAACCAAGCGATATGGGGAGAAGGCAAGAATGAGTTGCTGATTGTGGATGATCAGCCATGATCACATTGAATGGTGGTGCTGTCTCCAAGGGCCAAATAGCCTACTCCTGCACCTATTTTCTATATTTCTATGTAAATTGATTTCCTTACATTTATTTTCCCTCAATCCCTTCTGACTGTGAAGCTACCAAAGATGTAATCATGAGCCGACCAGTTTCTGCACGTCACTGATCAGGATTCCATCCTTGTTCTTCTTCCATTTTAATTCCACAAGCACTCAGCATTTCTCAAGCAGCAGAGGAACAGACAGGACCTGAGGCCATGTGGTAATTCAATATCACAATTGCAGCCCCCACCTCCAATAATAGCACAGCTTCTCAGTATATGCGACGATAATAAACCAATGGTAATACCATCAGATATAATGAGAGCACAGACTCAAACTGGGATCTGGAATCTAGGAACCCACCTTGGGACTTGAGTTGGGAGAAAGGTAACACTAACTTGCTGGAATAGAGAAGTTTAGAGTTTAGAGGTACAGCATGGAAACAAGTCCTTCGGGCCCACCGTCCATGCCGGCCATCGATACACTGGTTCTATGTTATCCCTCTTCTTCATGCTACCCGCTAGGGACAATTTACAGAAGTCAATTAACCTACAAACCTGCTCATCTTTGGAATCGGAGAGGAAACTGGAGCACCCACGCAGTCACAGAGGGAACGTACCAGTCCGCACAGACAACACCAGGAGTCAGGATCAAACTCGGGTCTGTGGCTTTGAGGCAGCAGCTCCTTTTTATCTCGAGATGCTGCCTGACTCATTGAGTTGCTCCAGCATTTTATGTCCAACTTTGGTACAAGCCAACATCTGCAGATCATTGTTTCTACAACTTGAGATTATTAATTGCCCATGGATTATTTGTTTTTATATCTTTATTTTGTCTGGCTTACTTTCATTATCCCCTTTCTCTACTGCCACCTTCCCCCATCAACTCCTTATTCCTTTATTCCTGTGATATAATATGTGATGACAAATGCTGGCTTCCTCTGAAGACAAGATCATGCAGAATGCAATATTTTGCTACAAATCTTAATTGTTCCTTCACTGAGTACAGCAGGGTACCCCAGAGCAGATCAGGCATTAGAGAGATCAGTTGGGAATGCCTACAGTTTGCTCTGTTCCCCATGGTGCCATCTCTCTCAGTCTGTCTGCTGTGCACTGAAGTCACGAACCGTGTCACGTTCATTATCCTTGCTGTCTAGTAATCACTCCTTGTGATGTTATGATTGAAGAACAATTGTCTCAGAGGACTTCTGCATGGCTATCATGAACCGGTGTTTACAATCACTCACCAGCTACATGTTTGTGGTTTGGAACGCCGTCTGATTCATAAAACTGGCAAATTGATGTGGTGTGTGCTTGCAAAGTCAAAGGCAGGAAACAAGCTGTAGTTTAATTTAGTTTAGAGATATAGCACGGAAACAGGCCCTCCGCCCACCGAGTCTGCACTGACCAGCGATACCCTCACGGTAACACTACCCCACACCCTACAGGGAAAATTTTACATTTATACAAGCCCAATAAACCTACAAACCTGTACGGCTTTGGAGTGTGGGAGGAAACCAAAGATCTCGGAGAAAACCCATGCAGGTCATGGGGAGAATCGGCAAACTCCGCTCAGACAGTGGTCATAGTCAGGATCGAACCTGGCTCTCTGGCGCTGTAAGGCATTAGCTCCACCGCTATGCCACCGTGCAGCCCAGAATTCTTGTAAACTCCTGTGCTGGTTCTGTCTGTTTGAATCCGGAAAGAGAGAATGAGGTGAAGCTGTTTCTTCTGAACAGAGAGCCTCAGTGTGACCCTCTCTCTGCATCCCCTGCTCATGTAGTCACACCTGTCCCTAGAGCAGCAGCCTAGAAGCATCCAGGTGAAGCATCAGAATCCTAATCACATTGACGGCCACATTTGGTTCTTGCCAAACTCTGTGATTGGGTTAGTGGCAGCAGATGGTGACAGATGTACGTCACTGGTTCTTTAGTCAGGCACAGACATCTCAGGCACTGGTTGCTCTTGAATTTATGCTCTTGAAGAGGATTGATCCCTTGGCTTCTTTGGTAGTTTGGTGATATTGAGATTGCGTGCAGAGGCTACAGTCATCTCAGCGAACTCAGGGAGGGAGAGTTTACCATTTGGCATACACTTTGGTTGTGGTTGAAAGAATAAGATCACCAGATTATTTGGAGAATAAAAGGCTTCCTTCACTCGAAAAAAATAAAAGTTTCAAGTCCAATAAATTGGACATTTACCATTTTTAAACATAATTAATCCAGTTCCATCAGAAGTATTTTTGATTAACCTGGTGGATTAGGAATGCTTGGTGATTCCCTATAACATATCCAATGTACACTTCACTGATGTCTATTTCTAACATGCATTTCACTGTTTGTTTTCCTACGGCTCATTGGGTTAACAAAATTACTTTCTGCACATTTAGCTGTTCTTTGTCATAGCTCTCTTTAAACCAAAGAATCCTGCCCTGTCACAATAAGAAGCCTTGGCTTACTACACACTGTGATAAGAAGCCATGACTCTCTGACAATAAGCCTGTTTCAAAATAAACCACGACAACCACGCACAGCGAAGAGATGTAATAAAAACACCTTTATAGTTTGGAGGTAATTGCATTCAAAGGAGAGGGCTTGCGCCCGATCCTGTACCCAATATCAAAGACTTTGCGATATCCTGATGTGAATGTGATCTCCGTGGGTGGTGTTAAATCTCCAACCATCCAATGTATTTGAGTTCCTTTTCCCTGTGGAAAACAGCAGGCATTTGGCACCAATCACTGATAGAGTAGCAGCCTGATAGGAATCTCCTGCTGGGTAGCCAAGTACTTCTCCAACAGCAACAGATGGGAGGTTTTATTCTGTACTATAATCATAGTAAACAATATTTCTTGCAGGCTCAGCTGTTAATACACTGTTGTTGCCTTTGTGAAGAATTCAAATGAGTAGTTAACCATTATTTGGCAGGCAATTGAAACAGTGTCATGGGTTTGACTTGATGGGTCATAACTGACTTTTCTCACAACTTCATGAAACTCGTAACCTTTTTTGCCGCCTTACTTTTATTGAATACTAGACTAGTGTGGGACCCGTTGGGTCCCATGTTCGCTCGGGTGGGCTGGCCCCCCAACGCAATATTGCACCTCTCCACAAATTCCAATATTGGTGGCCAGTGGCGGGGGGGGGGGGGGGGCTTTCTGGAGCATTAGTGTGGGTGTTGTGATCCAAAAGGACTGGCTTCCAGAGGGCTGGTATGGACATTGTGGGCCAAATGGATTTTTGGGCTGGCAGCTCAGTCATTCAGGCCTGGTGGGCTGGCAGCTCAGTCACACAGGACTGATAGGCTGGCAGCTTAGTCAGTCAGGCCCGGTGGGCTGGCAGCTCAGTCACTCAAGTCTGGTGGGATGGCAGCTCAGCCACTCAGGGCTGGTGGGTTGGCAGCTCAGTCACTCAGGCCCGGTGGGCTGGCAGCTCAGTCACTCAGGTCTGGTGGGATGGCAGCTCAGCCACTCAGGGCTGGTGGGCTGGCAGCTCAGTCACTCAGGGCTGGTGGGCTGGCAGCTCAGTCACTCAGGGCTGGTGGGATGGCAGTTTACTCACAGCTATTCTTGAAATTCCATTCCAAGCAGAGTGCAGGTCACCAGACTCACTTTCATAGCATTTCAAGCAGAGTGCAGGACACCAGACTCAATGTCATAGCATTTCACGCAGTGCAGGCCACCAAACTCAATTTCATAGCACCCCAGGCAATGTGCAGGCCACCAGACTCAATTTCATAGTATCTCAGGCAGAGTGCAGGCCACCAGACTCAATTTCATAGCATCTCAGGCAGAGTGCAGGCCCCCAGACTCAATTTCATAGCATCTCAGGCAGAGTGCGGGCCACCAGACTCAATTTCATAGCATCTCAGGCAGAGTGCAGGCCCCCAGACTCAATTTCATAGCATCTCAGGAAGAGTGCAGGCCACCAGACTCAATTTCATAGCATCTCAGGCAGAGTGCAGGCCACCAGACTCAATTTCACAGCATCTCAGGCAGAGTGCAGCCCACCAAACTCAATTTCACAGAATGTTAGGCATCCGGTGTTTTATAGTCCTACCCCCCGGATGGGACGTTACCTTCACCGTGGTGATTGACAGGCGAGAGAACCAATCAGCTGATCTCAATATTTTTTAAACACTCATAACGTTTTTATGTTTCATCGATCGGAAAAATCCTCGGGGCTGCTTCAGCGGAGGAGGACTGTGAATAAGATGGCCAAAAATCATAGCGATATATGGTAGTGTTGTTTAATTAAAAAATCAATATACAGCACAGACAGGAAGTGGTCAAGGTGAGACTTTTAGTTATATAGATTCAACATGGGGTCCACCCAACATGAGTGTGATGGCTTACATTGTTCATTAAGTTGACTGGACTCCCTTCCTCAGTATCTGCTGCAGGCCTCCACTGTTTTTTTGTTTTTGGGTAAAGGACTTTGACGAAACCTTGCAATATACCATGTGAACATTGCAAATTGGCAGCATTGACCCCAGGATATCAAAACTCCAAAGGCAGGCAAGAGAAAATGGCTCACGCAATGTAGCTTTGGCAGCAACCATTACGGAAAAAGACAGGAGTGTGACTGATATTTAACAAAAGGATCCCCATCCTGAAAACATGCCTGTCCATTCCTTCCACAGTTGCTGCCAGACCTGCTGAGTTCCTACAGCACTTTGTGTTTTGATCAAGATCCCAGTGTCTGCAGTTTCCTGGGCTTAGAAATACCAGTAACAGGAGAAAGAAATACACAGGAATATTAAGAATATGGCTGAGAAGGCTTAAATGCAGACACACCACTAGTTAGATGGGAAACAAGACAGAATGGTGCCGCACATTCAGGCATGATATATAGTCAGCTTTACTGTTCTTCGCAATGAAAACAGTGGACGTTTTCCTTTTTCCAATAATATTCACACCATAAGGAATCACATTGAAAATGCTCTGGTCCCAAGTACTGCTACATGAGATTATAAAGCTATTCCATTGCCAACATTGGACCTGAGATCGACTGCACACTTTCTGGCCCAGAAGAAAACCAAATGGGTTTCATTCACTGAAGTAATACAGGGATGGGTGGATTATTTCAACCCCAGCTGTTTAAAACAGCAGAAGGCAAAAATATGGTTTGTGGCAGGAGAAAGTGATTGTATTGTTTCATTAAAGGATGTATTTAGATGCTGAAGCTATAGTGAATTTTTAAACTGTGCACTGCAGGGTAGATTTGTGTTTCATTAAAATGACAAATGAATATCATCCAAATCGCTAAGCATGCAGTCTCACTGGCTTGCAGACCGGCAACCTCAATGGAAATGGCAACGAAAAATGCCAGAGAATTTCATCCATCATCAGGCACAAATATTTTTGAAGCGTATAATCAGGCAGAAGTGAAAGCTCCATACCTGATATCTCAGCACGACGCAAGTGTAACTGGTGGCAATTTTTATTTCTAATGCAATGGCAGCTGTCTCTTCCATAAAGGTGGCCAAGTGTTATTTGTTTGAGGACATATATCAACATCATTTGATCCAAACCCAGACTAACTGACCAGAGTGTTGCTATCAATGCAATCTATGCATTCATAGGATGTTCCTTCAAAAGGGATCCAGCCCATGCCAGATTTACCTATAGACATGGCAGGATGAAGCCTAGGGCCTCAAAATCCAGCCAAGGTGTGTAATATTTTAGGCCTTTCTTACATATGCTGTCACAGCGCACTGTAGTCTCTAAACAACCCTTCAGTAATTTTCCTTGCCCTCCATTTCAGAATAATATTGTTTTAAGCTGATATCTCGACACTAGCACTGGCAATAAATAAATAAATAAATAAGTGCAGCTTTCCAACCCCTTATCTCATTGGCCACACTCGGCTGCACATCGGTGTCAATCTGGTTGCACCGGGTCCGGAAAATATTCACACAAGCTCCAGTAAGCAGCGATGGTGGGTGCAGCCATAGAATATCTTTGGATACTTGCAGGCTTCAAAAGTCATGCTGGGCACGTTTTTTTTTGCACAGACATGGAGAGTGCCTGTAACGCACTGCCAAGGGTTGTGGTGGAGACAGATATGATAATACCATATAAGAGGCTTTTGGATAGGTACATGGATATGCAGGAAATGGTAGGATCTGGATGACTTGCAGTCAGAGGAGATTAGTTGAACTTGGCTTTCTGTTTGGCATGGACATTGTGGGCTGGGGTGCCAGCTCATGTGCTGTACTGTTCCATGCTCTGCATATTTTCGATGTTCTAAATGACCATAGATACAGCAGTGGGTTGTTCTATCACGGGTAGAGACACACAGAGCAGGAAATGTAACCTTCCATTTTTGACAGAAGACAAATTTAATCTGGCACAGAACAAATACAAATGCAGGAAGTTTGGATGTCCAATGATTAATTACCTTTCCAATATAGCTGATGCAGAGATCAATTATATTAACTGGAAAGGATTAACCATGAAAGCTAATGTTCAAGTGGAAAAATATGTTCAGTATCCAGGAATCATCTGCAAATTCATGTTGAAAATATGTAGAAAATTTTGATGGTGGTATTGGTGATTGCAAGGTACACTTAAATCAAGGAAATATCAAAGCCACATAATAGGAATGCAGACTGGTACCATATTCACTGGTAGGATGGGTGTACTGTGAGCTGGACATTCTAGGGCAGAATGGGACCCGAGGAAAGTGATGCTTCTTGATTAATCCAGGTGTCAGATGTTATGGGGAGAAGGCAGGAGAATGGGGTTAGGAGGGAGAGATAGATCAGCCATGATTGAATGGCGGAGTGGACTTGATTGGCCGAATGGCCTAATTCCACTCCTATTCCTTATAACCTTTTGATCCAAAGTGAAGAGAAGTGATGTGAAGAGAAACTCCAGATTCAGGAATAGCTTCTTCCCAGTAATTATCAGGCAACTGAACCGTCCTCTCACCAGCAAGAGTGCGGTGCTAACCTTCCATTTACGTCATTGGAAACCTTTGAATCATCTTTAATCGGACTGACTTGCCCAAAATGTTGTACCCTTTATCCCTTATCCTTGCACTGTGGATGGCGTGCATGAATAGTCTGTTCTTTGACTGGTTAGCACACCAACAAAACCTTCTCACTGTACCTCAGTACATGTGATAACAATAAACTAAACAATAATTCTATAATACCCAAGGTTATTTGATTACACATTAATAATAAAATGACCCTTTACTGGCCGATCATTGATGTGCAATAACCATGATATTGCACAATGACAAACAATAGGGTGGCACAGTGGTGCGGTGGTAGAGCTGCTGCCTCACGGCACTAGAGACCCGATTTGATCCTGATCTGAAGAAGGGTTTCGGCCCGAAACGTTGCCTATTTCCTTTGCTCCATAGATGCTGCTGCACCCGCTGAGTTTTTCCAGCACTTTTGTCTACCTTTGATCCTGACCTCAAGTGCAGTCTGTGTGAAGTTCAAGTCAACTTTATTTATGACATACACATACAAGATGTACAGTGAAATGAAAGTGCCAATGCCTGCGGGATTGTGCAAAACAACAGAACAGAACCAGTATTTACATTTAAAAAAGAAGATGCAACTGTATTTACACCCTGGTGAGATCAGAGTTTGCAGTCCTGATGGCCTGTGGGAAGAAACTCTGTATCAGCCTCTCTGTTTTTGCTGCGTGACAGCAGAAGCGCTTGCCTGACCGCAGCAGCTGGAGCAGTCCATTGCTGGGGTGGTAGCGGTCCTACAGGTTCTGGATCTGCACCTCCTGGTGTATAGGTCCTGCAGTGGGGGGGGGGGGGGGGAGTGTAGTTCCCTTGGCGCATTCAGCCGAACACAATATTCTCTGCAGACCCTTCCTGTCCTGGACATTCTCCTAGTGACCACGTAGGTTTTCTCCAGGTGTTCTGGTTTTATCCCCCACTGCAAACACGTGCAGGTTTGTCGATTAATTGGCCTCTGTAAATTGCCCCTAGTGTGTAAAATGCAAAAGTGAGATAACGTGGAATTAGTGTATGAGTGATTGATGATCAGCATGGGATCAAGTGGGCCAAAGTGTCTGCTTCCACGCGGTTTCTCTAAACTCTAAACCCCATTTAAGAGGCTTACATTTTATGATCTTTACACGGAGTTGGAGAAGTCAAATACTTCCCAATGTTTGACTTATTTTTGCATACACTTGAAAAAATGTAGATAAAGAGAATCAATATTATTTCCCCACATAGATGTAGAAAGTTTGTACAATTAGACCAGACTGTCAAATGAATTTAAAACTCAGTGAAGATCAGTAAAGTACATATGATTTATGCAAGGTGCTTAATTAAGGAGTTTACTGGCACATCCTGACATAGGCAGGACACTGAAGCTAATGAGTGATGCCTTAAACTATAGAGGGGGCTAAAAATTCATCCTCATGAGTCTGTCAAGTAGAGTTCTAATTGCCACCAATGGGAAGAAATAACGATCCACAAAATAGCGAGTAGATCATTTGATGCAAAAATTTTGATTATTTTTACAAATGCAAATGTTCCTTCAGTTTTAATTTTTAGGATGACTTTCAGTTTTTATAATCATCTAGTGGCGATGAGTGTGTTTGTCTCACAGAAAGACTCAATTAAAAATTTCCTCCAGTTCCATGCGGGCGAAGAACACTCAAGCAACTCCCTGCTCAATGGAAGATCCATCTCACTGCTTCAAGTTGTTGACTTTCATGATGAGTGAAAGGCTTGAGCTGAACAGGCTTTATCGTTCAGAGAAAGCAGGGGGGCAAGGAGAGAAAGAAAGGCAGAGTTTGCAATGGGGTAGCAAGAAGGAGATAACTTTGGACTTTACTTTAGACTTTAGAGATGCAGTGCGGAAACAGGCCCTTTGGCCCACTGAGTCTGTGCCGACCAGCCCATACACTAGCATGATCTTACACACTAGGGAAAATTTACAATTTTACCAAAGCCAATTAACCTACAAACCTGTACATCTTTGGAGCATTGGAGAAAACCCACGCGCTCATGGGGAGAAAGTAAAAACTCCATACAGACATCAGCCATAGTCAGGATCTAACTTAGGTCTGCAAGATACTATCTCTATAAGCGCGCCACTGTGCCACCCCATAATCAATTAAGAAAAATGGAAGTTGGCAATTGACAAATATAGAAACATAAGATGATAAGTAGAGGTATAAAAGGGAGAATCACTCCCAGAAAAATATAATGGATTAGATGAGAAATGATACAATGTTTTCAAATCTGTAATATTAAACCTTGATAGAGAATGGCGCTCTACATTTTCTTTGTTTATTTTTCCCAAAACACTTGGAAGGCAGCACACTGACGCCGCGGTAAAGTTGCTGCCTTGCAGTCTCAGAGACCAGGGTTCGATCCTAACTAGAGTGGGATGGCTGTGTGGAGTTCCCTGTGACCTCATAGGTTTTCTCCAGTTTCCTCCCATATTCCAAGATGTGCATGTTTGTAGGTTAATTGGCTTCAGTAAATTGTCCCTAGTGTGTGGGTCTAGAACTCGTGTATGGGTGATCGCTGTTCTGCGTGAATTCGATTGACCAAAGGGCCCGTTTCCACACTATCTCAAAACGAAATAAACTTGAAAGACCTGCAAATCATTCTGGAACTTGCAACAACTATGTTTACAAGGGCATCTAATTGGAAATATATGCAGGATACCAATCCCTGCAAAGCTATGGGAGAGCAGAGAGCATGAGTGCTTTTTTTCTCCCCCAAATGCCTGTACTTGCACGCATCGCCATACCAAGAAACCTTTCTGCAGTAAAGACAAAATGATTGCATGTGTTTGCGTGCGCATGCATACGTGCATGCATGCAACCATGTATGGCTGTGTGTATCTGTGCGTATGTGTGTATGTGTGTGTGCATGTGCGCAAGTATGTACGTATGCTTGTGTGAGCATGAGTGCGAGTGTGAGAGTGAATGCGAGTACATGTGTGCATGTCTGTCTGTGTATGCGTGTGCATGTCTGTGTGCATCTTTGTGTGCGTGAGTGTGCATATGAGTATGTGTATGAGTATTTGTATGAGTGTGTGCATGTGTGTGTGTGTAAGGATGTGTATGGCTGTGTGCGATGCTGTGTGCGAAGCTGTGTGCGAGTGCGTGCATGAGTGAGGCTGTGTGTGTGTGTTAGGTTGTGTGTGTGCTCACACTCCTAGCTTCTGTCCCCAGTGATTTCATTAAATGATGGATGTCAGAATCAGGTCAGAGCTCTTGTGGGGAGGCACAGGTCTGTTGTGCTCCCTGCTCCCTGCCCACAACTCACCCTGCCCTAAAATGTCCTTGAGGAACCTCACAATAGTTAACATGCAGTGGTGCTCCGAATGAAATGCATAAATCCCATTACGATTTTCAAAAAGACATGGAAACAATGCAGTGACATTCATTTTAATTGTTAATAGATTTCCGACAGTCTTCTGAAGGTTGCAGTCAGTCATGGGCTAAATTTATTGATTTTATATTTTGAATAAATATTAAATATGTATGTGTAATTTACATTTCAAAATTGAAAACAGACTCTTCGATGTTAAAAATGCTGGCTATTTGAATATATAATGCAAGATTAAAACCATTTTTAGTGTAATCCGATCACCTCTTTCAGTCGATGTATATGTACAGAGGTTATAAAACAAGTCAAAACTCATGATAATATTAACGAGGTATTGAAGGCACAAACACCAGATATTCTGAGGATCACATTAAATTTCCCAAATAAATGTTTATGTATATTGTATTGGATGTGGTAATAATCATCTATGTACGTATGGTTTAGCACGAGTAAACAACATTAATCAATTAATCAATTGAGCATTACTGGCCATAAAGTGGTTACATAAAATACACTGTCCACATATTTCATTAATAGTTTAGTTAATTAATGCAAATTGCAGAATGTGTTGCTGCTCCAGTTCTCTAACTCGGTCCTTGAGAAGCTTCATCTAGACACAGTTCCCACAGGTGTAGTGGTCAGTGAAACCAGCGATGCCCCTGACTCCCCACATCCTACAGCAACCATGCTGCTGTAATATTCCTGCTATCACGCCAATAAGTTTAAATATCAGCCGAAGCGATCGTAAGTCGGCCGCTCCTCGAACAGGGGAAACCAACGCCTTCAGCTCACATTCAAAAACCACATCCATAAAAACAAATGTCCTGACCTTGTGCCAATGCTGGGGAACTCTACCACAATAACCACATAATACCACATATAGGTGACTTCAATCTACATATAGATTGGGTGAATCAAATTGGCAGTGCTGCTGAGGAAGAGCATTTCTTGGAATGTATGCAGGATAGTTTTCTAAACCAACATGTAGAGGAACCAACGAGAGAGCAGGCCATTCTAGACTGGGTATTGAGTAATGAGGAAGGGTTAGTTAGTCTTGTTGTGCATGGCCCTTTGGGCAAGAGTGACCATAATATGGTTGAGTTCTTCATTAGGATGGAGAGTGACAATAGTATCAAAACAAAAGATGAAGCATACAAATTAGCCAGAAAAAGCAACCTACCACAGGACTGTGAGAAATTCAGAGTCCAGCAGAGGAGGACAAAGGGCTTAATTAGGAAAGGGAAAATAGATTATGAAAGAAAACTGGCAGGGAACATAAACACTGACTGCAAAAGTTTTTACAGATATGTGAAGAGAAAAAGATTAGTTAAAACAAATGTACGTCCCTTGCAGTCAGAAACAGGTGAATTAAAATGTGGATTATGGAAATGTCGGAGACCCTACACCTGGAAAGAATCAGATTTGCCTTAATGGACAAACAAGAACTCTTTGTTAGAATATGGTCTTCTTTCATCGATTACTTAAAAGGGTAGATTGGCAGGGGAACCTAACTGAAACTTGGACTCAGGATTAGATGAAAAGTTATACTCCATATTCCTTGATCTTATCCCCAATGATGTATTAATGGTAAATTATTCCATTCCTTATGATTATTTTTTGATTTTTTTCCTCTTTTTTTTCTTCTCTCTCTCTCTCTTTCTTGTTTTATTACTCTTAATCTATTAAAAAAAACTATTAGAGGCAGAATGATTTAATTGATAATATTAATAATGTATGATTGATGTACACAAAATACTTCTACCATAATATGTGTTTGCCAATTTATTGCTTACCTCTAATAAAAATATATTTTAAAAAAAAGAAACAGGTGAATTGAGCATGGGGAACAAGGACATGGCAGACCAATTGAATAACTACTTTGGTTCTGTCTTCACTAAGGAAGACATAAATAATCTGCCGGAAATAGCAGGGACCGGAGGTCAAATAAGATGGAGGAACTGAGTGAAATCCAGGTTAGCCGGGAATTGGTGTTGGGTAAATTGAATGGATTAAAGGCGGATAAATCCCCAGGGCCAGATAGTCTGCATCCCAGAGTACTCAAGGAAGTAGCCACAGAAATAGTGGATGCATTAGTGATAATTTTTCAAAACTCTTTAGATTCTGGAGTAGTTCCTGAGGATTGGAGGGTAGCTAATGTAACCCCACTTTTTAAAAAAGGAGGGAGAGAGAAAACGGGGAATTACAGACCAGTTAGTCTAACATCGGTAGTGGGGAAACTGCTAGAGTCAGTTATTAAAGATGGGATAGCAGCACATTTGGAAAGTGGTGAAATCATTGGACAAAGTCAGCATGGATTTACGAAAGGTAAATCATGTCTGATAAATCTTATAGAATTTTTCGAGGATTTGACTAGTAGAGTGGATAAGGGAGAACCAGCGGATGTGTTATATCTGGACTTTCAGAAGGTTTTCGACAAGGTCCCACATAAGAGATTAGTATGCAAACTTAAAGCACACGGTATTGGGGGTTCAGTATTGATGTGGATAGAGAGCTGGCTGGCAGACAGGAAGCAAAGGGTAGGAGTAAACAGGTCCTTTTCAGAAATGGCAGACAGTGACTAGTGGGGTACCGCAAGGCTCAGTGCTGGGACCCCAGCTATTTACAATATATATTCATGGTTTTGGCGAGGGAATTGAATGCAACATCTCTAAGTATAAAGATGACACGAAGCTGGGGAACAATGTGTTGGTGTGAGGAGGATGCTAGGACGCTGCAAGGTGACTTGGATAGGCTGGGTGAGTGGGAAAATGCATGGCAGATACAGTATAATGTGGATAAATATGAGGTTATCCACTTTGGTGGCAAAAACAGGAGGGTAGACTATTATCTGAATGGTGGCCGATTAGGAAAAGGGGAGATGCAATGAGACCTGGGTGTCATGGTACACCAATCATCAAAAGTAGGCATGCAGGTGCAGCAGGCAGTGAAGAAAGCGAGTGGTATTTTGGCATTCAAAGCAAAAGGATTTGAGTATAGGTGCAGGAAGGTTCTACTGCAGTTGTACAGGGTTTTGGTGAGACAACACCTGGAGTATTGTGTACAGTTTTGGTCTCCAAATCTGAGGAAAGACATTCTTGCCATAGAGGGAGTACAGAGAAGGTTCACCAGACTGATTCCTGGGATGTCAGGACTTTCATATGAGGAAAGACTGGATAGACTTGGCTTGTACTCGCTAGAATTTAGAACATTGAGGGGGGATCTTATAGAAACATACAAAATTCTCAAGGGGTTGGACAGGCTAGATGTAGGAAGATTGTTCCCGATGTTGGGGAGGTCCAGAACAAGGGGTCACAGTTTAAGGATAAGGGGTAATTTCCTTAGGACTGAGATGAGGAAAATGTTTTTCACACAGAGAGTGGTGATTCTCTGGAATTCTCTGCCACAGAAGTTAGTTGAGGCCAGTTCATTGGCTATATTTAAGAGGGAGTTAGATGTGGCCCTTGTTGCTAAAGGGATAAGGGGGTATGGAGAGAAGGCAGGTACAGAATACTGAGTTGAATGATCAACCATGATCATATTGAATGGCGGTGCAGGCCGAATGGCCTACTCCTGCAACAATTTCTATGTTTCTATGTTTCTATGTAATAAAGTGTTCACATACACAACCTGAAACAGGGTACCCTATCTCAGGATACCTCAAGAATCAAGAGTGTTTAATTGACATATGTAGCATAACGCAACAATGAAATTCTTTCTTGCAGCAGCATAAGAGGACTGTAAACACATTACACATAGATAACACACAGAACAAAAAAAAGTTCAAGAAATTAAAAAAAAAACTTTTCTTGAAGGTTGATGTCAATGATAAGATTCACCACTACACCAGCGTGCCAACACAACTTTTGTTCAACTGAGGAAAAGGGTATTTAAAGATCAAGAGGCAGACGTGGGACTAATGGAATTGCTCCCGGGGGTGGGGGGGGGGGGGTGCAACATAAACTGGATGACTAAATGGCGTCCTGATGACAGTTGTCACCATGTAAATGTCACTCACTTACAGAGTGAATTGTCCAAAAACAAAAAAAAAAAACTATTGACACTAAAGATTTGAACCTGGTGGCCATCTATGCTCTGATGCTCCATGAACATAGATCAGTACAGCACAGGAACAGGCCCTTCGGCCCACAATGGCTGAGCCAAACATGATACCAAGATGAACTCATTCCATCGCCTACACATGATCCATATCTGGTCATTCCTGCCATGTCCATTAGCATATCTAAAAGCCTCTTAAGTGCAACCATCTAATCTGCCTCCACCATCACCCCTGGCAGCTCATTCCAGGCACCCACCAGTCTCTGTGTAAAAAAACGCCGTGCATATCTCCTTTCAAGTTTGCCCCTCTTGCCTTAAAGCTATGTCCTTTAGGTTCTGACATTTCAACCCTGGGAATAAGGTTCTGACTATCTACATGAAAAATTTGAACAAGCCAATAGTCAGTGTAAATCAAAGATAGGCATAAAAACTTAGCTTAAAGGGCATGTCCCACCAGCATGCGATTCCATGCGGTGAGCGCGATCAAACCGGCAGCGGGGGCCGCGCGGAGGTCGGGTGATCCCTGTGCAGGGCCGTTCCCACCAGCATGCGCCTGCATGCGGCAACCGTGACCAAACCGGCAGCGAGGGCCGCGCGGAGGTTGGGTGAGTGGCGCAACGCGGCGCAAAGTGAGGCGAACTTGGAGCGAATTCTTAAAGGAAAGTTCGCCAGGACAGAGAGGGGCACACAGAGAGGGGCACAGAGGCACATACAGTGGGGGCCATGGAGCCACACACAGAGAAGGTCATGGAGGCACCTACAGAGAGGGTCACGGAGGCATGATGTCGAGGCGGTGTGTAATGCGAGCTGACAAGCCGTTGCCTCGCAGAATATTTGAACACGGTCAGCTTTGCGGAGCCCTGCGCGATTTCGGAACGAACTCCGCACAATTCCGCACGGCTCCGGTGATCGAAGTGGGACCGGTCCCACGATGCCGGATGGCTCAAGCGACCACGTTAGGTCGCGCTCATCGCATGGAGTTGCATGCTGGTGGGACAGGCCCTTAACTCAGCCGGACAGGCAGCATCTCTAGAGAGAAGGAATGGGTGGCGTTTCGGGTTGAGACCATTCTTCAGACTAGTTAGGGATAAGGGAAATGAGAGACAGGGACGGTAGAGAGATAAACAACAATGAATGAAACAAAAAGTAACGATGATAAAGGAAACAGGCCTGTGAGTTTAAAGGTAGACAAAAGTGCTGGAGAAACACAACAGGTGCGACAGCATCTATGGAGCGAAGGAAATAGGCAACGTTTCGAAACGCTTCTTCAGACTTTCTTCTTTTAATTTTCCAGCATCTGTAGTTCCTTCTTAAACACTGTGAGTTTAAATATCAGCTGAAGAGATCGTAGGGTGGTTGCTCCTCAATCAGGGGAACCCATCGCCTGCAGATCACATTCAAAAATCGCATTCATAAAAACGAACGTCCTGTACAAATTGCCAATGCTGTGTACTTCTACACAGAGTTTTTTTTAAATCTCTCTACATCATCCAGGTTTTTGTGTCTATATTTGGTTTAAACCAGCATCTGCAGTTCCTTCCTACACCGTCAGTGTAATTCTATCCATCAATACTTGCCCACTACATCTGCAACAAAACTAGTGAATTCAGTGTTTCTCTGAAGGTGCATACAAAGGTTATTCCATAGTTCAGCAAGTCAAATTCACAGTAACATTAACTCAGATAATTCATAAAAGCATAAAAGCCCTGTCCCACTGTACGAGTTCATTCAAGAGCTCTCCCGAGAAAAAAAAAATCAAACTCATGGAAGCACGTAGAATGTACGTAGCGGGTACATCGGAGCTCGGGGACGTTTCTTAGCGGCTCGTAACGCTAATGGCAGGTACTCAGGAAGACTCACTA
The DNA here is from genome assembly GCA_963514005.1 of Raja brachyura. The sequence continues at coordinate 17,148,861 of OY740806.1, read as the reverse complement.
ACGGCACGTAAGCTCGGGAAGACTTGTGAAGATTTTTCAACATGTTGAAAAATGTCCACGAGAGCCCCGAGTACCGACGAGCGGCCATTACCATAAATCTCCGAGTTTGAATCAGGGCAAACTTGGGAGAACTCTTGAATTAACTCATACAGTGGGACAGGGCTTTAAACCACGCTTAAATTGCACATAAGTTGACACTGCAAAATGACGGAGGAGGGTTGTGCTATGCCTGTGGGATTACTGGGCTGGGTCCGCCACTCTCTGCAGCCACTTACTGTATGTTCCTGTGCATTTAAACTGACGTGCCCGGCTATGAGGCAACTAGTCAGGACACTTCCTGTTCAGAGGCAGGAATCAACAAGAAGTTCACAAACCCAAAGATCTCTGAGGAAATCACTGTGTGGGGCAAAGAAGTCGGGAGTAAGGAACTATGGCTGAAAATATAGTTTAAAAGTGGAGTGGAAGTACGCTACTTTCCAGAGAACTCTTGTGTCGACCTGTGTCTTCATGATGTAATGTCTTCAGCTGCATATATATTGTGTCCATTATATGGATACTTATATTGAACTCCAGGTACATGTATTGTGTTTGTGTAAGAGTGTGTTTGTGTGTGTGAGTGAGTGAGTGAGTGTGTGTGAGTGGGTGAGTGTGTGTGAAAGTGTGTGTGTGACAGTGAGAATGAGAGTGCTTGTGTGAGTGTGCATGTGAGAGTAAGAGTGTGTGTGTGTGAGGGAGAGTGAGAGCGAGAGAATGTGTGTGTGTGTCCCTCTCTCCTTCCCTGTTTCTCTTCCTCCTTGTCCTCTCCCTGTCTCCCCAATTAATCTCCAAAGCTGTAAACGTGGGTGTGTGTAAGTCAAATGTAGGGTGCACTAATCATGCAGATTCACCAACACCTGAGTGCAGGTAAGGGCAGGAAGACAATCACACAATTTCTACTTTTAAATAACAGAAAAGCAAATAAATCTGATTATGAACATTTAAGTCAAAAGCACCAAGAGAGAAAAATGTTGGTTCAAAAATGTGACCATTCCTGCCATCAGGGTCACCCAGAGTAATTCACAGCTGGTGAAGATCTATAACAGAATAATCACAGCTCTAGTGGAGGCAAATGTGACGGCCAGTTTGCACCCAACAGAATCCCACAATGAGTTGTGGCATAAATGAGCACTTAATGTGTTGTGGTGACATTGTTAGAGGATAAAACTGGGCCATTACTGCAGTTCACTTCTTCGAGTAGCGCCATGGGATCCTTTCCATCCAATTAAGAGGGCAGAAGGTTCACATTTCATATGGACGTGCTCCCCCTCAGTATTGCCCTGATATGCCAACTTAATTGAAGTCCCGGGAGCAAGCTCAGATGCTCTGTCACCTCTGTGACCTTGGTTTGAAGTCATCCAGGAGTAATAGGGCTAAAATCGCATCCTGTCATTGAAAGGTCTGATGTGCACGGATCAAGCTATTCCAAGGCAAGCAGTGTCACTGCGGTGTAACAGGAAGCATTCGGCTGAGGAGGTCTGTCTATGGATGGCTCACAAAGTGCAGTTCTCATGTTTAATGGTTTGTAAAATCACCCATTACCACATATTTAGTGGACAAGGCAGCATGGAAACTTGCGATAAAACTACCTAAAAGATCGTAAATAAGATGAATGCCTTGTCCATAACAACCTCACCTGCTCCCGTGTAAAGGAGTCAAATTGTCTCTGGTCTTTCACAGATTCTATCTCCTCATTTCAGACAGTTATCCTTAGAAAATAAAACAAATAGTGTGTTGCCAATGCTGTTGTCTTTACTTGATTGAGAAAGCAGATTCAGACAATGGTTGATGATGAAGGAATAGGGCACTAACCAAAACTTGTGACTGAAGAAATCAGGCAAAACCTTTTTATCCAGCTGTAAATAACTTTGTGCAATACAATAAAATGTAACTGAAAAACCAGAATAAAGAGGGTTAAAAAAAATAATCGAATATCTGCAGACATAAAGGACAGAAGCTACAATAAAGTTCAGCTGATTTGGATATATCATTGGAATAAATATAGGTGAACCAGTCAATAGTCAATAGTCAGATTTATTCATCACATACACGATGAATCGCAGTGAAATGAACTTGCCAGCAGCGGTACAATAAAAAAGAACACACAATACACAATAAAAAAAATGAACACAAAACATCCACCACAGCAGTCATCACTGTGGTGGAAGACACAGTCAGTCCTCTTCCATGTTTCCCCGTGGTTGGGACCATAAACCTCCGCAGTCGCCGCTGCACGCCACCAGATGTACAGGCAAAGTAAGTCCTGAATTGTAGCTTCCCTACCGGAGACCGGCTTGAAGATGACATAGGATGCAGGCCGCCAGTCGGAGCTCTTCTCCAGGGATTCCCAGCGAGGGATCCCGCTCCGGATGGTAAGTATGTCCCCGCCGCGCCTGTGGCTAGAAGCACCGCAGACCGCGGCTTCAAGCTGTTGTAGGCCACGGGCCGGCGGTTGGTGCTCTTCTCCAATGAGGGATCCAAGACTCCGGACGCCGCGCCAGCTGGAATCTCCGCAGACCATGGCTTCAGGCTGTCGCGGTCCAGCGATCAGAGCACTCCCTTCTGGCGACCCCCGGCGAGGACTCACCCGCTCCGCAGTGAAAAGTTCACGCTGCGCCCACTGCTGAAGTTCCGGGCCCGTCTCTGGGAAAGGCCGCACCAATCCTTGGTGTTAGGCCATGAGGGAAGCGACATTGGAAAAGTCACCACTCCGTGGAGGAGGCGACCGAAAGCAGTGCCCCCCTTACCACCCCCTCACCGCCCCCCACACAAGACACACCGAGTGACATTAAAACAAACATTTGGACATACTAAAAAACAGTAGAATTGACTAACATGCTGCTGGCAGGGCAGCCATCTCGCAGCGCCCCCATCGACCTGAATTCAACATGGGCTTTGTGGGCTGAAGGGTCTGTTCCAATGCTACATCTTTCAGTCAATTTAATTTTTTCAGCTCTTTGAAAATATTTGCCAATGAGCCATATTGTTTCTTTGATACGTTACATGAAAAGCACAAGGCTCTGTTAGGACAATCCTCTTGGTTAATCAGACCTATAAATAGGGATCAGATGTGTCCTCCATTGTCCTACATTGTCCTTCATTGTCAGAGTGAGGTCCAGCACAAATTGGAGGAACAGCACCTCATATTTCGCTTGGGTAATTTACACCCCAACGGTATGAACATTGGCTTCTCTAACTTTAAATAGCCCTTGCTTTCCCTCCCTCTCCATTCTCTCCCTTCCCAGTTCTCCCAGTCTTAGACAGTCTTACTGTCTCTGACCACATTCCATCTCTGTCCCACCCATTCCCCTGACATCAGTCTGAAGAAGGGTCTCGACCCGAAACATCACCCATTCCTTCTCTCCACAGATGCTGCCTGTCACGCTGAGTTACTCCAGCATTTTGTGTCTACGTTAGATTTACCTTGCCTGATTCTGCGGTGAGAAACTGATGCAGCATTCATGCTCCAAACTTCACCCATGAAAAGATACAATACAAAACATACAAACTCCGTGCAGACAGCACAGGTAGTTAGGATCAAACGTGGGTCCCTAGCGCTGTGAGTCAGCAACTCTACTGCTGCACCACCTTGCTGTCTCTTGTACACTGATTCCACAGCTAAAGGAACTTTGAGGAATTCAGAATTTGAGCAGAGTTGAGCAATTACCAGAAAACAGCACTCAGCTACCAATAACATTTGATATGGTTTTAGAAGGTTTATGAAACATTTCTACATGTTGGAAAAATTCAGAAATTTTGAAAGATTTTAGACAACATTCAGGGACAGCTAAACCGGGAACCTTGGCTTTCCACAACTGGAGCTTGTTCTAGTCCTGATGCGAAAGGTTCCGAGGGACATGGGTCAGGGGCAGGCAATTGGGACTTGCTTGGAGGGGACATCTTGGTTGGAACATTCGAGTTGGGCTGAAGTGCTGCATAATTCTGTAACTCCATAACTCAAGTTAGGATCAGTTACCTATGCCAGGTTCATAAGTTCATAAGACATAGCAGCAGAATTAGACCATTTGGCACATCAAGTTTACTCCACCATTCAATCATGGCTGATGTATCTTTCCCTCTAAATCCCATTCTCTCTCCCCATTACCTTTGACACCTTTTCAAGAATCTGTCAATCTCTGCTTTAAAAATACCCAATGATTTGGTCTCCACCGCCATCTGTGGCAATTAATTCCACAGATTCACCACCCTGCAGCTAAATAAATTCCTCCTCATCTCCTTTCTAAAGGTACGTCCCTTTATTGTAATGTTGTTCCCTCTAGTCATAGACTCTCACGCTAGTGAAAATATCCACTCCACATACCATGTTTTTTTGTTTAATGAAGCAGCGAGGATGCAAATTTGTTGCTGTGTTCACAACAGCTACTTGAGTTTAGTTATCCTTATATTTTGGATAGTGCCATGTTGCAGTGTTTTCCTCTGAGCTCTCGTTTTGGTTTGTGATATTGCTCACCGCCACTCTACACAAACTAACTTGCACATTGCAAATACAGAAATGCCATTGTTTGATGGATTACCAGGAATAGCCTTTTTTTTCCAGTAGAGCAGATAGCGAGAGGTTTGTAATAAAAGAAGACAGACTGGTTACCAAGTGGAGTGATGCGTCAGTCTGCTTTGCCCTCCACGGCTCACAAAACACATATCCACTTTTTTTTCCATCAGGCCAACTGCAGATGGTGGCTAAATACTTCATTTTAAACCAGGGAAACCATAAAGGCATTGACACGCATCTTTTACAAGGTTTTGTTTTAAGACGATATACCGATTAGGTTGAAGTAAATGACTTTACTCATTAGCTTCCAAACACAAGAGTAGTCTGGATTCAGGCAATGTTGATCTTACAGAATTACCTTAACTTAGAAAAGCAGTGAGGAGATTTTAAAACGCTCTCCAGTGGTTTGGAAGAACATTAACAATATCCTCATCAGAGCAATTGGGGGTACCTTGTAATATATGGTCTCCAGAGACAAATAATTGATCTACTGTAAGTTATTGTTTAAAGGGATTCAGCAATATCAGACAAAGTGGTGCACCGCATTCAATTTACCCATATACTGACTCAAAATCTCGTATACTATTGGAGCAAGTAGGAAGCTGAGAGATTGAGCCATCATTAGCCATCCATCATTGTCACTGCAATAATAATATGAAACAAAAAAATCAAAGTTAGTGAAAGTCCAGAGATGAGTTGGAAGCTTCCAAGAAGGAAATGGTGGTTTAAATATTTATCAGGTAGACGGATAACAGCATCTGCAGTTCCTTTTTTACATGCTCCAGATATGCTGCCTGACCCTCTGAGTTACTCCAGCACTTTGTTTCTATCTTCGGTATGTACCAGGATCTGCAGTACTTTTCTACACATGCATTTTTATCAGAATGCATTTATATACAGTTGTGGAGCAAGGGAAGCATGAAGTTCATTCTCAGGTCAAACAGAAACATGGTTACTCGATCAATCTTCCACCTTGAGGAAGGGGAGAAAGATATGTTCATCTCATAATGTGGTCCACACACTCTCTCTTTGGTTGTACAAAGCATGTGTTTCCTATAACTCTAGGACTCTAGTGGACCAAACACAAACAAAAAGGACTAACATAGATGAGGCATCTTGGTCATTGGGGACGTGCTGTGCCAAAGGGAAGAGAACGAAGGGAACAAGGAGTTAAGATGCATAGTTCCCTCAAAGTAATATCAAAGATAGATTGCGTAGTCCATTTGGCCTTCAACAATCAAGGCATTGGGTATAGAAGTGGGGATGTTATGTTACAGTTGTGCAAGACATTGATGGAGCTGCATTTGGAGTATTGTGTTCAGTTATGGTCACCCTGCTATAGAAAGGATGTCAATAAGCTGGAAGGAGTGAATTTAAGATTTACGAGGATGTTGTCAGGACTCGAGGGCCAAAGCTACAGGAAGAGAATGGGCAGGTCAGGACTTTATTTCTTGGGGCAGAGGAGACTGAGGGCTGATCTTATAATGGTGTTTAAAATCATGACGGCAATAGAGAGGGTGAAAGCACAGAGTATTTTATCCAGGATAGGTGAATTCAAGAACCCAAGGACATATGTTAGATGTGAAGGGAAATAATTTAATAGGTACACGAGGGGTGACAGTTTGGGTATATGCAATGATTTTCCAGAGGAAATGGTTGAGGCAAATACAATAACAATACTTAAAAGCCATTTGGACAGATACATGTATAAGAAAAGTTTTGAGGGACAAATGGTTCGCTTAGATGGGCCAGCATAAACAGGTTAGACTGAAGGGCCTGTTTCCATACCATGTGGCTCAGTGTCTCTACGACTCTATATCATTTGGTTTTCCAATTAGTATCTTTAGCTGCATTTTAGATTTCAGTAATATGTGCAAAAGGCCACCCAGATCTCACCAAACATCAGCACCTTTGCATCTCTCAACTATTAAACAATACTCAATTTTATGCCAAAATATTCTGATAGGATTTGTTGGCTTGCCAGAGGCTGAGGGATGATCTTATAGTGGTGTATAAACTTATGAAGGATATAGATAGGGAGAGCACATGGATGCTTTTACTAAGTATAGAGGAAATAAGAGCCAGAGGACAGAGGTTTAAGGTGAGAGGGGAAGGATATAATAGTAAGATTAAATGAGAACTTACCAGTTCGAAGCTTGATCTGTATTTTATGAGGAGTTACAATGAGGGATTACGTGAAGACCCCGTCCAGCACGCCTGCGCGACATTCTTCAAAGCAGCGGTGTGGATTCACAGAAAAAACACAATGATTGAAATAAATATAGTAAAGAAAAAATAAGAACTTAATTACCAGTTGATCTGTATAATAGAGGGTGGGAGCGGAGGGCACGTAATCCCTCATCGTAACTCCTCATAAAATACAGATCAAATTCTAAGTTCTCATTTAATCTTACTATTATATTTCGGAGTTACGTGAGTGACTACGTGAAGACTTCAAACCTCTGTGATTCCGAACCGTGTACCAGCCCATGCTTCACTCACTGTCTGAAGACCTTTGAGGGAGGAAGTATGTTATCACAATCAACAATAACCTGTTTGTGAACAAAAAAGGTGTATTAATAACAACAAAAAACAGAGAGTTCACCCGGGCTTAAATTAAATATTATCTGCAGGCTCTAAAGTTCTGTCTGCAAATGGAGCAAGTTCCACCAGCGGCTTATTATAAAACCTTTGGAAGGTTTCGAGGACCATCCTGCTCTGGCCAGAATATGGTCCATAGGCACATCCATTCACCTAGCCGCCGACGTGGATGCAGCCCTGGTGGAGTGAGATTTGTAAACATTAGTGTTGATTCTCGCGGAGTTAAACACCTGCTTGAGCCACCTTGAAATGGTTTGGCTCGTCACCTGACAATGGGGCTTCTTGTGGCTTATCCATAAGGCTTTTTCTCTCCCTCTTAAGTTGTATGTTGTGTCTATGTAAATGGCAAGATGGGTCTTGGGACACACCCGTGGGCCAGATGAATATGACCGGAACTCCATAACTGGAGGCGTGGTTCCTGGTCTAGTTTGTTTGACCAGACCCTGAATATGGAATGTGATACAGTCCAATGACTCTGTCATGCTGTCCAGCCTCAGAAGGTGGAGGGACTGTACCCTTTGTGCTGACACTAATGCCATGAGCATGACTGATTTCAGGGTAAGTTGTTCCAGCGTGAGTGACCTGGGTGGTGGTCATCCCCTAAGGTATGTCAGCACAATGCTGACATCCCAGATCTGAGTGTACCTTGGTCTGGGGGAATTAGTGTTAAAAATACCCCTCATGAATTTGACCACCGGTGGATGGGACCCCAAAGCCTGTTGTCCTGCTGCTGGAACCAAATAAGCTGACAACGTACTCCTGGCTGTATTGATGTACATCCCATTGTAATCCAACCAGGAACTCCACAACACTGGTAGCTGTTGCTGTTGAGTAGGTAGTTCCTGTTTTGGAGCAATACCATTCCCATTTCCTTATGTTGGTCAGGTATTGTCTCCTGGTGGACTCCCGATGGGATGCGGTCATCATGTTGATGGCGTCCTCAGACAGTCCCAGGCCCAGTAGAGGTCTTTTTAGAATCTGCAAGCCAGGAGATTGATTCTGTCATGGCACGGGTGACTAATGCCTGAAACTGGGTGGATTAATAATTCTGGACTGCTGGGGAATTCCAACGGTGTTTCGACAGCCATGTCGAGGGCCACTGGGAACCATAGCTGTGTAGGTCAGTCGGGTATTATCAAGATTCCTGAAGCGGAATCCAATTGAATCTTGCGTAATACCCGACTGATGAGGCAGAAGGGATGAAAAGCATAGAAAAGCATTTTCCCCCAATGCAGCGTGAATGCATCAACTGCTGCTGCCTCAGGGTCTGGTTCCCAAGCAACATACGTTGGTACCTGTTGATTCAGCCTAGATGCAAATAGATCGATATCTGGTGTGCCATATTACTTTGTAATTTCAGCAAATACTTTGGGGTTTAACATCCATTCGATGTTATCGTTAAATTTACGTGACTTGGTGTCTGCCACTGTATTTTGCTTACCTGGTAGGTAAGTTGCTGATAACCAAATATGTCTTTCGACACACCATTGCCAGATTAGGTTCACCAAATTGTCACATGATATCGACTTTACACCACTCATGTGGTTGATATAAGCCACCACCGTGGTATTATCTAATTGCAACCGGACATGTGCGTGATGCGTATTAGATGAATATGCTTTTAAACCATAAAATGCACCCAACATTTCTAAGTAGTTACTACCCCGTGTCTGTAGGCAAGATGATTCAAAATTAGTCCATCTGCCCACTGTGCTGGATTGCATGTTAGTTGCTCCCCAGCACAAAGCACTGGCATCGTTTGAATGGTTAATACTGGGTTGGTGATTATTATGGGACTGGAGCTAAGCCTAATGTTCCTTGTCCACCATTGTAACTCTGGAATGGATTCAGCAGTTAAATTCATAACTGGGTCAAAGTGACCTGAGTTTTTCTTTAGCGCGTGCACTTTTGCTCTTTGTAAATTTTGATAGTGCAGAGGCCCAAATTGTACAGCTGGAAAGGCTGCTACCATTTTCCCAATGACACTAGCTACCTGCTGTATGGTTGGGTGATGATTAACCATTAGTTCATTGCATGATTGTGCCAACTCTGATGCTTTCCCCTTCGGCAGAGTTACAGTCATGCGAATAGTGCCAATCATAAATCCAAGATAGTCCATGGTTGTGGACGGTGTCAAATTGGATTTACCTGGATGTAAGACAAACCCCAAAGTTTCAAACAAACGTTTGGTAGCTGCCACTGCCGAAATGGCTGTCTCCAATGTTTTCCCTACTATTAAAATGTCGTCTAAGTACGCCATCACTATATGCTTTTGTTTCCTCAATAATGCCAAGGCAGGTTTTAAGATTTTTGTGAACAACCTTGGAGCTGAGGTTAGCCCATTTGATAAGGCTTTAAATTGCCATAGCTGTTTCACCCAGATAAACTTTAGGTATTTACGATGCTCCTTGTGTATGGGTACTGAGTTGTAGGTATCTTTAAAATCAATGCTTGTCAGAAAGTACCCTCTAGAAATCAATTGTCTTTAGTGATAGACTCCCATGCATCCAAAAACAAGTGCAATCTCCCCCCTGTTAGTATAGAGCCTCTACTGCTCATATGCTGAGAGGAACCAGACTCACCTACTTCAATGGTTACTGGTGCTTCTACTGCCCCTTCACTGGACGATGAGGTGTCTGCTGGGCTGTAGAGGGCTGCTGTTGATGTTGATGTTGGGGGTGGTGCATTTTCCATGGGGTCCGCTCTGGGCCCTGGCCTAAAAAAGGCTTACAGGGAATGATAGCGGACCCCGAGCTTTCACCAGTCCCATATGGTAGTCGGTGACTGGTGGACGCCGTGGCGTACTGCCGCCTGGGTTTGTTAGGTCTGCTCAGTCCCAAACCTGCCCTCACGAGACCAAACGTCTTGGACTCTTCCTCCAGGTCTTTCACCTTTTTTGGAAGGTCCTTTCCAATGAGCAGAATTGGAGGTTCTGAACCCAGTGTTTTGCAAAGTCCTGCAAACTTAGGGTTGAGGGCAGGCTTGATGATTTCCTTCCGTAAATTGTTAATCTCGAATTGTGGTGCACAGCAGAGCTAATGTATCTTGCTGATTTGTGGTGATGTCTACACCATCTATGGACCGAGCATATGAGGTTATTCCTGCTGTCAGGAGTTTTAGGGTTTTCTGGAGCTTCAATTCCAGGTTCCTGATATCTGCCCAAATGTCCCCAAATTTGGATGTTTACATCTGGTACATTCAGTGATGTACAATTTTCTGGGGCTGAATTCAAGCGCCTCATTGACCACCCGTTCTTGTAGGGGTTTTGAGGACAGGTGGTCAATGCTGGCTGCAAGTTTTGGTTCTAAAGGCCGACCCACTCGTGGAGTGGCCACGCAGTGGTTAACCACACCCAGCAGCTCTTCCTGATCCTGTACATCCTGCGTACTCTGGACATCATCAGCCAACGACCCCTCTTCTTGACCACCCCAGACCTGGTCGCCAATGCTGCCTTCAATAGAAGGTGAAGCAATGGCCAGTGCCGTAACGGACACTGCGGGAGTGCCTGAGCTCCCTTGGCGCGTCTGCTGCTGCTCTCTCAGCAGATCTCGCTGGAGCAATTGCTCCATAAGCCGTTCCATTTGGCTTAGGCGGCTGCCTTTGCCACTCTCGAGCGGTGAGGCATCTTCATCCGAATCGTCAGATACTACCGCCCGGTTCTGGGTGCAGGTACCTCCAGCCCGCTGCTCAGGCTGCATTAGCGGTGCTGGGCTCGGCTCGGTAGTTAATCCTGCCGCCTCTCGCCCCCCCTCCAAAGAACGCTCCTCAACGGGAGACAAATGGGGGCGAGCTACAAATTTATTTCCTTTGGTCTTGCTCATTCTTTCAGAAAACACAACGCAGACCACAGAGAAAATACTCACGGCCACGGTAAAACACTTACCCGTCGGCCCGACTTTCAAATTGTAGTGAGAGTGCCTTGAACTCCCGTTCGTCGCGGGTGCACTTCATGAACGCTAATGTCGCGCATGCATGCTGGACGGGGTCTTCACGTGGTCACTCACGTGACTCCGAAATGAAATAAGAACCAGTGGTGTGGGTATAGGGAACAAGCTGCCAGAGCAGATGGTTGACGCAGATACTATAATAACATGTAAATGGCTTTCGGACAAGCACATGGATAGGGACGGTTTAGAGGGATATGGACTAAACACGGGTGGGCAGGTGGGTCTAGCTTATATGGGTCATCTTGATTAGCATGGGCAACTTTGGGCTGAATGGCCTGTGCTGTGTTTCTGTGCTGTGTTACTCAATGACACTGTCAAATCTTTGCTTCAATTGGCTTGAAACCATGGCTTTGTCTGGAAGGCGCAGAGTAGTTTAATCATATCAGTTCAGTCATTTCCATTACAACAGTGACTCTGAGTGTCAAAGCGGTGGCTGTTTTATGACATTCTGAGATTGCGTACGGCTCCATATAGATGTAAGAGCTTCATTTCTGTCCTGTACTAATGCCAGAATACTGAAGCAACAAAACTGATCTGACGATATGATTGCAATGTCGGTGATTTGTGATCTCTGTGTTTAAGAGTTGTAGATTGTGTTAAGAGATAGAAAATAAATAACGGCATGGAAACATAGCACTAGGATGCAAAGCTTGAAAAAAAGTTAAAGGAAAGGAAAGAATCTGAGATGTACCGTGCACCTGAAATATTTGTTTCAATTATAAAGCTGATGTTAATGGTGTTGGTTCCATTTATGAATAATCACTTAGAAACAATAGGTGTATGTAATTAATTGTTGGTGTAATTGTATAGAATGTTTCCACTTCTACTAAAGAGGTAGCATACCTTATTGATGAGCCTTGGCAGAAAACTTATAATTATCCCAGTGACATTCAGAATTAGTGTAAAACTTTCAATTTCAAAGGAAAAAAAAGACCCGATAGATGAAAAACAGCTCCACAAAAAGGCTCTAAGCGCGTGTAAACTCTGCTGCTGCTGATGACAATTCACAGGCTGCTTCTCCCTCCTGACAGCTTTCAGGCAGATGCATTTTTCCCATTTGGCTGAGGCTCACATCTTAACCTCCTTTGATTGATCGGGCAGCCTGTGCACAGTCAGCAAAACAGGCCCCTTAGCATTTCCAGCATAACTCGCGATAGGCTCTTGCAATGTTACTGCCCCTGTGCAGTGACTCTGCAATGCTCCAGTTAAGAGTCATCAGCAATGGCGAAGTGGCTGTCATACAATTCATAGTTCATAAGTTTGTAAGTGATAGGAGCAGAATTAGGCCATTTGGCCCATCAGTTCTACTCCGCCATTCAATCATGACTGATCTATCTTTCCCTCTTATCCCCGTTATCTTGCCTTCTCCCTATAATCCATAACACCTTTACTATTCAGGAATCTATCTATCTTAGTTTAGTTTAGTTTTATGTTTAGAGAAACAGGCCCTTTGGCCCACCGAGACCGCACTGACCAGCAATCCCCGTACATCAACACTATCCTACACACACTAGGGACAATTTACACTTATACCAAGTCAATTAACCTACAAGCCCTGCACGTCTTTGGAGTATGGGAGGAAACCGAAGATCCCGGAGAAAACCCACGCGGTCACGGGGAGAACGTACAAACCTGTAGTCAGGATCGAACCCAGGTTTCTGGTGCTGCAAGCGCTGTTAGGCAGCAACTCTAATGCTGCACCACCCGCCTTAAAAATATCCATTGATGGCCTCCACAGCCTTCTACATAGTTGAGATCAATCTGCCTTTATTTAACATGGAGCTGCCCAATAACAATTCCACGCCACCTTTTAAACAAATTCCCAATACTGAAACACATTAATTTCAGTATTCTCTCTTATGAAGTAGATGGGAAGTGTCATGTTTTCAAGGGAAGCTTCGGATGGTTTTAAATAGACACGACCATTGTGCAGAATGTGAACGGCTTGGAACAGCTTTCTTCACATGAGGCTAGAATGGATTGTAAACACCACCATTACTTTAATAGCTCACAGAAATCTTCTAGCTGAGAGAAGATGCCATCAGTGAGACTGAAGATGAGTCTCGACCCAAAACCTCACCCATTCCTTTTCTCCAGATATGCTGAGTTACTCCAGATTTTTGATTTACAGAGACACGTGCAAAGGATTAGGTTATATGTGCAGGCACTTGGGAAGTGGACACAGTCAATAGAAAGCAGAACAAATATTGCTGTCAGACATGATAGAAGTGCAAGTAGTCAGCTGGTAGTGCTGAAGATAACATCCCTTCTCTGAAGGGCACAGGATTGGTAGTAACACCCATAGCAACTCTGAGCCTGGATCAGTGTAAAGGATGGTCAAGCAACACAATGCAGATGCAGGTATATAAGAGACTATTAGTGGAGCTGCTATCTCCAGATATGCAAACTATGAAATACTGCAGGGTGATAAAGAGATAGAAGAAGATAAAACCTGGTTAGTGTCATAGCTTTAATTAACCAAAAACATGGCATTTATATTCTGCTTTAGTTGCTTACCGTACTAGTCATACAACATGGCAACAAGCCCTTTGGCCCAACTTGTACATGCCGACCAAGATGCCCCATTTAAAATGGTCCCACTTGTTCGCATTTGGTCCACATCCACCTCAATCTTTCCTATCCATGTACCTGTCCAAGTGTCTTTTAATTATTGTTGCGGTACCTGCCTCAACTATCTCGCCTGGCAGCTCATTCCATATAGTCACAACCCTCTGAGTGAAACAAATCTTTAAATAATTCACTTCTGCAGCAATTGCTTTCTTGCATGATTGAAATATTGGAAGGCCTGGAGTTGTACTTAATTGGAGTGAGACTCTTCTTCAGTCTGAAGAAGGGTCTCAACCCGAAACGTTCCCCATTCCTTCTGTCCAAAGATGCTGCCTGTTCCACTGAGTTACTCCAGCATTTTGTGTCTATCTTCATTGTAAACCAGCATCTGCAGTTCCCTCCTACACATAATCCTATTTTGCAAAGGAGAACAGCTGGGAAACCACGAACACTGTATAATAACTTTCAAAGTGTAGGCGGAAACAGATGATTGCAAAATTTACTATAAATTCCAAGTTTTGATCCTAAACACTATCAGAAGATCTGAAATAGATTCATTGTTTAATGAAACTGGATGGGAAAGTAGCTAATGCAAAATATAAATGCCAGAATTTTGGTTGATTGAACCTTAAGGAGCTGGAACATCATGCAAAGTTAAAAGGAAGGCAGTGTTGGAAGAAAAGTCAAAGATGAATGAAGAGTTTTTGTAAGGACAAAGAGGAATCAATGAAGTTTTCTCAACATTTTTTGAAACACAGCAAAATAACATGAAGCAATGAATACTGTTAATGTACCTGCTTCCACATGCGAATCAAAAGTAATTGCCATCTGGTAAGTCAGAGGATAACTAAAGTTTACACTGTGCCACTAAACATTTAGAAACATGGAACTTCAGCTGCCGGTTTACAAGTGAAGGCACAGTGCTGGAGTAGTTCAGCAGGTCAGGCAGTACCTCAGGAGAACATGGATAGGTGATGTTTTGGGTCGGGACTTCTGCTAACCCAATACATCACCTATCCATGTTCTGCTGCAATGCTGCCAGCTTCGCTGAGCTATTCCAGCACTGTTCCTTCTTCCGTCCTTAAAATTTGATTGACCGGTTTGAAAGGACGAGGTGAAATTACCTAGTGTGTCAATACACTATTTTTCATCAATTTTCAAACATGCAGATGAAGTAGGATTATATTTATACAATAATGTTATTGCTAAACAAAGGAATATAATATATTTCCTGCAAAACACATATATTTGCCTTTTTTTCTCATTGGATACAATTTCGACTTGGAGAAATCACTTCCCTGGTCTGTGGTCATCCCCACACACCAAGAGCCTCATATTTAAAGTTGTTTTTACATGTTTATTTTATTTTATAAACTCATATTTTTTTATTTGCCCCGGTGATATGAATTCTTCTGAACCCATATTTTATCTGCGGTGTTCCATTGAATCACTTCCTTTCACTTGACCACTAGAGCTGTGTCTTCAACTGACTAAACCAAATGGGTTGAAATTTCCACTCTCCACCAAACTTTTCCTATTTAAGATCCGCCTCTTGATCAATCTGTTGACCACCCAACTACCTCCTCCTAGTTTCAACTTTTGAGGTATGATTTATTTCCATATGTTTCCAGTGTATTTTCCTTAATTTGAAGCACCACTAAATGCAATTGCCATGGTCTTCCCATGACACAGTGTAGAGCATAATAAAATCTCCTTCTTCTTCTTGCGTATGGCGTGCACAGCCTAAAGTTGGAAGACAACTTGTTCCGTTTGATCTTCTGTTTGTGCACGCCAGGTTGATTGCATTCGTTGAAAGAGGGTGGACCACGTGAAGGTTGCAATCTCCCACCCCATAATAAAATCTGATAACAATTGGATCATCGATCTCATACCTATTTGCATTGTAGACCCAACCGAGCAATTCTGATTGGTGAGGCAGCTACACGAGTGGCTGTCAATTAAATTAGGTTTTGTTGTTACCTATATCTTATAAGTTCATGAGACATAGTAGAATTAGGCCATTCAGCCCATCAAGTCAGCTCCAACATTTGATCATGGCTGATCTCTTTTTTCCCTCTCATACCCATTCTCCTGCGTTCTCCCAGACATCCTTACTAATCACGAAGGTATCAATTTCTGTTTTAATGGCATGGCCTCCACAGCTATCTGTGGCAATACATTTCACAGAGTTATCACCCTCTGGCTAAAGAAATTCCTCCTCGTCTCCATTCTAAAAGTACGTTGTTTCATTCTGAGGCTGTGCCCTCTGGCTCGAGACCCTCCCACAAGTGGAAGCATCCTCTCCACATCCACTCTATCTGGGCCTTTCATTATTTGGGTGATTTTAATGATATTCCCTCCTCATCCTTCCAAACTCTACTGTGTCTATTACTATGGCAACATCATGTTGCTGAGATTCTCGTACCGGATTCCCTGAACTGCAGCTTTAACATGGTGGAGAATGTGGTACAAGTCCATTGCATAGAAACAGAATTGTTATTCTTTTCAATAACTTTGAGAAGAATGATATTTAACAGTAGAGAGGCCAAGATTTGAAAGATATTCATATTCTGAACTCTATTTTATTTCTATACTATAGTTGTGTAGTTTAGTTGGTGTGATAGAGTCATAAGTCTGAACGAAAAGTCAAGATGAAAGATGTGTCGTGTTGTAATATTAAAGAGTAAATTCTGAGGTGACTGATGGTGCAATGTCGCATAGTGTAAGATAGGTAAATTATAGAGCTGTATTTTTAACTTGTCACCTTGATATATACCTGGGGTTATCAATCAATAGTAATAATTGTCAGATTCTATACCAAGTGACAAAGTTTAATGTAATATATGGTGTAAAGTTGAAAATCGGTATCACTTCCTTTAATGCTGGGAGGTGTGTGTCTGGTATTAGATACATCAGTGGTTAAATCACTATAATGGTCCTTACGTCCTGGCAAAACCTGTTCCCTTATGGATACTAGTGATGACCCGCTCCCAAAGACGTCAGTCAGACAAGTAACTCTAGATAATTGGATAGCCTTGCAAACTTATTCTTGAAATCAAACAAAGAGTGCAGGCTGTAAATGCAATTTTTAGGCTGGAGACTAATGACTGGACACAAAGTGCTGGAGTAACTCAATGGGTCAGGCAACATCTCTGGCGAACATGGATGGGTGACGATTCGGGTCGGAACCCTTCTTCAGACTGATTGTAGGGAGGGGCGGGAAGAATGTTGGCGATAACCCTCAACTAACATCACCAAGATGTCTTTAGTTATAACAAATGATGAATTTCCTCATCCCATTTTCAATGCAGAATTGATGGAATGGATGTTTGGATAAAGCATGAAGAGGAGTCTGAAGTAGAGTCCCAACTCGAAACATCACCTATCCATGTTCTCAAGAGATGCTGCCTGACCCTTGTGCCCATTTGTGTAAACCAGCATCTGCAGTTCCTTGTTTCTACAGACTAATGACTAGCTTGCTTTGCATTAAATAAGCTCCCAGCCACACAGTTTGATGTCTAAAGTAGGGTAACTATGAGGGGGAGATTTTTATCTTTAAATTCTATGATGGGATAATAAAAGGCAGAGCTTTACAGACAAGGGGCACCAATCAGTAATTCAAATGCTGATGTTGGCATGCATGTTTTATAGCCAAGCCAGATGTTTCTCTATCAATCTCAATGAACTCTGCACCTTGCAATGCCTTAAAATACCATTTCACATTTAAAATCAGTTTAGACAGAAAGTAAATGCTGGGCCAGTTGGTGAGAGTGATGGAATTAATGAAGGAAGTTCAGAGGGTTGAACATAAGTATATGTAGAGACCATATAGGGGTGAATTATCAGTTTTACTACTGTAAATTCAATGCAATTTAATGCAGCAGCTTTGTTGCAAAGTTAACGTGACCTTGCAGAGTTCATTCACGGCTGCGTATGGTCCAGAGATTTGAGAGGCGGCAAATGTCCAACCATTCATGAACTAACTGTGATGAGAGAGGCAATATCCTTTAATTCATCCACCCATTCCAGCAAGTTTGGTAATAATGGCATGCGCATAAATGGGACATTGATCCCTGCAAAGTCAGTTTAACAGAAATAATGGTTCGAAGCACTAAAAGCAGATGGCTGTGTTGCAGTAGAATGAGATGATTATGTACATCTAGGACAGGTTCACAACAGGATGTCAACCAAGGGCAGTAAAAGCTCGCCGTGAAAAATCGATACACAATATTTAACAAAGAACTGAACGGTTGACAATGTGTGGAGTATGTTGATACCATAGGGAGATGATAAGAATAGGTCTTGACCCCAAAACTCACCCGCTGAGTTTCTCCAGCATTTTTGTCAACCTTGCATTTTCCAGCATCTGCAGTTCTTTCTTAGACAATTGCAAATTGTTGCTTATCAGAAATATAAAGTGTGCAATAAATTACTGTTAAAACACAATTTTTTTCTTTAATAATATAACAATTTTCCTCAAATTTCCTGATGATACAACCAATCTGCAAGCTCTATTTAAAATGTTATTAGATATCCAGACACATTGGAACAGTCTCTACTAACTTAGTTCTATCATATATAAACTCTTAAACCAAATAGATTTCTAAAGACATTTCCTTCAAAATTATTGTTAAACTGTATTTTTGTTAAAGTTTATGGATCAAAAGACAAATTAATGTGTTTTATTTGGCTCGGGCTCGGCTTTAACATTTAACTCATCAAATTTAAAGTCAAAATTAAATTCAACGAACTTTGACACAGATAAGGAAAAAGGTATCACGCAGCTGACATGTTGTTACATACTCATTACAACACAGAGGAGGCCATTCTGATCATCAAGATTTTGCAGATCCATCAAAAGATTATATGGTACGATACGATATGATAGAACTTTATTTATCCCAGGTGGGAAATTGATCTGCCAATAGTCATAAAAACAAAATAAAACAAAATACATGAAACATGAAAATAATGTGACGAATGGAAGGATTGGTGATGTGCAAAGATTAGGGTGGGAGGGAGTCAGTCTCAGTCTACCCCATGACAGAAAGGGGAGGAGTTGTACAGTTTGGTAGCCACAGGAAGCAGGATCTCTTGTGGCATTCTGTCCTGCGTCTTGGTGGAACTAGTCTGTTGCTGAAAGCACTCTTCAGGTTGACCAGTGTGTCATGAAGGGGGTGAGCTGTATTGTCTAGGATGCTCCCTAATTTAAGGAGCATCCTCCCCTCCAAGACTACCTCCCATAAATATAGGCTCCAAGGGAAGTATAATCCTTTCCATCATAGGCCTCATAAGAAGGGTCTCGACCCGAAACATCACCTATTCCTTCCCTTCAGGGATGCTGCCTTTCCTGCTTAGTTACTCCAGCTTTTGGTGTCTATCTTGAGCTCAAATGAAAACAATTCAAAAAATGTATTCCTCATCTCTCTTTCAATGTTCTTTTATTAAATCTGGGCCAATTTCTTCAATGTCTATAGATACATTTGAGTGATAAGAGGGCGGTGGCAGCAGGTTCTTTGGATGCTTTCAAGAGAGAGCTAGATAGGGCTCTTAAAATGGAGTCAGGGGATATGGGGAGAAGGCAGGAATGGGGTACTGATTGTGGATGATTAGCCATGATCACATTGAAGGACTGGCTCGAAGGGCCGAACGGCCTACTCCTGCACCTATTGTCTATTGTCTATTTTCATGTGAGGCTGCTGACAATTGGTACTGAAATACTTGAAAACATGGATATGTGATATGGGAGATAAAAAATGCCATGTTGAAACAAATCTCTGTGAATAAGTTATTGAGAGATTGGTGGAGAATACTAAATTTCAATCATAGGTATGAGGAAGTTTTTTTGCTCTTCCCCACACTAAAACAAATCAAGATTATGATTGCATGAAGGTGTATGGGATAGAATTTGCAAAAATGACTCTTGTGGAAAATTCGGAAGCATCCAGATATTTCATCATTATTTTTCATGACGGAACATGTTTTCTTAAATTTGGGAAATGGACTGTTATTGTAGAAAGTGGAGAAATAAGGAATAGATTAAAGAACATGCCACTTGGCCCCTCACGCCTGCCCCACTATTCAATAAGACAAATAAGATTGTTTACTGCAGCACTACTTTCCTGCACTATCCCCACATCCCTTAATTCCTTTATTAGCCAAAAAACTGCCAATCACAGGGTGGAACAGAAGAACAGGAGTTGCTGCCCTACATGCCAGAGACACGGGTTTAATCCTGACTAAGGGTGCCGTCTGTATGGAGTTTGTATGTTCTCCCTGTGATCTGCGTGGGTTTTCTCCAGTTTACACGCTCAAAAGACGTACTGATTTGTAGGTTAATTGGCTTGGTATAAGTGTCAATTGTCCTTAGTGTGTGTAGGATAATGATAGTGTGCGAGGACCGCTGGTCGGTGCGGACTCAGTGGGCGAAGAGCCTGTTTCTGCGCTGTATCTCGAAACTAAACCAAACTAAACTGCATTTTCTCAGCAACTGAAATGTCACATCCCTCTTGGGCAGAGAATTCCAAAGATTCTTCACCCTCTGGGAGAAGAGGTTTCTTCTCCTTTTTGTTCTGAATGGTCACTAGCCAAGAAAATTATTATCCCTGTAATTACTCCAACACAATGTATGTTTCAATTAAATCACCTCTCATTCTGTTAAACTATAGAATATATATCTAGTCTGATTAATCCTTCTTCACATGACATATTCCTGATTCCAAAAATCAGTTTGGAATGGCTTTCCACTGGGTCAAATCTTCTTGCAATAAAAGCAACCGGATCCAAAGTAAGAATGAGGCAGGTGAGAGGCTGGAAGTCAATGAAGGCAGGTTCCACAGATAGGATCGGCAGGAGCACAGCAGGGAGCTCGGAAGAACTGTTGGATTAACTTGCATTTAATTCAATGCAAGAGGCTGAAGATTTACAACGATGTTGCCAGGATTCGAGTGCATGAGCTATAGGGAGATATTTGGAAAGCTAGAACCTTATACCTTTGAGTGCAGAAGGCTGAGGGGTGATCTACTAGATGTGTATAAAAATAATGAGGAGAATTGATAGGGTGAATGCACAATCTTTTACATAGGGTAGTGGGATCAAGAACCAGATAACATGATTTAAGGTGAGAGGGGATAGATTTAATAGCATCCTGAGGGGCAACGTTTTCACTCAGAAGGTGGTAGGTATGCGGAATGAATTGCCAGAGAGATAGTTGAGGTAGGTACAATAACAACATTTAAATGATACTTGGGCAGGTACATGGATAGGAAAGGTTGAGAGGAACAATGGCCAAATGGTTCAAGCTTAGATGGGGCATCTTGGTCAGCATAGATAAGTTGGGCAGAAGGGCCACTTTCCATGCTATGTGGCTCAATGTCTCTATGCCTTGGCATTCTAATTGATTGCAATACCTTTAAATAGCTATCAATGATTTATGCACAAGGATACCCAGATCTCTCCAAACATCAGCATCTTAGCATCATGCACATTTAAAAAAAAAATCAATTTTAATGCAAAATCAATAACCCGACACTTCGGCATATTATATTATGTTTGTTGTGTCCTCTTATTGTCAACCTTTGTCCTTTGATTGAAGGAGAAATATGTCAATATCAAGTTATTCATATCATGACATTTGGAAACAAAAAAAGGATACAGCATTTTTTACCAATAACTCGAAGAATTGCAAAAGTTCTAAAGATGAAAATATCTTGTCAATCATATTCAGCTATTCCACTATTTAATGTCTAGCCACCTCATGAGTCACTGAAAACATCAGATTGCAACCTGGATTTTGCCTTCAGCAGTGAATAAATAAAGCAACCAGTTATTATACTTACACAGGTTAATTCAGTAATCGGATAGTCACCGTGGTGGGCCCATCACAGTACATCTGATAAAGACACAAAGCACTGAAGTAACTTAGCGGGTCAGGCGGCATTATTTGGATCAATTATTTAAACCAAGAAAAATTGTGCCTTTTTTTTGCACACTAGCATCTGCTGTTCATTGTGTCTGAGGTAATTCTGAAACTTGTGTGAGGGGGACCTGTAACTTTGACCTCTTCAGTCTGTGAAGTTGCAATCTCTTTTGTGATACTCAAAGTCCAAAGTTAGAAATGGTAGATACAATAATCCATTCAAAGCCACATGATGTGCAGGAAGCAAAAGAGAGGGAAAGAATGATGGAACTAAGGGTGAAGGATAAACAGGCCAAAAAGGAAAAAAGTTTAAAAAATCTGAACTCCAAACATCTTCAACAATATTTACAATCTGAAGAGTTCTCCTTTTGGTTTTGTGAAAATAGGAGGAATTTAAAGTAAAATAAGAGGTATTGCCTCCAATGCCTTCAAAGACGGCTGCTGGAGATTCCCCCGGGACACAGAGGAGGCTGGGTGAGGAGAGGGACGTCGGTACACGGGCCAAGCCAGTCGAAGGCGATGGAGGAGGCCCTGCAGCGGCCTGGGGTTTACTTGGTTTGGAAGCCGCTTCAGTACATCAAGCTCATGGACTTTTGTAAATGGAAGTTTGGGCCTTCAATGGTTCAAAGGTTCAAAGATTCAAAGGTCTTTTATTGTCACATGTACCAACTAAGGTACAGTGATATTCGAATTGTAATTGACACCAAAATATGAGCTCTGCATAGAAATTTCACTGAGGAGTGCATTTGTGACAATAAAGGACCATTGGACAATTACAAGTTTTGGATGATAATCAGTACATATATTTATGCATCAATTTTATTCACACGAGAACTGATCTACTCTCATATGTTCTGATGTGTCTTCCAGATTTCTGATGGGCAATCCCTTGACACCTGTATTGCTGTGCTACACACTATCGTAGAGTCTCATGAGATGTGGTGGAGCTTAGGCTGCAGCACATGTATCGAAACATAGAAAATAGGTGTAGGAGTAGGCCATTCGGCCCTTTGAACCAGTACCACCATTCAATATGATCATGGCTGATCACCCATAATCAGTACCCTGTTCCTGCTTTCTCCCCTTATCCCTTAAGTCAGTTAGCCCTAAGAGCTATATATAACTCTCTCTTGAAAATATCCAGTGAATTGGCCTCCATTGCCTTCTGTGGCAGAGAATTCCACAAATTCACTATTCTCTGGGTGAAAAGGTTTTTCCTCATCGCAGTCCTAAATGGCCTACTGCTTATTCTTAAACTGTGACCCCCTGGTTCTGGACTCTCCCAACACCAGGAACATGTTTCCTGCGTCTAGCCTGGCCAATCCCTTAAGAATTTTATATCAATCACAATCCATCAGAATAATACTTTATTAGCCAAGTATGTTTTGCATCATACAAGGAATTTCATTTGCCAAGTAAGTCATACAATAAAAAGCAACGGAATACACATAACCCATTCTAACTTAAACATCCACCACAATGACTCCTCCACATTCCTCACTGTGATGGAAGGTGAAAAAAATTAAATCTCTTACCCTTTGCTCTCCCAAGGTCGGGGGCCTCGAGCCTTCCGTTGATGGGACGATCTTTACTCCCATAGCCGGCCGACGATCTTTACTCCCATATCCCATGCCCTCCACATCGGGGCGATCAGCTCCTGCATTGGGGGGATGTCAGCTCCCCCGCACTGGTGATCGAACCCCGCTTCGGAGGAGCTTCCCAACTCGGCCTCTCTCGAGATTACCAGCTCCCGATGTAAAGTCCGCAAACTCAAACAAGAGATCAACTCCGATGTTAAGTCCACGCCCCGGGGTGGGACCCAAGGTCAGTGCATCGATGGTAGGCTGCAGAACGACCGGAGACATGATCTGAAAAGTAATTGCATCTCCAGCAAGGTAAGAACTGAAAAAAAAGATTCCCCTGACCCCTCCCCCTTCCCCCACATAAAACAAACCGGAGAACATTTACACAGACTTTTAACACACACTAAAATTTAAAAAACGATGAAAAAACAGTCAGACTGTTGGCGGGGCTGGCAAACGTGCGGCGCCCCTGGTGGTCACACGTCAACGTCTGGCTTCTTCTGATACCCGGTTATACAGAAAGTTGCTGTCGCACTTGCCCTGCAAGCCCCAGACTGATGCGTATGTGTCAACCTTCTACATTCAATTTGTACAATTAAAATGTATGATTGACCACATGTGGTTATGAAAGGTCGCTGTTTCATTTACTCTTTAACAAGAGCAAGCATTGATTTTACTGTAAAATCTACAAATCCAGAACATCAAGATATGCCATGAGTAGCAGTTAAAGAGGAAATATTTCTGGCTTTGTTTAAAATTAGATCAGTTTTACGCTGTCATTCGAAACCTGGACAACAATCCCAATGACAGTCACGTACAATAAATGTAGGAAGGAACTGCAGATGCTGGTTTACACCGAAGATAGACACAATTTGTTGGAGTAACTCAGCGGGCCAGGCAGCATCTCTGGAGAAAAGGAATAAGTGATGTTTCAGGTTGAGACCCTTCTTTATGTAAAGCTTATATATTTCCATCAGATTGTGAGTCATTTTTATGTTACAACTATCTTTTTGTGTCTATCTTCAGTTAAACAAAAATCTGCAGTTCCTTTCGACACATTCTATCTTCAAAAATATTTTGGTCTCACACAACAGTCTGCATCTTTTCAGAGAAGAATGAAATTTATCAGATCTTTGATTTGTTCCCCAGATACAGGTTAAGGTACTGTGTACAATTTGCTGAGTACCATTTTGAAAATCCATCCAATCTCACAACCAGACTGAAACCAAGCTGCAATGCAGAAGACAAAATGTCCACACACACTGTAATAGACCTCATATGTGTAATTCAACTCAATCTGCAGCAGGGCAAAATTCCAGGCACACTGGTTCAGAAACTGAAACCCTTACTGTAAAAGCAGTCAAAATTGTGACTGTCAAAAATCTTACATCTATTGACATCTGTCAACTCATCAGAAAACATGAGAATGTTTATTCTGCTAAGAGAGTCTACATTGTTAGCTGTGGAAGGAGGAGAAGCTTGGCGATATCATTTTGAAGATAGCGATGGCTGATAACTATCCAACTGAAACCTTCAATTCTGTGGAAATGAATCTTTTATAAGTGACCAAGTCAGTTTCAGCTCGTGACATATCAAAGCACATGAATACTGAAAGCAGAATCAAACAGAAAGTGCAACAGCAGGAACACACAGGCAGGATCTGAAAGGACAAGGTGGTTTACTGTTTGGATGAGATTTTGCCATGAAGTATTGATGACAGATCCAACCTGGAATGTTAGCTTGTCTTTCCCTTTCAAATTCACACTTGATCTATTGATCTTTTCCTCGAGACTTCCTGCATGCGTGGTTTTTGATTTCATTGCTAGTTGGAGACATACCCATCAGTTTGGACATGCAGGGCAAGTGCGACAGCAACTTTCTGTATAACCGGGTACCAGAAGTTCACATTTAATGCTGAGCAGCAAAGGAGCTCCAAAATAAAGCACTGAGCATGAAATTACACCTCAGACTTTTTGAACTGGTAAAGATAGCAAAACTTATCTTCATGTTGTGAAAATGATAGCTACTGGGATTTCCACACATAGAAACCAATCGATGATTTTATATGGCTTTACAAGTTGCACTCTCTGAAAAACTTCCTCTGATCAAAGGAAATTACACGAACCAGTGTAAATTTACGCTACTTATAAACTTGCCCTGCCATAAAATATATTTGTTAAGTTACATGAATTCTTGGTAAATTTTAATGGTGAACTCAGCAATGGGTTTACCAAAACACACTGCCTGAAATCCCTGCGTGTGCCTATGATCTCCACACTGGTCTACAAAGTAAGTTATTTTTAATTTAAACATCTTAATTTCTGGTATTATAGTTTTCACCTTAATTGCAATGTGTTATTCTAAATGTGAACATTCTAAGTGCTTAGAGCAATATATTAAAACATTTTTTTTTAATGATATTTGCCTCCTGAAATAATCCCTGCTAGAACCTGTGACAGCGATGGGCTATTCATTCAATCACCATTGAACTAATTGCAATGGATGCTGCAAAAAGAAGACACCAGGAACTGCAGATGCTGGAATTTTGAGTAAATCACAAAGTGCTGGAGTGACTCAATGGGAGAGGCAGCATTTCTGGATGATATGGATAGGCAACGTCTTGGGTCATGAGCCTTCTTCAGACTGCAAAATTGTTGTCTTCACAACATAGTATCCTGGATATTTATGCAAATTTTTCTCAGCGGCCAAAGAAGAGCTTTCTTGCCTTAACGTTGCTTATAATCTCTGGTCATACAAGTGTATCTGCGCATGAGGGTCTCATTCTGCTCTCCTCAAATTGATTCTAGTTTACAAAGAAAGACACAAACTGCTGGAGTAACTCAGCGGGTCATGCAGCATCTCTGGAGAGCAGGGGTAGGAAGGAACTGCAGATGCTGGTTTATACCAAAGACAGACACAAAACACAGCGGGTCAGTCAGCATCTCTGGAAAAAAGAAAATACATTTTGGATCAGGACATTTCTACCCGAAATGTCACCTGTCCGTGTTCTCCAGAGAAGCTGTATTACTATAGGTCTACTATATTAGGAATACTATATTTCACTAATATCCTTTATGTAATTAAATTGGCCCTTCTTAGCAGACTGTATATTGAATATTGGTTGATATCAAATATTGTGACACAATACTGTTCTTTCTGTTGTTGCCACATTGTTTCAGGCAACCATACCTTAACTTCTTCAAATTAGACATACCTACTGAAGAAAGTCTAAAGAAGGATCCTGACCCGAAACATCACCCATCCTTTTTCTCCAGAGATGCTGCCTGACCTGCTGAGTTACTCCAGCACTTTGTGTCTATCTTCATATTTCATGCAGGGGTTGCCAAAGTCCTTTTGCCTTTGTCGAAGCTTTCAAAGGGTTCTCCACAAGAAAGTCACTGTACCAAATAATGCTTCGCAAAGGTTTAAGTGTCTTTATCGTTAATTAAAATTATGTTATCCTCCATCCTGGATCTTAAGAGAGAGAGAGATACTGAGACAGTCTGAGACAGTCTGGTCTATAAGTGATTCCATCTTTTAGCTATTAGATTCTTAACTGCCCTCTTCAATAAAGGTCTTCTTTTCATGTCCATCTTGTTACAAATTGTGACCTCGCTGTTATTGTCCATCCTGAAAAGGACGCAAGGTTCCGGCGACAATCAGTGGAAGCCATCACTTATCGCAATAGGTGATGGTGGTAGCAGAGTTAGCTCAGGAAATTTCCAGTTTCCAGCCCCGGTTATGTGGACCCTTCTGCTATGGGGCCTTAAATATCGTTTTGCAGCCCGGTCAGTTCAGGACAATTAGAGATCGATAATAATTTCAGAGCCAGCCAGCAATAATCACAACCTGTGATCGAATCTTTAAAACAAAACGCAACATTCCCTGGCAATGTGTTGATATGCAATGGGCACTCTGGTAGGTTAACCATTTGCTCCAAAGGTTTTACAGGTCAAAGGACAGATCATGGGTTCATGAAACCTCACAAGTATTTAAGCCTATAAATATATAGTATGTATCTCATTAGGAAAGTGGTGGTTATATGAATTTGTATACTATCCATATTATTTCAGGGGTTTGAAGTGAGGCCATTCTGATAGATTCTGTTTCCATAGTGTTACCATTGCACATGCCAAATTATGTTCTTATGGGCCTGTCCCACTTAGGCGATTTTTCAGCGGACTGCCGGCGACTGTCAAGTTGCCAGCAGTCGCCTGAAAAACCGGGAACTGGAACGGCGGCTGTCAGAGTGGAACACAAACACACACACAAACACATCACTTCCTTCCCCAGCCCGTGTGATTTTTTTAGACAGCGCTCCCCCGCTTGCCCAGTGTAAACGGTGCAAAGCCAAGGTGATACAGACACACACCGCGATGAACAGAAAGGTTGGCGCTGTAAAAAGATGGCTAAAGCACAGTAAGTCCTTTAAAAGAGGGGGAGGGCAGGGGGGAGAAGAAGTGGAGACAACTTTTAAGAATCCTGAGATACATGGCTGTGAAGCTTGGCGGACATTTAACATTACTGTTCGGTTATCCTTGGTTCTGAAAACTAATGCTTCCCTTTTTTTTCCCAATGAGTCAATGAAATTCACTGGTCAGCACCAGCTACAACCTTCGAGAACCTCCGAGAACCTTCGACCTCCTGGCAACCAACTAGGACCTCCTGCCGACCCACCTACTGCTCGGGAATTCTCGCTACTCTCCATGGCGGCTTCATTCTAGTGGCTGCTAATTTTTCAACATGTTGAAAAATTCACGGCGACCATAATGAGGCCACGACTAGTTCCCAGAATGCGGAAACTCCTTACGACCATGAAGGCGACTCCCCGGCAACCACCCGCGAACATGTGGCGAACATGTGGCGACCATGTGGCGACCATGTGGCGACTGCATAGTCTCCTGCAGTCGCCTAAAAAGTTGCCTAAGTGGGACAGGCCCATTAGCTTTCCCATTACTTCTGGTAAATATCCTGGATTAGCCTCTTTTTATTGCCATTGGCTTTGCAGAAAGTTTCTCCCTGATATTTACCAATGTAAACATTCTTTTAACAATTAAATGTTTTTCAGTGGAATGACAATCTATCTGTGTCGTCCAGATCGGGGAAAACCGTGATTCATTCTGTCAGTTCCTGACTTGCTCTTGAAGACGTTTAGTTTAGTTTAGTTTAGTTTAGTTTACAGATACAGCGCAGTAATAGGCCCCTTTGGCCCACTGAATCCGCACCGACCTGCAACTCCCACACATTAACACGACTCTACACACGCTAGGGACAATTGTGCGTTTATACCAAGCCGATTAACCTCCAAACTTGTACGTCTTTGGATTGTGGGAAGAAAACGAAAACCTCAGAGAAAACTAACGCAGGTCACGTGAAGAACGTACAAACTCGATACAGACAAGCACCTGTAGTCAGGATCGAACCCCGGTCTCTGGTGCTGTAAGGCAGGAGCTCTATCGCTGCGCCACCGTTCTGCCCTACATATATTTTATATGATATTTAAAGAAAATCACCCTCCTGATCTTTTTCTTCCTCCCTTGCTTTGGACTCTTCCTGCTCTTGATTTGACTCTCATGCCACCTTAACACAAACTACTGGAGTCACTCAGCAGGTCAGGCAGCGTCTGTGGAGCGAATGGACAGAAGATGTTTGGACCCAAAAACATCACCTGTCCATTCCCTCTACAGGTGCTGCCGGACCCAATTATTTACTCCAGCACTTTGTGTCTTGCTCAAAATTCCACCATCTGCAGTTCCTTGTGCCTCTAATGCCTCCTTAGTTTTATTCTAACTCATACTTCTCATGGTTAATTTTATTGTTAGTCGCACAATTCACTGCGAACCTGGATAACTCACAGCGTCTTTATCGGCTCAAATTTACTGCAAGTCACAGCAGAAGCATTTTTAGCCTTGAAGTAAAAGATCAAACTAACAAAACTACAATGTGAGAACATTCCCTCCAGCAAGATCTGGCCCAATAATATTTCTCCCACTATCATGTCACTTTGTCATTTCAAGGGTGTCTTTCATTTCTCCTTCTAAATGAAGGGTATATTAGTAAAATAAAAATAAACCTTGGTATTTATGGAAATTATCATGCTGTCTCATTTGAGTGTCTGACCCCTTTTGCCTACTGAACTGGGTCTCATTCTCTGCATACAGATTTCAAGACTTCACAGAAAGAATGATTCCTCAGTCAAGTCGAACATCTTAAAAACTTATTCGATTCCCTGCCTTTGTCTATTACGGCTAACCCAGATAAATGCGTGTGTAATTCATGTATCATAAATAAACTGCCTATTCAAGCTGCCTATTCACTCTGATTCATGTTACAGTGGTATACAATCGTATTTGCTCCAGCTGCAATGGTCAATAGAATAATAGACTTTGGGATTTTGTTGAAATGATTAAGTCTCTGCTTTTACTGTTCCCATGAATAATTTGCTGTTTGTAAATGGGAATGGAGAAAGGAGAGAAATACAAGCCTACGCAGCTAAAAAATAGCAGTCGATGATTAATGTCGATGTAGGAACCATGGTATAGGGTGAATTTGTAAAGTTCCATTGTGTTGCAGAGTCAAATTTGGATTATATCACTGGAGATAATCACTGGGGATTTTGCTCCAATTACTTTCTAAATTCAGTGTCACCAACAGTAATGTCAGCACAGTAATGGCCTTGTTAAATCTGAGGCCCAACTTTGTAGTTCACGCTTCATTCTAGAGATGCGTGCAGTGGCCTCGGCAAATCCTTCAGTGAAATAGTTTAGTTCAGAGATACAGCGCGGAAACAGGCCCCGCGGCTTGCCGAATCCACACCGACCAGCGCTCCCCACAAATTAACACTATCTTACCTACACACACGAGGGACAATTGTACATTTATACCAAGCCAATTAACCTACAAACCTGTGCGTCTTTGTAGTGTGGGAGGAAACCGAAGATCTCGGAGAAAACACACGCAGGTCATGGGGAGAACGGACAAACTCTGTACAGACAGGCACCCGTAGTTGGGATCGAACCCGGGTCTCCAGCGAGCAAGCGCTGTAAGGCAGCAACTCTACCGCTGCGCCACGGTGCCGTCCAATACTGATGGTGATCTGCACAATTTACAATGCGTAGAGTATTAGAAGACTAAAGTCAGCAGAGCCAACAGATTGCCTGCAATGTTGTCGATCCCTCTTTGACTTTTGTAACGCAAGTACATATTATCCTATACAAATAAAGTCATAAATGGATCCCCTTTGAATACATTTATTGCAAAACAATCTGAAGTCTTTTGGTTTTTATATTGTTTAACCTACATAGGCTTTGACAATTATAAGTGCTATTCAAGTGAGTGCAAACTTGTTATGGAATCAATGAGAAAATTATTAAAAGATTAATGCTTCTCTTCCATAGTATTCAACAATATGACATCAACATAAATGTAGAAATTGATTGTGAATGTCTCCTTTCATTAAAACCATGTTTACCTTTTTCAGTTAAAGGTTTAGGTTTATTAGACAATAGACAATAGACAATAGATGCAGGAGTAGGCTAATCATGCCCAATCAGTACCCCGTTCCTGCCTTCTCCCCATATCCCCTGACTCCGCTATTTTTAAGATAACTCTCTTTTGAAAGCATCCAGAGAACTTGCCTGCACTGCCCTCTGAGGCAGAGAATTCCACAGACTCACCACTCTCTGTGAGAAAAAGTGTTTCCTCGTCTCCTTCTAAATGGCTTACTCCTTATTCCGGCCACTGGTTCTGGACTCCCCCAACATCAGGAACATGTTTTCTGCCTCTAGTGTGTCCATACCCATAACAATCTTATATTCCCTCTCATCCTTCTAAATTCCAGAGTGTACAAGCCCAGCTGCTCCATTCTCTCAGCATATGACAGTCCCGCTATCCCGGGAATTAACCTTGTAAACCTACACTGCACTCCCTCAATAGCAAGAATGTCCTTCCTCAAATTAGGGGACCAAAACTGCACACAATACTCCAGGTGTGTTCTCACTAGGGCTCTGTACAACTGCAGAAGGACCGCTTTGCTCCTATATTCGATTCCTCTTGTTATAAAGGCCAATATGCCATTCACTTTCTTCACTGCCTGCTGTACCTGCATGCTTACTTGCATAGACTGATGTACAAGGACCCCCAGACCCTGTTGTACTTCCCCTTTTCCAAACTTGACGCCATTTAGATAGTAATCTGTCTTCCTGTTTTTGCTACCAAAATGGATAACCTCACATTTATCCGCATTAAACTTCATCTGCCATGCATCTGCCCACTCCCTCAACCTGTCCAAGTCACCCGGCATTCTCATAGCATCCTCCTCACAGCCACACTGCCACCCAGCTTTGTGTCATGTGCAAATTTGCTAATGTAACTTTGAATCCCTTCATCCAAATCATTGATCTATATTGTAAATAGCTGCGGTCCCAGCACCGAGCCTTGCGGTACCCCACTAGTCACCGCCTGCCATTCTAAAAGGGACCCGTTAATCCCTACTCTTTGTTTCCTGTCTGCCAACCACTTCTCTATCCATGTCAGCACTTTACCCCCAATACCATGTGCCCTAATTTTACCCACTAATCTCCGACGTGGGACCTTATCAAATGCTTTCTGAAAGTCCAGGTACACTACATCCATTGGCTTGCCGTTGTCCATTTTCCTTGTTAGATCTTCAAAAAATTCCAGAAGATTAGTCAAGCATGATTTCCCCATTCCCGAAGATTAGTCAAGCATGATATTATTGTCACGTGTGTATGGTACAGTGAAAAACTTTGTTTAGTGCGTTTAATTTGTTAATATTGTTACGTGTACTGAAGCACAGTGAAAATATTTTGTTTGCATGCTATCCTGTCATAGAAAGGACTAGACATGAATACAATCCACAGTGCACAGATAAATACAGATTTAAAAGAGCGGAATGATTGTAATGGATGATAGCAGATTCTCTTCTGGGAACAGCACGCAAAGAGTTGCCGCACTTCGGCGCCATCTTGGATCTAGTTAAATCAGGTAATCCTATACATAAATATAATGAAGTCAATCTCGTTTAGTTGGTAGGTGCAGAATATAGTTCCAGTATTGTAGAGCACCAGTTGCAGAGAGAAATCCAATGTCCACAATTGGGCAGAAATGAAATGGAAAGGACCCCAGCCAATGGGTAAGAAACTGTTCCAAAGTCTGATGCTGTATTTAGTTTAGTTTACAGATACAGTGCAGAAACAGACCCTTTGGCCCACCGAGTCCGCACAGACAGTGATCCGCACACATTAACACACTATCCAGCTCTAGGGAAAATGTTTACATTTATATCAAGCCAATTAACCTAAAAACCTGTACTTCATTGGAGTGTGGGAAGAAACTGAAGATATCAGAGAAATCCCACGTGGTCACAGTGATAACGAATAAACTCCATTCAGACAGCACCTGGAGCCAGGATCAAACTCAGATCTCTGGTGCTGTAAGCACTATAGTGCAGCAACTCTACCGCTGCGCCACCGTGCTTTCAAGCTTCTGCCTGATGGAAGTGAGGAGAAGAATGAATGACCAGGTTGGAACAAGACTGATGATGTTTGCTACTCTGAAGTGTAGATGGAGTCAATGGTGAAGTAATAAAAAGGTCACAAAGTGCTGAATGTGGCACAGCAGGTCTAAGCCCTGTCCCACGGTATGAGTTCATTCCAAGAGCTCTCCCGAATTTAAAAAAATAAAACTCGTGGTAAGCACGGAGAATGAATATAGCGGGTACATTGGAGCTCGGGGACGTCTCTTCGCGCGAACGGCAGGTACTCGGGAAGACTCGCTAACGGCAGGTAAGCACGGGAAGACTCGTGACGATTTTTCAACATGATAAAAAATGTCCAAGAGAGCCCCGAGTACCGACGAGTGGCCATTATCGTAAATCTCCGAGTTTGAATCAGGGCAAACTCGGGAGAACTCTTGGAATGAACTCATACAGTGGGACAGAGCGTTCAGGCTTCATCTATAAAGAACATGGATAGATGACATTTCAGCTTGGGACCCTTCTTCAAACCACTTTCCGCAGCTCTTTGTGTCCTTTTTTTGTAAACCAGCATCTGTAGTTCTTTGCTTTTACTGTTGACGTGATATTGTGCTTACAGTTTAAATGAAGGTGGAATTAAACTTGAATAGTTTGGGAAAACTTTGAAACAAAACTTTAAATTGGTGACTTGGTTTTGAATTAACTGGTGTATATTGGCAAAAAATAAAAATAAAAATCTGCTGAATATTATTTTCACACTTGAGTACTAATAGGCTGGTAAATTGTTGCATTGATTTCATATGTGCAAATTACTGTCTAATTTCTAAGGATATTTGGTCGCGGGTCTGGACTGGTAATGAGGTATTTCTTGTCAGGCAGTGTGTGGGGGAATCAGTGTAGGTCTTGTGGATGTGATGTGTTTTCTCAAGGATGACTCCTGATGGTACCCATTCACTCCCAGACCACACATTCATACGCCGTGTAATGCTGACATTCTCTCTTTGAGTAACAGCAGGGAATAGAGACACATTGGCTCTTGTTTGTGAAGTTGTAGGACTGTAATTATGCAATGTTAAATTTATGTG
This sequence comes from Raja brachyura, assembly GCA_963514005.1. The sequence continues at coordinate 17,115,117 of OY740806.1, read as the reverse complement.
CAATAATTAATCAGATATTTCCTAATTAGCCACAAATGCTTCAAGAATTTCTCCTTCTGATGTCCTTGTCTTTACCTCTCGGAAATACAGTGAGATATTTGAAATGACATCATGTAATTTGGGAAGTACTTAATGAAAATAGTTTGCATATTAATAACGCTCATGACTCATGTCATTCAGAATTCCCAAAGTGTGATTGAATATTTGTAATATATTGTTAATGGTGCATTGTGTATTCCACATGGTATCATGGTGACTAAATTGCTGGACTATTAATCCAGGGACCTAAACTAATGATGCAGAGTGTTGAGTTCAAACCTCATTCTGACAGCTGCAAATTCAAATTCAGTTAATTAAATAATCTAAAATAAAAGTGAAGTATCAGTAATGATGACATTTAACTATTAGACAGTTGCAAAACCCATCTGGTTTCTATATCCTGAGGTAAGGAAATTTAGGCATTTTTATCGGTAACTTCAGACCTCTACCAATGCAGTTAATATTCCACTTCCTTGTGAAATGGTTTAATAACCATAGAGATGTTCCAAATTTAGGTTAGTTTAGTTTAGAGATACAGTGCGGAAAGAGGCCCTTCGGCCCACCGAGTCCGCGCTGACCAGTGATCCACACACTATTCTACACTAGGGACAATTTTTACTTTTTTAAAAATATATCTAGCAAATTAAACTCCAAACCTGTACATCTTTGGAGTGCGGGAGGAAACCAAAGTTCTTTGAGAAAATCCACGCAGGTAACAGGGAAAACGTACAAACTCCGTACAGACAAGCACCCTTAGCCAGGATCGAACCCTGGTCTTGAGCGCCGTAAGCTTAAGGCAGCACAAATTCATTGTGACAAAACACAATTGTGAAGGTTTGTACTCAGTCACCAAACAACAGCATTTAATATCCTCAAGGTCACGTGAAAACATAAATACGTGGTCGCAAGGCCAGGTTAGCAGGTTTGTGTCCTGTGGGAAATGATCTGCCTCCTCATTATACCACCCTGCAAGCCACCAATGGAGATACCATCCAGAATAACCCAAGAAGCTAGACGGGCAGAAGGATCTGCAGATGGTGGAATCTTGAGCAAAACACAACGTGCTGGAGAAGCTCAGTGGGTCAGGCAGCATCTGTGGAGGCATGAACAATAACGAGACGGAGTACAGGAAGGAGATAGAAAGCTTAGTAACATGATGTCAGGTCAATAACCTCTCCCTGAATGTCATCAATACGAAGGCGCTAGTTGTTAACTTCAGGAAGCAGGATGGAGTACATGCCCCTATCAGACTCAATAGTGCAGGAGTGGACATGGTTGAGAGCTTTGAGATTCTTGCCGTTAATATCACCAATGATTTGTCATAGACCAACCACATTGATGCGACACCCAAGAAGACACACATCAACATTTTCACATCCTGATGAGGCAGAGGAAATTTGACATGTCTCCAGTGACTCTTACAAACTTTGACAGATGACATAGAAAGCATACTGAGAAGTTTGGGAAAAGATCTGCCAAGACGGTAAGAAATGTAAATGTAACCCGATCCATCACACAGACCAGTCTTCTCACCATTGAGTCCATCTAAACTTTTAGTTGCCTCAGAAAAGCAGCCAACATAATCAAAGACATGTCCCACTCCAGTCATTCCTTCTTCTTTGTTGCCTTCCACCACAGTGAAGAATGCTGTGGTGGATGTTTGTGTTTAATTCTATTGTTTATTTTGTGTTCTTTTTCTAAGTGTATCGCTGCTGGCAAATTCATTTCACTGCACCTTCGGGTGCATGTGACAAAAAAAATTGACTTTGACTTTGACTTTTTTTTGGATCCCATCTGAAGACAGAAGTCTGGAAGTGTGCACCACCGGACTGAGAAATATATATATAAACCAAAAAGGTTACAGAACACTATGTTTACATATCTCATGCTGCTGCACGTAAGAATTTCATTATTCCAATTCGGGACATGACAATAAAACACTCTTGACTTGACTCTTGACTGTCACATTGGCCACCTTTCTAAAGCATTGTTACAAATTTTCGAAACATGACTTCAAGAGATGTGTAAGAATCCATTGAATGTACCATATGCAAATTATTTAGGGGTTTTGTTACCCAGAATTTGATATTACATTCTGTGTAGTTCTTGTTTACTTGAATGTTGCACATATTTGTAAAGCAGTAAATGCATAGAGTCTAGAGTTGTGCACTGGTTCGTCGGTACAACTCATCCATGTTGTCTGTGATGTCTATCCACGTTAATCTTGTTTCTTTTCATTAGTCACATATTTGTCTAACCCTTTCCTATCCAAGTACCTGTCCAAATGTCTTTTAAATGTTGTAATTGTATCTGCCTTTGTCACCTCCACCTATCACAGATCCATACAACAGTGTGTATAGATACACACAAGGAACTTTTTTTCTCCCGTTATGTACTATGTTTACATATTCTGTTGTGCGGCAGCAAGCAAGAATTTCATTGTCCTATCTGGGACATATGACAATAAAACACACTTGACTCTTGACTTCTGTTGTGAAGAACATTCCTCTCAGATTGCCTTCAAGTTTCTCCCCTCTCACCTTAAGCTTCTGCCCTTTAGTTTCAGACACCCCTAACCTTAAAAAAAACTATCTGCCCCCTTTATGTCCATCATAATTTGGTGACATCGCAGGTCACCTCTTTGTTCCTCGCTCAGCCTCTTACACTCCAATGAGAACAATTCCAGTCTATCCAATGCCTCCTTGTTCTTAAAACCTTCCATTACAGACAACATCCTAGTGGATCTACTATTGTTGGTCCTTTATTTCATCTTTGTCTTCAGTTTGTTTTGAATCTTTATTTTACTGCTGTGCCTTGGAACATTGAGTAAAAATAATTTTAAATAAACATTCAGAGTAGATTAGATTTTTTTTTTAAATTTCAAACAAAATGATTGAGAGAATCAAACATAGCCATTTCTGTTCAATTTCAAAAATCTTCCTTGTAAAAGTTGTAATTGAAATTTAAGTGAATAAAATGGCTGTTCCTCAAGTTTCTGAAGCCCAATTACTGGGCTCATTATTCACATTCCTTTAAAAGAGTAATTCTTGAAGCATAAGTTGCAGAGACACATAAGTGGCAAGACTCCTTATCTGTGGGATTCATAACAGTGACATGCTTCATCAGTCTTATGCCTTCTGCCTCTGTTTTTTTTTTTCTGTTCTTTTCTATCTCAAGGTTCACATCATTCCCTCAGTTCTCTTTTTGAAATTTCTTTGTTTTTTTTGGCAGCTGCCAACCCCTCTAACTCAAAGCTCAGCAACTAAACTATTGGAGTTTCAGTTGCAATCACCCCTGAAGATGAATTCTTCCATACCATATTTTCATTATACACATCCCTGCCAACAGCATTTTACAAAGTAGTCCAAAGATGTTTTCTAGGCTTCAACGTTGTTCACTTAAACAGTCCGAACACCTATCAGTTACAAATGTTGACTCATACTGTCCTACATATACTTTCCCGGTAGCAAAATCTTGCAAATTGAAATCATTGCTGCTTTATTCCTTAGGTAGACACAAAGTGCTGAAGTAACTCAGCGGGTCAGGCAGCATCTCGGAAGAAAAAGGATGGCTGACATTTCGGCACGAGACCCTTCTTCAGATTGAAGTTTGAAGAAGACTCCCGACCCGAAACATCACCAGTCCTTTTATTTCGGAGATGCTGCCTGGCTTGCTGACTTACTCCAGCACTTTGTGGCTATCTTTGACATAAATATGCTTCTGCAACTCTTTGTTTCTGCTTTATTCCTCACTGAGATTAGATACATACAGTACAACCAGTATGGCGATAAGTTATTGCAGTGCAGGTAATGCTGAGGTCATTTTCGGGACACGAAACAGTACAACAGATACTTTCTAAATGTGGTGAACAGGAAACAGTGGGAAACCAAAAAAACATAAGAGTTTCTCCATTTGTCAGCACCTCCACAAATCCACAGCCACCACTGCCAAGAAAGACATGTAGAGCAGGCTCCCCACCAAGTTGCATAGCATCCTGAAATATATTGCCATTCCTTCATTATTGCAGGGTCTAAGTCATGGAACCCCTCCTAAATAGGATTGCACGAGTGATCTTGTAATAACATCTGCAGCTTTGCAAGGACAGTCAAAAAATGCAGGACTTGCGAGCAATGGTCAGGCCTTGATAGACAAATAAATAAGCAAAACGTGCTGAGTAAAACATTATGGACAGACAGATGCAGAAAATAATCACAATCTTTGATGGAGTGATCTTTACTCCGAGAGGACATGAGCTGAAGGATGCAGATGTGACACTACAACAATACCAAGCCCTGGCTCACTGCCGCTCAGATACTGTGAGAACCCCTAGGGAATGCATCTCAGGAAGAATATATTGGGCTTGGAGATATTCTGAGCAGTTTTACCAAAAATGGCAATGTGTTAAATTTCAGAGTTAGATTGTACAAAATAATGATTCATTCCTGGAGTTTAGAAAATTGCGCGTTACGTATTAAATTTTCAAGAAATTCTGGGCAACTTTAAAAATGAATAGAGATATATTAATATAGCTTGTTGAAAGTCTAGAAAAAGAGAAGCAGTAGTCATAGGAATTTAGGTAAAAATGGGATCAAAATAAGATTAGTCTACATGGATTGTTGATGGGTGGGAGCAGATTTGGTGGGCCAAAGGGCCTGCTTCTTTCCTGTGACTTTCTCTACCAATGATCACGCCTGGGGTACATCACTGTTTGCCAACCTTTAGTCAAAACAATCTTGTGCTAAACATCACTGTTGTTCATCTCTTTTTTTCGAGATACAGCACAGAAACAGTCCACACCAACAAGCGATCCCCACATGCAAGTACTATCCTGCACACACTTTGGACAACTTACAATTTATAGCAAGCCAATTAACCTACAATCCTGTATATCTTTTGGAGTGTGGGGATGAAACCGAAGATCTCAGTGAAAACCCTTGTGGCCACGGGGAGAACGGACAAACTCAGTACAGACAGCACCTGTAGCTAGGATCGAACCCATGTCTCTGTGCAGTAAGGCTGTGGCTCCAACTCTACTGCTATGCCGATTATCTTAGATACTTTTTTGCCTGTGCTGCCATTTTCCCTTCAATCCCATATGATTCTTCTTTCTTAGACCTCCTTCGGTCATGGCTGACCAGGGTGCTAATCCCTATATGGAGGTCGCATGTGCATGACTTTGTTTAACATAGGGAGACTGGTACACAAATAGATCTGGGTCAGGATCCAGTGGCATGGAGTCCAAGACGACCGGAGAACCTTTTCTGCGGCAGCCTTCATCCGCCTTCCCAGCCATTGTGACGCTCCAATAAGGTCAGCCATTGTCCTCCGCCTGCTCCACCGTTGAGGTCTTGGTTGGAGTGCTCTTTGTCAGAGACGTCCCCCTCGACCTTAGCGCCATGGGCATATGAGCATAGCTCCAGAAGGCATCACTCTCAGGATCTCAGGTCCACACAAGCTTCTCCACCACAATGAGGTGACAATCCACGATTCAATTGTCACTGTAAATCTAACCTACCCAAACATTTCAAACTGGAAGTAATTCTCAGGGCATGGTCAACCAACACAATGCAAGGAACTGCAGATGCTGGTTTAAACCAAAGATAGACACAAAATGCTGGAGTAACTCAGCAGAACAGGCAGCATCTCTGGAGAATGGGTGATGCAAAATGCTGGAGTAGCTCAACGGAATTATGAAATTATGAAAATAATTTGGAAGTACAAGGCTCTCCTGAACCCTTGAGGGGTGTTGAGAAAGACAGGTTACAAACAAATAAGGAGGAAGGAGCCTGTTGTTTGGGGAAATTGGCCAATACAATTGTTGATTTCATTGAACTGTATTATAAGTATGCCTAAAACATACCAAGGCTAAAAGTTGGAGAGATTTGTGTTCAGTCTTTGTGCCTGGATTTGCCTCTCCCGCTCCCTCCTTTTTCCAGGTTTCTCCCATCTACTCCATCAGTCTGAAGAATGGTCCTGACCCGGTCACCTGTCCAATCGTTTCACTGATGCTGCCTGACCTGCTGAGCTACTCCGGCACTTTGTGTTTTGCGTAGGAAGAAACCACATTTACACGAAAGATAGACACAAAATGCTGGATTAACTCGGCGGGACAGAATAGAATAGTTTCTTTATTGTCATTGCAACATGAACCATGTACAACAAAATTTAAAAATGTCAACCAGTCAGTGCAACATTCAAACATAAAAGCTAATGATACATACAAGGTAAAATATTAAAAAAGATAAACAACTAAAATAAATATGAAATATGAAAATAGCACGCATAAACACCCAACCCTACATCCTTCTGTCGATTTCACAGTGTACCAACCACAGTCCCTTAGTCCCCGCGTTCCTTGGCGGCTACATTTAGTGTCTTTATAGCAGTGGGGTAAAAACTGTTTTTAAGTCTGTTTGTCCTTGTCCTTGTAGATCTGTACCGTCTGCCTGACGGCAACAGTTCAAACAGGGAGTGTCCGGGGTGGGAAATGTCCTTTATAATATTCTGGGATGTTTTTCAGAGACAGCATCTCTGGAGAGGAATGGGTGACGTTTCAGGTCGAGACACTTCAGAATTATGTATATATTTATCAGTACATCAGTAGGAATGTCAATGGGGAGAGATGGATACTTGTATTAGTTTGCAGAATTGCATGGAGATAAAGTGAACAGAGGTTTCAGAGGGTCTATGTGAATCCCTTTCCAGTATTTGAGTCAGCACTCCAAGTCAGTTCCCATTGACTGCAGGGAGGCAAATGGAGCCATCATCATCTGTGAAAATGTGACCAGATGGACTCAGATCCATTTGTTTCACATCGCGGATTGAAAAGATTGAGA